>CM050511.1:85672944-86872944 GCA_027563665.1 Antrozous pallidus | reverse complement strand
TGGGGGTTCTGACCAGGGCTTATGCACTTGTGCTTTATCTCAGCAAATGTGATTCCTAGAAGATTTTTGGATATACCTTGAACATTTCTATCGAATTTGCCAAATCATTCTCCAAAAATGTTGAACCACTTTAAACTCCCACCAGCAACCAGGTGTGTACCCCCCATCCCACTTTGATGCCAATATCATTGATTTCTCCCTTGAAGCTTCCCTCACATCAGCCAGAACTGCTTGGTACTTGACCCAACCTCTTTGTTCAGCTGGAGACTTGATTTCCCAAGATAGAATTATGGAGGAGGAAAAAAAATTCTTAGTAGATAGGTAGAGGAAAACTATTACAAGTGGAGGCCCTTGTAATGAAAGACATTACCAAGAGAAAAACAAAAGTTCATTAACATGTGTACTTCCTGTATATGTGGAGATCCCAGGGAAAAATGAGCAACTCCCCAAGGTGGCTTAGAATGCAGATTTAAATACTTTCTTCCTAGGGAAAGAGGACGGACGGGAGATGTAAGCTTCTTGGAGGAGAGTAAATGATATTTAGGAAAGATGAATGAGGATGGGAGGAAATAGTTTGTAACAAAGTTTGGGTGTGATGTCAACTTCTACTCTCCTGTCCTATGACAGGAGTCAGTCTTCTCTGCCTGATAACACTTCTCCAGTCAAGGGGACCTATGACATTTAAGCTCCTTTTGGGGGGTCTGATTTTAGGCAGATCAGGAGACTTCAGTGAAAGCCTCTGCATGAATTTGCTGTTTTTCAAGCATTTGCAGCTCAACATCATCAATATAATAACACAGTATATGTTGGGGTAGCATGTTCTCTGACCTTCAGAGTAAACCCAACAAAAACTTGTTTCCTCTCTTAGATGATTTGCCAGAGTAGCATTATTCTCTGGAGACAGTGTTCTGACCAGACCTTCCTGGGAGTGATCATAACATTACCCTGTGTTTGTAGAAAGGTGTGGGCCATATCACTAAATAAACCAGGGGTAGTTTTCTCATCTTGTGGAAAGGAAGATAAAATTATGATAGTTTATCTACCTTCCCACAGGTTTCTTGTGTGACCAGGCTGGCAGGAAGGGCAGTTGGGGGTGACCAGGCCAGCAGGAGGGAGACAGTTGGGAGCAACCAGGCTGGCAGGGGGGTGGGCAGTTGAGGGCAACCAGGCTGGCAGGAAGGGCAGTTGGGGGTGACCAGGATGGCGAGTGTGGGGGAAGTTGGGGGCGACCAGGTCAGAGGGGGTTGTAGTTGGGAGCAACCAGGCCACCAGGGGGGCAGTTAGGGTTGATCAAGTCAGCAGGCAGAGGTAGTTAGGGGTCATCAGGCTGGCAGGGGGGAAGTTAGGGGCAATCAGGCAGGCAGGCATGGAGGCAGGTGAGTAGTGAGGAGCCAACGGATTGTGAGAGGGATGTCCCAGAATGGGGTCCCAGAATGGAGAGAGTGCTGACTGGGTTTGAGGGGACCCCTCCAATGCATGAATTTCATGCACTGTTATGAAACTGAATATCATAACAATTTTTTAATTGTATTATGGGTTTGGGTGATTGGGTCTCAAGGAAGTTCATTCAGGTATTTTGTGATATTTATTTGTTTTATATGTTAAAGATTATTTAACCAAAAATATACTTTATGATGTGGCTAATTTTACATCTTACCTTCAATTGCCATTAAATTTCTGCTCAATTCGCTATATGTTATTTCTCTAGAATATTTAATGTCAAACCTTCTGAAATATAACTTAAATATTATTAAAGTTAAGTAAAATATGAAAATAAGTTGTAAGTTCTTGAGTAAAATATTGATTCTATACATAGGGATAACTTCTTATTGAAACATTTGAATCATTGCATACATTTAATAGTGTCCTCAAAAATATTTCATTCATTTTAAAAAGTCTCATTTATTTCCATAACAGATGAGTTTTGAGTGTTCATAAGTTTTTAAAAATTAATGTTTGGCCGAAACCAGTTTGGCTCAGTGGATAGAGCGTCGGCCTGCAAACTGAAAGGTCCAGGGTTCGATTCCTGTCAAGGGCATGTACTGTGGTTGCGGGCACATCCCCAGTAGGAGATGTGCAAGAGGCAGCTGATTGATGTTTCTCTCTCATCGATGTTTCTGACTTTCTATCCCTCTCCCTTTCTCTCTGTAAAAAAAATCAATAAAACATATTTAAAAAATTATGTTTGGACATTGGTCTAATCTTTTGTAATTGAACATAGTTCATTGTAGGCTATAAAAATTATACTTGGCTATACTTAATTATATCCCCAAAATAATTTTGTGCATTTTCTATATAACATTAACTTATATATTTAAGAATATTATTTTTTTCAAACTATATTGATATAAATGTTTTTATTTTTTAACATTTTATTTTATTTTTCCATCAGCATTTATCTCCTCTATTCCTCTTCCACTTCCACCCATCTACTCCTACTCCCATCCCACAGTCACCACACTGTTGTCAATGTCCACAAGTTCATTTTCTCTCTCTCTCTCTCTCTCTCTCTCTCTCTCTCTCTCTCTCTCTCTCTCTCTCCCTCTTTCATTTTCTCATTTCTTCACCTCCCTCACACTTCCCTGCCCCGACCAGAGCTGTCTGCCTACACTCTCTCTATAAGCCTATCTCTATTTTGCTTGGTAGTTCATTAAATTCTGAGAGGAAAGAGACTAGGCAGTTAGGGACTGGACCAGAAAGGGGAAGCTACATGAAGTCTAGGAGTGACATGAGGCAGCTTCCTGCTTACTGCTGGCTGCTCCTAGTTCCAGAAAAAAAAAATCTGGAACAAACAGGATGACCAAGGGCTGAACCCAATGGAGCATGGAGAACAGTCTGGCTGGGAAGAGACAGTAAACTAACCCTAACACCCTTAGTTATAATCCCAAATCTGGTCCATCCTGCCATCGGGAATGCAAGTTCTGAAATGATTGGATATTGCACAGAATGCCTTGAAAAGACTAATCAAAAGCTAGAAAATAGCTCCAGTGATAATCTGCTTTGGGCCCCCTTCCTGCTGCCCCTTGTTTCAGGGAGTCTGTCTTGTCTCTCAATAAAGTTTTCTTCTGCTTGTCATCTTTGTCCATGAATACATTCATTGATTTTGTGAGACAAAGAATTCAGACCACTGCATTGTCTCTCTGACTGGCTTATTTCACTTAGCGTAATGTTCTTCAGTTCCAAAGGCTAAAATTTTATTTCTTTTTATGGCAGAGTAGTGAAGAGTTTTATTTTGTTTTTATAGTTCACAGTCATTTTGATGGGCATCAACATTTTGAACTATGTGACACAATAATTTCTAAGAGCTATTGTTATAACCAGAACAAGAACAATGTCCTATACTAATGTGTCTCTTTTATACTCTTATAGAAAGAAGAAAAGAAAATCAATTTTCTTGCATCATTCTCTAATATAGCAGTAAAATAAGATTAAAATCAGATTATGTTAATAAATCTAGGACAAGTGCCTTGCGTTTTATCTTTGATATGTTAAATTGTTTTCTTGTCAATTTCTCAATTCTTGTCTGTAATTAGTATATTGGGAGTAATAAATTGGTTAATAGTAATAATAGTAACAAGCATCAGCAAGCTTGCAGAGGAAGCCTCGGATCATAAAGATGAGAACACACTAATAGAGCATAATTTGTTAGTCATACTTCACTTTATTTCTTATCTTCCTACCACCACATACATCTTTTACCCCTTTTTCTTATGTTGAAAGAAGACAATTGAAACATCATATACCAACCATTCCTCATTGGCTGAAAATTTTTAATTCCTTATCCTCTAGTGAATGCTGATGACAAACTGTCAGAAACTCTAGGGAAATTATTCCAGGTGATAGCTCTAGCAAGAGGAAGGGACATTGCTCCTAGCGAGTGGATTAATTCTGAGAGAATGCCCTGTATTAGATGATCCCCAGTCTCAGCAGGATTTTCAAAAGAGATTATTGACTTGCTGCCCCCATGTCTCAGACCAACAACCTGTAAATTGTATGAAAGAAACCACAGGAAGTTTTTCTTTGGACAGAAAGCAAAAGACCTCAGATTTCCTTTACAAAGATTAAAAGTCAAATTACTGATTTTTGACAAAATGAATAGAGGTTTCTCATGTTCTATCCAGGCCAAACTTCTGGTGGCTGAAAATTTTTTTACCCATTAAAATTCAAATGGTAGCACAGAATCTATTGTTAGTTTTCACCTCAAGAAGTTAAACCTGACTTTGTTTTTATTAATTTGATTTTAATCATTATTACTTATGTTATTATTTGAGGAGAAGATCAATTTTTGCTTATGAATACATTCAAGAACATTTTGCCAGTATTTTCTTGACATTTAAATCACAGTTTTATTAAAACTTATTTTTACTGGACTCAATTTTCTACTTGTTTTCTGGGATATTTTGGCATTTATAACTGAAAAAGATGTATATCGAGTATTCTATGTTATTTGGTAGTTTGATAGTCTATTGCTTAATTTTGAGTTGTTTGTGGTAGGTAAATACAATTGAAAATATGACAAATGATTATCTGCCTTATGGCTGCTTGTCTCTCCCAACTTGAGATATAGCCCATCCAAATCTTTTTATTCTATGGACCTTGATTTCCATTTTCTACCATTAATGCCCAATTATCAATAATCTGAGAGATACAACAAACAATTCTTTCCATTGTGGCATGGATTGCAAAGAGATCAGAAAAATATCACTGTAAATCATTTGCCATTTCTATCTTTGAAAAAGAAAAGGAAACCTAGGAGTAGAATCTATAGTTGGGTTGTATATACTCATGAAGCAGGTGACTTTTCTGTGTCTTACAATGTGCATTTCCTTTTTCCAATATCCAGTTGCCCATTGTAAATTTTTCCAATTTCTTCTTCATCCTATCCCACTTCTTAAATCTTCTAATCCTTTATCTTAGCTAGATTTGGTATATTTTAAATTGACTTATTTAATATCAGATGAGATACATAAACATTGAAAATATATTTAATTTTATGACATTTTTATATTAGCGACATTAAACATATTACTTACTGAGTGGTCTTTTACTTGTTTGATTTGACAAATAATAAATAAACAATAAGCAGCCTTTTCCCTACTTTATATTTTATAAAGCAATTTCATTACTCCTATTTTTCTCCTTTCTAAAGAAAAAAAGTGGCAATAAGACATTGCTAATAGACAAAAGCAGTTAAATGCATGATCTACTAGTCTCATAATGCCTAATGTATTCCATTTAGAGCATGCTTACCAATGAGCCCTTCATGTTTTTGTATTGCTTTATAGAATCCAATGCATTATATAGTCACAAAGAAGACTATATTATTTCTATAAACAAACATATACACACTTATTATTCAAATATTTTGTTCAATTGTATAACATTCTCTATGGAAGCTCATAATACAATTTTAAACTGAATCAATTAACATTTAAAACTCTGCTGATTTTTACATAAAATTTAGATTTCACCTTGTCTCAGACATTAGAAAATCTAGGTATCCTTGGCACATATTTTGGTGTGGCATTAGCTTCCTCTGCTGAAGGTTGACTGCTCTCCTTGGTTCACTACTGTCACTTCCTGATGCACCACATTCGCTTACTGATCTGATAGTACCTCCATTCATATAACCATGAGCACTTCCAGCTGTAACCATAGATCCAGGTAAATTCATCCTGTTTCAGGATTCCTTTCTAACATATCCAAAAATAATTTCAACGAAAACAATTTGTTTCCTCAGAATGCCATTCTTTTTATCCTTTGACTATTTTTAATTAGTCATGCTTTCAATTAAGCCCATGCCCAGTCTGAATAAGAAAATACAATGGCTTTTCCATAAAACCAATAATGAACTCACAGAAAGAGAAATTTTAAAAAAAGCATTTCTATTCATCATTGCAACAAAAAATTAAGATACCTAGGAATAAACTTAACCAAAAAGATAAAGGAACTGTCCTAAGAAAATTTCAGGATGCTGAAAAAGATAGAGGAAGACACCCACAAATGGAAGAATATACCATTTTCATGGAATGGTAGTATCAACATCATTAAAATGTCCATACTACCCAAAGCAATCTATAAATTCAATGCAATCCCCAGTAAAAACTAATGGCATACTTCAAGACCTAGAACAAATTCTCCAAAAATTCATCTGGAATAAAAAAGACCCCAAATAGCTGTAGCAATCATGAGAAAGAAGAACAATGTTGGAGGGATCACAATACCAGATATAAAGCTATACTACAAAGCCATTGTTCTCAAAACTGCCTGGTACTGGTACAAGAACAGATATATAGACTAGTGGAACAGAGAACCCAGAGATCTACACAAGCCATTATGCTCAATATTTGACAAAGGAGTCAAGACCATACAATGGAGTCAAGACAGCCTCTTAAATAAATAGTGTTGGGAAAAGTGGACAAACACATGCAAAAAAAAAATGAAACTAGATCACAAATTTACACCATACACAAAAATAAACTAAAATGGATAAAGGACTTAAAGGTAGGATGGGAAACAATAAAAATCTTAGAAGAAGCCATAGGCAGCAAAACAGCAGACATTTATCATAGCAATATATTTAACAACACAGCTCCTTGGGCAATTGAAACTAAGGAGAAAACATACACGTGGGACTACATCAAAATAAAAAGCTTCTGCACAGCAAAAGCAATCATCAACAAAACAAGAAAACCCACTACATGGAAGACCATATTTGCCAATGTTATTTCCAATAAGAGTTTAATCTACAACATTTACAGGGAATTCATACAACTTAACAAAGGGAAGATAAACAACCCAAATGAAAAATGGGCAAAGACCTAAATAGACACTTTTTGAAAGAGGACATTCAGAAAACCATGAAATATATGAGATCATGCTCAGTCACTAATCATCTGAGAGATGCAAATCAGAACAACAATGAGGTACCACCTCACACCTGTCAGAATGGCTATCATTAAGAAATCAACAAACAACTGCTGCGGAGGATGCAGAAAAAAAGGAAACCTGCACTGCTGGTGGGAATGCAGACTGGTGCAGCCACTGTGGAGTATAGTATGGAGTTTCCTCAAAAAGGTAAAAAGGGAACTCCCATTTGAACCAGTAATCCCACTTCTAGGACTATATCCCAAGAAACCAGAAACACCAATCAAAAGGATACATTCAGTTAGGTTTTGATGTATAACAAATGACTCCAAAATAGTGGCTTAAAACATTTTACTTTGCTCGCTGGACAATGGGCTGGCTGCATAGCCCATCTGATCTGCAGTTTCGTAGCGGTTCTCTATGAGGATAATTAATACAGCCTATTATCTGGTGGTCAGTAGGCTAATAGCTGATTTTGCTATTTGTCTCTCATCATGCAGTAGGCTTTTCCACAAGCTTCAAGAGAAGGAAGATAGGAAAGTGCAAGATCTCTTGAGCCTGGGCTTGAAACTTGGAACAGTGTCACAAATTCATTTCCAAAAGTAGCTCTAATTCAAGTAGATTCTATTTCTGGTGAGCTGAAAATTGCTTTTTTTTTAAGGAGCCATGAATATTTACCATAAAAAGTACCTCTCACCAGTAGATACAATACCTGGGGAAAGTTTTCCTCCAGTAAATTCACTTGAGCATGTATGGTTATCAGCATATATTTTGCCAAAAGTAATTTTTATTTTCATAACTGTCTCCTAGAGTTTTAAGTGATTCTCCAATTATGTTTTTTTTTATAAAATATCACTCACATTTACTATTTCTAGTGATATGATACACAAATGGAAATATTATAAATATATAGAATCTATCTACCATGACTGAGTCTACAACCAGGCTTTTTTAATCTTCCATTCTGAATCTTTTTTCTAATCAAGTCAAGAGTTTTTTTATAACAGATTTTAATAAAAATTTTGCCACTGATACATTTACTCAATCTGTGCAACATTTTTTAAACTTTTTTCCTTGGATTTATTGGGGTTACCTTGGTTAATAAAATTATATAGGTTTCATATATACAACTCTACAACACATCATCTATATATTGTGTGTTCACCACATCAAATCAAGTCTTCTTCCATCAATTGCCCCCCTAAAACCATTTCACCCTCTCCCCACCCGCTTCTCCCTCTGTTAATCACTGTAATGTTATGTGTTTCTACGGGTTTTATTTATTAAACTCTTCACCTTTTTCATATAGCTCCTCAACCCCGAAAGCTGTCTGTGTATTCTCTATCTGTGAATCTGTTTCTATTTTGTTAGTTTATTTTGTTCACTAGATTCTACATATGAGTGAAAGCACATGACACTTATCTTTCTTTGATTGGCTTATTTCACTTAGCATAATGCTCTCCAGGTCCATCCATGCTGTTGCAAAGGGAAGATTTTCATCTTTTTTATGGCATAGTAGTATTCCATTGTGTAAAAGTAACAAAGTTTTATTTTTTGGTTGTTATTTTATTTTTATTTATTTTAATTGATATTTAACTTTTTTCAATTACAGTTGGTATACAATATTATTAGTTTCAGGTGTGCAACATAGTGATTACAGATATTTAACTTAAGTGATTACCCCATAAGTCTAGTACCTATCTGACACCACACATAATTATTATAAAATTATTGATTATATTCCCTATGCTGCACTTTAATCCTTTTGACTTTTTATAACTAGTAATTTGTATATACAGCATATTCTCCACTGTATTGCAATGGTGACTTAGTCATATACCAGGTATGTGTAGTTTTGTTTCTATTTCAATTAAATACTCACCTAACTCAACATCAATATCATAATGTTCAATTTCTTATAGCTTTTTAATAAGCTTTGATATTTTATAGATTATCTCTATAAAATTTTAAATTGTTTTTAATCTGTTTAAAATTTTTATCTTTATTGTTTAAAGTAGTATAGATATCCCCCTTGTTTCCCTATTGATCTTCCCCTACTCCTTCACATCCCTTCCCCAGGCCTTCACCCCATTATTTATGTGTCCATGGTATATGCATATATGCATGTAAGTTCTTTGGTTGATGTTTTTCATTTTCCCTTCCACCCACCACTTCCCTCTGAGGATCCTCAGTCTATTGCATGCATCCATGACTCCATGACTCTAGATCTATTTTGTTTATAAGTTTATTTTATTCATTAGATTCCACATATGAGATCATTTGATATTTATCAATGATACCACTAATAAGAGGTTAGAATTAAAATTCAAAATATATAAAATAATCATACAAATTAACCAGAGGACAGACAACCCAATAAAAAAAATGAGCAGAAGACCTAAACAGACACGTCTACAAAGCAGACATACAAATGGTCAAAAGAAATATGGGAAAATAAAGTCACTAATCATCAGAGAGATAAAAATTAAAATGGCAATGAGGTATCACCTCACACTTGCCAAAATGGCTGCCATCAATTGATCAACAGACAAGTGCTAGCAAGGATGTGGAGAAAATAAAACCCTAATACACAGCAATGGGAATGCATACTGGTAGAGCCACTCAGGAAAACAATATGGAGTTTCCACAAAAATTAAAAAATGGGTAGAAACCAAGATGGCAGCATAGGTAAACACCTAAACTGCTGCCTCACACAACAATTTCAAAACTACAACTAAAAGACAAAACAGGCACCATCCAGAACCACAGGAAAGTTGGCTGAGGGGATATTCTACAACTAGAAGGAAAGAGAAAAGCAAATTGAGACTCAGAGGAGCTGCAAAATGCTGAGGTATGGAGAGACACATGGGCATGAGGAGAGGACTGACTGCTGAGTGCACAGCTGGCTTTCTCAAGCAGAAGGGAGAAGGAAGCTACAAACTAAGCTGAACTCCAGTTCTGGAGAGACTCTGAGAATCTAGACTCATTCAGAAGGAATGTGGACTGTCAGGAAAACAGAAAAGTACACTGAGACTCAGGGGAGCTGCAGAAGGCAGAAGTCCAGAGGTGTATACATGGAGAGAAAAGGACTGAATGCTGAGTGTGCAGCTGGCTTTCTCAAGCATGAGGGAGACAAAAGGTCCAGACTGCATTGACCACTAGTTATGGGCGAGACTCTGGGAACCCAGACTCATTTGGGGAGAAACTGGACTGTCTGGCAGTGGGTGAAACTTGAGGACAGCTTTCACTCAGAGATAATTACAGCAATTATTGAGGGACACTGAGGCCCAGGGACCTCATAGGGCAGGGCTGATGGGAAGCCAAGGCTGTCTCCTCTCCCCTGAGACTTTGCCTCATCCAAGCTGAGCACAGGCTTTTGCAGTTTTGCAAGTCTTAAAAGAGTGTCTCCAGTACAGAAGTTCTCCCAGTGTAGACATAGCTAATCCTCACAGCCAATTGGCTTGGAGGTCAATTCCTCCCAGTGATACCAATAGCAATCAAGACTTAACTACAACAAGACTGTGTACACAGTCCACAAAGGAGTGCACCAAGAGTGTCCACCTCAGGTAACTGGGGAGGCTGAACCACTGGGCCCTATAGGACACCTAGCACACAAAGCTACTCTACCAACTCAAGGAAGCAGAGAAAATGAAGAGAAAAAGAAACAGATCACAAATGAAAGAAATGGAGGAAAGCAAATGAGTGGGTATAGAGTTCAAAACTATGGTTATAAGGTTTTTCAAGAATTTCCTAGAAAAGACTGATAAATTTAGCAAGACCCTCAAGGATATGAAAAAGAATCAACTAGAAATTAAACATACACTGACTGAAATAATATATATATATATATATATATATATATATATATATATATATATAGAGAGAGAGAGAGAGAGAGAGAGAGAGAGAGATCCAACAGCAGATTAGATGATTGCAAGAATTTAGTCAAAGCTTTGAAATAAAGAGAAGCAAAAAACAATCAACAAAAAAATGCAAAAAGAAAAAAAAAAAATTGAAGACAGTGTAAGGAGCCTCTGGGACAACCTCAAGCGTACAACATCCGAATTAGAGGGCATGGGTTTACTAGAAAAAGAAAGAGAGAAAGATACTGAAAACCTGTTTGAAGAAATAATGACAGAAAACTTCCCCCACCTAGTGAAAGAAATAGACTTACCAATCCAGGAAGAGCACAGAACCCCAAACAAAAGGATTCCAAATAGGACCACACTAAGACACATCATAATTAAAATGCCAAGAGCAAAAGACAAAGAGAGAATATTAAAAGCAGCAAAAGAAAAACACTTAATTACCTACAAAGGAGCACCCATATGACTGTCAGCTGATATCTCAGAAACTATGCAAGCCAGACAGAAGTGGCCAGAAATTTTCAAAGTGATGAATAGCAAGAACCTATAGCCAAGATTACTCTATCCAGAAAAGTTATCATTCAGAATTGAAGGTAAGATAAAGAGCTTCACAGATAATAAAAAGCTAAAGGAGTTCACCACCACTAAACCAGCATTATAAGAAATGCTGAAAGATATTCTTTAAGAAGAGAAATAATAAGAAAAAAAAGGTAAAGATAAAAATTATGAACAACAAATATCTATTAACAAGTGAATCTAAAAATCAAGGGAATAAAAATCTAATGAACAGAATAAACTGGTGAATGTAATAGAATCAGGGGCATAGAAAGGGAGTGGACTGACAAATCTCAGGGGGGAAAGAGGTGTAGGGTGTGGGAAGAGACTGGACAAAAATTGTATACCTGTGGATGAGAACAGTGGAGGAGATGTAAGGGTAGAGGGTGGAATCAAAACGAGATGGAGGGGAGCTATGGGGAGAGGGAAAGAGGAAAAACTGTAATAATTTGAACAGTAAAGATTTATTAAATTTAAAACAATGAAACTCCTCTTTGACCTAGTGATCCCACTTTTAGGAATATATCCCAAGAAACCTGAAACACCAATAGGAAAGAATATATGCATCCCTGTGTTCATAGTAGTGTTATTTACAATAGCCAAGGTTTGGAAGCAGCCTAAGTGCCCATCAGTAGATTAGTGGACAAAAAAGCTGTGGCACATTTACATAGCATACTACTATGCAGCTGCAAAAAAGACAGAGCTCTTACCTCTTGAAGCATTATGGAGGGACCTAGAGAATATTATGCTAAGTGAAGTAAGTCAGTTAGAGCAAGCACAGTTTTTTTTTAATCCACTCATCTACTGATGGACACTTGGGCTACTGCCAAATCTTGGCTATTGTAAATAATGCCATGAATATGGGGTGCATATATTCTTTCAAATTAGTGTTTTTGGTTTCTTTGGATAACTTTCCAGAAGGTAAATTGCTGAGTCATAGGCAGTACCATTTTTTATTTTTTGAGCAATCTCCATAATGTTTTCCACAGTGACTCCACCAATCTGCATTCCTACCAATAATGTATGAAGATTCTCTTTTCTTTGCATTCTTGCCAACACTTGCTTTTTGTTGCTTTATAAATTACTAGAGACCTGGTACACAAAATTCATGCACAGAGGAGTGGGGTGTGTCCCTCAGCCCAGCCTGTACCATCTATAATCTTGGACCCCTTAATGGATGTCCAACTGTCCTCTCACAATCCAGGACTGTGGCTCCCAACCACTCACTTCCCTGACTGCTTGATTGCCCCTAACTGCTTCTGCTGCCAGCCTGATTACATCTTAACCACTCCCCTGCCAGGCTGATTGACACCTAACTGCTCTCCTGTTGGCCCAATTGCCCCTAACTTCCCACCCCTGCCAGACCAGTCATCCCTAACTGCCCTTTCCTGTAGGCCTGGTTGCCCCCAACTGCTATCACCTGCTGTACCAGTCACCCCTAACTGCCCTCCCCTGCTGGCCATCTTGTGGTAGCCATCTTTGACCACATGGAGAAAACCAACTTGTATATTGAAGTGATGATCAGTTTGCATATTACCTCTTTATTATATAGGATAGGATAGCCATCTGACAGATATGACTTGATATCTCATTGTGGTTTTAATTTGCATTTCTTGGTGATTATTGACATTGAGCATCTTTTTATATGCCTATTAGCCATCTATACGTCCTCTTTGGGGAAGTGTTTATTTGGGTCATTTGTCCATTTTTTAATTGGATTGTTTGGATGTGTGTGTCTGTGTGTGTGTGTGTGTGTGTGTGTGCATGTTGAGTTGTATGAATTCTTTATAAAGTTTATATATTAACACCTTATCAGATATATTACTGCCAAATATGTTTTCCCACCCAGTGGTTTGTCTTTTCGTTTTGTGTTTTTATTGATTTGAGAAAGAGGAAGGGAGAGAATAGAGAAATATAAATATAAATAAGAGAGAAACATTGATCAACTGCCTCCCTGTATGCCTCCTACTTGGGATGGTACTTACAACCTAGGCATGTGTCCTTACCAGGAATCGAACCAGTGACCTCTTTGTTCATGGTTCAACACTCATACTGGCAGGGATATATTTCATTTTGTTGATGGTTTCCTTTGCTGTGCGAAGACTTTTTAGTTTGATATAATCCCATATTTTTTAAATTTATTTCCCCTTGTCCTGTTGTAGAATTCTGCATGTTTTAGGTGATAATTTAGAATGAATCACTGTACTACAGTGACTTAATTATAAATGAGGAAACAAATATGTGTACATTCTTTCATAGGAAAATTGAGGATTTATTTGTTAATTGGCTTTGAGGTCCTAGGATTAAATGTTTTAAGTACTATCTTTACTAAGGATAAAAACTAATTAAAGTTTTAATCTCAAATAATTTTAGGATTAAAGGATGTCTTACATTTATGTAATGGTTAATGGAGATAAACTGCTTCTTTATAGTCACACTCCTCTCTTCTTTCACCTCTCTTCTGTGATGTTCATTCAAATTTCTGTTATGTCAGCAGCACAAATCTTTTCTTATTATTTTAATGACATATCAAAAATAAAGTTTCTTATATTTGGATAAATAATAACTGTAGTCTACCCTCTGTGGAGACAGCTTGCCTATGTTTAAAAATTATTCAATCTAGACTCAAATTTCTATTCTAAAGAGTAATTAAAGTTTGGAGGAGGAAGTGTATGTGTATCCTCATTAAAGTAATTTCTAAGCATATTTAGTAAAATATTGTTGATAAAGGGAATAAAAACAGTTTATATGGTTCAAAATACTCTCCAGTTTGTCATTACACTGTTCTTTATTTTGAGAGAATTTGGGTGGTGACACTTATTTGGTATTGACCTTGATCTGCATAAAAAAGTTAAAATCCATATGCTATGCTTTTTCCTTCTTTCAAAGAAATCAACTGATCACAGGAAAGCACAGCAACTATTCTCTAGATAGAAACTATTTTACTTAATGTATTACACAGTTACAGAAGTCTAAAATCAACAATGTCTTTCTAATACATTTATATTAAATAAGGTAATAAGTAAAAAATATAGATATTATCAAAGCAAGTATTCAAATATTCTCTCTCTCTCTCTCTCTCTCTCTCTCTCTCTCTCTCTCTATATATATATATATATATATATATATATATATATCCTATCTAATAAAAGAGTAACATGCAAATGTGACCGTACCTTGGCTCCTGATTGGCTATACTACCAGCCAATTGGAGCAAGGGGCGAGGTAGAGAAGCGTGAGCACCAGGCCCCAGGAGTGGAGACCAAGCAGTGGCAGTGCCAGCGAACCACAGCTGCGTCTAACGGAGGTCCTCGGGTGCAGAGAACGAGGTGGCGGTGGTGGTGGCAGTGAGAACTCACCACAGCTGCATCTGAGACTCCTGGCATTGCTAATGTTTTATGTGTAGCTTCTGCTGTATGCCAGCAAAAACAGAAGGCAACTGCCAGAGGGAAGTCCCCCGGGTCCCATATTCAGCATGCCAGCTGTGGAAACTGACAACAGGTAGGAGGAAGTCCCACCCCCACAGAATGTGTCCAAATCAGCCATTGGTCACACTGCTGAAAGGCCTGACTGTCAAGACTGTCATTCTCCTCTATCTCAGAATGTGGCAATAGAGAGGCGGGACTATGTCCAAAGAAAAACTGTTGATGTTATTAACAGAAAATATCTAAACAGTGACATGCGTCTGATTTTGAAAGAAGGCGTTGCCTGTGACAGAATGTATCTGAAGAGCAGCTATTGGAAAAATGTTGCTCTGAAGCTGAAAAATTCTCGAACATAGTTGTGGAGAAATGACTGTTAGATATGAATTTTGCCTCTCACTAAATTTCTCTGATGAAAAACCCTGTGATGAGAAATTTACTTCATGTTGTAGCAAAAGGAAAGTCTGTCCAAATGATATACATTTTCCAGATTACCCGCCATATTTAAAAAGATTAATGACAAACAAAGATTCTGACAGTAAAAATTTCATGGAAAACATTCCATCTATAAATAGTTCTTTTGCTCTTGCTTCCATGGGTGCAAATGTTGCATTGTCATCAGGGTATGGGCCATACTGTTTTAGAATACATGGACAAGTTTAGCATCATAGTGGAACTTTACATCCTTCTGATAGTGTTTCTGGGAAGTTTGCTCAACTCTATATTTTGGATACAGCCAAAGCTACACGTAAAAGATTAGCAATCCCAGCAAACCAGGCCTGCTCAGAAAGACTCATGATCAACATCAACAACCTCAAGCATGAAATAAATGAATTAACAAAATCGTACAAGATGCTACATGAGGTAGAACAAGAAGCCCATTCTGAAGCAGCAGCAAAAAGTATTGTTCCCACTGAAGTAACAATGGCGATTAAATACAATCATAACAGTGACCCAGGTAGATATAATTCTCCCCGTGTAATCAAGGTTGCTGTTATATTCAGAAACGAAGATGGAGAACCTCCTTTTGAAAGGGACTTGCTCATTCATTGTAAACCAGATCCCAATAATCCAAATGCCACTAAAGTGAAACGAATCAGTATCCTGTTTCCTACATTAGATGTAATGACATATCCTATTCTTTTTCCACATGGTGAAAAAGGTTGGGGAGCAGATATTGCATTAAGACTCAGAGACAACAGTGTACTCAACAATAATACTAGACAAAATGTAAGACACGAGTCACCCAAATGCAGTATTATGGATTTCATCTCTCTGTGAGGAACACATTCAATCTTATTTTAAATGCAGGAAAGTTAACTCAGCAGTTTATTGTAGATTCGTATTGTTGTTACATCATTTTATTATTAATTTATTAATGAAATTATGTATTATTTTCATATACATTGTACTCATTACCTTTTATCTCTCACACTTTTATTGTAGAGAAAGGGCAATTAGCACTATTAAAATGTTTCCTCTAATTAATACCCTTTCAATGTGCACAAATTTTGTGCACCGGGCCCCTATGCTACCAGCCAATCAGGAGCAGGGGTGTGGCCAAGTGGTGTGAGCGTCAGGCCCTGGAGGTGGAGATGAAATGGCAGTGGCAGTGAGCACCCAGCCCCCAGGTACTGTGAGGGGAAGCAGCGGTGGTGGCAGCGACAAGGAGCGCTTGGCCCCCGGGTGCTGTGAGTGGAAGTGGCAGTGAGCACCCAGCCCCTGGGGCTGGGTGGTTGCAGGCAGCTGGGGCTGAGCTGAGCAGGGTGATGGCTGGGTGCCCAAGGCCTAAAGCTTTAGGCATTGGGCAGACTGGGGATGAGCAATCAATTGGACATCTCCTGAGGGCTCCCAGTATGTGAGAGGGGGCAGGTTGGGTTGAGGGACCACCCACCCCCAGTGCACGGAAAAAAATATATATATATATTTTTTTATAGGGAAAAAAAGAACTAAGCAGTTTTGTTTTCAAGCTTCTGATAAAAATGGAGTTCCAAATAAAAACATATAAACAAACATTTATGAAAGATAAGGAATCTATATTTGATAATATTGTAGAAACAACCCAAAAAGAAACATCACCCCTTCTTCCAGTGTTATTATCTAATTTGGTAAAGTATGAAATAAATATCTAAACTCTTATACAAAGTTTGTTTGCTTCTTTTTCTTTTTAAGTAAAGGCTATCATAACATAGTTGGAACCTTGTAGCTTGGAGAACAGAAACAAGCCATCACCCTGTGGTGTTCTATAAATTCCCTTTTATCTATGGGAAAAGGGAATTTGACCTTGATCTTTTAAGATTGGATAGGGATTTGGATACTATTTCATTCTAGTCCTGACTTAAAGTCTTCCTCTTAGAAATGTGTTAATGAATTCCTAGAACTTCTAAACTATAAGCTACCTCAGCTCTAGTTGGCATTCCTATTCTTATGTTGTACTCTTAACATGTGTTTACTGAATGCTTAATTATCTATCTCACTTTTTTTCTCAGAACCTCAAATCAAGAAATGATTCTCTTCTATTTAGAGGAATATTTCACTGAATATGCTGCACAAAAGCTATATGTATGAACCACTAGGACATCTGGCCAACATGATAGCACATGGACAAAGGAGCAAGTTAAGGAGTAAAATAAATAAGTATGAACTACCATTCCATAATGGATGAGGCCAGGGCAACTGTGGAAACCCATAAGGAAAAGTAGGGAACGTTATCCTGTCTTTCTCAATCTTCTTAAACTTTATTTCCTAATGAGATATTTATAAATATGCATATGTAAATTCACACATATGTCGGTTAAAAATTAATTTTTATTTCTTTAAAATGAATGATTTGAAATGGTAGTCCTTCCTTTAAGGCTAAATATTAAAATAGAGGGTTGTTTTTCAGCCCATATTTTTTTAAATTGATGACAGTTCCTACTCAATTGGAATAGAGTCTAGGCCTTTCCCATATCCCCAATACAATAGAACTAACCTAATTCCCTTAATTCACTTTTTTATATCTCTGTGTTAATGAATTTCTCTACATATAATTATAACTATTTACCTTCAAATCCTGATTATCTCAAACAAATGGTGCCCTTTATTACAGAAAGTCATTTAATGAGTAGAACTTAACTGTGTTCCTGACTCAAAAGACTTCTCTAGAAAGAGTGATTCTTCTGCTATTCTTAACCACTAAAGTCATTTTTTTTTTGTGCAAGAAATTAACACGACCCTATCTAAATTAAGGTGGCTGGTTAAAAAAATTTTATTTGGCTGATGAGTATCAATTATATCATTTAATATGTAAAACTTCATGCATGTATTGATATATTGATACATTTAGTAGTAGTCTGTTTACTCATATACCATGTTTATTGAAGTGTCTTTAAATGGGTATGCAAAAGCATTTTTAATTTATTTTTTCTCTTTATTTTTCCCTATCACCATTTATTTTCCCCTAAACCCTCTTCGATCTCCACTCACCTCTCTAACACTTATCACCACACTGTTGTCTGTTACCATGAGTTCTTTCTCTTTTTATTTTCTTGTTTGCTTAATTCCCCCATCACCCACGACCCATTTTAAATATGGAATGTCAAAGCAAGTGCAGTCATTATTTAAAGTGCTATGACAAAGAACATTATAATTCTAAAATTTTCTAATTGTTTAAAAGTATAATATAAGTACAGACACACATTTATATGAAATATGGCTTTCTTAAGTAAGCTACAATGAAGTGTCATTAAGAATTAACCATTATAGTACAGCAAAAGAGTTTATAAAACACAGCCTCAATGTATGTACTCTTTATGTTTGAGGGTTCAGCAAATACAGATAATTGTTTTTAGAAATTGCTGTAATGATACTTTAGCTAAAACTATTAGTGAAACATTAATACATACATCATGATATGAATTAAATATGGTTTGCAAAATAAACCAAAAAACACCACCAATGTCTTTTGGGCATATAGCAAAATGAGACGTAAATAGATAAATAGATGAAATAATCTTAATAACAACTTACCAAAAGATTGTTTCAATAGTTAAAATAAATTGGTGTTTCAGTTTCAGATTTGAGTCTTTACTTATTATGATATTTCTATAACCCGCTCATTCCTCTGAGAGAATCACACTGCCCCATATTCCTTGTCCACTTAAGTTGGAAGGGATGTTTTATTAACTCAGGTTTTATAATTATTGGAAATCTTACAGGTGCCATGTTTCAAAATTCAGGCTTCAGGTAAAACTTTATTATCCATATATTGAAATCTATAGCTACATTTCTTGGAGGTACCAAACTTAGTATCAGACTACAATTCTAAGAAGCTCATCTTTTCAACAATGTTCTTTGTGTCCACTTTGTATACTGCAAAAGGTTTGCCTTATTTTTCCCTCCTTTTTGGGGTGAAATTTGCAGTGTGTTATTAATGGAAATATTTTCATAATGGGACAATTGTAAGATTAAATATCTGTAATGTAGAACATATTTCCTGATAGGCTGGAGTGACATCTGATTTTACATTATCCAACAATCATTAAGATTACAAGGTGAGATTTTTCTGTTTACTATTGTAGGTGGAGAAGAACTGAAAAATATAACATTTGAATCTTTACTAAATTAATCCAGTCTTCTCAGAATACAGACTGGTATTCTGCTACTTTTTCTTTCTTTCTATTCTAGTGAAGCATAGAGGGGATCATTTAGTACTTTCTTTCTCTACACAGATTTATCTTTTCTATAAATGTAACTCTGTGAATGTTTCCTCTTTAATATTTAAGGCCCCAACATTCTAGAATCTTGATTTTCCAGGACAGTTAATAACATCTCTACAGGATGTAAGCATAAAAGTTTTGCATTCTAGACCTAGACTATAATACTAACAAAGTTAGGAAATACGTGATTAACTAAAAAATTAGAACAAATTCCAGGGACTAAAGCTCAAAATTAGGTTGAATTGAATTTTCTATGGGAAAGAAAAATCCATAAAAAAAAGATTCTGTGGTTAGAAGGGACTGTTTAGAAGCTGATGATTTTTTAATATATGTTTTTATTGATTCTCAGAGAGGAAAGGAGAGGGAGAGTAGAAACACCAATGGTGAGAATCATTGTTCAGCTGCCTCCTGCACATTCCCTACTGGGGATCAAGCACACAAGCCAGCATGTGCCCTTCACCTGGGTCGAAGCAGGGACCCTTCATTCTGCAGACCAATACTTTATCCACTGAGCCAAACCAGCTAGGGCAGAAGCTGATGATTTCAATATGTCAATTCCTAGTAATGACTGAATACCTGGAATAACTTTATGACTGGCCAGATAGAAAAGGAGATAAATAGATATGGAGATAAAGCTTGTGTTCAAATTGTCAAGGAACTGTGAGGTAAGGACAATATAGTGACCCTCAAAGAAATTATAGGCATTACTAATTTGGAGAGATGTGATTAAAATTCTATGTTAAATGTAAGTAATGAGAATGAAAGGGTAGGTGCTAAGTTCATAGAAGGAATGGAGTAAAATGAGAAATAATAACTGCAATCTAGTTTTGACTTCTCACTTGAATGCTGTTTTGTTGATCTGAGGTCACTTTCAGTCAACTCTTAAGTGGTACTTAATCAAATATGAAAACATTAGAAATCATACACCTTAATTATTCATTATTTGCAAAAAAGCAAATTGTAGCCTGCTTTTGGTTTCTCACTGGATTATTTTTGAAAGAAATCATTATAGTTATGACTGTTTTCTGATAAATTACTGGGTATATGCTAATCTTAAGGTTCCTATCTGAAAAGTAACAAAAATATCTATAATTACTCAAGGAGATAACAAAGGATGTGCAGTGTGCATATATGTGTATGTATATACCATATATATCATAGAATAATTACAGGAAAATTTAAGTAGATTATAGTGAGGAAATATCAATTTAGTAACCTATTCTATATTCATACATACTTTATAAATTAATTTTTAAAGAGAATCCTATTTATAAATTCCAAAACAAGAATAACAGTATTAATGCTAAAAAATGTGCGTGATGGTAGGTGATGTTCACTCCCCAAAATAAGCACCTTTGTATAAATCAATAATCCAAAATTTAAATGTCAAGCATAGAGTTTTGCAGTACCGTATTTCTTTAGGCAATATGTTATGATCTAACATTTTAGGTAAAGAAAGCTTGACAGCCAAAACCGGTTTGGCTCAGTGGATAGAGCGTCGGCCTGAGGACTGAAAGGTTCCAGGTTTGATTCCCGTCAAGGGCATGTACGTTGGCTGGGGGCACATCCCCAATAGGGGGTGTGCAAGAGTCAGCTGATCAATGTTTTTCTCTCATCGATGTTTCTAACTTTCTATCCTCTCCTTTCATCTTTGTAAAAAATCAATAGAATATAAAAAAAAAGAAAGCTTGACATAAGACTGACCATAACCCTAACCAGTTTGGCTCAGTGGATAGCGCGTCATCTCCCTGTAGACTGAAGGGTTCCAGGTTCAATTCCAATCAAGGGCATGCACCTTGGCTGCCAGCACATCCCCAGTTGGGGGTGTGCAGGAGGCAGCTGATCGATGTTTCTCTCTCATCGATGTTTCTAACTTTCTATACCTCTTCCTCTCTGTAAAAAATAAAAAAGTCTATATTTTTTAAAAGACTGACCATTACTTCTGACCAATATTATAAGCCTAGCAGAGAATTCTTTTGCTATATATAGTCCTTGAGCACTCAAGGATGTTGTTTAGCATATCTTTAAAATTGAATGGGGAAAATACACCTATATTATGACTGTTCTTGCACTAAAATTTAGCATTTCCATCAGGTATGTATGTGTGCAATACCATAATATACCTGGAATGTGTTATAGCAGTACCTGGAATTTTGCCAGCGATATGATTTACAGATTTTTTTCAGAGCATATTTTAGTTCAATATACTTTGAAATAAATGCAGGCTCATCATCACTTAAAAATTATTAGGTACTATCCTACATTATTTGTTAAATGGGTTAGTAACATGATGATTCATTAATAACTTAATGATAAGTTAATTAACATTCTAGTTGGCTTACCTGGAGGCAGATATTAAAAGATAATTAAAACTGGGAAAAAAATCAGGAGGGAAGCTTGTGAAGGGTAAAGAGTAGAGGGAACAAGAGTAGGCAGTGTTAGATTGTAATGCTGATCTCAAACCTCTGAGAGGAGTCAGGAATAAAGGAGGAAGGTTATGAGGAAGCCTCAGACTGCAGTGCACCTCCAATAAGGTCTTGGCCAGACCCCAGGAGAAGCCACAGTGCAAGGACTATTTGTTAGAGGAAGCACATGTTAGTTGGGATTGCCAGGGTGTATAATTCTGCTGAGCTTAGTCATCGCCCTGGTAGAAAAGGGTCTTGGTGTGAAAGTTGAGTAGACCCTGAAAGCTGAAAGAACTGGAGATGATGAGTCAATGGTGCTCCTCACAGAAGGTTCTCTTCATTCATATCTTAGTGGTGCACTAAGATGTCTTCCACAGTAAATATATCATTGATATATTCCCCATATTTTTACAGATATTTATATATTTGCTTCCTTTTAGAATTCCTTTGTATTATTTTCTTTTTAATTTAAAAATGTTTTTCCTGAGATTTCCATAGGCTTTCCCAGACAAATGCCAAATGGTCCATGGTTGAAAAAAAAATCATGAGCCCTTAAACTAGAGAACACATTAAATGGGTAGCATATCAAACCAAATTTCATATTAGGATATCAAGTCTCCCTAAACATTCACTCATGTATGAATATTAAAAAAATAACTTACTAGGTTGAATTGAATAATCTGCCTGAATTGTGTGTCTTGAAGAACGTCCATGAAATTCTCTGTTGTCTTCTTATATCTGTGGCCTGGATGCCTGACAAGAATGCTTTCTGTGAGATTTCAGGAAAATCTGTTTTAGGCTGCAGAGAAAATTATTTCAAATATGGGCATTTACCAAAACTATTTCCACTCATTTAACTCATCTCTCAGACCTAGTCAACTAGCAGAAAGAAAGGAGACAAAATGTGTTTTAAAGCCTTCAGAAAAATAATATATTTGAATTTGTAACTAAATAAGGTTATTGATTGTGTGAGGGGAATATAATTTTTTAAATGTCTCAATTAATTTAAAATTTAACTCAATAAATATTTCACTGAAGGTTCATATTTTGGGTTCTAAACAGAGAAAAGCTATTCAATCTGAGACAGATGTTCTTCCTGTGGCTAGTGAAAAATAAAAATCTTGCCAGAGTCTGACATGGTCTTTTCTTATTTGAAATGCTTTACGTTTTTCCCTCATGTATTTGTTCATTCTAATCCCAATATCCTTATATTTACATTCCAGATAATTAGTTTATATTAGGATATGCTTCTCTAGAACCCCATCTCTGTTGCTTATCTCTATAACTTATCTGTTACCATAGATTATGATTTATCACATACAATAGGTCACTGTATAAAACACATTTTCAAATATGTTTTCTGAATTTTAATTTTATGTGTTATCTTAACTGGGCCACAAAGTACTCAGATATTTGCTTGAAAATTATTGTGAGTGTGTCTATGAGGATGTTTCTAGATAAGATTGACAATTGCATTGGAAGATTGAGTAAAGCAGTCCACCCTTTCTAAGATGGGTGGGGCTCATCTAATCTCTTGTAAGTCTAAATCAGACTTGGGGAATAGAGTCTGGCCCCATAGCCTAATAAGGTCAGCAAAATCATATGGTCTGGCCCTGCCAAGACATTAGGTTTGAGTAAATTAAATGTTTGACCAAATATAGCAGGCTAATTTTACATTGATAATTTTGTATGGCCAGCAAATGATGCTATAAATATCCAAATGGCCTCAGCAGAAAAAAGGTTTTCCTCCCCTAGACTCTAAGCAGAGCAAAAAGGTGGATGAAGGAGTATTTATTCTCTGTGTCTTAAAGCTAGGATATCAGTCTTCTCCTTCCATTGTACATGGCCTTGGTCTACAGCAAACACCATAAGCTCTCCTGTTTCTCTGACCTTCAGACCCAGACAGACTAGAATCATACCGTTGGCTCTCCTGGGTCATGTCCTGCTTGCTGAGTACACTTCTTGGAACTCCTCAGCCTACATAATTATATGTCTATTAAAATAAATTTGTTCCTCTTTTATATATAAATTGTGGAATTATATATAAAATATGTCTTTTTTTAAATCTGGAGAAAGAGAGAGAGAGAGAGAGAGAGAGAGAGAGAGAGAGAGAGAGAGAGAGATGAGATGAGATGAGATGAGATGGATCCTATTGGTTCTGTATGTCTGGGGAATTGTGACTAATACACTTTCTTTCAGTCAGTGAGTAATAACATTTAGTGGAAAGTTCCACTATGGGACTTAGCAAACAGTCTATTACATGATAGATTTGATAAAAGACTAGGAAGGGCATAATGGTTTCAATGTGAGGAAAAAGTCAGGTTTCTCATCAACTATAATTCACACATTTTGACCTGAGGAGTTAAAAGGGCTGAAAGAACTCAAGACTTGATGTTTGTTTAAAACAGATCAGAGTTTCCTGATTTACTGACACAATTTTCCATAGATTCTAGCAACATCTATTTTGTCAGTGTGGAAGAAAAAAAAGCTTTAGTGCTGAAAAGTTTTGTGCTAAGGATATGATGAATGGAATACTCAAAGGCTAGCCCTGTCACCAGTAAAATAGATTTCTCTACAAACAGTGATATTTAGCGTTTGGGTTTTCTTAGGGAGGAATTTGTTTGGTGAGTAGAAATTCTCATTTTCAACATCTATCTATCAGCTGGTTTTTCAGGGAGAATGTACAAAGTCATTTCATAGAAGTAGAAAAGCAATCATTTGACATACTATGAAGTTTAAAAACAGGACAGATCTATAGAAAACACAGAAATGAAGATAAAAAGCAAGTTCTGCTTGCATGAGTATCTTTGTGTGTGTTTTTCTTCTGATGTTTACAGTAAGTAAAGATTTTGCAAATGATGCTTGGAAATGCCTGGCAGCTGTTATTCATTAAAATGAATATCTAGTTCCTTGACTGGACACATGGCTCTGGAAGTCAACATACTTGTTGGTCTACATCATAACTGAATGGAGTAGATGATTAACCTGTTTAGTTTGGAGTAATCTCAGTGCAGCATTTCTGACAGATTTCTGGGGAAGAAGCATATTGCATCTGTACTCTTCCCTTCCATTATCTACTTATCTATTTATTCGCCACTCTTCTAATCTCTGGAGTTATAGAGAAACAAGTATCTTGCCACTATGGAACTTACAAAGTCCAGGACAGATAGACTTAAAGTAAATAGTCATAAAAAGAAGCAAAATAATAAAAGGTATTGATAAAAACTAAAGAAAATGCATGGGTGACAAAATAAATGATAAATTGGGTGGGAAATGCCTAGTTTGAATGGTCAAAAATGGCTCAAGAGGTAAAATTTTAGAAGAAATGAAGGAAAAAAAATGGTTGCCTTCACCATTAAAGAGACTGGGGCAAATGACTGTAAATGAAATATCAGATAATTGCTAAATAGGGGGAAAATTGTTGCCTATTTTAAGAAACAGAAATGAGAACAATATTGCTAGGGCACTTTGAGGGGGGAAATAGTAAGTAAACATCTCAAATGGATTTGAAACATCAAAGCATTATATATAAGGCTGTAAATATTTTGAATTTTTCTCTAAAAGCAATGGGAAGGTACTGAAGTATTTTAGGTATTGGAGTAACTGGAGCAAGTCAATTTTAAAAGATTACTCTGATTCTGCATGAAATCTAGAAAACTAACACTCATTACAGTATTAAACAAAGACAAAAAGCTTAATATACATTTTTGAATAAGTAAACTGTTATGAATAAATGAATGATATAATAGCAGATTGAGATAGAATACTTAGCTTCCCAGACTATCTCCTAGCTAGATATTGATCATATCATTTTGGCAACATGCCTCAACTGCTTTATGTACCTACCTTGAGAATGCTACAGTAACTTGAAGATAGACACAAGGAAAGAAGATAATCATCTAGCTGGGAAATACTTCCAATATATTTTATTGTTTTGCTGCATTGCTATTGGAAACCATTCCAAAAGCAGGCAAATAAGGACACTCCTTAACTTTTGAAGTAATATAGAAGAAAAGCCTCCATATATTTGCCCAAACTGATGTCCATTTTGACCTAACATTATAATCTGTTAGTGCTTGGATACAACAAAACCATGTTTAGCTTTAGCCAGTTTGGCTTAGTGGATAGAGTGTTGGCCTGCGGACTGAAAGGTCCTAGGTTTAATTCCAGTCAAGAGTACATGCCTGGGTTACAGGTGAGGTCCCCCAGTAGGGGCATGCAGGAGGCAGCCAATCAATGATTCTCTTTAATCATTAATGTTTCAATCTTTTCTTCCCTCTCCATTCATCCCATAAATCAATAAAAATATATTAAAAAAAAACATGTGCATACAGAGACATCAAGAATAAGTTGGGGAGGGAAAATGGCAGCAGAACAGAGAGATGCCATCTGAATCTGGTCCCAGGGCAGAAGGAGGGAGGAGCTGAGGGTCATGCAGGGAATGTTTGTTGGCGGGTAGGGGGATAGCTGTGCTCTGGGAGAAGGTAGTGGACTACCGGACTGGCCACCTCTGACCGAGCGGCCCTAGTGCTGCTGGGTCCTCTCACGGAGCCACCGGATCGGAGGCAGACCATGCCATCTTAAAGGGGAATGGCCTGAAAATAAACAGCTGCAGTACCCACTGGACGGCTGAGAACCCCCCAGAACACCCGTGCCCAGTTGGTGCAGACGTGCAGAGTCTAAGGAGCTCTGTGCTCCAGCTCATAAAGGTCAGATTTCCCCTGGGGTTACTTTGGGCGTGAGACCAAAGGAGCTGGCAGAGATGGGAGATCTGTGCTTTGGAACTCTGAGCTGGAGATCTGCACCTTGGAACTCAGAGCCTGGAGATATGCGCCTGAAATAAAATCTGTGGCTGTTGGAGCTGGTAAATGTGGGAGAGGGCCCTCAGACCTGGTGGCAGAGGGAATTCCTAGAGGGCAACCCATTTGGAACTGACAGAGGAGGGAAACCCAAAAGATTTGGGGAGGGTCCTGGCTGATAAACCAATAGTCACCGTTAGAAAGGCAGCTCTGGAGCAGCGCACCACCACAAATCAACATTGAATACCACAGGGGTTGCAAGATTTTAGTTCAGGCTAGAGAGGACCAATAGACCCAGAGGTCAATCTAGAAACACTGCCACCCAGGGGCTAAATCACAAATTGACTCTGTGTAACACAAGGAATTGATTTTCTTTCCTTTTTTAAAAAATCTTTTTTTTCAGTTTATTAATTACATTGTTCCCTTTCCCCCACCCCATAGCTCCCCTCCACAAGGTACCCATCCCACCCTCCGCCCTCACCCCCCCCACGTCCTCTCCCATAGTTGAATGATTTTTGTTCAGTCTTTTGCTGCACTTCCCACACCCCTTTTCTCCCCAAGAATTGTTAGTCCATTCCCTTCCATGTCAGTGATTCTGTCACACTCACCAGTTTATCCTGTTCATCAGCTTATTAATTCACTTGATTTTTAGATTCATTTGTTCATAGATGTGTATTTGTTGTTCCTAATTTACACATTTATCTTTTTCTTCTTCCTCTTCTTAAAGAATATCTTTCAGCATTTCATATAATATTGGTTTGGTGGTGATGAACTCCTTTAGCTTTTTCTTATCTGTGAAGCACTTTATCTGACCTTCAATTCTGAATGATAGCTTTGCTGGATAGAGTAATCTTGGTTGTAGATTCTTGCTGTTCATCACCTTGAATATTTCTTGCCACTCCCGTCTGGCCTGCATCGTTTCTGTTGAGAAATCTGCTGACAGTCGTATGGATGCTCCCTTATAGGTAACCATCTGTTTTCTCTTTGCTGCTTTTAATATTCTCTCTTTGTCCTTTGCTCTTAGCATTTTAATTATGATGTGCCTTGGTGTGGTCCTCTTAGGGTTCCTATATATTGGGGTTTGATGTGCTTCTTGGACTCCTAAGTCAATTTCTTTCACCGGGTGTGAGAAGTTTTCAGTTACTATTTCTTCAAATAGGTTTTCATTGTCTTGCTCTCTCTCTTTTTCTGGCACCCCTATAATTTGGATGTTGGTATGCTTGAGGTTGTCCCAGAGGCCCTTACACTATCTTCAATTTTTTGGATTCTTTTGGTTACTTGCTTTTCCAGCTGAGTGGATTTTACCTCTTTGTATTTCAAATCTTTAACTTGGTTCTTGGGGTACTCTAGAGTACTTTTAGGTCTTTGTATAATATTTTTTATTTCAGTCAGTGTATGCTTAATTTCTGGTTGGTCCTTTATCCTTGATGGTCTCGTTCATATACTTGAGGGTCTCCTTCATTTCCTTGTAGGTCTCATTCATTTCCTTATAGGTCTCGGCCTTTTCTAGGAGCCTCTTGAGAAGCCCTATAACTGTGGTTTTGAATTCCATGTCCAGTCGTTTTTTTCCTCCATTTCTTTCACATCTGATTTCTTTCCATGTCTCTGCATGGTGGCTGCTTCCCTGAGTTGGTCAATTAGCTTGTTGTGGTAGATTTCCTACAAGGGACAGTGGCTCAGCCTCCCCAGTTACCTGAGGTGGATATGGGTTGCACAGTCTTGTTGAAGTTAAGCACAGGTTAATCATTGTTAGCACTTGGAGGGGTTGACCTCCAGGCCAATTGTCTGTGATGTTCAGCTGTGCTCAGTTGGGATGGGCGGAGTCTCTGGGCTAAGCAGACAGCGTCAGCTCCGCCCTATGTGGCCCCAGGAACTCTGTGCCGGTGGCAACAGCTGCCAGCACCTCTGAGAGAGAGCCACTGCTGAGCTCCACCAGCTGCTGGAGAATTCAGACTCTCCCCAAATGTGTCTGCACACCCAACGTCTCACCCAGGGTAGCAAAACAATGCAGTCTGATGGTTTCCCAAATGAGAGAGTAAGTCAGGAGTGCTCTCTATGTAGTCACGCAGCTGTGCTGTTCCCAAGTTCACATGCACTCCTCACAAGCTCGCCTTTTCCACAAGCAGGCAAGCCCCTGCAGCACCCAAGCTTCGGCGTGCCTCCCCACTGTCCAGATTTTACCCTGTATGATTGTGGGTTCCCTGGACTTCGCCCAGAGCTGGGGAATCAGTCCAGTGGGACGTCTTTGTCTCCCTGATCAAGAAAACTGGCCAGGTTTTCAGCTGCCTAACCTATCTGCTGGCGCATGCTCCAATCCTCTCTCCGCGTGTATCTTCAATGCTGTCCTCAGCCCCTCCTCTGAGTCACAGTGTCCTCTCTTCTTTTTTATTTGTGGAATTTTCACTCAGCCAGCTTTCCAGTAATTCTGGATGGTGTTTGTTCTTTCGTTAAATTGTAGTTTTGAAATTGCTGTGTGGGGTAGCACGATAGGTGTTTACCTATGCCACCATCTTGGTTCTCCTATTTTCTCTTTATTCTATTTTGGGATTAGTGTTCTATAGTCTATATTCATCTACCCTTTAGTATCTTTTACTCTACCTCAGCTTCACCTTTATGCCACCATTCACTTGCTAACCTTTCTCTATTTAGTGCCTTGTTTCCCTTACACTTTTCCCACTTTAGATTTACCTTAATTCTTTCTTTTTACCCCCTGTTAAAATTTCACCTCACTTATATATCAAATCTCCAACTACCTACTCCAAGTCCATACATACCTCTTGCCTCTCTGACTTCATTATCCTCAATTGTTTTTCTGTCCTGTTGTTGTTTACTTGACTGTTGATTATATTGATTTTTTTTAATGCAGGTTTGTGAGATTGGTTTGCTTATTCTTTTATTTTGGTTTTTTTTTTTGGGGGGGGGGGTTGGTGGTGTTTTTTGTTTTGTTGTCCTCATTTGCATTGTTTTTTTGATAGATTTTTGCTTCTGTGCTCGCTCACCTCCCCTGATATTAGTAGTTGTATGAAGTTTGTATCAATCTCCAGGTATTTGTTACTGGTTTTTGTTCCGATTAGTGGCCGTCCTATAGGAGTTTTCAGCTGACATTTATAGCTTACTCTCCTTTTCTTTTCTTTTTTACTTCTTCCCCTTTTCCCAATTTCATTTTGGCATTCCTGTCTTTCTTTTTTTGGGGTGTGGGGGGGTTGTATTTCTTTGTGTGTGTGGGGGTGTGTGTGAGTGTCTGTGTGTGTGTGGGGGGGTCTCTTTCTTCTTTCTCACCTATCTCCGAATTTGCCTTTCTCTGGCAATGACTTTATTTGGAGTTACCAATACTATAACTACATTCCTGTTCAGTGGCTAGTGTGTTGCACCTGGTTGTGTTGTATTCTGTGCCTTTAAATCAACGCAGGAAAGTGAGAACTACATAAGCAGACACACAAAGAAGAGAAACCATGGGGAGACAAAGAAACAGCCCACATATGAAAGAAAAACAAGCCTCACCAGAATATGCAGTAAACAAAATGGAAGTTAGCAATCTGTGAGAGAAAGAATTCAGAGAAATGGTTATAATGTGGCTGAAAAGAATGGAAGACAAATTTGACAATATGAGTAAGAACCAAGAGAAATTGAAGAAGAACCAAGAGGAAATGAGGAAGATCCAGGAAGAAATGAAGAAGAGCCAAGAAGAAATGAAAAGTGACATTGCTGAAGTAAAGAACTCAATAGAAAGTATTAACAGTAGACTAGAAGAAGCAGAGGACCACATCAGTGAGCTAGAAGACAAGGTAGGAAAAAATACCCAAGTATAGCAGCTTCTAGAAAAAAAAATTAAAAAGCAGGAGGAGAGCCTAAGGGAACTTTGTTACAATATGAAGCAAAACAACATCCATATAATTGGGCTTCCAGAAGGACAGGAAACTGAGCAAGGAATAGAAAACCTGTTGGAAGAAATAATGACAGAAAACTTCCCTGATATAGAAAAGAAAAAACACACACAAATCCAAGAAGCTCACAGAGTCCCAAGCAAAATAACCCCAAAGACTGATGCCAAGGCACATTATAATTAAATTGGCAAACACCAATGACAAAGTAAGAATCTTAAAAGCCGCCAGAGAGAGACAGAAAGTCACCTACAAAGGAACCTGCATCAGACTAACAAGTGATTTCTCAACAGAAACGTATTAGGCCAGAAGACAATGGAATGAAATATACAAAGTCATGCAAAGGAAGGGTGTGAATCCTAGAATACTGTAACCAGCAAGGCTATCAATCAAAATTGAAGGTCAAATCAGGAGCTTCACAGACAAAAATGGACTGAGGGAATTCATTACCAGCAAACTAGCAATGCAAGAAATGCTAAAGGGTCTGCTGTAAAAAGAAATAGGAAGCAAAGAAGGAACTCAGAGGTAAAGAACAAAAATGGCAACATATAAGTACCTATCAATAATAACTTTAAATGTAAATGGATTAAATGATCCAATAAAAAGACATAGGGTAATAGACTGAATAAAAAAACACGACCCAGGTATCTGCTGTCTATAAGAAACCCACCTCTGAAAAAAAGACTCACACAGACTGAGGGCTAAAGGATGGAAAAAGATTCTTCAGGCAAATGGAAATGAAAAGAAAGCTGGGGTAGCAATACTTATATACAACAAATTAGATCTCAAAGTGAAGGACATGACAAGAGATACAGAATGCCACTTCATAATACTAAAGGGAGCAATCCAACAAGAAGAAATAACTCTGGTAAACATATACGGACCAATACAGGAGCACCCAAATACATTAAAAAAAACTCCTGGAGGATATAAAGGGAGAGAAAGACAACAATACAATCATAGTAGGAGACTTTAATACCCCACTATCACCATTGGACAAATCCTCTGAACAAAAAATCAGTAAAGAAACATCAATCCTCAATGACTCACTAGACCAGATGGAATTAATTGACATCTTCAGATCATTTCACCCCAAAGCCACAGAGTATACATTCTTTTCAAGTGCCCATGGGTCATTCTCAAAGATAGACCATGTGTTGGGTCATAGGCAAAGTCTCTCCAAATTCAAGAAGATAGAAATCATATCAAGCATATTCTCAGATCACAGTGGCATAAAGCTGGAAATCAACTACAATAAAAACAATCCAAAGAAATCAAACACATGGAGACTAAACAGCATACTATTTAACAATGACTGGGTTACTAGAGAGATCAAGGAAGAGATAGAAAACATCATGGAAACAAACAACAATGATAGCACAACAGTCCAAAATCTATGGGACACAGTGAATGCAGTTCTGAGAGGGAAGTTCATAGCTCTACAACCCTACTGCAAAACATAAGAAACAGTGGCAATAAATTATCTAACCCAACAACTCAAAGAGTTAGAAAGAAAGCAACAAGAAAAGCCCAGTGTAAGCAGAAGGAAAGAAATAGTAAAGATCACAGCAGCAATAAATGACATAGAGACCAAAGAAACAATACAGAAGATAAAAAAAAATAATCAAGAGCTAGTTCTTTGAAAGGATAAACAAGATTGATGAACCTCTAGCCAGTCTCACCAAGAAGCAAAGAGAGAGGACCCTAATAAATAAAATCAGAAATGAAAGAAGTGAAACAGACCCCACTGAAATACAAAGGATTGTTAAAAGATACTATGAACAACTCTACTCCAACAAATTGGACAACCTGGAGGAAATGGATATATTCCTAGAAAAATATAACCTCCCAAAACTCAACCAGGAAGAATCTAAACAGCTCAATTGACCAATAACTGGAAGAAATTGAAGCAGTCATCAAAAAAGCTTCCAGCAAACAAAGCCCAGGGCCAGACGGCTTCACAGGGGAAATTTACCAAATATTCAAGGAAGAACTAAAACCTATCCTCCTCAGACTATTCCAGAAAATTAAAGAGTATGGAACACTTCCAAACTCCTTCTATGAAGCTAGCATCACCCTAATGCTAAAACCAGAAAAAGATGACACAATGAAAGAGAATTACAGGCCAATATTTAGATGCCAAAATCCTTAATAAAATTCTAGCAAATTGGATCCAGCAATACATAAGAAATATCATACAGTAGGAACAAGTAGGATTTATCCCAAGAATACAAGGATGGCACAATATCCGCAAATCAATCAATGTGATACATCACATAAACAAATTGAGCAAAAAAATCACATAGTCATATCAATTGATGCAGAAGAAGCATTTGACAAAATCCAACATCCTTTCTTGATAAAAACTCTCAACAAGGTAGGAATAGAAGGATCCTACCTCAACATAATAAAAGCCATATATGATAAACCCACAGCAAACATCATATTCAATGGGCAAAAACTACAACCATTTCCCCTAAGAACAAGAATAAGACAGGGTTGCCCACCCTCACCACTCCTGTTCGACATAGTACTGGAAGTATTAACCATTGCAATTAGACAAGAAGAAGAAATAAAAGGCATCAAATTTGGAAAAGAAGAAGTGAAGCTATCCTTATTTGCAGATGACATGATATTGTACATAAAAAACCTGAAAGACTCCATAAAAAAACTAATAGATTTAATAAATGAGTTCAGCAATATAGCAAGCTACAAAATTAGTGCCAAGAAATCTATGGCATTTCTATACACTAATAATGAATTTACAGAAAGAGAGACTAGAAAAGCAATCCCATTTACCATCACAGCAAAAAAATTAAGATACTTAGAAATAAACTTAACTAAGGAGGTAAAAGACCTATTCGAGGAAAACTACAGAATACTAAAAAAAAGAGATAGGGGAAGTTGTAAACAGGTGGCAGAACATACCATGTTCATGGATTGGGAGAATCAATATCATTAAAATGTCCATACTACCCAAAGCAATCTATAAATTTAATGCACTCCCCATTAAAATACTAGTGGCATATTTCTCAGACCTAGAAACTCTCCAAAAATTCATCTGGAATTAAAAAAGGCCCCGAATAGCCACAGCAATCCTGAGAAGGAAGCACAAAGTCGGTGGGATTTCAATACCAGATTTCAAGATGTATTACAAAGCTACGGTTCTCATAACAGCCTGGTACTGACACAAAGAATAGACATATAGACCAATGGAATAGAATAGAAAATCCAGATATCAATCCAAACCACTATGCTCAATTAATATTTGACAAAGGAGGCATGAACATAAAATGGAATCAAAACAGTCTCTTCAATAAATGGTGTTGGGAAAATTGTAAACATATATGCAAAAAATGAAACTAATCCACCAACTTACACCATACAGAAAAATAAACTCAAAATGGATACAGGACTTAAACATAAGATTGGAAATCATAAAAATATTAGAGGAATCCACAGGCAATATGCCGAAAGAACTTCTTCGGTGATATGGCTCCTAGGGCAATAGAAGCTAAAGAGAAAATAAACAAATGGGACTACATCAAAATAAAAAGCTTTTGAACAGCTAAAGAAACCATCTACAAAACAAGAAAATCCACTCTCTGGGAGAATATATTTGCAAATGTTATCAGTGATAAAGATTTAATCTCAAGCATTTACAGGCAACTCATACAACTCAATAAGAGGGGGACAAATGATCCAATAAAAAAATAGGCAACGGACCTAAATAGAATCTTTTCAAAAGAAGTCAAAAGGAAGGCCCAGAGACATATGAAATCTTGCTCTAAGTCACTAATTATCTGAGAGATGCAAATCAAAACGACTATGTGGTACTCTCACACCTGTCAGAATGGCTTACATCAACCAATCGACAAAGGACAAGTGCTGGTGAAGATGCGGAGAAAAAAGAACTCTCATGCACTGCAGGTGGGATTGTAGGCTGGTACAGCCACTGTGAAGAACAGTATGGAGTTTCCTCAAAAAACTAAAAATGGAACTCCCATTTCACCCAGTGATCCCACTTCTAGGAATATACCCCAAGAAACTAGAAACGCAAATTAGAAAGGATATATGCACCCCTATGTTCATAGCAGCACAATTTACCATAGCTAAGATTTGGAAACAGCCTAAGTGCCCATCAGCAGATGAGTGGATTAAAAAGCTATGGTACATCTGAGAGAACACCAAGATGGTGGCATAAGCAAACACCTATTGTTCTGCCCCGCACAACGATTTGGGAACTACAACATAACAGCGGAACAGACAAGCACCCAGAATCGCCAGAAAGCTGGCTGCATGAAAAATCCACTAATAGGAGCAGAGGTGGGACACTAAGACTCGGGACCGATGGGAGCCCAGCCTTTCAGACGAAAACAGGTTAGGAGCCGCCCTGGTCGCGCACACGCGGGCTGGGGCTGGAGCAGCGACCCCCGGCCGGATTTCTCTGACGAGGAAGGGCGGAGGTGTCCCACTACCCAGATTTCCCGAGCTGGCCGAGATTCCGGGTACAGGAAGAGGTCCCCCTGCACAGATTCGCCGGAAACGGGCGAGGTCCGAGGTCCGGGGGACGCACCCTGGAAGCGGGGCGTGGCAGAGGCTCCTAGTCCCAAAGGTCGCGCAAACCCACGACTTGCGCCCTGGAAACTTGTCTCCTGGTTCCGGAAACCATCTATTTTACAGCCCTGGGCTGGACTTTTGGTGTGCAGGCACATTTGGGGAAAGGCAGAGTTGTCTGGCAAGGGGAAGAGACTAGCAGCTTTCTCTTGGAGGAGTCTGCAGCCATCCCCACCCAACACAGACCCGCGCGCGCGAGCCCCGCATAGGACCCAGCTGCCTCTGCTGCTGCCGCTGCCGCGCAGCCCAGAGACTCCGCCCATCCAACCTGAACACAGTCTCCCTTCACAGCCAATTGGCCTGGAGGCCAAACCCTCCTAGGGCTAACAACAAAAAGCTGGGTTTAAATTCAAAAATACTGAATACAACCCATAAACGATTGCAGTAAGAGTACCCACCTCAGGTAACTGGTGAGACTGAGCCACTGTCCCTTTGAGGATATCCACCACATAAAGAAGCCACCGTGCAGAAACATGGAAAGAAATCAGGTGTGAAAGAAATGGAGGAGAAAAGACAACAAGACATAGAGTTCAAAACCATGGTTATAAGGCTTTTCAAGAGGCTCCTACAAAAGGCAGATCAACTTAATGAGAATTACCAGGAAATAAACAAGACCAACCAGCAAATGAATGAGACTTACAAGGAGATGAATGATACTTACAAGGAAATGAATGAGACCCTCAGGGAAATGTACAAGACCTCTGAGGATATGAACCAGACCCTCACAGATAAAAAAAAGGACCAACTAGAAATCAAGCATACACTGATCCCTGTGGGCCTAAACCAGCAGTCAGACATCCCCCAAGAAGTTACAGATTGGAGAGGGTGCAGGTCAGGCTGAGGGACACTCCCTGCCCCCTGTGCACGAATTTCATGCACTGGGCTTCTAGTGTATATACATACATATATATATATATATATATATATATATGTATACACTAATATATATATATGTGTGTGTGTGTGTGTGTGTACATATATGGGCTTCTAGTATATATATATATATAGATATATATGTATATATATATACATACTAGAAGTCCATTGCACAAAATTTTGTGCACTGGGGAGGGGGGTCCCTCAGCCTTGCCTGTGCACTCTTACAGTCCAGGACCCCTTAGGGGACATGTCTCTTTCAGTCTGGGACTTACCCGCCTTACTTGCAAGCAATGAGACTGGCTTCTGGCTGAGCTCACTGCTCCTTAGTGCTGCCTTGGAGGTGGGAGAGGCTCCTGCCACCGCTACTGAACTTGTCAGCCATGAACCTGGCTTCTGGGTGAGTGGCATTCCCCCTGTGGGAGTGCACTGACCACCAGGGAGCAGCTCCCGCGTTAATCGTCTTTTCCCTGGTAGTCAGTGTGTTATAGAAGCTGGTTGTTGCACCATGCGGTCAATTTGCGTATTAGAATTTTATTATATAAGATATATATATAGTGAAATGATCAGCACAATAAGTCTAGTTAAAGTCTGCCAACATACATAGTAATAATATTTTCTTAAGATTTATTCTTAACAACTTTTGAATATACAATAAAGTATTAATAGATTTTATTTACCCGCTGTAGATTTGATTCTTGTAATAAATTTTATTAGAATTATAGTCATATATAAAAATCCTATCTAGTCAAGAAATATAAAACCAAAGTATAATAAAGGTGAGTTATTATATTAATTATTTAGTGACATATAAGTTGATAACATTCAGATCAATATTATTTGGATACTATAGAGAACTTTTCTGATTCCACGCTTATGTTGCTCTTCTTGATTTCTGCTTTCTTTTAAAATAATATACAAAGAAACAACATTTGAAAGGGAAATTTTAATTTGTAGCAGATTAGGAACATCTAATAATTTTTTTTGCTGTGTCACCAAATTCTCATCATATAAAAGAATTCAGGTACAAAATGTCATTATACTTAACACCTAAAATGTATCTCCACATGTATAGATAAGATAAATTACTTGAAAATTAGATGAATTGGAAGCACCCTCCTAAAAGCTAACACTTTTATTTCTTCTGAACTCTTTCATTTAAAATGACATGTCATTATTTATCTTCCCTAATGCGTTTAAATTTCTAAATCACTCTGTGAACTCTCAACCAACCACTTAAATATAAAAGTATAGAAATTAATAGATATTATAATGAAGCAACCAGTGTCTGAGTGAGACAACTTAGTCTCTGTTTTTATTTTGTATTCCTAAGATGGTAAATATTTTAATTTTAATGTGAGCTAAATTTGGTAAGTTATCAAATTGTGGATAGTGTTGAGGGTGGTATGTATGAGAACATGCTAGATAAAGCCTATATGCTTTTTAAAAAAATTGTGCATGTTGAAGTTAATTTCATATATCCAAACAAATTTAAAGCAGCATTACCCAATTATCTGTATGTCCCTCACTCATCTCTAGAAGTGGTGGTATTGATGCTGTCTAACTGTCTTTTTTTATATTATTTTTAAATTATAAGAATCTTGGAGGCATTGTGCTTCAGTTACATCTTTAAAAAATCAATTGCACTCTTTTCATATTTCCTATTTTTTTTCTTATATTCTGATTAGAGGCCTGGTGCATGAAAATTCATGCACCCTGGGTGCGGGGAGGGGGTCAGAGGGTGGAGTCCTTCTGCCCAGGCTGTTCCTTCTCCCAGTCTGGGAGCCCTCAGGGGATATGCAACTGATGGCTTAGGGTTGCTCACTGCTGCAGTCTGACCTCCCTTTACAGGAGGCAACCAGCAGGGTTAGCAGCTGGTCCTGCTCTGGTCACCACTACCCCCCACCAGCAATCACCATCCCCTCCCTCTGCCCACTGACACCCACCTTGGCTGGCCTGGCTCTGCCCACTTGCTGGCCCTGCCCCAGTTCGGTTGATTTGCATATTAGACTTTCATTATTTAGGCCTAGAGGCCCAGTGCATGAAATTTGTACATTGGGGGGGGGGTCCCCACAGCCAAGCCTGCACCTGATTCTGGGGATCAGGCCTAAACTGGCAGTTGGACATCCCTCTCACAATTCTGAGCTACTGGCTCCTAATCGCTCACCTGCCTGCTTGCCTGTCGCCTCTAACTGCCCCCTGCTGATGGCCAGGTTGCTGCCAACTGCCCCCTCCCTACCAGCCTGGTCACTCCTAACTAACCTCCTACAAGCTTGGTCACCTCTTACTGTTCACCCTCCTCCACCACCCTGGTTGCCCCATGCAGCCTGCTTGTTCAGTCATTGGTCGTCCCTCATTAACCCCCCTATTGGCCTGGTCATAAGCAGCAATCTTGAGAGGGTGTGAGGGTCAATTTGCATATTACCTCTTTATTATATAAGATTGTGCCACTTCTGATTATTATTGCTTTTGATATTGTCTCAAAATTCTTAAATATAATAGTCTATATTTAATTTGTTTTTCTCTTAGCGTTTCTGTTTGGACATTGCTATTGACCTACCTTAAAGTTCACTGATTTTTTTTTCCTTGTTTGCTTCAAGAATGCTGATGAGCCTATCAAAGATATTTTTCATTTGTGTAACTTTCTGTTTATTCTTTTTTAAAACATATTATTTTTTTAAAATATCTTTTATTGATTTCAGAGAATGAGAGTGAGATAGAAACATCAATGAGAGAGACTCATTGATCAGTTGCCTCCTGCATGCCCCCTAACTAGGGATCGAGCCCACAATCTGGGCATGTACCCTTGACTGGACTAAAACCTGGACCCTTTGGTACAAAGGCTGACACTCTATCCACTGAGCCAAACTGGTTAGGGCTCTGTTTATTCTTTCTCATACTTTTCATCTCTGTGCTAACATTACCTATTTGATTTTCACATTGTCTACTTCTTTTCCATTAGGGCCTGTGTTGGGATTCCTAAGACCAATTCCAATTTGATAATTTATTAGAAGGACTCACAGAACCTAGCAAAACCCCTTTGTGCACGATTACATACATTAAAAATCAGAAAAGGGAAAAGCCACATGGGGAGAAGTACAGGAAAAAACAGGCATGAGCTTCCCATTAATATCCCCCAGTAGAGTTGTACAAACATGCTTAATTCTTCTGCAATGATGTGTAAGAGCACATGCAGAGTATGGCTAACCAGGGGTCCACCCAAGCTTTGGTGTCCATGGTTGTTGGCATGTAGAACCTGTTTGATTGATCTCAGCTATTCAGGCTCTAACCTTCATAAACAAAGACAACCATTCACCATATTAGCCATCTGATTAAAATATCAAACTAAGCCCAAGGCCTGAGGCATACAAAAACATTCATCTCAGGCAGAATCATCCAAGGACTTAGAGCTCATCTCTGAGGAGACAGCAAAGGGCCAATTCTAAAGCAGTTCTTTCTTGGAAATGTACAGACTTTGAGCAACCCAGACCTGTTTTTCATTGTTTGTTTGTCTTTGTCATTTTTTTTCCTACAGAGAGTATTTGACGTTATTTATAATTGTTTTAATACTAGAGGCCTAGTGCATGAAAATTCATGCACTGGAGAGGGGGATCTCTCAGTCGAGCCAGCCCCCTCTCACAGTCCAGGAGCCTTCAGGGGTGGGAGGTGACCTGGCAATCAGGAGAAGGTGATGCCCCATCATACCTCTGTTGCTGCCATTGCTGGCAGTGCAAGCCTTGGATGGCCCTGGTTCCTTGAGTCTCAACATCTGAGGCTTGCCTGTGCCTTGGACATTGCTGAGCAGCCACCAGTCAAGGCTTGCCTGCACCTCGGTCTGGCCCTGGGTGGCTGGGGGGCTGAGGGGACTGGAGTACTCTGGAGGCAGGCACACAGAGTGCCTGGCACCTTGGTGCGGCTAAGGGGACTGGGCGCTGCCATCTTGTGGCTGTGGATGCCACCATCTTTGAGGGTGGGGCAGTCAATTAGCACATTTCTTCCTTATTAGATGTGGGTGCCACCATCTTTGAGGGTGGGTTCATCAGTTAGCATATTTTCTCCTTATTGGATGTGGGCACCACCATCTTTGTGATGGCGTGAGGTTCAATTAGCATATGCCCTCTATTAGATAGGATACTTGCCTAATAGTCCCAAGAGCTGATTTTATCTGATTCTACTTACTACTTTGTCTGATCTGTGAGTTTTTTTTTTCCTTGCCTTTTTGCCATACCTTTCCTTGTACATATGCCTAATTCATTTTGGGGGATATAAGTTTGTCCCCAAATTACATTTCTCTGTATATTAAAATCCACATTGATATTTAGTTATTACATGTTTTCTTGTTTTAAGGATAATAATAAAAATTTCTACATGAAGCCAGAAGTCTCTTCATTTACTTCTTATAGAATAAACTAGAGGCCCAGTGCATGAAATTCGTGCACCCTCTTCAATCTGGGACCCCTTGAGGGATGTCCAACTGCCTGTTTAGGCCTGGTCCCAGTAGGATCCGCCCTAAATGGGCAGTCAGACATCCCTCTCACAATCCAGGACTGCTGGCTCCCAACTGCTCACCTGCCTGCCTTCCTGATTGCCCCTAACTGCTTCTGCCTTCCAGCCTTATCAGCCCCTAACCACTCCACTGCCAACCTGATTGATGCCTAACTACTCCCCTGCTAGCCAGTTTGCACCTAACTGCCCTCCCTTGCAGGCCTGGGTTCCCCAAACTGCCCTTCCCTGGAGGCCAGGTCATCCCCAACTTCCCTCCACTGCTGGCCTAGTCACTGCCAATTGCCCTCCCTTGCAGGCTTGATCACCCCCAACTGCCCTCCCAACTCACCCCCCTACTGGCCTGATTGCCCACAACTTCCCTCCCTTGCAGGTCTGGTCCCTCCCAACTGCCCTCCCTTGCTGGCCATCTTGTGGTGGCCATCTTGTGTCCACATGGACACAGTCATCTTTGACCACTTGAGGGCAGCTAATTTGTGTGTTGGCGCGATGGTCAATTTGCATATCACTCTTTTATTAGATGGGATTATAATGTCAATCCCAGAAATACAGACTGTAGGTTACTTAAATTGTTAAGTATGAAATAGTGGTAAAAGGAGAATTTAGAAATGTTGAATAACTGGAAGAGAGGTAGATATGCAACATTGGAAGAGAAATAATTCTTTTATAGTAATTTTTAAAGATTTACTGTCTTCGTTGAAAGAAAGCCTAATCAGCAAATTCAAATCAGAAAGCAGCCTATACAATTTAATCATTTAGATCGTATGAAGTCCCTCAGGAACCAATTGACTCCAATGATAATTTGTGTAAAGTGTAAATGTGTAGAAATAAATTTTTTAAAGTTATATTTTAATCCCTTATTTTTTCACTTCTACATACACTAAATGTTTTTTTTTTTTTAATTCTACTTAAAAAGATGACTTCAGGAAGAGAAAAGTCCTTTCTGCATTTGTACCCACCAGTGTTGAGGGGACAGTGTTAGATATGGTGTGGACCTGTAAAGAGCTCTGCCATTTCTTGAATTCTTCATTGGATTCGATATTTTTGTTTGTTTGTTTGTTTTTCACTTTTTTTTATTTTGTGGCACGTGAATCATCCAAGTTGGTATTAGAAAGTGTGTTGAGTTTTCTTGCGCCTGTGGCTTCCTAGCCAAGATTAAGAATCACTACAAAGCTATCTCCTTAGCAAATCTGTTTTGAGCATTCCTGATAATAATTAAGGACCGTGTTCTCTATAAAAGAACAATTACCTATTCACTGAATTAAAATGTTAGTATTGAAACAGGGAGATGACAACTGTATATCCCTTTGCCTCTTTGTTTGAACAATCAAGGTGGCTACTGAGAAAGTCTCTGTGCCCCATACAAAAGTTAAGATAAGAGCTTAATGAGGAATTGTGCAATGACAATAGTGCAACTTGAAAATATACATATATACACAGATATATAGTTTTACCTTTGTTTCCCATCCTCTTCTACATAGACCAAAATATATCCTTCAAGTATCCAGGCAGTATAGGGATAAAACTTTAGCTGATGAATTATGCATAGAACTCAGACTTTTCACACCTTCTTCTTTCCTTTTAAGTATAATTTGTATTCTAATGTACAGAACTGACATTTTTAAATGTCAAATAACTAAGAACTTTTATACTCATGAACTGTAACAGTCACTATTATAATGTATAATAGGTAATGTGAGGGGTATTAGCTTAAAAATAAAATAAAATATGTAAGTGCAAATTAAGCAGATGCATATCAAAAAACTAGTTTATAAAACATTATTAGAAGTCAGGCATGAGTAAAACAAACCATCAATAGCATGCTCTTCTTATGGAGATGGAATGCATTAGAAATAAGTTGTCCTTTCGCATATATGAATTTCTGGTAAGAACTAATGGTAAAGCTTAGACTCCTAGACATAACTAGAATTTTAAAGTCTGACATTTTCATGCCAGAATCTCTAAGTTTCATCTTATAAAAAATTCTCTATTACTGTAATTTTGAGAATTTGGTTTTCAAATACATTTTATCCTATGTTGTTAAACACACATGGACATTATTTCAATTTCTCCAGAGGACTTGCATTCAGGAATTGCCAAATTATTTCAATTCATGGAACCAAATATTGTATGCAATTTTAATTATTCCATGGTAGTCACACATTTTTTCTCTTCTTTTTTATTTATTTGTTCATTAAGTTGAACTGCAGAATGATCCATTTTAGATAATCAGAAATGAGTACTAAATGTCAAACTTGATGGGTCCTGAAGTAAAGCAAAAGGAAAAAATCAGTGATAAGCTCCTAAAGTCGTTACTTTAGAAAATCAATTATCTACTGTGAGGTAACAACAGTGAACAGCTTTGTGAAAAGAGGAGAGAAAAGCAGTAAAAGAGGATTAATGGAGCAGTTAGCACAGTATTGATTAGACCTCAAACCAGAAAATTTAAGTCTGGATGTTGCTAAAAAGGAGCAAAAGTCAATTTGCCCAAATAATAGTTTAATAACTATTTGATGAGAAAAACTTTGAGACATTGCATCATATTATGTGGTGTAGAACTGTATGAGCTGGATAAATCAGATACACAAGGACATATGCATGTAGACTGACAAGAATTATAAATGAAAGGCTTTCCATGACATCATTTTATTGTACCTTTCAGATTTTTGTCTTCTCTTGGCAATATGCTAAGTATAGGGAGAATATTTACAAGTTATATTATTCACTTTTAGAAGACTAAACAGTACAACCAGTACAAATAGAGATTTATAGAGATTTTAAGGTAGTGCAACTTTGAGACCTATGATAAGGAGGTTATTTCCATGTGAATAAAAGAAATGATAAAATTTAAAAACAGAAAATTACATTCATTTGAACATTTTAGTCTACTAATTTTTTTCTGACAGGTTTTCTGCATTTAAGGAAAAATGGTTTTAAATTTATTATCTGACCAGTCCTCATTAGACAAAATATCAAAGAATGACACTATTAACTAAACAAAATTTTGATGTGTCAGTGATTTCCTAAAATAATAAAACTGAAAGGAAATAATTTTAAAAATTTTTATCTATTGGCGTATGTGTGTGTCTGTGGGTGCTATTTGTAATATATCTGATAGAGAAAAATAATGTAATGAATATAAAATCATTTGAATAAGTAAAATCCTATCTAATAAAAAAATAGTATTCAAATTAACCTTCACTTTTCAATAAAGATGGCCTCACCCACAGCCAATAAGGAGGTAATATGCAAATTGATGGGACAAAGATTGGCAGCACCGTGCCGAGCAATGGAGCCTGCGGAGAGCAGGGAGGAAAGGCTTGGCATGCGGGGTCAATGACTCAGGATGCCAAGAGAGTTGGTCAGACAGCTCTCAGAGGCCTGACAGCCAGGACTCTCATTTATCTGCAACTCAAATGTGACTGCAGAGAGTGGGACAATGTCTAAAGTAGAGCTGTTGGTACAGAAAATGTCTGAAGAGCAACGTGCATCTGATCTTGAAAGAAGGCGGTGCCTGCAACAGAATATATCTGAAGAGCAGCTATTGGAAACACATCACTCTGAAGCCAAAAGAAGGGGGGCGTCATCGACAGAAAATGTCTAAAGACCAATGTGCCTTTGAAGTTGAAAGAAGGCCGTGGCAACGACAGAATATGTCTAGAGAACAGTCATCTACAAGTACTACCAATACTGGTAGGAACTGCTTTCTCAGTGAAAATGGAATACATGAGGATGTAATTCTTGAACATAGTTGTGGTGGAATGACTGTTAGATGGGAAATTTACTCGATGTTGTAGCAAAAGGAAAGTCTGTCCAAATGATATATATTTTCTAGAATACCTTGCATATTTAAAAATGTTAATGACAAACGAAGATTCTTATAGTAAAACTTTCATGGAAAATATTCATTCCATAAATAGTTCTTTTGCTTCAAAAAATGCAAATATTGCATCGCCATCAGGATATGGGCCATACTGTTTTAGAATACACGGAAAAGTTTATCACTGTACTGCAACTTTACATCCTTCAGATGGTGTTTCTTGGAAGTTTACTCAAATCAATATTTTGGATACAGCTGAAGCAACAAGTAAAAGATTAGCAATGCTAGAAAACTAGGATTGCTCCGAATGACTCAGCAACATTGACAACCTCATGCATGAAATAAATAAATTCACAAAATTGAGGTAGAAAAGGAAGCCCAATCTGAAGCAGCAGCAAAAAGTATTTTTCCCACTGAAGTAACAATGGCAATTTAATACAATCATAACAGTGACCCAGGTAGATATAATTCTCCCTGTGTAACTGAGGTAGCTGTCATATTCAGAAATGAAGATGGAGAACCTCTTTTTGAAAGGGACTTGTTTATTCATTGTAAGGCAGATCCTAATAATCCGAATGCCACTAAAATAAAACAAATTAATATCCTGTTTCATACATTAGACACAATGAAATATCCTATTCCTTTTTCACATGGTGAAAAAGGCTGGGGAACAGATATTACATTAAGACTCAGAGACAACAATGTAATTGACAATAATACTAGACAAAATGTAAGGACATGAGTCACACATATGCAAGTATTATGGATTTTATCTCTCTGTGCAGGACATGTTCAATCTTATTTTATTTTATTTTTTAATCTTTATTGTTCAGTTTATTAATTACATTGTTCCCTTTTTTCCCCCCTCCACCTGGTACCCATCCCACCCTCCGCTCTCATCCCCCTCCACTGTCCTCTCCCATAGCTGCATGATTTTTGTCCAGTTACTTGCTGCACTTCCCACACCCCTTTTCTCCCCAAGAATTGTCAGTCTATTCCCTCTCTATGTCAGTGATTCTGTTACATTCACCAGTTTATTATGTCATCAGCTTATTAATTCACTTGATTTTTAGATTCATTTGTTGATAGATGTGTATTTGTTGTTCATAATTTACACTTTTATCTTTTTCTTCTTCCTCTTCTTAAAGAATATCTTTCAGCATTTCATATAATATTGGTTTGGTTGTGATGAAGTCCTGTAGCTTTTTCAGATCTGCGAAGCACTTTATCTGACCTTCAATTTTGAATGTTAGCTTGGCTGGATAGAGTAATCTTGGTTGTAGATTCTTGCTATTCATCACTTGGAATATTTCTTGCCACTCCCGTCTGGCCGGCATCGTTTCTGTTGAGAAATCCGCTGACAATCGTATGGGTACTCCCTTATAGGTAACTAACTGTTTTTCTCTTGCTGCTTTTAATATTCTCTCTTTGTCTTTTGCTCTTGGCATTTTAATTATGATGTGCCTTGGAGTGGTCCTCTTAGGGCTCCTATAGTTTGGGGTTCGGTGTGCTTCTTGGACTCCTAAGTCAATTTCTTTCACCGGGTGTGGGAAGTTTTCTGTCACTATTTCTTCAAATAGGTTTTCATTGTCTTGCTCTCTCTCTTTTTCTGGCACTCCTATAATTTGGATGTTGGTATGCTTGAGGTTGTCCCAGAGGCCCCTTACACTATCTTCAATTTTTTGGATTCTTTTGGTTTCTTGCTTTTTCACCTGAGTGGATTTTACCTCTTTGTATTTCAAATCTTTAACTTGGTTCTTGGGGTGCACTAGAGTACTTTTAGGTCTTTGTATAATATTTTTTATTTCAGTCAGTGTATGCTTAATTTCTGGTTGGTCCTTTTTCATATCCTTAGAATCTCGTTCATATCCTTGTAGGACTCATTCATTTCCACGTTGGTCTTGATCATTTCCTTGCAGGTCTCATTCATATCCTTGAGGGTTTCGTTCATTTCCTTGTAGGTCTTACTTATTTCCTTATAGGTCTTGACCTTTTCTAGGATCCTCTTGAGAAGCCCTATAACTGTGGTTTTGAATTCCATGTCCAGTCCTTTTATTTCCCTCCATTTCTTTCAGATCTGAGTTCTTTCCATGTGTCTGCATGGTGGCTGCTTCCCTGAGTTGGTCAATTAGCTTTGTGTGGTAGACATCCTACAAGGGACAGTGGGTCAGCCTCCCCAGTTACCTGAGGTGGATATCGGTTGCACAGTCTTGCTGAAGTTAAGCTCAGGTTAATCGTTGTTAGCACTTGGAGGGGTTGACCTCCAGGCCAATTGTCTGTGAAGTTCAGCTGTGCTCAGGTTGGATGGGGAGAGTCTCTGGGCCAGGCAGACAGCGTTAGCTCTGCCCTATGCATCCCCAGTGACTCTGTGCTGGGGGCAATGGCCACCAGCACCTCTGAGAGAGAGCCGCTGCCGAGCTCCACCAGCTGCTGGAGAATCCAGACTCTCCCCAAATGAGTCTGCACAACCAACGTCTCACCCAGAGTCGTAAAACAAAGCAGTCTGACAGTTTCCCAAATGAAAGAGCAAGTCACAAGCGCTCTCTAGGCAGACAGGAAGCTGGGTTGTTCCCAAGTTCATGCGCACTCCGTAGAAGCTCACCTTCTCCACAAGCCGGCAGACCCCTGCAGCACCCGAGCTTCGGTGTGCCCTCCCACTGTCCAGTTTTTACCCTGTATGATTGTGGGTTCCCTGGATTTTGCCCAGAGCTGGAGAATCAGTCCAGTGGGATGTCTTTGTCTCCCCTGTTCGAGAAAACTGGCCGTTTTCCAGCCACCTGCCCTATCCGCTGGTGCGCACTCTAAACCTCTCTCCGCATGTGTCTTCAACACTGTCCTCAGCCACTCCTCCGAGTCACAGTGTCTTATCTTCACTTTTATTTGTGGAATTTTCACTCAGCCAGCTTTCCAGTGATTCTGGATGGTGTTTGTTCTTTCGTTAAGTTGTAGTTTTAAAATTGCTGGGTATGATGGCAAGATAGGTGTTTTACCTATGCCCCCATCTTGGTTCTCTCCTCAATCCTATTTTAAATGCAGGAAAATTAACTCAACAGTTTATTGTGGATTCATATGCAAAAATGGAGGCCAATCAGATAAATTTTATTAAAGCAAATCAATCTAAATTGAGAGTTGATAAATATAGTGGTTTGATGGATTATCTCGAATCTACATCTGAAAATGACAATTTCCCATTGGTAAAGTGATAATACTTCCATCATCTTTTGAGGGTATTCCCAGAAATATGCAACCATGATATCAGGATGCCATGGCAATTGTAATGAAGTATGGCAAGCCCAATTTATTCACAACTGTGGCATGCAACCCCAAATGGGCAGATATTACAATTTACAGTGCTGGCAAAAAGTTAAAAACAGACTTGACTTGGTAGCCAGAGTTTATAAATTAAGCTGAATGATCTTTTAAATGATATATATAAATTTCATTTACTTGGCAAAGTAATAGCTAAGATTCATGTCATTCCTGAATTTCAGAAACATGGACTACCTCACACTCACATATTATTGATATTAGGAAGTGAATCCAAATTAAGATCAGAAGATGACATTGATTGTATAGTTAAGGCAGAAATTCCAAATGAAGACCAGTATCCTTGACTTTTTCAAATTATAAAATCAAATATGGTACATGGACCATGTGGAATACAAATAGTCCATGTGTGGAAAATGGAAAATGTTCAAAGGGATATTCAAAAGAATTTCAAAATGTGACCATTGGAAATATTGATGGATATCCCAAATACAAACGAAGATCTGGTAGCACCATGTCTATTGGAAAATAAAGTTGTCAATAACACTTGGATTTTCCCTTATAACCCATATTTGTGCCTTAAATATAACTGTCAGATAAAAGTTGAAGTCTGCACATCAAAGTATCAAATATTTATTTAAATACATCTATAAAGGGTATGATTGTACAAATATTCAAATTTCTGAAAAAATATTATTAATCATGATTAAGTACAGGACTTTATTGACTCCAGGTATGTGAGCGCTCCTAAGGCTGTTTGGAGACTTTTTGCAATGCTAATGCATGACCAATCTCATGCAATTACAAGATTAGCTATTACAAAATTTATATTTTCATACTGATGATTTTGCTGAAGTATTAGATAGAGCTGAAAGGCATAACTCAGTTTTGATGGCTTGGTTTTATTGAATAGAGAAGATTCTGACACCTGTAATTATTATTGAGAGATTCCACAGCATTGTGTGTTTAATAATTCTCTGTGGACAAAATACTGAAGGGGTGGGAATAAATTATTATGTAGACTGTTCACTGTAAGCTTTAGAGAACTAGAATGATATTACCTTAGACTTTTGTTTCTGCTTGTAAACAGTGAGGTAAGTTTTGATAATCTGTGAACTGCAGGAGATGTAATTTATGATACATTTTGTGAAGCTGCCAAACACTGAGGATTATTACTTGACGATGCTATCTGGAAAGATACGATTGACGATGCAATCATGTTTAATATGCCAAAACAACGATGGCAACTTTTTGTATACATATGTGTGGTTGGATGTCCTGCTGCAAACAAATTATGGCATGAGAATAAATCTCATTTTATTGAAGATTTCTGTTGGAAATTACACCATAGAGAAGGTAAACTGTGAAATGCATGCCCCTAATAAAATTCAGGAGGTATTCAGATTGCATGGAATGAAATGTTCACATTTCAGACTTCCATATTATCCTTTATTAATGAATGAAAATACATGTGATGAATCGTACGGGCAGAGGTTTTGATAAATTCTCTGAATGGTGAAAAGTTGGAGCCTTTCAGACTATAATTTCAGACATCGAAGATAAAACTGTATACCTCAAATGCTTTTTCTTGGATGGTCCAAAAGGTAGTGGAAAAACATATTTGTATAAAGTTTTAATACATTATTTTAAAGGTCGTGGTGGTACTGTTTTACCCACATCATCTACAGGAATTGCCGCAAATTTGCTTCTTGTTGTAAAAACCTTTCTTTCCCAATATAAATTACCAATTCCATTAAATGAAACTTCAATTTCTAGACTCCATACAAACAGTGAAGTTGCTAAAACCATTAAAAAGGCCCAACTTCTTATTATTGATGAATGCACCAAGGCATCTTGTCATACTATAAACATCATAGACAGATTACTAAGAGAAATTATGAATTTGAATGTTGCATTTGGTGGAAAAGTTCTTCTTCTCAGAAGAGATTTTCAACAACGTGTCAGTATCGTGCCACATGCTATGCGATCGGCCGTAGTACAAATGAGTTTAAAGTACTGTGATGTTTGGAGATGTTTCAGAAAGTTGTCTCTTAAAACAAATATGAGATCAGAGGATTCTGCGTATAGTGAATGGTTAGTAAAACTTGGAGATGGCAATTTTGATAGCAGTTTTCATTTAGGAATGGATATCATTGAAATTCTCCATGAAATGATTTGTAATGGATCTATTATTGAGGCTATTTTTGGAAATAGTATATCTATAGATAATATTTAAAATATATCTAAATGTGTGATTCTCTGTCCAAAAAATGAGTATGTTCTAAACTTAAGTGAAGAAATTTTGGATATACTTGATGGAGATTTTCACACCTATTTGAGTGATGCTTCCATTAACTCAACAGATGATGCTGAAAAGGAAAATTTTCCTATTGAATTTCTTAATAGTATTACTCCTTTGGGAATGCCATATCATAAATTAAAATTGCAAGTGGTACAATTATCATGCTATTGAGAAATCTTAATAGTAAATGGGGTCTTTGTAATGACACTAGATTTATTCTAAAAAGATTATGATGTAACATAATCATAGCTGAAGTATTAACAGGATCTGCAGAGGGAGAGGTTGTTCCAATTCCAAGAATTTATTTGTCCCCATCTGACACTGGCCTCCCATTTAAATTAAATTGACGACAGTTTCCTGTGATGCCAGCATTTGCAATGACTAATAATAAATCACAAGGACAAACTCTAGACAGAGTAGGAATAGTCCTACCTGAATCTGTTTTTGCACATGGTCAGTTATCTGTTGCTTTCTCTTGAGTTCAAAGATTGTGTGATGTTAAAGTTAAAGTTATAAATACTTTATCCCAAGGGGAATTAGTCAAGCACTCTGAAAGTGTTTTCACTCTTAATGTGGTATATAGGGATATAGTAGAATAAGTTTAATCAATTTATCAGTCATGGTTTGCATCAATGTTGTTTTTATATCATGTTTTTGCTGTTTTCATATCATATTTTGTTGTTTTAATATCATGTGTTGTGTTGTTATATCATTTTGTTATTGTTTTTAATGAAATTATGTATTATTTTCATATGCACTTTTCTCATTTCTTTTCATCTCTCACTCTTCTATTATAGAGAAAGGGAAAATGGCAATATTAAATATATCCTCTCTTTCCTTTCCCTGTGCACGAATTTCATGCACTGGGTCACTAGTATATTCATATACATAATATTCAGGAAGTTGTGATTGTCAAATTTTTGGAGAGGGTCTAGGTTTATGTTTTGATGAACTCTCAGGTACAACTTTTTGTCTTATGTTTTATTGATTTTAATTTTAAGTTGTTTAGTATAAAATGAAAATTATCTCAGTTTTCAAAGTTTAAAAATTGAAATTTTCTTATCCTTTTTAAAAATTATTGTTTCTTAAATGTGTTTTTATTGATTTTAGAGAGAGAGGGAAAAGGAGAGGGAGAGAGACAGAGAGAGAGAGAGAAACATTGATTGGTTACCTTCCCTATTCACCCTGACTAAGGTTTGAACCAGCATCCTGGACATCTGTCCTGACTGGGAATTAAACCAGTGAAGTTTCAGTGCACAGAATGACACGCAACTAACTGAGCCACACCAGCCAGGGCTTAATTATTTAATTTTAATCATTTTCTTTTATTTTTCAATTATATTTGACATACAATATTATATTAGTTTGAGGTACAAACCCAGTGATTAGCCATTATAAAATTTATTAAGTGATCATTCCCCAAAATTTCATAGTCATCTGACACCATTCTTAGTTATTAAAATACTAGGGTTACTAGAGGCCTGGTGTACAAAATTTGTGCACAGGAGGGGGGGCCTTGGCCCAACCTGCACCCTCTTGCAATCCAGGACCCCTTGGGGGTGTCCAACTGCAGTTTAGGCCCAGTACTGCAGGGCCCCTAATCACTCTGCCTGCCTGCCTCTTTGGCCCTAACTACTCCCTTTGATCGCCAGCTCTTCCCCTGCCCAGGCCAAAAGCCTCTGTCCAAGGGCTTTTGGCCTGGGCAGGGGCCCCCTCCACTCCAGTCACAGGCTCTGATCTGCCCAGGAGCACCCTGGCTCAGGCCCTTCCCAGGTCACTCAGGAAGCACTCAGGGCCTACCTCCAAGTGACCTGGTGCTGAGAAAATTCCCAAGACTCAGGCTGCTGGGTGCCTACAATTACAAATTAACTGCCATCTTTGTTGGGTTAATTTGCATACTCACTCTGATTGGCTGTGGGCATAGAGGAGATATGGTCAATTTACGTGTTTGTCTATTATTACGTGTGATTATGAAAGATTATTGACTATTTCATATGCTGTACTTTATGCCCCCAATACTACACTATAACTGCTAATTTGTACTGCTAAATGCCTTCACATTTTTTACTTATTCCCCCCCATCCTACAGACATCAGGATGTCTCTATCTATGAGTCTGTTTTTGTTCTGCTTGTTTGTTTGATTTTATTTTTAGATTCAATTTTTGATAGATATATATTTACTCTCATTGTATTTTTCATATTTTTTATCTTTTTTCTTTTTCTTCAAGAAGACCCTTTAACATTTCATGTAATATTGGTTTTATAGTAATAAACACCTTTAGCTTTTTCTTGTTTGGGAAGCTCTCTATCTGACCTTCAATTCTAAATGATAGTGTTCCTGGGTAGAGTAATCTTAGTTGTAGGTACTTTTGTTTTGGAGAAAGCTGCCCCCACCCCCACCCCCAGCTCTTGCACTGATGCCAAATCAGTTCCTTTTGTGTATGTCCCTGGTTCCTTCTAAGCTACTGCCCCATTACTGCAGCTCAGAGGGGATGAGTCCTAGTAAGTCTGTGTTATGCCCCTTTAATCTGACATACCCAGCACTCCAACAGCCTCCATGTCACTCAGCCACAACCCCCACTGGTTTTTGAAGTCTTAAGTTATGGGGGCTTCTCTTTCTAGAACCTTGGGCTGAAGGTTCTGGTGTAGTCTCGGACCTCTCACTCCTCAGGAGGAATGTCCTCATCCAAGATATCCCTTCTGATTAAAAATGACAGCACGTGGATATGGGACCAGCTTGTTCAATGCCTCCTCATCTCTCTAATTCCCTGTATGTAGGACTTCCATTCAGCTAGATTTCAGGCAGTTCTGAATGAGGATTATTCTGTGGTTTTGTTGTAATTTTGATGTGCTTGTGGGAGGAGTTGAGCACTGTGTTTACCTTTGCCATTTTCTTCCTCCAAACTTCAATATATATATATTTTTTTTACTTTTATTTATTGTGGTGACATTGGTTTGCAAAACCATGCTGGTTTGTTGTATACAACAGAGAAAAACATCATCTGCATACTGCACAATGCACCCATTGCCCCAAGCAAAGTCTTTGTCTATTCCCATTTTCACCCATTTGTCCACCTCCATCTAGCCACTCCTTTCCCTTTCCTATCACCACACTGTTGTTTGTGTCTAGGTGTTATGTGTGTGTGTGTGTTTTTTTTGTTTTGTTTTGTTTTTTGCCAATTCACCTTCTTTCATCCAGTACCCCTTCCCCCTCCTCCTTCTATCTGACAACTGTTAGCCCATTCCATGTTTCTATGTATTTGTATCTATGCTTCTTCTGTCAAGCTTTATTTTCAAAATCACACTACCATGACTTGCAAGTAGAAACAAACGAAAATAATTATCAAGTTTGACTGAAGGCAACTGGTTGCATTTCATGTTATATTATCTAGTGCTGGATAGATATGGTATTTATTTAAAAATATTATACTACCACTGATAGTTATGTGTCAGCTTGATAAATGAATTGGATAGGACATCTCATGCCTTCCAGCATTCTACTTCAACTTGTTTTTATCTGGGATTTATTTAGCAATCAATAATTTTCACTCTAGCATTTTAGTTCACACATTATTAAATAAGTTAAAAAAACCACTAAAATCTTCTGGATAAATATACTGCAAGGGATTAGTATTATATTCAAACTAGGGGCCCAGTAAGTGAAATTCATGCACTGGGGGTGGGTGATCCCTCAGCCCAACCTTCCCCCTCACACATACTGGGAGCCCTGAGGAGTTGTCATTCCTGGCCTGCCTAAGGCCTAAAGCCTCTGGCCAACGCTTTAGGCCTTGGGCACCCAGCCATGGCCCTGTAATGGGGCTAATGGCTGGCTCTGCCCCAACTCCACCCCCAGGCACCGGCAGGCAGCAATAGTCCAGCCCCAGGGGCCGCAAGCTCACTGGCTGGCTTTGCCCAAGATCCTGATTGGCTGGTGGGCGTGGCTTGTGGGCATGGCTTGATCAGTCTATTTGCATATTACTCTTTTATTACATAGGATGTATGTATATAGAGCTTTAAGAAGCAAATTACTGTTTAATATTTTAACTATTACCTCTTTACTAACAACATGATAAATTTTCATATAAGCTAGGGCTATGACAAATAGTCAATCCACAAACAGATGTTTTCAGATTGTTTTTCAAATAAACCATTTTATTATGTGCTCTTCAAGTCTCCCAAGCAGAAACTATCATAACAAATTGAGGAATAAAGAATTGTATGGAATATGTTTTATGAATTTATAAATACTTATCTGCATGACTTAGTTTAAACTAAACAATTTCCATTTTGTCTCAACCTTAAATTGATAGTGATCAGAGACATTTAAAATTTTAAAAATTATTATTTAAGTATAGTTGATGTACAGTATTATAGTAGTTTCAGATGTACAACATAGTAACTTGTCATTTATATACCTTATAATGTGTGTGGCAAATTCTTTGGCGTTTTTATATTAAGCAACTATGCGTTCAGATGAAAATATGAATCAAATTTGCTCCATACTTGATTCAGTTGCTTAATAAAGAAACAGATTATATTTAACCTGGTCATATTTGATCACTAATTACAGTAGAATTATTTTCTTATGAATGATTTAACTTATAAATTTATCTATTATCAAAAAGGATTGCCCAGGTAAATGAAATACAGAGTATAAGAAAAAGTATAAAATAACCTTCAATATAAGGCAATGGCCTCTCTTATTTAAAAAATTAGCAGCTCTGGCTAGTGTGGCTCAGTTGGTTGGGCTTCATCTCCTGCAACAAAGGCTGCTGGTTTGATTCTTGGTCAGGATATATGTAATCCCTGATAGAGGACCTATAAGAGCCAGCCAATGTCTCTCTCTCTCTCTCTCTCTCTCTCTCTCTCTCTCTCTCTCTCTCTCTCTCTCTCCCTCTCTCCCTTCTCTCTCTCTCTCCCACTCTCCCTGTCTCTATCTCCTTCTCCCTCTCCTTCTCCCTACTTTCTCTCTCTAAAAATCAATTAAAAAATCAACATAAAAATTTTAATGAAGTTGCAGAATAATTCAACTCTTGTGTCATACTACTGGAATAACACAATATAAAACAATTCATATTTTTATAAGCAAAATTCTTTTTTAATGGCTGTGTCTGAGGAGCAAGACACAGGGAGATGATGACATGGAGGTTTTCCATTTTATTGGCATGGCTCCTTTTTTAAAATTGAACTTATTGGGCTGACATTTGTTCACAAAGCCATATGTATTTCCAGTGTACAGCTCAGGAAAATATCAGCATATTGCATTAAATGTCTGTAATCCAAGACTGTTAGTCCTTTTGAACATAATTGCTGAGAATTCTCAAGATGTATTTTGAATGATGCTCAGGACTCAAGGACAAGCTGTGTTCTGTTTTATTTTGTCTTATTTTCTATTTTATTATATAATTTTAAGAAGAAAATAAATGCTAAACCGATAACCAAAATTTATAATCTCAATAGGAATTTTTGGAATTAGCAATGAAGCAAGATTCCTTTATAGTGTTCATTTAGGAGCTAACTAAAATTAAAAAAAAGAGAAGAATGATTTCAAAACATCTAATTTTAAAACACATTAATGTATTAAAATTAATATAAAAGTAGGATTGGAGGGAGGGGTGTGTGATATAAAATAAAATTTAAACATAAATGAGGTCAAGGTGATGGTAAAGGAATAAAAAAGAAGTAGCATGAAATAACTGAAATGAAACTTTTTACAAAATATTATCTGTTCTAGGATATTTATGAATAATAAATGCTATACCTTATACAAATATTCATTTGTTAGTGTTTGAAGTAGACTGAAAATTTATTAGTTGTAGAACAGAAAATATATTTTTCAATCAAATATCTGTGTAATTGTATTTCTATCAAGGAGATAAAATGCAAAACTGTTCTTGTTAATGCAGGATTGGAACTGTGTTCCCATATACTTAGTTTCATCACTCATTCATGCAATTCCATCTGGGTATCTGTAAAATAGGGCTAAATATATTCTATTAAGACAGATGGTTGGCCAAAATAACCTTATGAGTTCTCTGTATTTGTAACTATTTCTCCATGACAGTAGCAACATGAATATGTAGGAAATATTTATTTCCCATAAGGTCTTTGATAGTTTTTACTAACTTCAGTATTTAAGAAAATAAAAAGAGTAAAACCTGGTTTATTTAAGTGAAAAATTGAATCCGCAATTAAAACCATCGAGAGTAACAATCAAATTTGACAAATATTCATGTGTTAAATTATAATTGGACCCTCACAGATGCTCCATCAGTAGAGCATCTATTAACACCAGCCTTTTTGCATTTTGAGAGCATGAAATAAAATATGCATATAATACAGCATTCAGTGTTTCATGAAGTGTCAAAGGTTTATATTTATAGACCATCCGGGAGTACCTTGAACTGCTAACTTTCAGGATTTTAATTAGAAATGCAAAGCAGACAGTTCATTTTTCTTATTTCATAGCAAACACTAGTATATTTAGCATTGGGAAAGATCTCAAAGAGACTATAAATTAAATTGAATGAGAGAGAAATATATGCTTACAAAAATAATAATACCTAATAATCCATTCTATAGCAAGTTTATAACTTACATCACATAAATGAGTCACAAGAATAACAATACCACGAATTAAAAATAAAAACGTTTAGTAACCATAAGATGATTATTGATTTTTAAAATATGAGCAATTTTGAAGGATATTGAATTATTTCATATATGAGATTGTTTTCTGAAATTTCAATACTTTGCATTCAAAAGGTTCTAAGTTAATACATATTTTAAAAGTATTTAATTAAGTATTTTGATTTGATTTATTGAGCCACAACAAAGAATGGAGTCAACATTCACATTAGACGCATTTTAATATCAATGCTCATTCTTCACCTTTTTTGGAATCTTAGTATGTCTTCTTAGAAAAAATCACAAATTCTCTAGTCAGACGTTCAAATTTGTTATTATTTTAATCTTAAATGTTTTATAAACAATTGTCTAATGAGGATATGCATGTGATTGTAGTGGTCTCTGCTGTATTAAAAAGTTAAATGTGTGTTATCAAATATTATACAATTAGGAAATGAAATAGGCTTTTACTTATATTTTTTAAGTTATAAAAATAAAACAAAAATATCTGGCATTGTTGAAAGGAATAAAGCATTTGCTCATAGAGCTTTGACTCAAATGAATGGCAACTTGGAATATTTATGTATTTAGAATAAAACGCCTGTTAGTATTTATAAAAACTATGTGATAATATTTTGCCAAGCCAAAAATTCAAAGAAGTATGCTTATATTCAGATGAAGTGAGATACCAAGAAGGGCAAAGTGAAGCAGAGTCATGAGGGAATTGGAATTGGAAAGGGCAAAAATGTGAACCAAGAGAAAAAAGGAAGCTGCTATCAGGAATGAGGTGAAGCATGCATAAAGAAGGAGGTATAAAGCCAATATTACAGGAAATAATAGAGCAAAAGCTCCATTTCAGGGAAAGTGAATCAGACCTTGAACCAATTTTTTATTGTTGTTGTTAAAGTTTTTGTTTTACCTCAACAGTAATTGGCACAATATCCTCTCATTCTTTTGCTGTAAGATTCAATGGAAACTTCTCATTACTATGATTCTTATGTATATATTAATCAAAAGTCACACCTGTATCATCTTGTGATAGGATTGTGACTATTAAAGTCTAGGAATTCTTTAGGTAGGCCTGTGATTTGCCCAGAGAGACTCATCATTACGAGGGAGAAACATATTGTTGTTTTTAAAGATTCTACTTGTGAGATCAAACCTTGTCTTTCTTCTTCTGACTTTATTTACCATAATGTCCTCAAAGTTTATCCACGTTGCAAATGGCAAGATTTCATTTTTGTCCCTGTGGCTGATTAATATTCCATTGCATATGTTTATTATGTTTTCCCCTGTGTTAGTATACACCTTTTCCAGTAATTGTTGTCCTATTTTTTCACTTTTTGAGGCTAGCTATTCTAACAGGTATGTAGTGATACTTCATGTGGATTGGCTTTGCATTTCCCTAATGATTAGTGATGTGAATCATTTCAGTACCTGTTGGCCATGTGTATGCTATCTTTAGAAAATATCTATATAGATCCTCTGCCCGTTTTTTAACTATTTTTTTTGCTACTGAGTGACATTATTTGATATAGGATTTGAAAATATTTTCTCCCATTTCATTTTGTTGATGGATTTCTTTGTTCTAAATAAGCCTTTTAGTTCGATGTAATCTCACTTTTTACTTTTTGCCTTTGCTTATGGTGTCAAATCCAAAGTCATCACCAAGATCAATGCCAGGAAGTTGTATTGCAGGAGTTGTATTTTGTCAGGTTCTACATTCAAGTCTTTAATCCATTTTAGATTACTTTTACTGTATTGTATAAAATATCAGTCCAGTTTCACTGCTTTGCATTTAGTTGTCCAGTTGTCCCAAAACCATTTATTAAAGATAATATCCTTTCCTCATTATATATTCTTGGCTCCTTAATCAATATACATTGGTCTTATTTCTGGGTGCTCTATTCTGTCGCATTAATCTGTATGTCAGTTTTTATGAAAAGACCTTACTGTCTTGATTACTATATATTTGTAATATAGTTTGAAACCAGGGAGCCTTCAATTTTCTTCCTCTTTATTAACATTGTTTTGGCTACTGAGTCTCTTATGTAGCTCTGTACAAATTTATACTTTTATAAAATATTTCTATTTGATGGAATTGAAATATAATTATTTTCTTATTTTTCTGCTAGTTTTTATTAGTGCATAAAACTGCAACAGATTTATATATATTGGTTTTGTATCCTGAAACATTATTGCATTTGTCAATGAGTTCTGACACGTTTTCTGGGGGAGTCTTCAGTGTTTTCTGTTAAATTTTGTTAAATGCTTTTACTGCATCTATTTAGATCATATGATATTATCCTTCATTTTGCCGAGGTGGTATATTACATTGTTTGATTTGTGGATGTTGACCCATCCTTGCATTCCTCTAATAAACCCCACCTGATCATGGTGTATGATCATTTTACTGTATTGCTGAATTCAGTTTTCTAGTATTTTGCTGAAGATCTTTACATCTATGTTTATCAAGGAGATTGGCCTGTAATTTTCTTTTCTTGTGATGTTCTTGGCTGGTTTTGATATTGGGGTAACATTGGCCTCAAAAAATAAGTATAAAAGCTCCCCTCTAGAAGAAAAATGGTTATGGTGCATGACAGAGTGTGAGGATGGCACCCACAGGCTAAGAAAAAAGAAAAAAAAAGATGGCACACACAGTCTTTAGCAAGTTAGATGGAAAGCATGAAAATGGAACCCATTTAGGACTTCTGTCACTGGAGAGTATCCCAATAGTACCCTGCCCCTCCCACCTGGGCTCCATGGAAAGTGGGACTGTATGTGAGCCCTTTAAGAGAGGTTTCTCCATTTGCTACAGTCCTTTGAGTCTGGACTCAATCCCTGTTTGGATTTCAAACTCAGTTGTTTTGGGGGCTTGTCTCTGAAGTACAAGTCTTAAATGTTGGGGTGCCTAATTTGTACATAAACCCTTCACTCCTTAAGGAGAAGCACTGGGCTTTGTAAGTTTCTTCCCAATTGTGGGTCATGGGTCACTGTACTGGGGGTGGGAGGTTTTGGTGAAAGTACATCTCTGGCTTTTCTACTTTTATAATGTCACCATTTTTTTCATATGCTAATGTTGAAGGAGCTATTCAGCTAGTTTTCAGATGTAGAGTCATATTTCCATGGAATAGGTGAGTCCAGAATCTGTCTAAATCACCATGTTGGATTGTCTGTCTCCATTTATTTTTATTACACTTAGGGCAGGAACTCCATAGCAGAATTTATTTATTTATTTTATTTTATTTTTCTATTTTATTTTTTATTGATTTCTTTACAGAGAAGAGGGGAGAGGGATAGAGAGTTAGAGACATCAATGAGAGAGAAATATCGATCAGCTGCCTCCTGCACACCTCCTATGGGGGATGTGCCCCCAACCAAGGTACATGCCCTTGAACAGAATCGAACCTGGGACCTTTTAGTTTGCAGGTCGATACTCTAGCCACTGAGCCAAAATGGTTATAACTGATAGCAGAATTTAAATACCAAACAAAGTGATAGATTGTGTCCAGAAATTTTTTTAGAGTGCAAAGCTCAGATTAGAAAAAGTAGTAAACTTTCTCCGTGGAAATATGAAACTTGCATATAAGAGAATGGCACTATCATGTAGGAAGTTGTATTTCTCCTATAATCTGAGCTATATACTATGGTCAGGTTTATAAACATCACACAATTTCCTCCCTCAGTGTCTTACAGTCTGTGGGGCAACCCTGTGGTCAACCATCCTGTTGACTCACAATAAGAAAATTATAGAACAATCTGGCTTTTATGTGCTTACATCAACCATGTTTCTGATTGAAGTGCATTGCTTGCATTTATTGGCCAGGCTTTTAAGTAAGTGTTTTTATTTTGTAATTTGCCATTCTATTCTCTTTTGTGATTTGCCTTTCATGAGATATAGGAACCCACTCTTTGTCCAGAGTCTAATATTTTCTGGTTGTAGTTTGTTTGGATAAACATTTCATAGGCTCCATTAGCAGATTTGATTAGATACAATTCTTATTTCTTAGTGAATAACTTCACAGAAGATGATAACAGTAGAAACTATTAGATGTACCAGTTAATAATGCAGATTTTTTCAATAGATGAAGTTACACATATGTTGATATACATGCAACTTGATATGTATGCTATTTTGTTGTATTGACAGTAAGTATCAAAACTTCATATGCCAAATTTTCTGAAGGTGTTAACATGATAGATGTTTGTATGCTTAAAATGTCAAATGTCATGCCCCCCAAAAGAACATTTGTGGGAAGTTTTAATTCATTACTTTATTTTGAAGAAAAGTGCTGCTGAAAGTTATGATATTCTTCAGAAAGCTTATGGTGAACATGCTCCATCTTAAGATACTTGTGAATGCTGTTTTAAACAATTTAAAAGTGATGATTTTGGTGTGAAAGACCAAAAAATGTCCAGGTCAACTGAAAAAGTTTGAAGACAAATAATTACAAGCATTATTGAATGTAGATGCCTGTCAAACTCAAAAACAACTTGCAGAAATATTAAATGTTGCTCAGCAAACAATTTCTGAACATTTGCAAACAAATGGAGAAGATTTTAAAGAAAGAAAAATGGGAGCCACATCAACTGAATGAAAGACAGATGGGAAACCAAAAAGTCATCAGTAAAATGTTGTTTCAATGGTATGAAAGAAAGTCTTTTTGCATGAAATTATGACTGGCGATGAAAAGTGGATTTATTCTGAGAATCCCAAATGTACAAAATCACTGGTTGATCCAGGTCAACCATCAACATCGACTGCAAAGCCAAATCACTTCGGAAGGTAGACAGTCCTCTGCATTTGGTGAGATCAGGAAGGTGTGGTATATTATGAGCTTCTAAAATCAGGTGAAACCATTAATACTGATTGCTACCTATAACAAGGAATCAATTTGAACCATGCTTTGATCATGAAATGACCAGAATGTGCCAGAAGACATGCCAATGTAATTTTGCTTGATGATGATGTACCATCACACACTTCAAAACCAGTTAAAGACAAGTTAAAAGATCTTGCCTGGGAAGAACTAGCCCACCTGCCATATTAACCAGACCTTGTTCCTTCAGATTATCACTTGTTCTGATTAATGTCACACACACTTTCTGAGCAGCACTTCAAAACATACCAAGAAATGGAAAATTGGGTCTCTGAATGGTTTGCCCCAGAACAAGAAAAGTTCTACTGGGAATGTATCCAAAAATTACCTAAAGATGGAGAAATGTTTAGTTAGCGATGGGCATTACTTTGAATAAAGGACCTTTGATGTTTCTCTTGAATTTATTGATTTTTCTTTGATTACAAAAATCCACATTATTGACTGGTACACATGGTAAACTGCCTTACAGTCACGTGTACACAAATTTTGAATGGTTTCAAACACTTAGTCCATGTTCCTATAAATGAGAATAAAAATGGGGAGTTTAGAATTTTTGTTCTTCAAAAAATAGATGAGCAAGACCTTGAGATATAAATTTATTAATTAGATGTAAATATTACCCTAAAACAAGATAGGAAGTATTCTCTATCTTGTTTTATTTTTATGTATACTAGAGGCCTGGTGCAAGAAATTCATGCACCGGGGGGCGGGGGGGATGGTGATGTCCCTCAGTCCAGCCTGTACCCTCTCCAATCTGGGACCCCTCAAGGGATGTCTGACTGCCGGTTTAGGCCCAATCCCAACACCTAAACGTGCAGTCACACATCCCTCTCACAATCCAGGACTGCTGGCCCCCAACTGCTCGCCTGCTTGCCTTCCTGATTGTCCCTAACTGCTTCTGCCTGCCAACCTGATCATCCCCTAACCACTCCCCTGCCAGCCAGATTTATTTCTAACTGCTCCCCTGCCAGCCAGTTTGCCTCCAATTTCCCTCCTCTGCTGGCCTGGTTTCCCTCAACTGTTCTCCCCTACAGGCCTGGGTTCCCCCCACCCCAACTCCCCTTCCCTACAAGCCTGGTCACCACCAACTTCCCTCCTTTGTCAGCTTGGTCACCCCTAACTGCCCTCCCCTGCAGGCTTGATTGTCCCCAACTGCCCTCCCTTGCAGGCCAGGTCCCTCCCAACTGCCCTCCACTGTAGGCCTGGTCCCCCCAATATCCCTCTCTGCTGGCCTGGTTACCCCTAATTTCCCTTCCCTGTAGGCCTGATTTCCCCCAAGTGCTCTCCCCTATAGGCCTGGGTACCCCCCAGCTGCCCTTTCCTGCAGGCTCAGTTACCACCAACTTCCCTCCTCTGCCTGCTTGGTCACCCCTAACTGCCCTCTCCTGCAGGCTTGATTGCCTCCAACTGCCCACCCTTGCAGGCCTGGTCCCTCCCAACTGTCCTCCCCTGCTGGCCATCTTGTGGTGGCCATCTTGTGTCCTCATGGGGAAAGGATCTTTGACCACATGGGGGCAGTTATCTTGTGTGTTGGAGTGATGGTCAATCTGCATATTGCTCTTTTATTAGATAGGTTAGAGGCCTGGTAGATGGGTGAGGACCAGCTGGTTTGCCCTGAAGGATGTCCCAGATCAGGGTGGGGTTCCCTTGGGGTGTGGGGTGGCCTGGGCAACAGGCCTGTGGTGGTTTGCAGGCCAGCCATGCCCCACAGTGCCCCAAGCAGAGGCCCTGGGACCTGGGATTAATTTATGTTCTATAATTGAAACTTTGTAGCCTGGAGCCAAGCCTTCTGCTCGCTTTGTGGCAGCAGCCATTTCTGTTGGAATTTAGTTACCTTCTATAATTGAAACTTTGTAGTCTGGAGTGGATGCCATGGCTGGCTAGGGGTGCAAAAGCTTGGCTTCCTCCATCGCTGGGGCAACCCTAGCCTCTGCTCTCTCCAGCTCTGTGGCTGCCGCCGTTTCTGTTGGATTTATGTATCTTATATAATTGAAACTTTGTAGCATTGAGTGGAGGCCTAGGCTGGCAAGGACAGACAGAAAGCTTGGCTTCCACCCTTGCCGGGGAAACTCAAGCCTTCCTCCTGCTCACAGTGGCCACAGCCATCTTGGTTGTGGTTTATTTGCATATTTGATCCTGATTGGCTTGTTGGAATGGCTTGTATGTGTAGCAGAGTTATGGTCAGTTTGCATATTACTCTTTTATTAGATAGGATAGTTCTTAGGATACTCTTTTCTCATAATTAGGGCTTATAAGTTATTATTTAGTGGTTGAATAACTCATGAAAAACCCACACATTGATTTGGGTAGAGATTTCATCTGGGAGATAAGAGTCATGGTTTTCACAGTATGGACTCAGAAGATAAGAATTGGGAATCCTGTCAACCCGTTTATATCAATGAGTTTGTAATGGGTGGGAATACAGCAGAGTTCCAGAGTGCAATGACAAAGCATTGCTTTGACTAGGCTATGTGAAAGATCTAGACAGGTCTGCAGACATTTTTTAAGTGGTACAAGGTTTAGATCTTCCAGCAAGTGGTAATATAGAAATAAGTTTAGAATCAGAATTTTAATTTGTTAGAGGTTTTGTGAGTATAGTTTCTGGAGTAAGAAATGGCCTATTTTGCCACTTTCTGGCAGTACAACTCTGGATACATTATTATTTTTCTTTTTATATAATCTGTAAGATAAAATAAAGCATTCCTTGTAATATGATGTGGATTAAATAAATAACATATCAATTTTAAAAATTCTTAGAAAATATAAGATGTTTATTAGTGACATTATGAGAAGATGAAAGAGGATGAAAAGAAGGAAGAGAATAGGGTCAAGCTGGGAGTCAGTGATGATGAAATTGAATACTGGACTTGTTACCATTGTAATGATTTTGATTCAAAACCATAAAAAAGATCCAATAATTATGGTAGCAGATGCAATCATATTTGTTACAAGAGAAGGACAGAAGCTTATATATTAGAGTTTGTCCAAGATATCGAAGCAGGAAATAGCATCAATTTTGACCTGTATGCTTCAGGATTTTTCTAAATTGGAGGGTTGGGGAAAAAGCTGTAGTAAATACCAGGTGTGGGTACTAAGGACCTCATTAGCGGAGATGTAGGCAAAGTATGCAAACAAGAATATTAACTAGACTTCATAAAGATATATGTATATATTAGTTTTGACCTCTAGGAGTTTTATATTAAATTCTATTGGGTAAGCCAATCACTAGAGTAGCAGCAGAGATTTTAATAGAAGTTAGAAGTTGAGGCAAGTTTTATCAGCAAGAGCTGATTCCAAACACATAATTTATAGCTGATGGTCATTCAGAATATTATGAGTGTATTCTGTACTTACCAATAACTCCCTGAAAATCTACCGTATGTTATTTGTGAGTGTTTGCCATAGTCTGCAAAGTTTACATTCAGTGACAGATTTTCAAATGTGTATGTATTTAACATATTATCATTCTACTAAACTCATAATTTTTATTTAAAACCTAGAGGCCCAGTGCGTGAAATTAATGTCCAGGGAGTGGAGGAGGTGTCCCACAGCCCAGCCTGTGCCCTCTCCAATCCGGGACCCCTAGAGGGATATACAACTATCCCACTGTGATTGGGCCTAAATGGGCAGTCGGATATCACTCCCACAATCCAGGACTGCTGGCTCCCAACAGCTCGCCTGCCTGCCTGATTGCCCCTAACCGCTTCTGCCTGCCAGCATGATCACCCCCTAACTCTCTCCTGCCAGCCTAATTGATGCCTAACTACTCCCCTGCTGGCCCAATTGCCCCTGACTGTCCTCCCTTGCCAGCTTGGTCACCCCAAACTGCCCTCCCCTGCAGGCCTGGTCCCTCCCAACTGCCCTACCTTGCTGGCTTGATCTCCCACCACTGTCCTCTCCTACTGGACATTTTTTGATGGTCATCTTGTGTCCACATGGGGCCTGACATCTTTGACCACATGGGCGTGGCCATCTTGTATGTTACAGTGACAGTCAATTTGCATATTACTCTCTTATTAGATGGGATGTGATATACTCTGTTCTTATGCTTTCTTTGGATATAACAAGTAGGTCTCCTCTCAAATCTTATGTTAGTTTTATCACAGGAGTATTTCCAAGCATATTAAAATGAGTCAGTAATGGACAATACATACACTGGAGATCAGGTCATGTCTCTTATTTTGGATGCTGTTTCTACTTAAGAGGGATACAATTTTGGCCACTTATGAAAAAATGATATTGCATTCTTTAATCAATCTGATTCTTCATCTTTCTCTTCATTAGTGATCACATTTATATATCTAATACAGATTATATATTTTTTAATTTTACTGTATAAATTTATTTAACTACTGATAGATTTATTCATTATATAAATTATAAGAATACATTATAAAATAAGAGATAATAACTTGGATATTGCAAACATATTGTTTTTTGTAACAATCCTGACTTGATTACTGATTAGTTCAGCAATTAATTTTTCTCATATCTAAAATTAACATAATGCTGAATTATTTTTAGATTGCTATAAAGAATGTGTACTGCCAAAACCGGTTTGGCTCAGTGGATAGAGCGCCGGTCTGTGGACTGAAAGGTCCCAGGTTCGATTCCAGTCAAGGACATGTACCTTGGTTGCAGGCACATCCCCAGTGGGGGGTGTGCAGGAGGCACCTGATTGATGTTTCTCATCGATGTTTCTAACTTTCTATGCCTCTCCCTTCCTCTCTGTAAAAAATCAGTAAAACATATTTAAAAAAAAAGAATGAATACAATAAAGCCTATGTACTTTCTAGTTTAGTGCTTAGTAAACAATATGCAGGCAATAACCAATATACATATATGTAAGTGTGTGTGTGTGTGTGTGTATATATATATATATATATATATATATATATATATGGAGTCACCCAAGAAATGTCTAGATATTTTAGTAGCTGATAGCTCAGTTTTGAAAATGAAGTATATTTTAATAAACACTGCCTTTATAGTTACTCCAAGTATCCTATATAATATCCTATATAATAAAAGGGTAATATGCAAATTGACTCTAACAGCTGAACAATCAGGAATGAGTGATTTCCTATGATGTGCACTGACCACCAGGGGGCAGACACTCAATGCTAGAACTGCCCCCTGGTGGTCAGTGTGCTCCCACAGGGAAACTACATTCAGCCACAAGTCTAGCTGACTACTGTGAATGTAGCAGCGGTGGTAGGAGCCTCTCCTGCCTCTGCAGTGGTAAGGATGTCTGACTGTGGCTTAGGCCCACGCTCTGTGGGGGGAGGGGGGTGTGGGCTTATGCCACAGTCAGACATCCCTCCAGGGCTCCCGAGCTGCCAGAGGGATGTCATACTGCTAGCTCAGACCTGATCCCCTCAGGAGTAGGCTTAAGCTGGCAGGTGGACATCCCCCAAGGGTCTCTGACTGAGAGGCGGTGCAGGCTGTGCTGAGGAACCCTCCTCTCCAAGTGAATGAATTTTTGTGCACCAGGCCTCTAGTATATATATATATATATATATATATATATATATATATATATATATATGTTAGACATTTTGGGGGACAACCTGTATTTATATACTATATAAATTATATACTATATAAATTACAATAATTATAAGCAGTTAGTATTCTAGCTTCATTAGAATTTGGGTAGTAAACCAAACTTCTGACTTAAGTTTCAGACAACTGCTCTAGAATTTAGTTAAAATAAGTTTCACATTGCAGTTGATTACTTCTTGATACTTAATTTACATATATACCAGAGTTGAGCTTCAGTAGAGACAATCTATCACTCAATATCAGATTAATTTTTCCCTTTGGAATTCTAAATAAATGTGTATCTTAATCATATTTATGGAAATATTGTGTGTAGTCAATTATAAAGTGTTTACACAGGGTATATCCTGTTTAATCAATGTAATCTTACTATTATGAAGATGTTTTATTTGGACTATAGTGATTATCTTTAATTTTAAGACATGTTAATATTCCAGATATAACTAATATTGAAAAATACATTTATATCATTTACATATTCACTTCCATTAGCAGTTTATATATACATGTAAAATATACATATATCTATAAAGTTGAATATAAATGTTCATAGTAAATTTTTTTCATTTTGCGCAAAATTCAATATAAAATCTCAAATATATTCAAAATTAAAAGTAAATTGATAGCATTATTAAAACCATATTATTCAAATATATTGATAAGAAAAATATCCCTGAGTCTGCAAATCTGAAGATGACAGTGACCATAATATAGTATAACTTTAATTTTATATATTTCTTTGGAATATTAGCATTCATACATCGGTAACCCTTGAAAGTGATTCATTAAATAACATATTTCCATAAAAGTAATAAGTATTTAAAAATAATCTATTTGGAAACTGTTGGGATCTTATAAGAATGTTAGCTTTTTGTTATACTAATGAGTTGAAAATCCCATTATTGATCACACATACAAACAAGAATAATATTTAGGAAAAAAGTTATGAAAATGTTTTCCAAACTATGTTGTATTGTTGCTAATTAAATTTCAAACAATATATTTTTAAATGCTTAACCTAAAAAATATTTCCTTTGGAGATATTTGAAGATCAAAATTTAAATTTTCAAGTAATTTTCAAGAAATTGCCAATCATTTTCAGCAGTTAAAGAGTATTTTCAATATTTGCCAAGATGGCAGTATAGCTAAACACCTATCTTGCTGCCCCACATAGCAATTTCAAAACTACAACTTAACAACAGAACAAACATCATCCAGAATCACCGGAAAGCTGGCTGAATGAAAATTCCACAAATAAAAGTAAAGATACGACACTGTGACTCAGAGGAGCGGCGGAGGGCAGCGTTGAAGATACACATGGAGTCAGGGGTTTGGAGCCGTGCACATGTGAGCGGATAATCGGGCGGACGGCTGCAAACCCTGCTGACTTTCTCGAACGAATGGGGAGGAATATAACGGCATCCCACTCACAGATTGCCCAGTTCGGGGTAAAGTCCAGGGAACCCACACTCATAAGGGGTGAAACTGAACAGTAGGAAAGCACGCTGAAACTCAGGCACTGCGGAGGTCTGTGAACTTGTGGAGAGGGTGCGCGAGTGTGCAGAGAGGACTCGTGCCTTGCTCTCTTGTTCGGGAAACCACCGGACTGCATTGTTTTACAACACTTGGTGAGACTTTGGGTGTGCAGACTCATTTGGGGAGAGGCTGAATTGTCTGGCAACGGGTAGAGCTCAGCAGCAGTTTTCTCTCAGAGGTGCTTGCAGCCCTTACCACCAGGCATAGAGACCCAGGTGGTGCATAGGGTGGAGCTGACAGAAATTAAGGCTCTTGCTCAGCCCAAAGACTCCACCCATGCAACCTGAGCACAGCTGACCCTCACAGCCAATTGGCCTGGAGGTCAAACCCTCCTAGTGCTAACAACAAAAATTTAGGCTTAACTTCAACAAGACTGTGCAAACCATAAAGGGCTGCAGCAAGAGTATCCACCTCAGGTAACTGGGGAGGCTTAACCACTGTCCCTTAGAGGAAATCTACCACACAAAGCTAATCAACCAACTCAGGAAAGCAGCCACCATGCAGAGACATGGAAAGAAATCAGATGTGAAAGAAACGGAGGAAAAAAGACAACTGGACATAGATTTCAAAACCACGGTTATAAGGTTTTTCAAGATGCTCCTAGAAAAGACCGATGAACTTAATGAGACCTACAAGGAAATGACCAAGACCTACAAGGAAATGAATGAGACTTACCAGGAAATGAATGAGACCTATGAGGATATGAACAAGGCCCTTAAGGATATGAAAAAGGACCAACTAGAAATTAAGCATACACTGACTGAAATAAAATATATTATACAAAGACCTAAAAGCAGTCTAGAGGACTGCAAGAACCAAGTCAAAGATTTGAAATACAGAGGCAAAATCCACTCAGCCAGAAAGGCAAGAAGCCAAAAGAATCCAAAAAATTGAAGATAGTATAAGGGGCCTCTGGGACAACCTCAAGCATACCAACATCAAAATTATAGAGGTGCCAGAAAAAGAGAGAGGGCAAGATAATGAAAACCTATTTGAAGAAATAGTGACCCAAAACTTCCCACACCTGGTGAAAGAAATTGACTTAGGAGTCCAAGAAGCACACAGAACCCCAAACTATAGGAATCCAAATAGGACCACATCAAGATACATCATAATTAAAATGCCAAGAGCAAAAGACAAAGAGAGAATATTAAAAGTAGCAAGAGAAAAACAGTTAGTTACCTATAAGGGAGCACCCATAGGATTGTCAGAGAATTTCTCAACAGAAACGATGCAGGCCAGACGGGAGTGGCAAGAAATATTCCAAGTGATGAATAGCAAGAATCTACAACCAAGATTACTCTATCCAGCAAAGCTATCATTCAGAATTTAAGGTCAGATAAAGTGCTTCACAGATAGGAAAAAGCTGAAGGAATTCATCACCGCCAAACCAGTATTATATGAAATGCTGAAAGATATTCTTTAAGGGGAAGAAGAAGAAAAAGGTAAAAATAAAAATCATGAACAACAAATGCACATCTATCAACAAATGAATACAAAAATCAAGTGAATTAAAAATCTGATGAACATGATAAACTGATGAATAACAGAATCATGGGCATAGAGAGGGAATGGACTGACAATTCTTGGGGAAAAAGGGGTATGGGAAGTACAGCAAGAGACTGAACAAAAATCATGCACCTATGGGAGAGGACAGTGGGGAGGGGGAGGTGAGGGCGGAGGGTGGGATAGGTACCAGGTGGAGGGGAGCAATAGGGGGAAAAAGGGGGAACAATGTAATTAATAAACTGAACAATAAAGATTAAAATATTTAAAAAATATTTGCCTAAGTTATGGGCCCTAGGCATTTTAATTTTAAAAAATATGTTACTAGAACATTTCCTTTAATGTCATGTTGCTATATCCCAAAGGGTCTTTCAGTCATTAAATGTTTTATTTTTGTTTTATTCATCAGACACCTAGATCCAAAGAACTTATCAGATTCTATTTCAAGTCTGACAGTATGTTTAATAATTGCTTTTATTTTACTTGCTTTCCACAAGATGTTGGGGCATAACACAGCAAAATCATGGTGAATCTGATTGAGTAAATATTAATAGGATGGAAAATCAGTGAATATAATGTTTATGGAAGTGCCAGTAGCAATGAAACAAATATGATGGTAGTTAAAATTTATCAAGGAATTATAAGGATAAATTTTTCCCAATATATATATTTCAACTATATATTTAGGATGGAATTATAGCAGAGCAAAATGTAAGAGAATTCTTGACTATATGCAAAAAATAGGGGATCACTTTCATTATCCTTATTCAATGAATTTTAAAATCTCTTACCAAGTAGATTTACAAGTTATTTTAAATTTTTATTAAAATTTTCAATGTTGACATTATTACAGCTGATCCTATTTGCCCACCTCACCTCACCCATCCTTGGCCTTTACCAAACTATTGTTCATGTCCATTGGGTATGCATAAATTTACAACTTTTTAAAAAGTTGAAGAAATAACTAATCTGTTAAAGCATGATATATCAAAGACTGTCTCTATAATGAAAGGTGAGGATACCAATTCTAAGTGGCAAGATTTACCAATAGCTAATTCTTTAAATTATTGATCATGACTACAATTATTGTCAGTAAATAAGAAAAACTTTTATGATTAACCCAAAGGGTTTGTTTGCCAGACGCTTGAAGAAATGGTTGCAGTTCTGGGCTATGAAAATAAAAATAATTCTTACTTGCTGTAAAAATCCTCTTTTCATTTCTCCTACTAGAAAATGATGCCAATAAAACTTCAGAGATTGTCATTATTTTGAATATTAGAAAAATGCTTTATAGTCACATTTCTAGATCCAAAAGTTAACAGTTTATTTTTGCCAAATGTTTATATAAAGAAATGGATGTAAAATATGATATAAAAACAAGTTAGGGTAGAAATCTTGGTCAGCTTTAAAAATAGTCAAATTCATATTCTTTTAGCATTGCATAACTCTTCTTTTGTAATTCAGTGAACTTGAATATTATCATCATCAAAACTTTAAGTCTAGAGATTGAAGAGAAAATTAGTTTTTATCTTAGTTGTTATTAGAGAAGATAAATGTAATAAAGTGTTACCAGTACCTTTCAACAAAATATTTTACATGATAAAATCTGCAAAACTATGCTTGTTCTTTCACCAACAGCTGATAAAACTGAACAATTCTTTATAGCATAAACTAGTATGCAAAATTGTGTGCAGTAGGCCGCTCACCACTTCCCAACTGCGCATACCTGCTATGCATGCAGCCTCCTGATCAGTCATTGTACGTGAGGGTGTGATGACCGTTTGCATATTAGCCTTTTATTATATAGGACTAGAGGCCCAGTGCATGAAATTCACGCATGGGAAGGAGTGGTCCCTCAACCCAGACTTCACCCTCTCACAATCTGGGACAGGTGGCCCCTAACTGTTCACCTGCCTGCCTGCCTGATTGCCCCTATCTGCCTCTGCCTGCCAACCTGATTGCCACTAATCACCTCCCCTGCTGACCTGATTGGCCCTCACTGCCTCTGCCTTGGCCTCCACCACCATGACTTTGTCCCGAGGAGGACTGGACAACCAGAAGATGTCCAGTCAACCCAGTCTAATTAGAATATTACCCTTTTATTAGTATACATGTGCAGTATAATGTCCAATAAAAGAATCTAGAAGATTTCTATGCTGAAAAACTATAATTCCTGTGCAATAAGTTCAAACGTTGTAAGTCTGTTAAACAAAAGCTTTAATAACAAAATAGCAATAATAATTACCTCAAATTAAAATTTAGATTTATAAAAATACATACTTTGTAAGTTATTTCCTGCTAGAATGATGTTAAGATTGTAAATGGCATACAGTCAATAAATGTGTGCCATTATAAGACTAGTAATCATAATTACTATTTCAGTTTTAAGTTTGATATCCTTAGCCTTGTTTCGTACCTTTTCTAGGATCTGTTCATTCATCTGTTTCATGGAACAAACACTTAGATATTTTAATCTCTGATGTTATTTTTTTCATTTAAGAATGACTTTGATGATATATTGATATATATATATATATATATATATATATATATCTTACATCAAAGCAGTTTTTAAAATATTTGTATTTACTAGAGAGGAAGGAAGAGGAAGAGAAACATAAATTATGAGAGAGAAGGATTGATTGGCTCCCTCCTGCATTCCCCCTACTGGTGATCAAGCCCACAACTCAGGCACATACCTTTAACCAGAGTCAAATCCTGGACACTCCAGTCTACAGGCCAATGCTCTGTCCATTGAGCCAAATCAGCTAGGGATGATGTCCTTGTTTGTAGGACATACACACTATTCCACAAATTTGGAATACACCTCCTAAAAGGAAGAGAGCCTCTGTTTTCCTGAATCTCTGAGTGACTGTTGGCAGAACAATCATGTCATATATGCCAGAAATAAAATTGTATAATTTAGAGCTATAAGTATCTCAGGTCTGTGTTATAGATATTGACCTAACTTAACTAATATGCACATGTATATTACTTGAGTAGGGCTATATTTTTTTCTTCACCTACTTGGACCTAAACAACACACCACAACAGATTGAAGGTAGATGTAAATGCAAGGACCTATGTGTCTCCTGTTGAAGTAGGAGATTGCAAAAATGAAAAATTTCCTCTTAGCACGCTAATTTTATTTTGGAATATGTATTTTTTGTCAAATTATGTTATATATGTTAAGTTATAATGAGTTTAGTTTATTATTGGTTCTGCTTTTTAAGTCTCTGATTTTAGAACCAACAAACTTCCACAGTTCTGAATATGATTTATTCTCTAGTGCATCTTTCAAATGAATTAAAATTATACTAAATATGAAGATAAAATACATTCCCTATTTTGTGTCTTTAATCAGTATTTTAGAAAATTAATTCTTTCTCTAATGACTCAGGGAATCACAATTTAACATAACCAATTACTGCATACTAGTATGTTCACTTTACTGAGTTCAAATTTTAGACTATTGGCATTATCCAGTTTTCGTTTAGACTTTATCATATTTTTTTGAAGTGTTTGCTTGACAGATTTGACTTGAAAAAGAAAAAGACAGGAAGACATAATGGTATCTGTGTTCAATTTGTATGTGATTTTCATGTTATTTACTTCTATAACTGACATTTTTATGTTTAGCACAACAATGTCAATAGATCACAATAAAAATGACCTGGAATTCTGATGTACCATATGTGTTACATTTAGAAAGCAATAAAAGGAATGTAAATTGTAAGGAAAAGACAGTGACTTTGGCTTAGACTAAGTAGAAGAAACCCTAACTGCTGCATGTGTCCATTAATCATTAAATTACAGTAACAGGATCTGTTAGTTGGGAAGAATGGACTAATTACATTAAAATCTGTCAATTTAAATTTAATAAAAACAAAAAAATCAATAATAATGCATTTAAATTCAAATAGTCATCACAGCGATGCAATAGCAATCAGTCATATTTACCAAGACCACACATGTAATAATCCTCCTGATCCCCATATAATTACTAGCTTTGCCTCTTGAATTATCAACAGCTCTCATGGCTTATTGCCTCATACTTGCTTACTAAGCATCTGCAATCAATAATCTAGCCACAGAGTAAGAGGCAACCAGCCAGCCAGGCCCAGGGTGTAATGCTGTAGAAGTGATCATTACATCGGTGTGAATGACAAGGAGGTGGCTGTGCTAATGGGCTAGGCATGCAGTAAAGAGGTAATTTTGAGAAGCGCTTACTGGAATGTGTGGCTCTTACCATGGTTGGTGGTGTCTAAGTATGGGGAACAGTCAGTCACCCTTAAAAACACTTCACATCCTTTCCAGAGTTGCTTTTATGGTGATCATCATCTCTAGCAGCTGTCTTCTAGATCTTATAATCCACACCACACATTCAGTTTGCCTGAAATGTTATGTATCTGACTAGAAAAGCAAACAGTTATTTTCTTCATTCAGATGTTATATGGTAGAGAACAGGAATTTATATGCAAGTTTGAGTATTATTGGCATTTTGATGATAAGAGCTTAAGGGCAATTATAGTTATCAAAAATGTTTTAAAACTTTTATTAATGCCATTCATGTAGAAAATAAAATTGAAAATTCCAATAGCAAATGTGTTGTATGGATAGCAACATCATATTGTTTACTTTATTCAGTCTGTTGAATTACAAAGATTCCCATGTTTTTGCAAAAGATACATTTAAAAACACCATCAGGAAAATATGATTTAATTTTTAATCTTGTAAATATTAGCTATGCTCATTATTTATATTTAACAGTCACCTGTTATTCACATTTAGGAGACTTTACAGAATATATTTAAAAACACTGCTTTTGTTCCTACAGAATTTGTATTAAATAGATAACAGGAAAGTAATCATTTATAAACTAAGGTGCAGGCATATTAATTTATATTAATTAAGTTAAATTACAGGTACAGTGAATTACATTTTAAATGCATGTTAACACAGTTCGATATTGTAAAATGTGTTACCTGTACAGTATTAGAAGGGGCTCCCAGGTCTTGGGTGGGTTTCCTTTAGGGATCTTTGTCCACCAGAGGAGAGGTCTCTCACTGGCCTACATAAAAGATTTCCTCTGCCCCAACTGGAGCCTTCACCAATGAGGGGACTGAGGTTGATAACCTGTCCATGTGGCTGGGAATTGTAGAGTGAAAAAGTCATAGCTGGTTTGGCTCAGTGGCTAGAGTGTCAGCCTACGGACTAAAGGGTACCAGGTTCAATAAAGGTCTAAGGCATATGCATGGGTTGTGAGTTCTATCACCAGTAGGGGGCATGCAGGAGGCAGTTGATCAACAATCTTTCTCATCATTGGTGTTTTTCTCTCTTACTCCCTATCCCTTCCTCTCTGAAATCAATAAAAATATATTTTAAAAAAGAGTGAGTGTTGCCAAGCCCCACCACCAGGAATAAAACTGACAATATAAGAAAATTTGGGCAAGTGGTTATTATCACAGAGCACTATCAGTGGTATGAAGTTTATTTAGTGAACAAGATTTCCAGTCTCTAAAATGGTAATTTTTTCAAAATTTATCTTTATATATTTTTATTATTCTTTGTAGTGCTCACTAGGAACTTTAGGGAACAAAACAAAACAAACAAAGCAAAACAACAACAACAACAACAACAATGGGAATTAATAAGACTTTCTATAAAGCTGAGGCTTGCAGGAAAGCGGAAACTCAGGTATAGGGTGATTGAATCAGTGAAAAGGGAAATAATTATTTGGGGTCAGTTAAAGGAAGAGAAGGGCTAATAAACCTTGTCTGTTAGATTAAAAAGGAGATATTAACATGTGCTTTATAAAAGGATTAGACCTAGAATAGAAATATATTTTTCCATTGCTTGCAATAATTGGCTCCTTATGTTTCATTTATAAGGCATATTTATATTTAAGTTATTTAAAATATGTTTGTGTTGACTTTTAGAAAGAGAGGATGGGAGAGGGAGAGAAACATCCATCAGTTGCTTCCTGTACGCACTCCAACTGGCGATTAAACCAGCAACCTGTGTATGTGCCCTGACTGAGAACTGAATGGGTGATCTTTTGGTGCCTGGGAGGATGCTCAACCAACTGAGCCACACCGGCAAAGGCAGGGCATCTTCATTTTAATATTTTAACATTTCACGTTCAAAATACCTAGAACTAACTTCATCAACTTTTCTCTTTCAATTTTTTCTTATCCTATATAATAAAAGCCTAATATGCTAAATGTCCAGTTGTCCAGTCAGCAGTTCAAGCAATCAAAGTATAATATGCTAATGATATGTTAAGGTCACTCAAACACTCCCTATGATGTGCACTGACCACCAGGAGGCAGACACTCAGAACTGTAAGTTAGCTTGCTGCTGGGGTCCAGCTGGGGTCCAGCTGATCAGGACTGAGTGAGAGAGGCTAGACATGCCCTGAAGCCCTGCAGTGGTCTCTTCCTGGCTGGCGAACCTCCCCAGCCCTGATCGGGCACCAGCGGGGTCCCTCTGCCAGGCCTGTGCCTTATTGCAATTTGGGATCCCTTGGGGGATGTCAGAGAGCTGGTTTCAGCCCAGTTCTGCAGGCCAGTCTGAGGGACCCCACTGGTGCAAGAATTCATACACCGGGCCTCTAGTTTTCAAATATTAGGACAGAGCCTTCTGTCAGGAAGATATCACAGTATGACTTATTTATTCTCTAAATAACTAATTAAAATATATCTAAAAGTCCATAACTACAAAGCTTTATTTATTCAAGCTGAAGTTCGTGAATACACTTTTGAAAGTCTGTTAGATCTCTAATTTTTAAAATTTTAATTTCATAATGAACTATAAGAAAAAGTTAATTTAGGTATATTTAGGATTATTTATATTATTTTAATCAATATGGGGGGAAAATTCTTACTGATATATATGACCAATAATGTTGACACTAAGTCATGCTACTTTAATTTTACTAAGCTTATAATAAAAAGCATTGAGCTAAATAGTATACCTATGTGATATATTCAGTCACAGTGAAGAAACAAAAATGTCCTGTATAAAATAATGTATGAGCAATTCCTTAGTTCAGATGTAGAATATATGTTGGAAAATTGAGATGTGATGTATCACATAGCTAGAGAAGCTTCCCAAATTAAAAGAGCCCATGGTATCATGTCAGCAGCTGTGATTTTCAAATGGCACTCCTCATATGAAATAAATGCTATTAATTTGAATAAATATTATTACTTTTGTTCATGCTTAACATATATATTTGGCTAGATATACTATATCATAAAAGCTATATGCATTAAATGTTAATTTGTACATATCCAAGTGATATTATAAGAAAATAGTCAACACTAGAGATTCACATGTTACACTGGGTTGAAAAATACTACTATAGTACTATTGAGTATATAAAAATGTATAAGTATTAATTCTTAATAAAATCCTAAAGTTCTTCAAAAAGTAGGACCAATTTATCTTGACAAAATTTTTGGCCATTAGGAGGACATTTAATGAGAACTGTAACTCATCCAGACTCATTGTTTTTCTAACACATCAGGTGTATTTCCTACCTTGGCATCTATGTTCACTGCTTACCTTCTTGACAGGAATTTTCCTCTGTTCCCATCACTGACTTTATTAAACTATTTAATTATATAGTGAACTCTACAAGTCAGGAGTAGACAGTAGAGCATCTATCTACTCCTGACTTAAACACCATGTAGTATTAGGTAAAAATTATTTGCAAAAATTATTTGCTACTTGACACACCTTAATTTACCACTCACATATTATTATATACTAGTGGCCTGGTGCACGAAATTCATGCATGGGGGGAAGTCCCTCAGCCCAACCTGCCCCTTTCACATACTGGGGGCCCTTAGGGGATGTCAAACTGATGGCTCACCCCCAGAAAACATTGAGGCTTTAGGCCTTGTGCATTCAACCATCTCCCTGCTTAGCTCAGCTCCAGCTGCCTGTGACCATCCGGCTCCAGGGGCTGGGCGCTCACCTCTGCTCCCATGCCCCAGCCGCTTGCCCTGCCCCTGGCCACCTCCTGCACTCGCTGCACCCTGCCCACCTCAGAGCCCAGCCCTCATACCTCTCGGCCCCACCCCCTGCTCCTGATTGTCTGGTAGCATAGCCAATCAGGAGCCAAGGTACAGTCACATTTGCATGTTACTCTTTTATTAGATAGAATCATTCATATATTGACTCTTTTTCATGTGTATGGGACATAATTTCTTGAATGACAATATTTTGTGTTGAAAATGAGATTGGCAGTTTTCCTTAAATAAGTAAGCCTTGCATTGGTGTAAGTCAATAGTTAATTTCCAGAATTCTGAAAATGTTGATTTGAAAAATGTCTTTTCAAGGTTCTTGTTGCTTTTACAAATAACTAGAATATTTGAGATTCTTAATTTGCTATTATGTTCATTGAAATAATTCCAAAATATTATTATAACTTAATTTAAATTTCTTTAGTCAGGTTTCAAAAATGAAATTTCCTCTAATCCATATGGTCTGATGCTTGGCATTTTACTATTTCATATTTCCTTGTTATCCCATGAGAACTTTGAGTGTGTAGCCCTTCATGGAAATTGATGTATTCAAATTCCTAGGTCAAATGTTGAATTACTATTCTGTTAATTTGTAATACAAAGAATTATGAATGTGCCCACCTAATAACATACCTATAAAAGTTTAATACTATATTATTTTACATCTTTATTAATTTGAAAATTTAAAAATGTTCTCATGCTTGCTCAAATTTGCATTTATTTCAAGGAAGATTGGATTTTATCTGTTAATTTTTCATCTGTGTTTCTGCTTGTGTTAATTGCTTTATCATCCTTTTCCCTTTTCTTCCATATTTTATTTTTTTATATTTTTTAAATTGCAAAAAGGAAATTACAATAATTAAATAGGATTTAATAAATGACTACAAAAAGAAATGTTTGATAAACTAAATTTCCTGAGAAAACTATTTTTTTTAATATTTGGCATTTTATGAAGGATCTTTGAATAATATGAAAGTGTAACATCTCAACAGTTTCTCTAGTATATACCTCTATTCATGACCTAGTTCTTCTACTATTTAGTACTTTATCAATATTTTTTCTTCTTCCTATTCTATTATTTACTCACTGTCTCTATAACCCATTCATGTTTCACAGCTTCTACTTCTTCATGGACTTTATTGATCTCTTTCTCTTAGCGTAATTCTCTGTGACTGTTCATTTATTCCATGTAGTTGATATTCAAACTCACCAAGATATATATTTTAAATGAACAAGCCTGTAGAAACTCATAAACCCTGCCTGTTGCACAGAGCTTTCATACTTGTCCACCTCTTAATTTATGGGACATTACAGAGAGTTGGGTTTGTTAATCCCTGGTTGTTTTTGTTAAGTTGCTATTGTAAAGTTAAGTTTAAAATAACAAAAGGAAAATGTTGTGTGAGTAATAAGGAAACTGATAAATTAAAATCTTTATCTTAATATTGAATATTTTATAGTACTTCTAATGTAATGCTTTATTTGATTAAGAATTTATACATATACACACTCAAATCAATACTCATATATATTGTATTCATATTCTTTTGGTGAATAGAAAATTACCACAAATTTAGTGGTCTAAAACAAAAATCATTTTTATTTATGCCTGTGGGCCAAGAGTCTGAGTATGGTTTAGCTGCTACTCTTCTAAGGGACTCACCAGTCTAATATCTAGAAGTTAGCTGAACCTTTACATTTGAGGTCCTCTTCCAAACTCACTAAATGTTACTATAATTATGTGGTTTTTTTTATATAGTTTCAGTATTGAAATCTCCATTTTCTTGCAAGCATTGTCAAAGGACCACCCTCTCTTTGCCACAATTCCACACCCTGTCAATATTACATGATAGCTTACATCTTGTAACATGATAGTTTACATGTTTAAGGCCAGCCACATTACTTTTATTACTTTGCTACAACAGAGTTTTATATATCATAACTTAATTATAGAAATGCCTATCTTATTACTTTTGTCAATTAATGTTAGCTAATAATTGGAGTGAATATACCTTTAGAGTCACAGGGCCCACCCAAGTTCAAGGGTAAGGGGTTATTTCAGAACATACATACCAGGCAACAGGAATCTTGAGGGAGTACCTTAGAATTCAGCCTACTGCATCTATGTTTTATCTCTCATAAGTTATTCTATATACAAGTTTAAGTCATTCTTTACATCCCAGTATCTTAATCCTGTTTAGAAGGCCTCACCTCTCCTCCTACATTTTTCGTCTGTCACCAAATCAAGTAGAAGCTTTAAGTCTGATCTTAACTGTAGTTCTTATATGCAGGTCCTCCCAGGGCAAAATATGTGGGATAGGACAGTTATGAATAAAAATTTGAAAGTTAATATTGTTATTTTTTATCCTCCCTCTGTTGATATGTTAAAATGTTATGAAGAACAAATATGTGTAAGTACATAAACCAAAAGCATGGGATGAAATCAATCTTCCAAAAATGAATACATCTATATAATCACTGATTAAATAGAATCAAGTATATTTACCCCAAAAACTCCCATTGAACCCATCCTACTACTGTATTACCCAGAAATAGGCACTACTATGAACTTAAAAACCACATTTTATTTACTTTATATAATTTGTGTAAATAGAGTACATGCTTCTACATGTCTGTTTTCTTATGCTCAACATTATGCTTATAAGAATCTTCTATGAAGTTTTACAGTTTGCTATTATTGTTATACTAGAGGCCTGATGCACAAATTAGTGCAAGGGGCTCAGCCCTCACAGCCCCAGCAACTGCCTCATTTTTCGCAGCCTTGGTGGATGGTCATCCAGAAGGATGTCTGGAAGGTCGTTCACCTGTCCATTCTAATTAGCATATTATGTTTTTATTATTATAGATGAGCAAGTATTCTATTGAAAGAATATACTAAAACTTGTGTATTCTATTAAATTTTTTCCTTTGGATGCTTTTGAATTGTATATTTTTTCTTAGTTTTCCTAATAATGTGGCCTTTTTCTTTCCTTTTAACCCTGTTTTCTCTCTTATTTACTATTTTTCTTTGTTTTAGTATTCCTCATGTTGGAGAATTCAGAACTTAGTTCTCTCTGCTATTGCCTTTTTATTGTTTGTTTTCAAAAACTGCTGGCCTTATTTCTCATATATTGTTTCTACTCCACCACTTCTTTCCTTGCCATACAGACTAAAATTATAAATATAGTTAACATTTTTATTGTGTTCTGTTTTTCTTTTATACTCTTCCTTTGTCTGTAATCATTTTTTTTTCTCTCCATAGAATTTTATTCTATTGATCTGTCTTCAAATTGACTAACCCTGTCTTCTAATTGGAAAGATGCCTTGCATATTTGTGTTCCTCTTCTCTCATAGAAATATTCTTCTTTTAGTTAGTCAAAGTTTTGTAGTTTTCAAGCTGGACAGTTGGATTTATGGAGAGAAGTCTCTGTTTGGTTTTGACTCAGACTAAGTTCTTGTTTTCTTTGAGATTACTTTAATCTGGCTTTTGCAATCACAATCACTTCCCCATATAACTCTTAATACCTCCACTTAACAAATCTAATAGTTGCCAGTCCTAATCTTGCTTGAAACACAAGCTTCTCTAGATACAGTTCAAAAACATCTACAGTAATAAAAGGGAAATATGCAAATTGACCATACCTCCATGATACCCACCAGCCAATCAGGAGTGAGTATGCAAATTAGCCTAATACAGATTGTGGGTTAATTTGCATATGCAGGCACAGAGTGGCCAAGTGGAGTGGGACACCTGCTATGAGGGGAAGTGTTGCGGGTGGAGGGAGCTACAGGAGTAGCACTCAGGCCGAAGCAGACTGAAGGCTCCAGCAAGTCTGGAGCAACGACAGAAGATGGTGGCCAGAGCAAAGTCCTAGGTTCTGGGTGCAGAAGGAAAACCTATGCTGGCAGCCAGGGAAAGAAGGCCTATTGCACAAATCTTCATGCAACAGGCCCCTAGTCTTATGTATTCTGCACTGCTTAAAATTTACTTTTAAAAGTGTCTGGGATTATATATAGGATTTATAAGAAATAATGAAAGGATATTTTATTTTCTACACTTTATTTCTTAGTTCTAGATCTCTCATCTATATTTTAATTTGCAATGGTAGTTAGATTTTATAGACTACCAAAAATTCTGTTGTATTTTATGTCAGACATAGGTAAGCAGTGCTTGAAATTATATTCCTTACATATGTTGACCTGTAATTTGATAGGAAATTGTAAAATAATTATGAAATTTATGTGCTTATCCTTAGCCTATTAACCCTCCCTGTGATCTTACTATATCAGAGAGACACAGGGTGGCTTCCCCAATAGAAAAACCATGAACTTTATTGATCACCATTCTCATCACCATCCCATTGTATACTAGTCAATCCCCTTGAAGCATTCCTCATCTTACTTTTTTTTCTAAATATGGCTACATTGCTTCAAATTAGCTTTTAGATTTTAACTTATCTTCTATTCCAACCATAACCATTACTATCCTTAATACACAGTTATTAAGGTGCTACTCTGTATAAAGTATTACAGTCTACCGTGTCATTTGACTTCCCTTTTTTTATAGCGGGAAAGTTGCATTATAAAACAAGCCAACTTTCCTTCATTTCATTTTCCAAGCAGTTCCACATCCCACCATCTCTACATATAAATTTCAATTCTCCCCCCTTATCTCTTCATATTGTAACAGTTTCTCATGTATTAGAGCTCCATGGAGGTGTTTCATATATTTGTTCTGACTCCTGTCACTTGTTTGATGCAGCATTTCTAAATAAAAAATGTATACTGCATATTAGTTGTTTCTTGTATAGATTTTTGACATTTTGGGTGAGACAATTCATCTTTCTCTAATGTCTCTCTTATTATAAAAAAGATTACTACTCCTGATATGGAACAGAAAATTTCGTTATATATGACTTTAAGTGAAACATCCAATAAAATGTCTTCATTTTTTTCCAAAAGCCCTTTATGGGGTGAGGACATCCTTGCGTGAGAGCTACTGCATCTGAATATAAATACAAGCCATGTTCTATTTGTATAACAAAGATAGACATGGTCTATATATAAAATTTATATATAGACTGCCCCCCCCAAAAAAAATGTGTGCACACTTTAACCACTGATACCTCAACTGTGAAAATAAAATGTATTTTTAATATAAACACTGCCTTTATAAGTATTCAAAGTGTGTGTTTACATTTTGGGTATATCCTATATTGTTATTTAATGGATTCTGCAGAAAATATTTCTAATATCAGAAAAATTGCCTATTTTATTTTGCAAAAAAAAACCAGAAATACTGTTTGATTGGATTCCAACTCATTCAAATTTTAACACTAAGATTGTTTCTCCTTGAGAATCTGGATACAAGAGAGTAATGTTACCAAAATTAGAAAAAGAGCACCTATTCCAATTGAAGATATATTTGTTAAATTTAACTTTTAGACTTCAACTTAGATCTATTTAAAAATTAACATAGGTGGCTATGTTAAAATTAAAAGTTTGGTTCAGTTTTGTTGGTATTACTTAGCAAAAACAATTGATAATTTGGACTTCTCTCTTTTTTACAATTTCTGGATTATTTGGAAGATCATTTTTTTAAAGGATAGTCTCCTTTTGCTCTATGCTGTTAACATTTTTGCAAATTAGTTTTGAGCACTAGAAAATTGAAAGAGGAATTAAAATAATTCATAAGCAAGTTTTCTCAAAATCCAAACAGTTAATCATTATTAATTGTTTTACATTTTGAAAATGTAAGACAAGAAATAGTGATAGAGGAATATACAACTCAAGTGTACCATAAACAGAACATTAGCATACAGCCAAATGCATTTCTAATTAGGAAGAAAGACTATAGATTTTTAGCTCAGTAGAATTCTGGGTTTGTATTTTGTGGGTTTGTATTTTTGTATCTATAGTAGAAAAGCCTTAAATTATTCTAGAAGCAGTTACACAAATATTCATGGAATGAAAATATTTTAGAAAGCCTCTAAATTTAAAAGAAATAAAAGCAGAATAGAGAGAGCAACTTCATGTTTTTAACTACAACTTATTTAACACTACTATGTCTCAGACATTATTTACTTACTACTCCCTTATGTTTATTTCTATTATGTCTAAGAGTTTTGAATTTATTCTTTATTACTACTTTTTTAATTTTCAAGAAAAACATTTTAATTATCATACATTGCATGGAATAAACATCTTACTACTACTTTTAAAGGCATCCATTCTGTCTCCATGGAGATAATAAAGGCTTAGAAGAATTAACTAAATTTCATACGAATAATAAGGTAAGAGCCAATATTTGTATGTATAAATTTATAAGTATCTTATTTTATTTTAAACATCTACTATAAAATGTAGATATACAATTAACAAGCAAAATAAGAACATTGTTGTATCAAAATTTGAGGTTTTCAGTTAAAAAAATACAAATTAGCCTTAGTAACTTGGGTGGCATAGTTATTCAATGTAGATATTAATAGAAATGTTTTGGTTCCTTTCTTTGTGGTCTCCTTATTCACACAGCCTCAGAATTCCCTGTGTCAAGAAAAGAGAGTATCTGTTATTTAATAAATGAATTTCTAGTGGTTTTATTAATGTATGTATGGTTATTGTGGAAGTATTTGTAAAAAACTGATTTTTTAAAAATCAGTGGATAGGGTGTCTGCCTGCAGACTGGGGGATCCCGGGTTCAATTTCAGTCCAGTACGTATACCTTGGTTTCAGGCACATCCCCAGTGGGGAGTGTGCAGGAGGCAGGTGGTCGATGTTTCTCTCTCATCGATGTTTCTGACTTTCAATCCCTCTCCCTTCTTCTCTGTAAAAAAATCGAATAGAATATATAAAATAAAATAAAATAATGTCACTTCTCCTAGATATTAAGGGCTAGTTATTAGAGGTTAAAATTTTCATTGAAAATAAAATATTTTATCGGCTATAATATGGATCTTAATATCCTGTTTTGCTAATATCCTCTTAGTAGAATAAATTGGACTAGCTGCAGCATTCAAACTAAAGGATAACATGACAAAGTGTGTAATATAGATCTAATTATGAAGTAGTTTAAAAGCAATTGTTAGTACCTATATGAGTTAATATACCACATGTTAGTATGGTTTCATTTTTTTTTCTAAAGCTTAGAATTTTATAAAAATCAAACTTAAAACAGAATTCTTAAATTTATTCCTAAAAAAAAAGACTGCCTTAAATGATTTGGCTCAGTGGATAGCATATTGGCCTGCGGACTGAAGGGTCCCAGGTTTGATTCTAGTCAAGGGCATGTATGTTGGTTGCAGACAAATCCCCAGTGGGGGTGGGGGGTGCAGGAGGCAGCTGATCGATGTTTCTCTCTCTGAGATGTTTCTAACTCTCTATCCCTCTCCCTTCCTCTCTGTAAAAAAAAATCAATAAAATATATATTTTGATAAAGACTAAGAAATAAGTGGTTGACATTTTGTTTTGTTGGTGTTTGCAATAGTAGATACTGTTTAGAAAATCTGAATTATCTAGGACAAATTCTACTGAGGTATTAATATGCCAAATATTTTAGTGTAGGGAAAGGTGCATTTGAGTTTCTCTGTTTCGAATGGATTTTTGTTTTATATCCTTTTATATTAAAAATTATATCAGAAAATTGCAAAAATATAGGTAAAATTTTAGTGAAGACAGATTTGAAAATTGTATCATGTAAATGATAAATTCCTGACTTTGATAATTTTTGTTCATAAGTGCACACTATTATTTAGGGGTAAACACACTATTTCAATCTTACTCTCAAATTGTTTGAAAAGAGATAGTTTACTAAAGCAAACAATTAGAGTAAATGCAAACATTTTTTGAATCTGGAAATGTACTGAGAAGTTCCCTATAGTACTGTAACATTCTCCCTTATTATTTGGTGGTAGTTTCTAAATTATTCTTTATGCTTGAAATAATAATTTCCCAAAAAGTTTAAAAATATATAGAGATAAAGAAAAAAAAAACGACTAGTGAGCTAGGGATTGTGCCTTTTTGGTAGGATATAACACCAAGTTTTAGATACTCCCCAAGCAGATTATTTACAGTAACAAGTTTGTCTATCTACTTTGTGAAACACAGAATAATTACAGATTTATTAATAAGGTACAGATGAAAAATATTGAAGAGAAGTTACCAAATTAATATTTTAAAGGCCAGTCTTATCTAATGAAAGAATAATATGCAAAATTGACCACACTTCTGCTATACCCACCAGCCACATCCACCATCCAATCAGGGGCGAATATGCAAATGTTTTCCAACCAAGATGGCTGCGGCCACAGAGAGTAGAAGGGAGGCTTGGGTTTCCCCGACAATGGAGGAAGCCAAGCTTTCTGCCTGCCCTTGCCAGCTCAGGCCTCTGCTTAAGGCTACAAAGTGTCAATTATAGAATATCAGCAGAAATGGCAGCAGCCACGGAGCAAGCAGGAGACTTGGCTCTGATCCAGGCTACAAAGTTTCAAATGTAGAAAATATATAAATCCCAGATACCAGGGCCTCCACTTGGGTCACCAGAGGGAATGGCTGGCCAGCAAACCACCAAAGGCCCCTCTCCCAGGTCGTCCCATGGCCCAAGAGAACGCTCCTACTTTGGTCCAGGACACCCTTCAGGGCAAACCAGCTGGCCCCCACCCATACACCAGGCCTCTATCCTATCTAATAAAAGAATAATATGCAGATTGACCATAACTCCAACACACTAGAGGGCTGCCCTCATGTGGTCAAAGATCCTGTCCCAATGTGGATACAAGATGGCCAGCAGGGGATGGCAGTTGTGGGCGATCAAGCCTGTAGGGAAGGGCAGTTGTGGGGGACTCAGGCCTGTAGTGGAGAGCAGTTGGGGGGTACAAAGCTTGCAGGAGAGGGCAGGTAGGGGTGATCAGGCCTGCAGGAGAGGGCAGTTAGGGGCAAACAGGCTGGCAGGGGAGAAGTTAGGCATCAATCAGGCTGGCTGGGGAGTGGTTAGGGGGTGTACAGGCTGGCAGGTAGAAGCGGTTAGGGAAATCAGGAAGACAGGCAGGTAGATGACCAGTTGGGAGCCAGAAGTCCTGAACTGTGAGAGGGATGTCCGACTGCCTGTTTAGGCCAGATCGCAGTGGGCCTAAACAGGCAGTCAGACATCTGGGATCAGGCCTAAACAGGCAGTCAGACATACCTCAAGGGGTCCCAGATTAGAGAGGGTGCAGGCTAGCCTGAGGGACCACCCCCACCCCTGTGCATGAATTTTGTGCACCGGGCCTCTAGTGATAATAGATGATGCTAAACAGCTAAGGAAAATACCTAACTTTGTGTTTGTGATAAGAGATATTAAAACAGTACATTGTAGTTGGTATTTAAGAACAAATTGGAAACTACACTACCTGATTTCTAATTTATGTTTTGGTTCTCAGAAGCCCTCATCCCATAAGTAAGTTACCTAAAACTTTCAATTTTCATATCTCTATAACATGTGCAATAAAACAAACAACAACTATCTCTTTGGTTGTTATGAGGGTTAAGTGGGTAACTATATGTAAAATACTTACCAATGTAATCACAGATCCTACACAGTACTAGTAATTATTTTTGTACAACTTGAAAACCCACACACATAAATACCTAAAATAAAGTATATGGTGATATAAATATTCGTTTTGTTTAATAAATTTAAGGAGTGTAACTGGTTTAGGGAAGGATTAATAGAGAAGACCTATTTAAGGGGTATTGTAAAGGATAGGGGTTTCATGAATTGAGATGATCTAAGAGAGCAATCCACATTAAATTATTTTCACTAAAATAGGTATCCAGCTGAAAACATGCTGACCAGATTCTCAAAATCACAACAGCACTAAAAGTTTTACTTTTGTTTTTTAAGCTATATTTTATCCTATCTTTCTTGTATTGTCTTCTCAAAAGATTCTTCTGCTCTTAATTTTTTAAATTTTCTTTATTGATTAAGGTGTTACATATGTGTCATTATTCCCCCATTACCCCCTTCCATCCACTCCACTCATGCCCTCAACCCCATGTTGTCTGTGTCCTTTGGTTAGGCTTATATGCATGCATACAAGTCCTTTGGTTGATCTCTTCACCCTTACCCCCACCCTTACCTACTTTCCCTCTGGGCAATGGTCCTAAATAGATATTTTTCTCCTGCTCTTTAGATTTGTATTGATTTTCATTGTGAATACCAGATATTTAAAATAGAAGTCTCGCTTTTATTCAGGAGAACCAAGATGGCGGCATAGATAAAACACCTATCTTGCCGTCATTCTCAGCAATTTTAATACTACAACTTAAAGAAGAAACACCTTCCAGAATCACCAGAAAGCTGGCTGAGTGAAAATTCCGCAAATAAAAGTGAAAATAAGACACTGTGACTCGGAGGAGTGGCAGCGAACAGCGTTGAAAGATTCGAGCGGAGAGAGGTTTGGAGCGCGAGCCAGCGGAGAGGGCGGGCGGCTGAAAACCGGCCAGTTTTCTCGAACGGGGGAGACAAAGACGTCCCACTGGACTGATTCTCCAGCTCTGGGCGAAGTCCAGGGAACCCACTATCATACGGGGTGAAAACTGGACAGTGGGAGGGCACACTGAAGCTCGGGTGCTGCCGGGGTCTCCCGGCTTGTGGAGAAGGCAGCTTTCACGTGAACAGCTCAGCTGCGTGACGGCGCAGAGAGCGCTCTGCGAATTGTCTCTCATTCGGAAAACCATCAGTCTGCTTTGTTTTACGACACTGGGTGAGACATTGGGTGTGCAGAGACATTTTGGGAGAGTCTGAATTCCCCGGCAGCCAGTGGAGCTCGGCAGCGGCTCTCTCTCAGAGATGCTGGCAGCCATTGCCCCCGGCACAGAGTCCCTGGGGCCGAATAGGGTGGAGCTAATGCTGTCCACTTGGCCCGGAGACTCCACCCATCCAACCTGAGCACAGCTGAGCTTCACAGACAATTGGCCTGGAGGTCAACCCCTCCAAGTGCTAACAACGATTAACCTGAGCTTAACTTCAGCAAGACTGTGCAGCCCATATCCACCTCAGGTAACTGGGGAGGCTGAGCCAATGTCCCTAGTAGGAAGTCTACCACACAAAGCTAATTGACCAACTCAGGGAAGCAGCCACCATGCAGAGACATGGAAAGAAATCAGATGTGAAAGAAATGGAGGAAAAAAAACAACTGGACATGGAATTCAAAACCACGGTTATAGGGTTTTTCAAGAGGCTCCAACAAAAGGTCGAGGCCTATAAGGAAATAAGCAAGACTGCAAAGGAAATGAATGAGTCCTACAAGGATATGAACGAGACCTGCAAGGAAATTATCAAGACCAAGGTGGAAATGAATGAGTCCTACAAGGAAATGAAGGAGACCCTCAAGGATATAAAGGAGACTCTCAAGGATATGAAAAAGGACCAACCAGAAATTAAGCATACACTGACTGAAATAAAAAATATTATACAAAGACCTAAAAGTGCTCTGGAGCACCCCAAGAACCAAGTTAAAGATGTGAAATACAAAGAGGTAAAATCCACTCAGCTGAAAAAGCAAGAATCCAAAAGAATCTAAAAAATTGAAGATAGTGTAAGGGGCCTCTGGGACAACCTCAAACATACCAATATCCGAATTATAGGGGCGCCAGAAAAAGAGAGAGAGCAAGACAATGAAAACCTATTTGAAGAAATAGTGACCGAAAACTTCCCACACCTGGTGAAAGAAATTGACTTAGGAGTCCAAGAACCGCACCAAACCCCAATATATAGGAACCCTAAGAGGACCACACCAAGGCACATCATAATTAAAATGCCAAGAGCAAAAGACAAAGAGAGAATATTAAAAGCAGCAAGAGAAAAACAGATGGTTACCTATAAGGGAGCACCCATATATTTGTCAGTGGATTTCTCAACAGAAACGATGCAGGCCAGACAGGAGTGACAAGAAATATTCAAAGTGATGAACAGCAAGAATCTACAACCAAGATTACTCTATCCAGCAAAGCTATCATTCAGAATTGAAGGTCAGATAAAGTGCTTCACAGATAAGAAAAAACTAAAGGAGTTCATCACCACCAAACCAATATTATATGAAATGCTGAAAGATATTCTTTAAGGAGAGGAAGAAGAAAAAGATAAAAGTGTAAATTAGGAACAATAAATACACATCTATCAACAAATGAATCTAAAAATCAAGTGAATTAATAAGCTGATGAACAGGATAAAGTGGTGAATGTAACAGAATCACGGACATAGAGAGGGAATGGACTGACAACTCTTGGGGAGAAAGTGGGTGTGGGAAGTGCAGCAAGAGACTGGACAAAAATCATGCAACTATGGGAGAGGAAAGTGGAGGGGGGTGAGGGCGGAGGGTGGGATGGGTACCAGGTGGAGGGGAACTATAGGGTGAAAAAAAAGGGAACAATGTAATTAATAAACTGAACAATAAAGATTTAAAAAAAAAGAAAAAATAAAAGAAAATAGAAGTCTCAACATTAAAGGGTCATTTAATGTCCAGAAGAGCAGTGAGAGGTGGTTCCAGTTTGAGATATAACTATTAGACAGAAAAGATCCCAACAATAAAATAAACAATAGAAAAGTGTTCGGCTATAGTAACTACAAAGTATTAAAGAATAGATTAACATGGAACATAACCTATAGTAAGAATGCTATAAAAGTTTATTGATATAAAAGGAAATTTGAATAAATGAGAGATATATCATGTCCCTGGATGAATAATTGCATAATGCAAAAATGGCTAACTACTAGGTTTGGAGTATTTTAAGCCAACTGTCAGGGGATTTTATCTCTAAGATTCTCCAAAATTATTCTAAAGATTATCTTAAAAAAGATGAAACCACTATTTATCCTGAACAAATGAGACAGTATTTTAAGTATTTCTATCAGAAATAAATTTTTAAATTCTACCAAAATTAAAACATGTATTATTAAGGCATGAAGAAATAGATAGCACGCACACAGGAAGAAAGAGATGCTATTATTCCCATGATTATAATTTAGGAAAAGTATAATTTAGGGAAAATTATGAAGAGATATTGGAATAAGAGCAGCAACATTGAAAAAATGACTAGGCAAACACCTTGCATATATATATATATATATATATATATATATATATATATGGCATATATATATATATGGCATATATATATATATATATATGGCATATATATATATGGCATATATATATATGGCATATATATATTTCTTAATAAACCATAAGCAATATTAGAAAGTAAAAATATTGTTGATCTGTAGAGATAATTAGTCTAAGATAAAACAGTATGATAGCTAGAAAAAATTATAAATACACAATAATTTTACTTTGATGCATATGTCCAAAATCATACAAGTGACTGAGAAAATATACATATTTAATCCTATATAATAAATAGCTGATATGCTAATTTGACTGGATGGCAGGACAACCTTCCAGAATGACCGGTGGACAGGGGGTGGGGGCCACAAGGCAGCCAGGGCTACTGCAAGGGCTGAGTCCCTTGCATGAATTTCATGCATCAGGCTTCTAGTCCTATCTAATAAAAGAGTAACATGCAAATGTGACCATTCCTTGGCTCCTGATTGGCTATGCTACCAGCCAATCAAGAGCGGGGGGCATAAATAGGGGCATGGCCACAGCTTGCCTGGAAGCCAGAGAACACTTCCCTTCATGAAACCTTCCTACCCTTCACGCCTGTGCAGGTGGGAAATGAAGCGCTTCATGCAAGTGCCCGCTGGGAATGCTTCCCTTTACATGACTCTGCACAGGGTATTTTCGAGGGCCTAGGGAGCCAGTCGGGAGAGGCTCAGTACTTGAGGCGTCCATGGTGTGGGGAGGGCTGGGCAAGGACAACACCATACTTTCAAAGAAAGTTATTTCCCACTTAAATATCCTCTGATGAGTATCTTTAAAAAAGAAGTAAATATTCAGCCATTGTCACACCTTGAAAAGTTAAGGTGATTCCTTAATATCACCTAATATCCACTGTACATTCAAATGTCTTTGTTTCAAAGATGCCTTTTACTGTTCGTTTGCCCCCTCCGGAGGCTACCCAAGGTCTTATTTCAGCCCTGATGTTGGGCTGCTTCCCCTGACCATAAGTTCCCAGTGCACTTCCGGCCAGAGTTAAAGGGGGCTTCTTCTGTTTTTAGGGCATCGCCATGTCCAGTGCCTGCCAGGCCCCTCTGAAAGCACTACTCCTTAGGTCCGGGGTGCTGGGAGCTGAGGCAGAGAGGCTGTGAGGCCCAGCTCACCCAGGATGCTGGCTCCCATCACCCCCTCCCAATTATTCTGGCTCAGCCTTCCCTATGTATACCTGCTCACGGAGAGCTTGAGGTGGTCATGGCAGCTGGATGGGAGGCCAGCAGTGGGTGTAGCTGCAGCATGAGGGAGGGGAGGCCTTTACCCTCTCCCAATCCATAGGGGCTTGATAGGGGACCACAGGCCACACCGCCCACCCTGCAGGGTTTGACAGAGAACATCAAGGTGTGCTTCCCGTCCTGGTGCTGGGCTAGGGTACCTCAGGGTGCTCCCTCCACCCCAGCTCCAGGCTGGGGGACCTCAGGCAGTGCCTCCAACCTGGTACAGCTTGATAGGGGACTACAGGCCACACTCCCAACCCGGCAGAGCTTGACAGGGGACCTCAAGGTGCGCTTCCCATCCTGTTGCTGGCTTAGGGGACCTCAGACTGTTCTCTCCACCCACCAGGGCTTGACAGGGGACCTCAGGCTGCGCCCCCACCTGGCAGAGCTTGACAGGGGTCCTCAAGCCTTACCCCCACTCTGGCACCAGGCTGGGCGACTTCATGCCCTCTGCCCCAGCACCAGGCTAGGCGTTTTGAGGCTGTGCTCCCCCCTGCCTGGCTGGGCTTCACAGGGGACCTCAGGCTGTTCCCCCTACCCAGCAGGGCTTTACAGGGGACCTGAGCCTGTGCCCCTGTGCCAGTGAGGATTGACAGGGGACCTGAGGCTGCACCTCCCTCCTGGTGCTGAGCTGGGGGTCTTGAGGCTGTGCTCCTTAGACTGATGGGGCTTGATGGGGGACCTCAGGCCATGACCCCTACCCAGTGGGGCTTGACAGGGGATCTCAGGTCGTGTCTCCCACCTGGTGGGACTTGATGGGGGACCTCAGGCAATGCCCTCCATCATGATGCTGAGCCAGGGGACCTGAGGACACACCCTGCCCTGGGTGGCTTGACAAGAGTGGGACTGGTGGGGTCTGGATCTACCCCAATGTGGGGGGGGGGTGGTGGCTGGGTCTGGGTCTCATGTGATTTTGAGGCACATGTCAATGAGTGGGGACTTGACTCTGGGCTCTGTGGTGTGCCCCAGACTCTGACAGGAGGAAGTTTTTCATATACATTTTGCTCATTTTCTTTAGTCTCTGATACTTTTATTATAGAGAAAGAGCAAAAAGCAATATTAAGTTATTTCCTCTAATTAATACCCTTTTAATGTGCACAAATTTTGTGCACCAGGCCACTGGTACTTTTTAAAAAAAATAATACATTTTGATTTTTTACAGAGCGGAAGGGAGAGGGATAGGAAGTCAGAAATATCGATGAGAGAGAAACATTGATCTGCTGCCTCTTACAGCCCCCCACTGGGGATGTGCCCACAGCCAAGGTACATGCCCTTGACTGGAATCGAACCCGGGACCCTTCAGTCTGCAGTCCGACGCTCTATGCACTGAGCCAAACCGGTCTCGGCAGGCCACTGGTACTTTATAAAATATCAATAATCCTATATAATAAAGATGTATTATGCAAATTGATCATCACTCCAACACACAAGATTGCCACCTCCATGTCGACACAAGATGGCCATCATAGGATGGCCTGCAGGTGAGGGCAATTGTGGGTGATCAGGCCAGCAGGGCAAGTCAGTTGGGAGGGACCAGGCCTGCATGGGAAGGCAGTTGGGAGGGACCATGCAGCAAGGGAGGGCAATTGGGAGCGACCAGGACTGCAGAGGAGGGCAGTTGGGGATGACCAGGCCTGAAGAGAAGAGTAGTGAGGGGCAACCAGGCCTGCAGTTCAGAGTGAGCAGGCTTGCAGGAGAGGGCAGTTGGGGGGAAAACAGGCCTGCAGGGGAGGGTAGTTAGGGGCAATTGGCCCACCATGGAAGCAGTTAGGCATTGATCAGGCTGGCAGAGGAGTGGTTAGGGGGTGATCAGGCCAGCAGGTAGGCAAGCAGTTAGGAGCCAGCAGTCCTGGATTCTGAGAGGGATGTCCGACTGCCGGTTTAAGCCTGTTCCCACCAGGATATGGCCTAAACAGGCAGTTGGACATCCATTGAGGGGTCCCAGATTGGAAAGGGTGAAGGCTGGGCTGAGGAACACACACATACCCCATGTACAAATTTTTTGCACGGGGCCTCTAGTAGCACATTAAGTAAATAAGCAAAAATATGAACTCATAAAAGAAAATGAACAATTGAGAAATATAATTACATTGCCTATTAAAGGAACCATACTTAAAAACTTAGAATAACAAATGTTGAAATTTTACTGAAACTTTTACTTTAATAAAGTTGGCATTGTAAGGTTAAAATATGTCCAAACCCCTTAACCCACTCTTCTCACTTTTGAGATCTTAGTATAAGTGTCTAAAATTTGGTAAAAAGTATATTGTGATAATAATCACTCTAATATCAGATATGACATTCTCAAATTATAAGAATGCTGCAGTGTAACAATAAGATTTGTTCCTTTGAAAATACATGTAATCAGTCAAATGAGTTTCTGAAACAATGAATAATGTTTATAAGACACTAAGTATTATAAGAAACTATTATAATACTCAAGCTGTTGTTTATATTTTAAATACTTATTTAAAGTATTATAGTATCCATGATTTCAAAATATCATATTCAAATTAATGCAATAAAAATTTAATGTATTTCACATAATGTCATTCATTGGGATTTCTATTCATAACACAACTCAAACTCTCTTCAGCTTACTTATAGAATTTTATCTAAATACAACCTGAATTTGTCTTAAACATGAGCAGAGTAGTTCTGTCACCAATTTATTACACTCATTAAATGAAAGACCATAATGGCACATCTCAGGACATTTACATCAATGTCAGTAAATGAATTAATAAAAGAACCAATATATCAATCATAAAGTTAAAGAGAAAATTAATAACCAAATTAATAATCTAGTTCAAGTATTCATCCTTAGATATGAAATAAAATAATTATTGATGCTGGGTTGAATCCAGACACTTTTTAAGTTTGACAATTTTATTAGCATATAAAATCAGTCATTATTTACTATAAACAAGTTTCTATATATGTCTATGAAACTTCTCAATTTCAATGCAGACACTGTAAGTATGCATGTCTGTTGGACAACCTTGAGATCTGCATTAGCTAATTAATTCTTAGTTTAGCCAGTTCTTTTCTGGAAATAATCATCAAGATATATAATGCTATGTACCAACCAGAAAGAATAAACATACTTTAAAATTATGGAAATAGAACTGTATTAAGGCACAGAGATTGTAATCACCTTATCTATATTGAGAAAACATGGGATTTTATTAGCTAACAAGAGGCCGGTGCATGAAAATTCATTCACTGAAGGGGGGTCCCTCAGCCTGGCCTGTACCTTCTCACAGTCTAGGAGCCCCTAGGGCCAGGAAGTGACCCAGCAATCAAGGGAAGGCTATTCCCCCATCATACCTCTGCTGCTGCAACTGCTGGCAATACAAGTCTCAGCCGGCACTGGGTGGCTGGGCAGTAACCACCCAAGGCTTGCCTGTGCCTTGGGCTGGCCCTGGGCGACTGACAGCTGCTATCTGATGCTTGTCTGAGCCTCTTTCCGGTACTAGGCAGCTGGGGGGCTGAGGAGACTGGGGGACGCTGGAGGCAGGCGCGTGGCAAGGCCTGACTAGAGGAACTGGGCTCCACCATCTTGTGATTGTGGGCATTGCCATCCTGAGAGCATGGCAGTCAATTAGCTTATTCTCTTTTTATTGGCTGTGGGTACCACCAAATTTGAGGGCAAGGCAATGAATTAACATATTCCCTCCTTATTGGCTGTGGGTGCTGCCATATTTGTGATGGCATGGGTCAATTAGCATATTCCTTCATAAGATAGGATTAAATATTTTATATAATAAAGAGCTAATATGCAAATGGTCATCACACCCTCATGCCATCATGCAGTAACTGCTCAGGCACTCAACACTGGGAAGAAAGGAATGGGGACCAGCTAGGCACAAATGACCTTACAAGAGAAGAATGGGGACCAGCAAGGCTGCAGCTCAGGCAAAGTCACCCACCCACGATCCCCTGTAGCTGCAGCTGGCCTGGGTCCTGGATGCCTGCTGCTGGCCAGAGGAATCGTGGGTGGGTTCTACCAGATCCCAGGTATCTGTGACTGCCCAGAAGAGGGAATTCTGGGTTCTTGATGTGGGGTCAGCCAGAGGGGGTGAGGATGATCAGGCAAGCAGAGAAGCAGTTAGGGGAGGGCAGGCAGGCAGGCAGAGGTGATTAGGGGCCATCAGGAAGCAGGCAAAGTTGTTAAGGGTGATCTGGCAGGCAGGTGAGTGGTTAGGGGCCAGTGGTCACAGATTACAAGAGGCAGTTGAACATCCCCAAAGGGGTCCTGGTTTGGAGAGGATGCAGGCCAGGCTGAGGAACCACTGCCATGCACAAATTTCATGCACTGGGCCTCAGTATTTTAATAAAGGAGGAAAAAAGGAAGCCAAAATATTGTTTATAAAGCTTAGAATATTATACTATTAAAGCCAGTACTAAATTTTTTAAATAATTTTGCCTAATTTTTCTAATATTTATTGATAATTTCAGGATACACCACTACACTTACATTGGTTATATAAAAAGCCAGAAGTTGTCATGACCGAAACAAACAGATGGAAGACCGAACAACCAGCTGCCGGGGTGACCAGGTTGGCAGGGGGGTTTGTGAGGAATGACCAAGAGACTGAACAGCAGGCTACATGTTGCAACCAGGCTGGTGTGGATGTGGGGAGCACTTGGGGGAAATCAGGCAGGCAGGCAGGTGAGCAGTTAGGAGCCAGTGATACTGTATTGTGAGAGGGACTGCTGGTTTAGGCCCAATCCCTGGGATCAGACCTAAACCGGCAGTCAGACATCCCTCAAGGGGTTCCAGATTGGAGAGGGTGCAGGCTGGGCTGAGAGGACCCCCACCAATCCAAGAATGTCATGCACTGGGCCTCTAGAATATGTATAATGGATATATATATATATATATACACACACACACACATATATACATATACACACACACACACACACACACATACTAGTGGCCTGGTGCATGAAATTTGTGCACATGGAGGTTGTGTGTGGGGGGGTTTTGCTTCAGTCCAGCCTGCATCCTCTCCAATCTGAGACCCCTGTGGTATCAGGCCTAAACTGGCACTTGGACAACCCCCTTGCAATCTGCTCCTAACCGCTCACCTTCCTGACTGCTTGATCACCACTAACCACTGTGCTTGCTGGCCTGATTGCCCCAACTGGTACCCTCTGCCGGCCTGGTCAGCCCCAACTGCCCCCCACCACTGGGGGCATGGGTGCCAGATGCAGAGCGCTTGGCCCGCCAGAACCGGATGTGCCCAACCTTGACCGCTGAAATCAGCAGGACTCGGGAGGAGAGCACAGGGGTCTCTCGCCTTCTGGACCTTCAGGCCACGTGTCCGCCTCTCCCCGTAAAGGCTGCCCTTTGGAGGGCCCTGCTATACACGCAGCGCCTCCCTAGCTCCCCAGCTCCCATTCCCGCGCCTTCCCTGCCATGCCCAGAGATGCTCTATCATAGACCCGACACCCTTAGGTGCCTCTTCCCATGCCTCTATCAAAGTGCAGTGCCTGTACTTTTCCAGCTCTCTCTTTCCCTCTTGAAATTGAAAGTTATTGAGGTCTCTCAGGGTTGTTGCTCCAGCCTTTATAATGGAGAGTCCAGGGGGGTGACCCACTGGTTCAGCAGGACCCCACTGGCATCACGCTGGGATGCAATGACCACAGGCTTACCGGGCATCTGGATCTATGACTTTCCAAGGAACATGTAAGACAGAGAAATTGAATGAAATTATTAGTAAGAAATGGGCCAAATGCAAGAATTGTGATGCTCCACAGGGCAAATATCCAGTTTTCCCACTACAGCCACAAGAGAAATGGAGAGGGGTGACGATGGAGAATAAGAGAGACCTAAAGACCAAGTAACCAACTTTGCTTGGATCCTTGGCAAACCAACAGTAAAAGGCATCTTTGAAACAAAGACATTTGAACATACAGTGGATATTAGGTGATATTAAGGAATTACCTTAACTTTTCAGGGTGGGACAGTGGCTGAATATTTACTTCTTTTTTAAAGATAATCATCAGAGGATATTTATGTGGGAAACAACTTGCTTTGAAAGTATGGCGTTGTCCTGGCCCAGCCTGCCTGCACCACGGATGCCTCAAGGACTAAGCCTCTCCTGCTTGCTAGGCCCTCAAAAGCATTGTGCACAGAGGCGTGGTCTGTGCTCGCTGCTGACCACCTGCTCCACCAACCCAGCACCTACGCGCCTGACGACTCACAGCCCTGCCTCGCACTCATTACCCAAGGTGCCCTGAGCACTCATTTGCATGTGCCATGAGACAGGTAAACCCCACAGCTCAGTCACAGCCTAACTATCAGAGCAACCAACATGTGTGCCTCGTGAGGGGATCCTGTGGCATCAAATTCCCCTAACTGTCCCAAAGTCACCGCAAAGTCCCAAAGTCATCGCAAAAGGACATGGCTCAGTCACCATAACTGTAAAGGAGAGATCCTACTGGCCCTTAAATACTTTGGTAGTATGTATATTGAAATTGGAATGATACAAAGAAGATCAGTATGGCCCCTACATAAGGATAACATACAAATTTGTAAAGCATTCCATACTTTGCACCCAGCTCCCAGCTGGCTTCCCCTGCCCCTGATTGGCTGGTAGCCTAACTAAGATACAATCCCATTTACTTGTTTCTCTTTTATTATATAGGATATATAAATATATTTGTATGTGTATGTCTATATTAGGAAGACAATTATTTTATTTCTTCATATACAATAAAAAACTCAAAATGAGCCGAGACCAGTTTGGCTCAGTGGATAGAGCGTCGGACTGGGGACTGAAGGGTCCCAGGTTCGATTCCAGCAAGGGTATGTACCTTGGCTGCAGGCACATCCCCAGTAGGGGGCGTGCAAGAGGCAGCTGATCGATATCTCTCTCTCGTCGACATTTCTGACTTTCTATCCCTCTCCCTTCCGCTCTGTAAAAAATCAATAAAATATATTTAAATAAAAACAAAATAAACCTCAAAATGAATTAAAGACTTAAATGTAAGAACTGAAATAATAAAATTCCTCAAAGAAAAGATAGGCAGTATATTCTTTGACATTCCTCTTAGCAATATTTTTTTCAAATATGTCTCCTCAGGCAATAGAAACAACAAAAATGTGACTATATCAAACCAAAGTGTTTTTGTTTAATGAAGGAAACTATCAACAAAATGAAAAGATAACAATGAATGAAGGAGGAATTTGCCAATGATATATTTGATAAGGGATTAATACCCAAAATATTTGCCTGCCTAGCATGGCTCAGTGTTGAGCATTGACCTATGAACCATTAGGTCACGGTTCAATATATACATATATGTATATATTTATATAGACACTTTTTGAAAATTGTATACTTAAAACATATCTGTAGTTTAGTCAACAAAAACTTTCCATTAATTTAATATTTCAATAATCTTATTATTTTAACTTAATCTGACAGAAAATTTGAAATGTACACATATGTAAAGTTGAATTATTTTTATTCTAAAGTAACCATATTTTATCAGATTTTCACTGAATTCATTTTTACTCATTTAGAGATATTTGACAGCATATGACAAAACCAATGTGGGATCACTTAAATCATCTGGCTGACAAAATTTTAAGATTAGTCTTTCTTTTTTAATTGATGTGATTCTCAGTTAATGATTAGATTTTATTCTTAGATGCTCCAGTGATTCTTGTAAAACAATTGATTACAATCAGTTAAAAAACACATCTGAAATTAGACTTTATTTTCCCAGTAAATGATTTAATTAGTCAATTATGTATGAACTAGAGGCCCGGTCAGCCTTCATGCTCTCACAATCTAGACCCCTTGGGTAGGGTCCAGCCACATTGTAGCTCTCACAATCCAGAACCCTTGGGTGGGCCAGGAGCGGGGGAGGGTCGCTGGGGAGGGGCCAAGAGGCTAGTCCAGTGCAGCATGGCTCCGGTTCCCTAGAGACTGCCGGGGAGAGGAGGGACCAGTTTTCCCAGATTGCAGCATGGCTCTGGTTCCTCAGAGCCTGTGGACGGGGGTGGGGTGGGGGGGGTTGCGGGGGGTCACCAAGAGGCCTGTCAGATGGCATCATGGCTCCGTTCCCACAGCTCCTTCCCGCTGCTGCACCACAGGTGACTGCAGCTCAAAACTTTCTCCCATCATGGGCAGCCAGGGCCCAGGACTGACTTCTGCTGTGCCCTCGGGGGCCTCTGCCTGGTGTTCTGTCATCCATCTGGATTTTTAAGTCGTGACGGACCCTGGCTCTTTATATATTAGGATACGAGCGGTGAAAGTGGACACCCCAGTCTTGTTATCAGTCTTAAGAGAAACACTTGTAGTTTTTGCCAATTGAATAGCTTGTGGGTTTGTCTTATATGACCTTTATTATGTTGAGATATGTTTCCTTCATTCCCACTTTGTCAAGAGTTTTTATTATAAGTGGATGCTTTTTCTGCACCTATTGATATGATCATGTCATTTTTATTTTTCATTTTGTTAAGTGGTGTATCACATTTATTGATTTGCAGGTATTGTATCAATCTTGCATTCCCAGAATAAATCACACTTGATCATGTTAGATGATCTTTTTAATATACTGCTCAATCCAGTTTGCTAATAATTTGTTGAGGATTTTAGCATCTATGTTCATCAGGGATTGACCTATAATTTTCTTTCTTTACAGTGTCTTTATCTGGTCTTGGAATTAGGATAATACTGGCCTCATAAAATGAGCTTGGGAATCATTTCTCCTCTGAATATTTTTGGAAGAGTTTGAGAAGGACAGAGATTTCTACATTCACTACACTTATTCAACATGGTATTTGGAGTCTTAGCCACAACTATCAGATAAGCAGAAGAAATAAAAGACATTTAAATTGTAAATGAATAAGTAAGATTGTCAACATTTGAAGATATAATCAAGAGAACCCTAAAGATCCCACCAGAAACTACTAAAACTGATAAATGTATTCAGTAAAATAGTGAGATCCAAAATAATTATCCAGATATCTGCTGCATAGTTATATACCAGTAATGAACTATTATAAAGGGAAACAAAACAATCCCACTTACAGTTACATTGAAAAATAAAATACCTAGGAGTAAATGTAATGAAGGAGGTAAAGACATTTAATTAGAAAATTATAATTATAAGACACAGAAGAAAGAAATTAAAGTAAAAAATAAGAGGAAGCATATATCATGTTCATGGACAAGAAGAATTAACATCATTAAAATTTCCATACTACCTGAAGCAATCTATAGATTCAATGAAATTCCTATAATAATACCAATGGCATATTTTCCAGAACTAGAATAAATATTCCAAAACTAATATAGGCCCACAAAAGACCCCAAATTGCCAAAGAAATCTTGAGAAATAATAATAATTTTAAAAAAGCTTGGAAGAATCACTCTAACTGATATCAAACTACAAGGTCATTGTAATCAAAACACCAAGGTACTGGCTTAAGAATTGACATATAAATCAATGGAAGAGAATAGAGACCCCAGAAATAAATCAATACGTTTTGGTCCATTAACATTTGAAAAAGGTAGCAAATACTTAGAATAGGGTAAATATAAACTATTAAATATATGGTGTTAGAAAAATTGGATATATATTTAAGAAAATGAAACTAGACCACCTTCTTATACCATACACAAGAATAAACTCAAAATAGATTAAAGACTTAAATGTTAGGCTTGGAACCATAAAAATCCTAGAACTAAACCTAGGCAGTAAAATATGGGACATATTTGTAGCAATAGTTTTTTTCTGGATTATCTCCTCAGGCAAGAAAAAATAAACCAAAAGGGTTATCTAACTGAAAAGTTTTAACACAGCATAGGAAACTAACAAACTAAAAAAACAACCTATGAAGTAGAACATATTCGCCAATGTTACAATTTATCAGATTAATATCAGATTAATATCCAAAATTTATAAAGTACTTATAAAACTCACCACAAAAAAAATCCAATTATAAAATGGGAAAAGGACCTAAATAGACACTTCTCCAGAGAGGACATACAGATGACCATTTGACATATGAAAATAATCATCAGAAAAAATGAAATTTAAAACCATAATGAAATATCACCTCACACTTGTCAGAATGACTATTATCAATAAATCAACAACAACAACAACAACAACAACAAAAAGTGTTGGTGAGGATGTGGAGAAAAGGGAACTTTCTTGCACTGCTGGTGGGAACCCAGATTGGTGCAGCCACTGTAGAAAGCAGCATGGAGTTATTGGTGGGCTAGAGGAGCTCAATTGGGGAAGAATTGGGACAGACATGATACTTTCAACAATAAAGATAAAAAAGAAAGGAAATTAAAACTGGAACTGCTTTATAACATAGTGATTCTACTTCTGAGAATTAATCTGAAGAAACTCGAAGCACTAATTTGGAGGAATATATGTACCCCTATGTTCATTATAGCATTATTTAAGACTAGTGGCCTGGTGCATGAAATTCGTGCACATTAAAAGGGTATTAATTAGAGGAAATAACTTAATATTGCTATTTGATCTTTCTCTATAATAGAAGTATCAGAGACTAAAGAAAATTAGTAAAATGTATATGAAAACCTTCCTGTCAAAGTCTGGGGCACACCACGGGACCTAGAGTCAAGTCCCCATTCACTCACTTGTGCCTCAAAATCACGTGAGCCCAGACCCAGCCCCCCTCTCCACATTGTGGTAGATCCAGACCCTTCCAGGCCAACCCTTGTCAAGCCCTCTAGAGCAGGGAGCATCCTCGGGTCCCCTGGCCCAGCATCAGGATGGGGGGCATGGCCTGAGGTCCCCCATCAAGTCCCAACAGGTGGGAGACATGACCTGAGATCCCCTGTCAAGCCCCGCTGGGTAGGGGGCATGGCCTGAGCTCCCTGTCAAGCCCCACCAGGCAGAGGAGCAAGCCTCATGTCCCCCGGCCCGGCACCAGGAGGGGGGTACAGCCTCAGGTCCCCTGTCAATCCCCACTGGTACGGGGGCACAGGCTCAAGTCCCCTGTGAAGCCCTGCTGGGTGGGAGGCACAGCCTGAGGTCCCCTGTCAAGCCCAGCCAGGCAGGAGGGGCACAGCCTCAGGTCCCGTCGCCTGGTGCTGGGGCGGTGGGTATGGTCTGAGGTCCTCTAGCCTGGTGCCAGTGTGTGGATGCAGCTTGAGGTCTCCTGTCAAGACCTGCCAAGTGGAGAGAACAGTCTGAGGTCCCCTAACCCAGCACCAGGATGGGAAGCATACCTTGAGGTTCCCTGTCAAAACCTGCTGGGTTGGGAGTGTGGCTTGCAGTCCCCTGCCTAGCCGCACCAGGTTGAAGGCACTACCTGAGGTTCCCCAGCCTGGAGCTGTGGTGGGGGGAGCAGCCTGAGGTACCCTAGCCCAGCACCAGGATGGGAAGCACACCTTGAGGTTCTCTGTCAAGCCCTGCAGGGTGGGGGGCATGACCTGTGGTCCCCTGTCAAGCTCTGCCTGGGGGAGTAGCCGGAGGTGCCCTAGCCCAGTACCAGGACGGGAAGTACACTTTGAGGTTCCCCTATCAAGCCCTACTGGGTGGAGGACATGGCCTCAGCTCCTCTGGCCTGGTTCTGGGGCGGGAGTCCAGGCCTGAGGTCCCCTGTCAAGCCCCTCTGGATTGGGGGAGGGTATAGGCCTCCCGTCCCGCTGCCACGACCACCTCATGCTCTCCGTGAGCAGCTATGCACAGGGAAGGCTGGGCCAGGATAATTGGCAGGGGGCTATGGGGGGGCCAGCATCCTGGATGAGCTGGGCCTCACAGCCTCTCTGCTTCAGCCCCCAGCACCCCGAACCTAAGGAATAGTGCTTTCACAGGGGCCTGGCAGATACTGGATATGGCGATGCCTTAAAAACAGAAGAAGCCCCCTTTAACTCTGGCTGGAGGTGCATTGGGAACCTATGGTCGGGGGAAGCAGTCCAACATCAGGGCTGAAATAAGACCCTGGGTAGCCTCCGGAGGGGTCAAACCAACAGTAAAAGGCATCTGTGAAATAAAGACATTTCGAATGTACAGTGGGTATTAGGTGATATTAAGGAATCACCTTAACTTTTCAAGGTGTGACAATGGCTGAATATTTACTTCTTTTTTAAAGATACTTATCAGAGCATATTTAAGTGAGAAGCAACTTGCTTTGAAAGTATGATGTTGTCTTTGCCCAGCCCTCCCCGCACCACAGACGCCTCAAGGACTGAACCTCTCCCACTCGCTAGGCTCTTGAAAGTGCCATGTGCAGAGGCATTGTCTCTGCTTCATTTCCCACCCCCGCCAGCATGAAGTGCTTTGTTCCCTGCAGGCACATGTGTGAAGGGAAGCGGCTAGATGCACTATGGCCACCTCCCCAGCCACACACCCCGCTCCTGATTGGCTGGTAGCATAGCCAATCAGGAGCCAAGGTATGGTCACATTTGCATGTTACTCTTTTATTAGATAGGATAGCCAGCAATTTGGAAGCAGCCTAAGTTTCCATTAGTTGATGAGTGGATAAGAAAGCAGTGATACATTTAAACAAGGAAATAAAGGAAGGAAATTTTACCTTTTCTAACAACATGGATGGACCTAGAGGGTGTTATAAGTGAAATAAGCCAGCCAGAGAAAGACAAGTATCACATGGTCTCACTCATATGTGCTGTCTAATGAACAAAATAAACAAAAGAGAAATGGATCCATATACACAGAAAGCAGACTGAGAAGTGTCAGAGGGGAGAGGGTTACAGGACCTGGTGAAAAAGATAAAACTATTAAGAAAAAAAAATAAGGAAAATGAGGAAGTTAGAATAGGGTAGAAGGAGACTTGACTTCTTGATTTGGTGTTGTGAACACACAATTTACAGATAATTTGTTTTAGAATTTTACACCTGAATCCTATATAATTTTATCAACCAATTTCACACCAGTAAATTCAATAAAAGTAAAAAAAAGAAAAACATAACATACCTAGCACATATATGTAATATTTGAGGGCTTCAAATCCTTTTTAAATAGTATTCAGCCACCCACCCTTTCTGCTCGAGCGAGGTTCCACTCCTCTTTCTCCTCACATCTCTGCAAATCTGCCCTCCTTGGCTCCTCTGTGTCACAGTGTCCTTTTATCTTTCCTTCTGTTTGTGGAATTTCCACTCAGCCAGCTTTCCGGTGGTTCTGGATTATGTCTGTTTTATCTTTTAGTTGTAGGTTTGAAATTGTTGTGCAGGGCAGAAGTATAGGTGTTTATCTATGCTGCCATCTTGATTCCTCTCTCTGTATCATCTCTTTCTATTGCTTATCCTGAAGACTGATAGTTCTAGCAGCAGACACATACAATGGCCTCACAGAGACTATTTAATCAGTTTCCAAATTAGTTAGGATTAATTCTTAGTGGTGTGGTTTGATTGAATGCTGAAAGATATACTGAGTTATTGCACTTCATCCCTTTAGGTACAAGGTCTACTCCAGTAGACTAGGTTACAAATTCATCATATTTTAATTTGCCTTTATGGCCCTGCTGTTTACAGCCCAGTCTGTTTACAGGGAATCAAATTATTCTGCTTCGTGTGAAGGAATCCACATAGTAATAACTGCAATTGCATTATTTTTTTAAGCTAGAGGCCTAGTGCATGAAACTCATGCACAGTTTGGGGGGAGGCGGAGTGGTCCCTCAGCCCAGCCTGAAACCTCTCTAATCCGGGACCCTAGGGACTGCTGGCTCCTATCTGCTCACCTACCTGCTGGCCCGATTCCCCTAACTACTCTCTCTTGATTAACTGATCCTCCTAACTTCTCTCCTGATCATCTCTAACCACCTCTGCCTCACCCCGCCACCATGGCTTTGTCCAGAAGGTCATCCAGAAGATGTTCAGTCTAATTAGTATATTATCCTTTTATTAATATGGATTATTAGTACATATAATAAACCTGACATTCAGTTTAAACTATTTGAGATTTGAGTATATGCTACTTTATACAGTTCCTCTTGACTTTGAAATGTGGTTAAAAGATAGAAAAAAACCACACCTTTTATAATTATTTTATTTCTGAAACACTATTGGACACATGGTATGTAAGTTAATCACACTCTTTTGAGCATTAATGCACAAAACAAGATCTACTCCAGAAAAAAAAAATCAATTTTCTATTCCAGAAAACAATAAAAACAACACAGGAATATTCCTATAGGAAAGACCAGGCATCAGAATTTGGGAGGAACAAAAATGAAAGATGGTCTTGAAATTATTGTACAAAAAATAACATTTGATGAAAAACACATTAGGTTCCTCTTTAGAAAGAACCTGATTGTAAAATTCAATTACAAAAAAATATGTCTAGCTAGTATTTAGAAATTAATTCAGGGAATTTAAAGTGTTATCCAGCTGTTCTGTTTGCCACTAGATGTATCACTGTCTATAGGCCAAGAACTGTGAAAAAATAAACATTCATATATAAATATAAAATGGAAATACATTTTATATAGTCTAACAATATTTATTAATAAACAAATACTAATGTTGAATAAAATAGTTTTATTATTCTCTAAATTTAGTACTAAAAATATAATTCTTATTAATTCAGCCAAGCCCTTTTTCTTTACAAAAAAATTAAACACATTTCTACATTCTGGTTGATCATAGAGAGAGTAAGAAACATATTCTCAGACAGGCTTATGTATATAATCAATTACAGAGTTCTTTGAAAATATCTGACATTTATTTATTAGTTTATCATTGATTAGTGAAAGGTAACAACATACAATAATAGCTATGTCTTAGAGCAAAGACAAAAAATGATATAGTCAGAATTCAGAAGGGGGAAAATGAGGATTTTAAAATGAAATTTTAGAATTTATATATGAGCTAAAGCAAAATAAATAAATGTAATGTCATTGGCACTTATCTTTTTATGCCTAAAGTCTCTCAACTACTCATATACTTATTTGCCATTTTAGATGCTGAATTCAGATTTATGTTGTTGGACTGATTAAGTGGAGTCATTCTTCTCTTTCTAATCACATGGCTGGCAGTTCACCAATAACTTATTCATTAATTAATGTTTTCATTTTATTTTTATCTTCAAAGTCATTCACTTCCATAGATCAGAGTAGAAATTAAATACTTTTCTCCATAAAGTAAAATTGGTGGCAAGATGAAACTTAAAACAGATTAATAAATGACTCACATGTGGGTTTTTGGGTTTAAGTCTATTTAAGGTAAATATCTAAAAAAAAAAAAAAGATTAAATGCTTGAAAGGAAATAAATTAAAAGAATGTAAAAAGGAATAAAAAGAGATTTTAAAAATAGAGTGTTAAAAGACAAAAATAAACTAAAATAATCATCAGATGTAATCATATCATCCCTGGACCATGGTAAACACCTCCTAGCTGATCTAAAATTACTCTCGCCTTTTAAAATCAATGATGCAATTCTGATGCTTAAAAATCATCCAATGGCTTGCCTTTTCTCATGGGATACATTCCAAAATTCTTAACATGGCAGGTAAGTCCTTGATGATCTAGGTAGGTGCTATCTTATTTCTCTTCCTTCAGTGATAATCTATTTTTATGATTACTAAATTTCTTCCCATCTTAGGGCACTCACAGAGGATTTCCTTCTGCTACGAAACTTTCCCACCACCTTCCCTCTCTTCTGCCTATGTAGAAAATGTATTTCTTAGCTCCAGCTTAAAACTCACCTCAGAGGAATTCTGCCTGACTTCTCAGATTTTGTTAGGACCCTGATTATGCGCCCTCAAATCAGGTTGTATTTTTTCCTAAAGCAATGTTTTCTTTCCTTCTATAATCAGTGCCTATGCTATTTTTACTGACATCTTTCCAAGATTTAATATAAAACATGTAACATGAAATGTTATCAATTAAAAAATGTACTACCTGAACACTATTTGATATTCATTGTAAAACTTATGACTCTGTTTTAAGTTAAAATAAACAGTTCTTTATAAAGGAATCATCAAATATTTTTTATTTGAAGCCATTACTAATCACTGGTAGGTCCCTATGTAAAACTCTTGTTTTAGATATGGTCTTTGGTTAGACTATGTTATAAAGATTACTAACAAATTTCTAACTCTCTCACTCTACCTATCTGAACCAACCAATTACCAACCTCATTGGATAAGCTTTATCTTATTTATCTTGTCTTTGACATTTACTCTCATTACATTCCTTGATAGTCAACTTAGGGCTATATTACCAGTTTGATGTCCACTTGAACTCAGCCTAGCAAATGGTTAGTTTCAGACACTTTATAAAAAATCAGATCAACAAAGAGGTGGCATTCTTAGGGGGGGAATCAAGATGGTGGCATAGGTAAAACACCTATCTTGCCGTCATACTCAACAATTTTAATACTACAACTTAACGAAAGAACAAACACCTTCCAGAATCACCAAAAAGCTCGTCGAGTGAAAATTCCACAAATAAAAGTGAAGATAAGACACTGTGACTCGGAGGAGCGGCGGTGGACAGTGTTGAAAGATTCACACGGAGAGAGGTTTGGAGCGCGCACCAGCGGAAAGGCTGGGCGGCTGAAAACCGGCCAGTTTTCTCGAACAGGGAAACAAAGACATCCCACTGGACTGAATCTCCAGCTCTGGGCGAAATCCTGGGAACCCACTATCATACGGGGTAAAAACTAGACAGTGGGAGAGCACGACGAAGCTAGGGCACTGCAGGGTCTCCCGGCTTATGGAGAAGGCAGCTTGCGCCAACAGCTCGGCTGTGTGACTGCGCAGGGAGCTCTCTGCGACTTGCTTTCTCATTCGGAAAACCATCAGTCTGCTTTGTTTTACGACCCTTGGTGAGGCATTGGGAGTGTAGATTCATTTGGGGAGAGTCTGAATTCCCTGGCAGCTGGTGGAGCTCCACAGCAGCTCACTCTCAGAGGTGCTGGCGGCCATTGCCCCCAGCACAGAGTCCCTGGGGCCGCAGGGCGGAGCTAATGCTGTCTGCTTGGCCCGGAGACTCTGCCCATCCAACCTGAGCACAGCTGAGCTTCACAGACAATTGGCCTGGAGGTCAACCCCTCCAAGTGCTAACAACGATTAACTGAGCTTAACTTCAGCAAGACTGTGCAACCCATATCCACCTTAGGTAACTGGGGAGGCTGAGCCACTGTCCCTAGTAGGAAGTCTACCACACAAAGCTAATTGACCAACTCAGGGAAGCAGCCACCATGCAGAGACATGGAAAGAAATCAGATGTGAAAGAAATGGAGGAAAAAAAACGACTGGACATGGAATTCAAAACCACGGTTATAGGGTTTTTCAAGAGGCTCCAACAAAAGGTCGAGGCCTATAAGGAAATAAGCAAGACCACAAAGGAAATGATCAAGACCAACGTGGAAATGAATGAGACTCTCAAGGATATAAAGGTGACTCTCAAGGATATGAAAAAGGAGCAACCAGAAATTAAGCATACACTGACTGAAATAAAAAATATTATACAAAGACCTAAAAGTGCTCTGGAGCATCCCAAGAACCAAGTTAAAGATTTGAAATACAAAGAAGCAAAATCCACTCAGCTGAAAAAGCAAGAAACCAAAAGAATCCAAAAAATTGAAGATAGTGTAAGGGGCCTCTGGGACAACCTCAAGCATACCAACATCTGAATTATAGGGGTGCCAGAAAAAGAGAGAGACCAAGACAATGAAAACCTATTTGAAGAAATAGTGACCGAAAACTTCCCACACCTGGTGAAAGAAATTGACTTAGGAGTCCAAGAAGCGCACCAAACCCCAATATATAGGAACCCTAAGAGGACCACACCAAGGCACATCATAATTAAAAAGCCAAGAGCAAAAGACAAAGAGAGAATATTAAAAGCAGCAAGAGAGAAACAGTTGGTTACCTATAAGGGAGCACCCATATGTTTGTCAGCGTATTTCTCAACAGAAACGATGCAGGCCAGACGGGAGTGGCAAGAAATATTCAAAGTGATGAACAGCAAGAATATACAACCAAGATTACTCTATCCAGCAAAGCTATCATTCAGAATTGAAGGCCAGATAAAATGCTTCGCAGATAAGAAAAAGCTAAAGGAATTCATCACCACCAAACCAATATTATATGAAATGCTGAAAGATATTCTTTAAGGAGAGGAAGAAGAAAAAGACAAAAGTGTAAACTAGGAACAACAAATACACATCTATCAACAAATGAATTTAAAAATCAAGTGAATTAATAAGCTGATGAACAGGATAAACTGGTGAATGTAACAGAATCACAGACATAGAGAGGGAATGGACTGACAATTCTTGGGGAGAAAGGGGATGTGGGAGGTGCAGCAATAGACTGGACAAAAATCATGCAACTATGGTAGAGGACAGTGGAGGGGGGTGAGGGCGGAGGGTCGGATGGGTACCAGGTAGAGGAGAACTATAGGGGAAAAAAAAGGGAACAATGTAATTAATAAACTGAACAATAAAGACTAAAAAAAATAGAGATGGCATTCTTAAAAAGAACAGATTGGTTTATGAATAAGACAGAAGGGAACATAAGATACAAAGAAAAATCACCAATTCTGTGCGGGAGTTCAAACTTGAATATTTATACTGGGAGAAGAGAAGAATTGAAATAAAGAAAAATTAAAATAGGTACATATTTTCATTGGGAGAAAAGATGTGTAAAGGATTTAAGAAGAATCTGCAATTTATTCAAAAGAACAAATTTATTTTCAAAACAATGAAGGAAAACTGGTTTCAGCTGCTACCAAAGTATAAAGCATTTTTATGAAAGATTTTGTAAGCCAAAATGTCATAAAATGAAGTGTGTCCACTGCTTTTTTTGCATCATGTCACTTCACTTTTATAAAAGACCTACATTATTACATAATTTTTTTCATAAAAGTTAAAATGCTCTTTGGGTTTTTTGTTTAGCAAAAACAGATGCTAATGAAAGTCTTCTGTAAAAGTGAGGTGGCATAACATGGACTTTTAGAATGCAGGGGATACCTGTACAAGAATGATTTGAGAATAGTAAAATATCAGTAGATAATATAAAAATTATAAACATAGAAAATGTGTTCAATCTCACTAATACTAAATGGGAAATGCACCTTAAAACAGAAATGAAAGATTCTAGTCCAAAATGGTGTCATAAAAGGATCTTCCTCTTATGAACACACTGAATCTATAGATACATGTGGAAAACATCCTCTGAAAATCCTAAGATCTGGCTGAGTGACACTATGGGTGATGAGAGAAGACCCACAGCAAACTGGTAGAAGAGGCTACCAATCTCTCTTTAAGCTCCACCCCTGGCACAGTGAAGCATAGTAAAGGGAAATTAGAACCACACCTTCACTCTGAGGAGCAGAAAGTAAGACCCTAAAGGCATGTACCCCAACTTTTAAGAACTTCACCTGAGAAAGGAGCCCCCAAAACATTTGACTTTGAAAACCAAACTTGCTTGTGTCAATGAGACCCATTCTATCTAATAAAAGAGTAACATGCAAACTGACCATACCTTCCCTACGCTACCAGCTAATCAGGAGCAGGGGCATGGCCAGTGGAAAGGGGCAAGGACAGCAGACAGGGTGTGTGGCCAGTGGACAGGAGGCGAGGCAGGCGAGGCCAGCGGGGGCATGGCCACAGTGCAGTGGAAGCAAGCACCACCTATAAGCTCTGCCAACACAGTACTTAAGGGCCGGGAGATCCCTTCTTACTGTTACTGTGACTGAGTCACATGTTTTCACGGTGACCTTGGGACAATTAGGAGAATTTGATGCCATGGGATCCCCTCACAGAGGCTTGCATTTTGGTTGCTCTGATAGTTAGGCTGTGCCTGAGCTGTGGGGTTTACCTGTCATGTGGGACATGCAAATGAGTGCCTGGGGCACCTTGGGTAATGACCGCCAGGCAGGGCTGTGAGGTGTCAGGGTTGGGAGCTCTTAATCCAAGCAGCAGTTTGGGTCCACACCCCTAGCCCAGCGCTGACTACAGGAAGCTAGATGCTGGCCTTTGGAGCATGGAGATACCCTGGTGGCCACCGCTGTGTGAAGCCCAGGGGTCCCTGCATGACCCCCAGCCCAGCGCCCAAGATGAGGCTGGCTGCTGGCATCTGGGAGCCTTGGGAGACAGTGATGTTCCTGCCCTGCCCCCAACCGCTTGTGTGTGCTCTGGCCCCAAGCGACAGTTCGGGCCCATGCCCCCAGCTCAACACCCACTATGGGGGTAGGGGACTGGCTGCCAGTCTCTGTGGTGTGCAGAGACCCTGGTGGCCACCACTGAGTGGAGGAAGTTCACAGTCCTCTTGGCTCGTGCAGAGAGCAGGGAGCACTAAGAATGCTCGGAAATGTAGTTCTGGTGGCAGATGCACTGCCAGATCTCCTAAACACTATATCAAAGTGAGTCTAGAAGAAGTTACTGTTGCAGGTGGGGGATGGAGGGAAAGCAAAGGTTGGGGTCTCAGACAATTTGCTCATGTGATTGCAAAGACAGACAGAAACTCCCAGATTGGAGAGGGGTCCCCTGAGGATTCCCAGATTAGAAAGGGTGCAGGTCAGGCTGAGGGACCCATGGTGGCCATTGCTGTGTGTGGCTAAATTGCTAAAACCATTAAAAAGGCCCAACTTCTTATTATTGATGAATGCACCATGGCATCCAGTCATGCTATAAATGCCATAGACAGAGTACTAAGAAAAATTATGATTTTGAATGTTGCATTTGGTGGAAAAGTTCTCCTCAGAAGAGATTTTCAACAATGTGTCAGTATCATGCCACATGCTATGCGATCGGCCATAGTACAAACGAGTTTAAAGTACTGTGATGTTTGGAGATGTTTCAGAAAGTTGTCTCTTAAAACAAATATGAGATCAGAGGATTGTGTTAATAAAACTTGGAGATGGCAAACTAGATAGCGGTTTTCATTTAGGAATGGATACTATTGACGTTCTTCATGAAGTGATTTGTAATTGATCTATTCTTGAAGCCACCTTTGGAAATAGTATATCCTCTATAGATAATATTAAAAATATATCTAAACGTGCAATTCTTTTTTCAAAAAAATGAACATGTTCAAAAATTAAATGAAAAAATTTTGGATATACTTGATGGAGATTTTCACACCTATTTGAGTGATGATTCCATTGACTCAACAGATGATGCTGAAAAGGAAAATTTTCCCATTGAATTTCTTAATAGTATTACTCCTTCAGGAATGCCGGTGTCATAAATTAAAATTGAAAGTGGGTGCAATCATCATGGTATTGAGAAATCTTAATAGTAAATGGGGTCTTTGTAATGGTACCTGATTTATTCTCAAAAGATTACTACCTAACATTATGGAAGCTGAAGTATTAATAGGATCTGCAGAGGGAGAGGTTGTTCTGATTCCAAGAATTGATTTGTCCCCATCTAACACTGGCCTCCCATTTAAATTAATTCGATGACAGTTTCCCGTGATGCCAGCATTTGCAATGACTATTAATAAATCACAAGGACAAACCCTAGACAGAGTAGGAATATTCCTACCTGAACCCATTTTCACACATAGTCAGCTATTATGTTGCTTTCTTTCGAGTTAGAAGAGCATGTGATGTTAAAGTTCAAGTTGTAAATACTTTATCCCAAGGGAAATTAGTCAAGCACTCTGAAAGTGTTTTCACTGTTAATGTGATATACAGGGAGATATTAGAATAATTTTAATCACTTTATCAGTCATTATTTGCATCAATGTTGTTTTTATATCATGAGTTTGTTATTGTTATATAATTTTGTTATTATTTATTTATTAATGAAATTATGTATTATTTTCATATACATTGTATTCATTACCTTTTATCTGTCACACTTTTATTATACAGAAAGAGCAAATAGCACTATTAAAATATTTCCTCTAATTAATACCCTTTGAATGTGCACGAATTTCATGTACCGGGCCATTAGTAAGATATAATGATCTGAGAAAGGACTCAGATGCTGGGATTCATGCCCTCCAGGGCCGAGGGCAGAAGTAACTGATTGAGGGGGTACCCAGACTCGGAGTAGCAGAGGCTCGTTTGCTTGTATTAGAGTATCAGCCTGCATGGCATGCACCTGACTGATTTGACATACATATGGAGGACGGCTGGGTTGCTGTGTGGGATGGCAGCTGGCAGAGCCATTTCAGCTTTTCTCTAGCTTGTTCTAGCATGTGTAAGCAATCTTTTTAAATACACACACACACACACACACACACACACACACACATACACTCTGGGTGTGTTTTTTTCTTCTCTTTCCTGTTGGGTGCCATCTTTACTTTCTCCCTCTGCCACACTCCAGCTGGTGATCACCATCTACATGCCCTCTCTCTGTCAGGTTCAAGAATGTCAGTAACTCTTAAAAGGGATCTTTATCGTTAATCTATTTTTATTGTTTCCAAAGAGGGAGAGAGGAGAGAAAGAGAAATAGCAATGATGAAAGAGAATCATCTATTACCTGCATCCTACATGCGCCCACTGAGGATCAAGCTGCAACCCAGACATGTGCCCTGACTGCACAATGAACTGTGACCTCCTGGTTCATAGGTCAACACTCAACCACTGAGCATGCTAGCCAGGCTGAAAGGGAGCTTTTATACACAGCTATTGCCACAGTATTTGAGGCTGCAGCCAGGGGGCACCTCTATATTGTCTGGTTCTGGGGCAGGCAGAGCTGGAGCTCCTGCATCCCACTGGACTGTAAATAATGGAGAAAGTGTGCTTAAATGGTGACCCCTGCATGGTACAGCCAGAGGAAACAGACCCGGAGTGCAGTCTTCATGTGAAAGAGGCTTATGGATTTTTCACCCTAACTATAGCCTCAGGGGCAGGCATCTAATTGAATATGAATATAAGCACTGGCTATAATTATTTCCAGAGAGCTCAGCAAGTAGACTTCTTCACAGTTGCTCTCTACTACCATCCACAGTTCCACTATCTCACAGAAGGGAGGTTTTGCATGTGTCTGGTACTCTTATTTTTACTTCTGGTTCCCTGCTTGAGGCTGCCATCCAGGGAATGCTTCTTGATTTTATGACTCTGGTGGTCAAGAGCCTCGTGTTCCTAGGTGCCAGGGCAGTCGAACCACCGCCAGGCACTGAACAGACACAGACTGAATTTACAGACCCAGTATTTCTATGAAAGAGCCTTATTTTCTTTTCCATGAGCTTCATCCTGGAGAAGCTGGAGAAAGGTTCCCAGTTTGGCATACATCTTGGCCTGAGGATGTGCTACCTGGGAACACAGATAGCCCTGTGCCTATCTTCTCTGTAGTTTCCCTCTGCCTCACCACCATGTGCCAGTGTCTCACAGAGGAACCTGTAAAACTTATCTGGAGCCTCAATTTTTGCAACTGCCACCCAGAGGACACTGACAGACCTGCTGGCTCTGGTAGTGAGCAGGGCTTGTGCGTGTGATCCCATGAGTGTATACTTTGCATGCTTTAAACATTGGCTGCATCAGAGTCTGGCTTCCAGAGTTGGGTTCCAATCCGCCTGAACCTAGGTGCTGATTGAGATCCTTTGCTTTGGGGCATGCACAGGTCTTGGCACACCCTCAGCTACTGGGAGCTACAACAAATAAAATTGGCTGCTTGGTCAACCGCAAAAGTTTGAAATGGAGATAAATAATTTACCTGTCACAGAGTTTAGAGTAATGGTACTAAAAATACTCACCAAACTCAGGAGAAGAATGAATGGGGGGAAATGGGAAGTTCAACAGAATGATGGAAAAATTAAGTAAGTACCCAACAGAGCTATGGAATAAATACAATAACTGCATTGAAAAATACATGGGAGGGATTTGAAAACATAATGGATGAAGCAGAAGGATCAGTGAACTTGAAGGCATGGAGGTAGAACTAATCCAGTCAGAAGAACAAAAAGAAAAGAAAGGCACAGACTGAAAACAAGGAAAAAAGCATATGAAAGTCTAAATCTCACTGATGAAGGCAATACATAGTGATAGCAGAATAATCACAGCTTGTATGAAGGTTACAAGACAAAAGTCGTAAACATGTAACTACAATAATTTGTTAATATACAAAAGGTAATATATATAGCCAGTTTTACCCTGATTCTTGCCACAGGCCAAGGCTAGCGAATGCACCAGACTCTGGCCCTTTGGCTCCCCACTTCGGGCCTGGCTACACAGGAGGAGCGGTCGTGGGTCTGGCACATATCAGAAAGATTCTAAACATAAAAAAAACAAAGAAACAAAAAACAAGAACAACAACAAAACAATAAAATCTCTCTTTTTGCTCCTTTACAGAAAGTAGGAGAAGCACACAGAGGTAGAAATACCTGTGAGAGACAAAGTTTTATATATATATATATATATATATATATATATATATATATATAATGCAATATCAAAAAACAAAACATAGGGGAGAATAAAAATGTAAAGATTTAGAAGGTATCCAAACTTAAGTTGTTATCAACTTATAACAAACTGTTATAAATAAAGTTGTTATATGCAAGCCTCATGATAACAACAAAGCCAAAACCTATAGTAGATACACTAAATGAAATAAATAAATCTAAGCATACCACTAAAGAAAGTCATTAAACTACAAATAGAGCAAGCATAGAGAAGCTACAAAACATCCAAAAATTTATCAAATGACAATAAATACATATCAATAATTATTTTTAAATGTAACTGGACTAACAGTTTGCTCTCAAAGAATATAGAATGGTTTAACAAATTAAAAAAAAAAAAGCAAACAAACACAAGAAAAAACCAAGATCCATGTATATGTGCCTATAAGTGTTTCACTTCAGCCCTAACCAGTTTGGTTCAGTGGATAGAGCATCGGTCTGTGGACTGAATGGTCCCAGGTTTGATACTGTGCCTACAAGTGTTTCATTTCAGCCCTAACCAGTTTTGCTCAGTGGATAGAGCATCGGCCTGTGAATTGAATGGTCCCGGGTTCGATACTGGTCAAGCACATGTACCTTGGTTGCATGCACATCCCCAATAGGGGGCATGTAGGAGGCGGCTGATTGATGTTTCTAACTATCACTGTACCTTCCTCTCTGTAAAAAATCAATAAAAAATATTTTTTAAAAAGTTTCACTTCAGGTACAAGAACACACAGACTAAAAGTGAAGGAATGGAAAATGATATTCCATACAATTAGAAACTAAAGGAAAGTAAGGTAGGTAGACCTATACCTTACAAAATATACTTTATTTTTAAATTATTTTTTTATTGATTTTTAGAGAGAGGGGAAGGGAAAGGGAGAGAGAAAAAGAAACATGGATGTGAGAAGGAAACTTCAATGGGCTGCCTCCTGCATGTCACTATTGGGGATCAATCCTGGGAACCTGGCATATGCTCAGACTGGGAATTGAATAAAAAACCCTTCAGTGTGTAGGACAATGGCCCACCAACTGGACAAAACAGCCAGGGCACAAAATAGACTTTAAAACAAATACTGAAATAAGAGATAAAAAAAGGTCAGTACATAAGTCAGATCTTTCCAATTATTTAAATTAACACAATAAATGATAAATGACTTAGGTTATCTAAATTTCCATTTCTAATAAGTAGTTCCATCATATAACATAAACTTATGACTAATGTTGTTTTCTTCCCATGACAGTATAAATCTTTCCCTCCAGAACTTGATGAGTTTGTCCATAAAATACAAAGCACTGCTAAATATCACCCCAATTGCCACACATAAAACCTCTCCCTTTCACCTTCAACTAAGCAATAATTACCTCAGAGAAACTGTAACAGTTTTGCTTCTGCCTTTTAAAAAAATTTTCTCTACATTTGATCCAAAATATTACTCTTTGTACTATTGGTTTCTTTTCCTAAGATTATGTTATTTAATTTATTAAAATCTAAAAACCAACAATAGAGAATGTGAGATTCAAATTTTAGTACTATGTTAGGAGCATGGAGGTAGTCTTTACGAAGCTTCTGTAGGAACAAATGGTTACCTTTTGTGTGCTCTCAGAAATTTCAGTTAAATCATTTTCTCTGTAAAACAGTTTGGGTCCCAGTCTATTTTCTGATGATGACATAGTCCATTATACATATTTTGGGGAATGTTCTCATTAGGCTTTCCTTTGATGGCTTCTAGCCTGTACTATGTGGTAAGGCTTATGCTGGCCTGAGATCACAAGGCTTTTTATTTGGCCTCAGGTAAATATGAGATGGGTTATAGCTAAGAAACCCAGAAGAAGTGCAAAGAAAGGATTTTTCTCCCTTTTGTATTAAGAGCTATATAAATATATACTCACAAACCCACATGCACACTATATTTAGTTTTTCCCCTGTGCTTTCTCTCTTATCTATTTTTGAGGGTTTCCAGAAATATAGGAATGAAATAGGCAATTGTGATTTGTTGCATTTTGTCGAAAGCTTGTCATACTATTTTCAATCACATACATTTACCTTGAACTTCTAGTACTCAGAAAATAAATTCATCTTGCAGCCCCAGCCCCAGTGAAAACTGGTCTAACCCGTTGCAATGTTTCTCCGGTTCTGGGGGGTGGTTATTTAAAAGCTAAAGTTGTTCCAGTGCATACTCTATTTTTTTTCCATTTTTATGGCACGCAATACATCAGAGATGGTTTGACTTCCCATAATTGTTGATTAATTTATATTTGACTTTCTTAAAGTCTCATGCCCTTCTAAAATTAAAGAATGAATCCTAATAACCTGTTAGTCAATGAAACTGGAAACAGTTTTACTGGTTTTATCACTTTATCGTGGACTCTGTCATTGTGACCCTATTTTTAAAGACAAAATTAGTATTAGTGGTCAATATTTAACCTTACAATCAAATATGCAGTATTAGTTTTATGAAAAAAGTTCAACAATTGCGATCAATTCATTCATTTTTCAAATGATAAAATGGCTTGAGGAGTTTGGTTCCTGGTTGAAAACCAGTATGGGTTTTCTCAGACCTAATATACTAGGCAATTACTATAGCTTGTGACAGGCCTCTCTGGAGAAAGCTGCCCTCCCCGCACCAGACTGGGTCCACAACCTGAAGTCTGGGTATACTCAAGTGATTTAAATGAGAGGGCGAAGCAAAGCAAGAGTTGTGCCTGATTCCTAACTTAATGAAATTTAAAGAAGCCAAGTATTGCAACTCTTTAAGTGGGGGAGGGGGAACTGGAGAGGAGGGTAGTGGTGTCAGGTATCCAGATTATAGTGAAAATAAGTTTCATTTTGTAATCCAACTTATGCTCTGTTTCAGGAATAGTAGTTTCCTCTATAGACTGGTAAAAAAAAATGAAAACGTTTGTCTCTTGAGTAGAACATTTGAATGCAACTTAACATGACTTTCAACATTAGAAAATGTGTAGCTCAGAGTCTATGGAAAGAAAAATCCTTAAGCAAAAACCCCTGTGGTACTTATATTTAATTTGGCATTTTCCACCTGGTTTGGTAAAATTATTACCTACCCTAAGATATGGTTCATCAGCTTCTGCAAGTCTCAAAGTGCTTTTTAAAAGTTGTTTTAAAAATTATTGTAATTTTGCACAGCATCTCCTGTGGTTACTTGGCTTGGAAATCCAGAGGCAGGTGTTTTACTGGATCCATCTTTCAAACATGCATAATGCAGTCCAAATTTTTCCATGGCTCATTATTGCTTGGTGTAAAGACACTGATTTTTCCCTTATTCAACTCAGAGTATGTATTATTTTTTTTATAGTTTGTATAAACAAATTTTATTTTATATCTACTACTGTCATAGGTGGCTTCTTGCATTACTGGTCTTTGTGGTCATATGATCTCATGGGGAGTCAACCTTGTTATTAGCCACTAGAGCAGGGATGGGGAACACCGGCCCTTAGGCAGTATATGGCCTGAGAAGTAATTTGGTTTGACCCTGCCCAGGCTTTAGGCATGAGTTATTTAAATGTGTGACTAAATATAGCAGACTACTTTTTTAAAACATATTTTTTATTGATTTCAGAAAGGAATGGGGAGGGAAAGAGAGATAGAAACATCAATGATGAGATTGAACTATTGATCAGCCGCCTCCTGCACAGCCCCTACTGGGGATTGAGCAAGCACCTGGGGATGTGCCCTTGAGTGTAATCAAACCCGGGACCCTTCAGTCCATAGGCCAAAGCTCTGTCCACTGAACCAAACCAGCTAGGGCCAGGCTAATTTTTAAGTTGATAATTTTGTATGGTCGGAGAATGACATAAATATTCAAATGGCCCTTCGCCAAAAAAGGTTCCTCACCCCTGCACTAAAGGAAGAAGTCAGTAACAGCTATGAGGAAACAGAGATTCTGATTGGTAGTGTCTTATAAAATGAAAGAGAACAACTTAAAAATAATGTTTCAAAATAAAGCACTTTAATAATATAATTTAATAAAAATATTTTTTTTTCTTTCAGGCAAACTAAAAAAAAAAAAAATCCATAGGGTTTCTCTCTCTCTTGCTTTTTCATATCTTTGTTTATATAATACTAGAAGCCCGATCCATGAAGATTCATGCAAGAATAGGCCTTCCTCCCCCTGGCTGCAGGCGTGTGGCAGGCTCTCCCCTGCAGCCTGTGCAGCAGCAGCAGTGGTGGCAAGCTCTCCGTGCTCTGGTGCCACTTCTTCCTCAACCTCCTTCTCCGGAGAGTTCCTCTGTGCAGTACTGGCAGTCCTGGGGAGGCATGGAGAGGAAGAGGTGGGGGGAGTGAGGCAGGTGGGGAAGACTTGAGAGGTTGGGTGTACTAGTGTGTTTCACTTTCCTATTGTGAAAGTTGGATGCAACTGACCCCCTTACTCATTCCTTTCCTCATTCACCCTCTGCCTCCTTCCCACCTGCCCTCCCTCCATGCCCATTGCCCCTCTGTATAGGTGGCCTCTTTCATCTATTCTAAACAAAGCTGAGCTGCCTGCCACTGCTGCCACAGCTGCCACTATCATCCCTTGGCTGGTCCAGGGCTACCGGGGTGTGCTAACTGTGCACCAAGTGAGCTCCCATGTGTTTCCACACCCACATGGTTGCTCCAATGCTAGGGTTTTGTTTACCAGAGCAGTGGGGCAGGGGTGGGGTAGAGGGAGACGTCAGACACTGGGAGCTACAAGATCAGTCACCAGAGGGTTGCCTCTGAGGCCATGGACCACAGGGAGGCTGCAAGGATGGTTGACAGGTGTGGAGCATTGCAGGGAGGCCCCAAGGAGGCATGCTGCCAGAGGCCCAGAGTGGTCAGGGGGCAGGGCCACCCCCATCTTTGTTGGGTTAATTTGCATACTCACTCCTGATTGACTGTGGGCATCACAAAGTGATGATCAATTTACATATTTATCTTTTATTAGTAATATATGTATATATATATATATATATATATATTACATATCTATAATAATAAAAGTGTATATGCTAATTAGACTGGACAGCTGAAAGACATCCCTGACTTCCTTTGAGATGTCCTTGGAAGACCTTCTGGATGAAGCTGGGGCTGCGAGGGCTGAACTCCGTGCACCAATTTTTTGCATCAATCTTCTCCTCTCCTCTCTTTCTTTCTTTCTTTCTTTCTTTCTTTCTTTCTTTCTTTCTTTCTTTCTTTCTTTCTTTCTTTCTTTCTTTTTCTTTCTCTCTCGCTCTCTCTAATAAAAGTGTGATATGCAAATTGACCATCAATTCAAAACACAAGAAGGCTGCCCCCATGTGTTTAAATATGGCTGCCTCCATGTGGCTATAAGATGGCCATCACAAGATGGCATGCAGGAGAGGGCAGTTGTGGGCAGTTAGGGGTGACCAGGCCAGTAGAGGAGGGCAGTTGGGGTTTACCAGGCTGGCAGAGGAGGGCAGTTGGGGGGACCAGGCCTGCACTGTAGGATAGTGGGGAGGGACAGACCTGCAAAGGAGGGCAGTTTTAGGAAATCAGGCCAGCAGGGAGGGCAGTTAGGGATGATCGGGCTATCAGAGGAGGGGAGTTGGGAGCAACAGGCCTGCAGGGGCGTGCAGTTGCGGTGGAACAGAAAAGCAGGGGAGGGCAGTTGGGGGAACCAGGCTTACAGGGGAGGGCAGTTAGGGGGACTCAGGCCTGCAGGGGAGACCATTTGGGGGAACCAGGACAGCAGGAGTGGGCAGTGGGGATGGGATCAGGCCTGCAGGGTAGGGCAATTGTGGGGGGACCAGGACAGCAGGGGTGGGCAGTTGGGGGTAGGATCATGTCTGCAGGGGAGGACATTTAGGGAGTGGGACCCCAGCTTGCAGGATAGGGAAATTATGAGGGACCAGGCCAGCAGGGGAGGGAAGTTAGGAGCAATTGGGCCAGCCAAGGAATAGTTAGGCATTGATCAGGGTGGCAGGAGAGTGATTAGGAGGTGATCAGGCTGGCAGGCAAAAATGGTTAGGGACAATCAGGCAGAGGCAGGTGAGCGGTTGGGAGCCAGCAGTCCTCAATTGTGAGAGGGATGTCCGACCACATGTTTAGGCCCGATCACACTGGGATAGGGCCTAAACACTTGGTCGGACACCCCTCAAGGGGTCCAGGATTGTAGAGGGTACAGGCTGGGATGAGGAACAGTCCCCTTTGTGTAGGAATTTTGTGCACCGAGCTTCTAGTGTGTGTGTTTGTGTGTGTGTGTGTGTGTGTGTGTGTGTGTGTATGTGTGTGTGTGTGTGTGTGTGTGTATTCAGATTTTACAAAGTAATATTTACTTATCTTCCATAAGACAAAGAGTAGTGATAAGGCCTATTAAAATGAATACAATTTTCTTACTCTATATAAACTTCAGTTAAAATTGTGTAAGTACATTAATTGTCCATTTCTTTTTAATTCTTAAAACTCTCTCCAATTCTTTCGAATTAATATTGTATCTCGTCCCTGCACCTTATTCCACCTCTTTCAAAATTATATTGTTAATAAATCTCAACCTTTTTATATTCTATGGCAATAACTATTTTTATATAAGGTAATTGTGATTTTGTTTTTATAGCTTTACTTGTAACCTTTTGTGGAGAAAACTTCATAAAAATCAAGGCTATATCTCCTTCCTGAAAGGTGGAATTTTTATATGGATTGCTTACATGTTTGCATGATATATCATTAAAAATTTGCTGTTTTTAGAAGAAAGTGCCTAATCTGGGTTGATTTATATTTAACACTAGAGACCTATTGCAGGAAGATTCCTGCAAGAATAGGGCTTCCTGCGGCCTGAGCAAAGTTCCCTCCTGTCTCTGCTGCCTCATTCCCTCCCTTCTCCACTGCCTCACACCCTCCTGTCTCCTCTGCCTAGCTCCCTCCCATTTCTTTTGCCTTGCTCCCTCCTGTCTTCTCTGCCTTGCTCCCTCCCTTCTCCCCTACCCCACTTGTTTGATTCTCTGTAGCTTTGCTCCCTTCTGCGGTGCTTGGCTTTCTTCTAGGCTGTCTTCTGCACCTGGATATACAAATTAACCACCATCTTGGTTGGGTAATTTGCATATGCACTATACTTGGCTGGTGGGCATGGTTTGTGGGTATAGCAGAGGTATGGTCAATTTGCATATTAGTCTTTTATTAGATAGCATGTTAGAGGCCTGGTGCATTAATTAGTGCATGGGTGGTTGGCCAGCTTGCCTGCTGGTTGAACACCTGGATGAAGGGGCAATTTGCATATTAGCTTTTTATTACATAGGATTATAATATTAAGATTAAAAGGTATTTAATTAGACTGCCTTTATTTTATTTAAATAATTTTAATTATTTTAAACTAGCAGAGAAGCCAATAACAAATCTTTATTGATTTTAGTTAGGATCTTTGAAGTATTACAATTAACTAACACTAGCTATGTATTGCTTGACATTTTGTGAATAATGTTATATATTCTCTTTTAATTTCATTAAACGAAAGCATGCTCAAAGTGATTAAGTGCTAGCCAGTCACTTAGCCAATTGTTTATTAAATCCATCAATCTTTTAAAATCCATATTTTTCACCTGAATTAAAGTAGAGGTTCTTTGAATCATTTTCTGGATTTTCTGGCAATGAGCTCGTAGAGAATATTCTAATTGGCTCTGCTTAATATTGCTTTGTGTGGGATTGTCTGGTCTTTATTCCAAATGCTTAATTTTCTCAAGCAGACAAGCTCCAATCCATGGGAAAGGACCAATTAACTAGTACTGAAACTGAGAAATATGTGCCTCTACGAGAATCATACATGAAAATCAGAAGTTACTGTAAGATTCTCTCTCCTTCCTTAATTTACTATAGCGCATTAAGGCAACCAAGTCAGTAGCAAGTGAAATTCTCTGTAAATTAACTACTTTAGGTAATTTTGACATTTTTGAATACTTAAACTGATAGTTTTAAAAATTCTTAACTGTCCTTTCTAAATTCACAGAAGTTTGCAGCATCAAAACTCCAAATATGTTTGGCACAGGCTGTTGGCAATGTGGTACAAAGAGTTGAGAAATGAGTGTATGATCCTAAATTTACAATTGACCCTTAACAGGTAGGGGGTTAAAGATGCTGACTACCCACGCAGAAAATTTACCAACAACTTTTGACCCCCTGAGATCTCAGCCTACTGTTGACAAAAAGCCTTAACAATAACATAAAAAGTCAATTAGTTCATATTTTTTATGTAATATGGATTATAAACTGTATTATTACAATAAAGGAAGATAGAGAAAATGAAATGGTATTAGAAAAATTATAAGGAAAAGAAAATGCATTTAGAATATCTATACTAATAAAAACCTAGGTGTCCTTGCATATGATGTCATCACAAGAAGGCCACCACAAGATGGCCACTACAAAGATGGATGCCACAAGATGGCCATGCACACACCAGAGGTGGGGCCCAGTGGCTGCTCTGCATGATGAGGCCTGGGGGTTGGGCCAAGTGGCTGCTCTGCATGATGAGGCCTGGGGGTCCTACAGCTCTGCACAGCATGGACGAGGCTGGTCCAGGCATCTCTACTGCCTCAGATGGAGGAGGCAGGTCCTGGCAGGGGAGGGCAGTTATGGATGATCAGGCTGGCAGGGGAGTAGTTAGGGGACAATCGGACTGACAGGCAGAAGCAGTTAGGGACAATGAGGCAGGCAAGCAGGTGAGTGGTTAGGAGCAGTGATCCCAGATTGTGAGAGGAATGTCCGACTGCTGGTTTAGGCCCAATCACTGTAGAATCAGGACTAAACTGACAGTAAGACATCTCCCGAGGTGTCCCAGATTGGAGAGGGCACAGGCCGGCCTGAGGGACACCCCTCCCCCATGAACAAATATTGTGCACTGGGTCACTAGTTGTACTATATTTATCAAAATTGTAAATTACAATCATCTGTTTATAAAATAAATCACCTTTCTGACAGTGCCTATATCAATATTGTCTTATATAATACAAAACACTGTAAATGCTACACGTTTACTAATACAACTTATAAAAATAATATGAAAAAGAAATGAAGCAGCAATATAAGTGGTTTATGGTAGCCCAATGTAATTGATAAGATTTCTTTCTGGTAGCCCAGCCTATACACTAACAAATAAATTTTTATACAATTTTATGACATACAGTGTTACAGTTATATTCATAATACAATATTGAAAATATTGTTATATTACCTGTGATAATAGGATGATATGCACTTTCTCTAATTATGAGAGACAGGCATACTGAAATTTTCTAAAAAGACAATTAAAAGAAATGTATAAAACAATAGGAAAACACATTTTTAAATTTTATGTAAAACTAGAGGCCTGGTGCATGAAATTTTTGCATGGGTGTGGTCCCTAGGTCTGGCCAGTGATCAAAACATGAGTGTCTGGCATGGAAGAGCAGGTCCCAGCTGACCTCTGGGCCCTGGGAAGTACCTGGGCCCCCACATGTCCCTCTCTGCCTGAGTCATGGTGCCTGAGTACCCATGCAGAGATGTGGTGAGTTCAGCTGGATATTATGGGCTGGGGCTCAGTGTGGGCCTCTGCGCCATGCAGCAGTTTTACCTGCCTGCAGCACACTCTCTCTCAGCCTTGCAGACTGGCTCCTGTGCAAACCCATGTGGAGCCTGACTGGTCCCTGCAGTCCTCAGGCTATGGCCCAGCTCACCCAGAAGGCACCGTGCACTAAGGTGAAGGGCAAGATCCTTGTGGACCCCCGATACCTGAGCATGGAGGCTTCCCCAGAACATGAGCCCTGGTGTCCTGGGAGAGGGTAACAGGGGGAGTGAGAGTGAGCTCGGCAGACACCCCATATTCTCACTGCACCTCTGTCCCCATCACCCCCACCTCCAGGTAACCAGCGAGAGGTCACAGCACGTTGCCAACACCTGCCATGTTTCACGCCGCCCCCTGCTGGTTAGCCCATGTCATAGTGAATGGGTGAACTCCCAGTTGAACTCCAGGAAAAGGGACAATTTGCATTTTAGGCTTTTATTATATAGAATATCACTCATCTTATTCCCATGTAAGGTTAGGCTAGCCACTTCAATATAAGTTTGAACCTGGTGTTCTACACAATGAATACTTAGGCAATGATGATGATGATGCCACAAAAATGCTTTAAATGAAGAAGCTCACATTCATACACAACAGATAAGTTTATTAACTGCATAGCACGATGACTACTTCCCATCCATTAAGTGGAAGTAGATCACCATAAAGATCTTTACCTTCTTTGTCTTCTCACTGAAAAGATAGAGGAAGAGGAGAAAAAGGTGGGTTGATCTTGCTGCCTGAGATTGGCAGATGTAAAAGAAGTGGAGAAGGAGCAAAGGGAGGCAGGAGAGACAGGCACACTTGGTATAACTATATGGATATTACATAATACTTTTCCCTGATTTTATGCCTTTTCATTTATCTAAAATTGTTTCTATGTGGTCCCAACCCTTTCCCTACTATTTGATTTAGTTTCAGTGCTGGTATTATCAATTCTTCTTAGCATATATGGTAATGTTCATTCCCCATTTCTTCATGGTAAAATTGTCTAGAAGTGAAATATTTTTCCACTATAAACAGAGTATGTGGGTTCCCATTCAGGCCATGCCAATCCCACTATGTGCATGTATGCCTTTTCCTTCATGTCCTTTATATATCAGATTCTCTAGACACATAATATTTAGCACTTCTAAAGTCAACTTACACTGTGGTCAGCATAAAAACAACATAGGACTTTTTGTCAACCACAGGTCCTTCCACTTATGTACTTAATTGAAAAATATTATTATTATTGTATACAATGCTATTACTTACCTCCTCATTTAACAGAAAACATCTTAATTTATTGTTCTCTTCCTTTATAAATTTTGTCCTGTAACCAGATCTCTTCCATCTGTGCAAGATGTTTTTTCCTTTCTGTCCCTTTAATGTGCTGTGCATTCCTCTATCATTGTGCCCTTTTTGAGCTAAAATGACTTTTTGTTTCATAAATGCCTCTCCTGCCATGTGTTGAACTTGGTATGAATAGAGACTGTCCTCTCTTCTTCTACTTTAAAGCAACCATGTGTTCTCTTTCTCTACTTTGGAGGAGTAATTGGCTCATACAAAGGCTCACTCTGACTGAATAAATTCTATTGAACATAAAATGTGATGGAAGAAATCATCTTTGCCTATGTTTAATCCATATAATTTTGCAATAAATTCTTGATCATATCAAATGAACTTCCAAGATCACACCTATAGACCAATGGAACACAACAGAGAACTCAGAAATTGACCCAAGCCACTATGCTCAATTAATATTTGACAAAGGAGGCAAAAGCATACAATGGAGTCAAGATAATCTCTTCAATAAATGGTGCTGGGAAATTGGACAGATACATGCAAATAAATGAAACTAGATCACCGACTTACACTGTATACAAAAACAAACTCAAAATGGATAAAGGACTTAAACATAAGATGGGAAACCATAAAAATACTAGAGGAATCCACAGGCATCAAAATCTCAGACATATGCCAAAGCAAAATCTTCATAGATACAGCTCCTAGGGCAATGGAAACTAAAGAGAAAATAAACAAATGAAACTGCACCTCACACTTTTTTCACATTCTATAATTTTATAATATCTCCACTGCAGAGAAAGGGTGGAGGAAGAAAAAATATTAAACCATCAACACAAAGGCACAGGACCATCTTTCAGAATGATGGTGTAAACAACCACTATGTTCAAAGTGGTTAATGAAAAAAAAATCCATACAGACATCATTCAGTATATTTCATACTGCTAGCAATGACAAAATATAAGATTTATTATAGATGTTCTAATAGGAAAAATTTTCAGTATCTTACTGTTGGCCTGGCACATTTATTGTAAATTCATCTCAGTTTTTCCTGATTTGGTGTTTTGCCCTCTGTGGATATTGACTTTGTAAATACCAGTTTCTCTGAGTGAGCATGCTCTGATTAACCCTGTTTCCTCAGTTCAAGAAACTCTCAGGATCATAAAAGGCTCCTTTCTCACATTTGGAGAAGAGATATACTAAGTGGAAAATTGTGCAGAAGTCAAGAGATTTCTGGGTGTTAATTTTCTGTCCTGTCATTTGATCCAGTGATCCCACTTCTAGGAATATATCCTAAGGAACCTGAAACACCAATCAGAAAGAATACATGCACCCCTATATTCGTAGCAGCATAATTTACAAAAGCTCAGATCTGGAAACAGCCCAAGTGGCCATCACTAAATGAATGGATAAAAAGCTGTGGTACATTACACCATGGAATACTATGCAACTATAAAAAAGAAGGATCTCTTATCTTTTGAGACATCATGGATGGACCTGGAGAGTATTAGGCTGAGTGAAATAAATCAGTCAGAGAAAAACAAGTATCACATGATGTCACTCATTTGTGAAATTTAATGCACAAAATAAAGTGATGAACAAAATAGATCCAGAGACACAAAAGCATGGAATAGACTGTGGAATCTCAGAGGGAAGCTGTGGTCGTGCGGAGGGGGACAGAGACTAACTGGAGAATTTATATGCATGTATGCATAGCCCATGGACACAGACAATAGTATGGTAAAGGTTTGGGGAAGGAAGTACAGGGTTTAGGGGGGTCAATAGGAAAAAGGGGTCATCTGTAATACTTTCAACAATGAAAATAAATTTAAAGAAAATAAAAAGAAGACTCTATGATGGCAGCCTCCTCTAGCTCTCAGATAAGGTGCCCCATGCATTTTTAATGCCCCTCCAGCTGCAGGTACTCCTTTTACTATTAATAATCACTACCATGCTTCCCAATGAAATTGTCAGGTGTTAGCCTCCATGCTGAAATGGACTCTTCCTAATGCTGGAAGTTGGATGCAGTGGTGGGCTCATAAATTTTAACAAGGGGCTCTCCTGGGATGAAAAGGGTCTGGTTTGTAGTTTTTGCTGATGGCCATGGTGTTATTATTGCTACCATATCCAGTTTTAAGGTACTGACTTACAGTTATAAAGCTGGGTCAGGGCTCACAAATGACAAATATTTTTATCAAAAATTTAATCAAAACCTATAATATCAGTATAAAATCATATAACATTTTTTAACTTAAAGTTGAAATACATTTTAAACATTCCATACTTAATAAATCGCACTTAAAAATATCCTCATACTTTACAATACATAAATAAAAATCAATTACCATTTAAATTAATGACTACAACAAATGTGCATAAAATATATTGAAATGCAACATGTATAGTGTCTTTACCTAATCTATAAATATATGTTATACAGCAACTGAGTACCTTAGCTCAGGTAAAGGACATTGAGGGATTAGTCCTGTACTATGAAAGTGTTTGCACTAGGTAATGTGCTGAGATATTTGTTAGGTGCATTGACAGTGACAGTAAGACTAATAAAAGGGACCCAGGAATGTGTCTATAAGTAAAAGTAGTAACAGGAAACATTATCAAGTACTATATATACTCTAACTCATTTTGTCCTCACATAAATCAATAATGTAAGCTATGGTTGCCCCCCTTTGTACACAAAGTTATATGTTAAATTAAAATTAAATAACTTGTCTAAATTCACATAGCTGAGAAGTTCTGTGACTGCTTCTAAAACTACTTAGTACTACACTGAAATGTGATAGATTAAGACTACACTATTCAGGATTAGATTTAAAAAGTAACAAACTTTGGGTGGAGTATTCAATAAAAGGATATAACTAAAAATATTTTAAATGTTTTGAAGCACAGTTGTTGATTTTGAGAAAAATAATCAGGTTATCAGCACTTTAACAGTTGATAGCTCAATTTTGAAAATGAAATGTATTTTAGTAAATACTGCCTTTATAATTATTCAGTGTGTGTATAAATTTTGGGGGGACAACTATAGATATAACTACAAATTATTTGTTGCTAATAATTTCTCTTATTGTATGAAATCATGATTTTTCTTAATTACACAATTTATTTCAATGAATGTACAACTTTCAAACATTAATTAATATCTTTATTACCTGTTATGCAATGGGATTGACACACATTCAAGTGTTAGGTTGTCTAACATTATGCATTTCTATGCTAAAAAAAATTAAGTTTGTTTACTTAGAAATTAGAGAGTAATTTATTTACCTCAAAAATTAGAGTCAGAGGTAAAATATTACATTTATTTTTACATTTTAATAGTTCAATAAAATATTTGGCATATAAAACCAGTGTATTACAGAAAAATGAAAATAATACAGATATTTTAGTGGCATCTATTTTATTAAAGGTTTGATATCTTAGGAGGTGCTTAATTACCACAAAATCAATTTAAAGTTTACATTTAGGTAGTTTTTAGTATATTTGCATAGTCATTTAGGCTGCAACACAAGAGAATTTTGGGATATTTTTTCATACCTAAAATAAGCCACATGCCCATTAGCAGTCCACTCCCATCTTCCTGTCCTAAGCAACAAGCAATCTAATTTTTGTCCTTATAAATGTGCCTCTATTGTACATTTCTACCCCTTCACAGTCTTGGAAATAGGACCTCTTTCTTGATCGTTAAATTTCAGATAGATGACTCCCAAGTCCTTAAAAAAGACATCACTGCATTGTAAAACTAGTAGGAGGCTAGGAGATTTACCTTCCAAAATAGCAGAGAAAGAATTTACAACTGATAGTTCTCTAAAGTGAATGCTAGAAGAAAAGGGAAGTCTTAGACTAGAGTCAGGAAGAAATTTGTCTCAAGTACAGTCAAGCTGAGGAGAGCATTAAGGCTATCTCTATCAATACACATACACACAGGGATACACATCTATACTAAGCCTGTCTAATAAAAGAGTAATATGCAAATTGACCATCACTCCAACACACAAGATAGCTGCCCCCCATGTGGTCAAAGATGGCTTCCCCATGTGAACACAAGATGGCTGCCACAAAGTGTCCTGAGAGAGAGGGCAGTTGGGAGGAACAAGACCTGTAAGGCAGGGCAGTTGGGGGCAATCAGGCCAGCAAGGGGAGGGCAGTTGTGTGGGACCAGGCCTGCAGGCAAAGGCAGTTGGAGGGGACCAGTATGTCAGGGGAGGGCGGTTAAGGGCAGTGGGGCTGGTAGGGGAGCAGTTAGGTGTCAATCAGGCTGGCAAGGGAGTGGTTAGGAGGTGATTAGGCTTGCAGGCAGAAGCTGTTAGGGGCAATCAGGCGGGCAGGCAGGCAAGCAAATGGTTGGAAGCCAGCAGTCCTGGATTGTGAGAGGGATGTGCAACTGCCTATTCAGGCCCGATCCTGGTGTGCCTGACATCCCTTGAGGAATCCCAGATTGGAGATGGTGAGCTGATGGACACTTTCTTCCTCATGCATAAATTTTGTGCACTGGGCCTTTAGTCTATACTAATAAAAGGGTAATATGCTGATTAGACCAGGAGACCTTCTGGAAATCCTTCTGGGCAAAGCCATGGTGATGGGGCTGAGGCAGAGGTGAGCAGGCTGGCAGGGGGGATTTGGGGTCAAGCAGGCCAGCAAGGAGGAGTTGGGGGCAATCAGCCTAGCAGGGAATGGCAGTTGGGGGTGATCAGGCTGGCAGGGGTGAAGATAAGGGTGATCAGACCAGAAGGAGGGCAGTTGTGGGCAATCAGGCCAGCAGGCAAAGTGGTTAGGGGCAATCAGGCAGGCAGGCAAGGAGTTAGGAGCCAGTGATCTCACAGGGATTGAGCCTACACCAGCAGTTGGACATCCTCCGAGGGGTCCAGATTGGAGAGGGTGCAGGCTAGGCTGAGGGACACCTGCCCTGTGCATGAATTTCTTGCACTGGGCCACTAGTACTACATAATAATATGTGTGTATATGACATAATATAAAGACAAAATACCATTTTCAGGCCAAATTTAGAACTATCCAGCTTTTATTTAATTTCACAGATCTTATAATTGTCACTAAATGACTGGTGCATGAAATCTGTGCACTGGAGGAGGGTCTCTCATCCTGGGCTGCACCCACTCGCATTCCAGGCTGTCTGCCTGCCACCTTAAGCCCGCTTCCAGCTGGCAGTTGGAGATGCTCTCACACTCTGGGACCCCTCACTTCTTACGGTCTGCCTGCTTGCTGCTTCTTACCACTGGACTTGCTGCTACTTAGTGCTGTTGTGGAAAGTGGGTGAGGTTCCTGCAACAGCCACTGTCCTCACCAGCCATGAGTCTGGCTTCTGGTTGACCAGTGCTCCTTCTGTGGAAGTGCATTGGCCACTAGGGGGAAGATCCTGCATTGTGCATCTGCCTCCTGGTGGTCAGTGCGCATCCTAGTGACTAGTCATTCTGCCATAATGGTTTCTTAAGCTATTATTATATAGACTAGAGGCCCGGTGCACAAAATTTGTGCACGGGGGAGGGGTGTCCCTCATCCAGAGGTTCCTTTCCTTCTCCTGCACAGCCTCTGGGGCCTTGTCCTGGGGCCTCCTCAGGACCCTGGCACATGAAGCCCTGTCAGGTACTTGGGGGCTTGGGCTTTCAGATCTGGCTTCCCTGCCTGGCATAGTGCAAATTTGCTGCCCTGGGCCTCTTCTCTCCCTCCAGTCGGTGGGAGAGGGTGGAAGCTGGGTCAGCCGGGGGTGCAGACAGCCTGCCCTCTCCCACCATGCCAGCCAGGGGTGCTGAAGGCCACCCTCTCCTGCCGCAGGCCCACCCTCTCCCACTGTGCACGGCTTGCTCTATCCCACCTTGCAGCGGGATACGGTGGGCTGCCAGGTCAGCCAGGGGCATAGACAGCCTGCCCTCTCCTGCTGCGTACGGCTCGCCCTCTCCCGCCTCTTGTGGTGGCCAACAGCGGGCTGCCAGGTTGGCTGAAGGTGCAGACAGCCCATCCTCTGCTGCCATGCTGGCTACGGGCACTGAAGGCCACCTTCTCCTGCTACAGGCTCACCCTCTCCCGCCATGTCAGCTAGGGGCGCTGAGGTCTACCCTCTCCCTATGTGCCAGCCAGGGGCACTGAAGGCCACCCTCTCCTGCCACAGGCCCACCCTCTCCCACTGCAGCCCTGCCCCCCACATCGCACCTGCCCCCCACTCCTGATTGGCCAGCCCCAGGCGTTCCCTGCCACTGCCGCCACCACTGCTGCTACTGCCACTTCCCCTCACAGCGCCCAGGCACTGGGTCCTTGCCGCTGCCGCCATTTTATCTCCATCCCGGGGCTGGTGCTGGTGTCACTTGGCCCTGCCCCTCACCCCTGTCCCCTGCTCCTGACTGGCTGATAGCAGAGCCAATCAGAAGCCGAGTCACGGTCACATTTGCATGTTACTCTTTTATTAGATAGGACTAGAGACCCCGTGCATGAAATTCATGCACGTGGGGGGTTGTCCCTCAGCCCAGTCTGCACCCTCTCCAATCTAGGACCCTTCAGTTGCTGGTTCCCAACTGCTTGCTTTCCTGCCTGATTGCTCTTAACCACTTCTGCCTGCCAGCCTGAAAACCCCTTAACCTAGTGATGGGCAACCTTCTGAGCTTGGTATGTCAAAATTTGCCACAAAAGTGAGCATAACTCGGGTGGTGTATCACTTCGAGAAAAAAACACACCCATAATTTCACAATATTTATAGTTTAAATAACAAAAATGTATAATTGTAATATATAACTGTATTTAATAAACCAAAAACTAATTATTTAACTTACCTGCTTAGTGACTTCTTTATTAATCTGTCAGTCAGTTTCTTTTGTTAGTCTTGATATTATTTAACTTGTGTGGGGTTCCGTGAACTAAGCTAAATGAGGAGGAGAAGGAATTCTTTAACTAACCTGCCTATTAGTGACTTTTTGTTACTGAATTTCATTGGCTAAACCTTCAATTGAAGGTTGGTATTTTGTACTCTTCAAGCCCAAGCAAGCACTACTAACTTCATCTGTCAATCTGTTTCTTTTGTTGGTTTTGATATTATTTAATGCTGAGAATAAGGTCTCACAAAAGTACATAGAGGTCAAAATTGTGAGTAAAGCCATCGCCATATTTTTCAGGGTATTAAAGGTGTCTGGTAATTGGTTCCATGCACTCCAAATTTTCTGTCTCTCCCACTTATCTCACTTATCTCAGTAACGATGGTCAATTAGAAATCCACAATACCCCAGAACAGTAGGTTGGATGACGGTTGCTGTGGTTATGTGATTGCTGGTAATGGTGATCACAGGGCCCCCAGAGATGTGTCCCCCACAGCATTCTGCTACTCCCTGCTCCACCAGCCAGAAGTGAGGTCAAAGATCCCCTAATGGCCTAACCGGAAGTCCCAGAACTAGACGCTCTGTGCCGAGTTCTGTTGTTTTGGCCTACAGACTTCTGGTACAGAGTGTCTACACTACACTACAGCAAATGTTTCATCCTCAGCTACTGCACCTGGCCGTGCAGTAGCCAAGGATGAAACATCCTTCTCAGCATGTGGCCCCATACTTCTCTCTATGTGACCGCATGCAGTTGCATGTCATTGAAAACGGCTAAGCATATCAGTGCTGATACGAGTGTCATAGATTCGCTATCACAGCCTTAACCACTCCCCTGCCAGCCTGATTGACACCTAACTATCCTCCCTCGCCAACCTGGTTGCTCCTAACTGTCCTCTCCTAAAGGCCTGGTTGTCCCCAATGGCTCTCCCCTTTTGGCCCAGTCACCCTTGACTGCCCTCCCTTGCCAGCCTGATCACCCCTAACTTCCTTCCCCTGCTAGCCCAATTGCCCCTAATTGCCCTCCCTGCCAGCCCAATTGTCCCTAACTGTTCTCTCCTGTGGCCTGGTCACCCCTGACTGCCCTCCCCTGAAGGCCTGGTGCCCCCAACTGCCCTCCCTCGTAGACCTGGTCCCTCCCAACTGCCCTTCCCTGCTGGCCTGGTTACCCACAATTGCCCTCCCCGCCATCTTTGGTGGCCACCTCTTGTCCACATGGGAGCGGCCATCTTGTGTATTGGAGTGACAGTCAATTTTCATATTACCTCTTTATTATATAGGATTTTTCCCAATTAATATAAATCCTAGGACACAATAACACCACCCATTTATTTTTTCAAAATGCACATAGAACTGCCTCAGAATAATAATCACAGAACAATCACTAAAATGACACAAATTCTAAAAACATGTTTTGAAATATCTTAATTCATATCATCCTGGATGTACTGTTCACTTACTGTACTTCAAAGTTACTTGAAAGTGTTTTTTTGCTATGTATACAAACTCAATCTAAAGTTAGGTTGGTTTGTTTTAATTTAGTTTTTTTATTTTTGAAGAAAACCTTTTTTTAAAATATATTTTATTGAGTTTTTACAGAGAGAAAGGGAGAGGGATAGAGAGTTAGAAACATCGATGAGAGAGAAACATCGATCAGCTGCCTCTTGCAAACCCCCTACTGGGGATGTGCCCACAGCCAAGGTACATGCCCTTGACCGGAATCAAACCCAGGACCCTTCAGCCTGCAATCCGACACTCTATCCACTGAGTCAAACCGGTTTCAGCAAGAAAACCTTCTTAATGTAAAATATTCCCTTGGTCCTAAAATCAAAATTATAAAATGATATTTTTCTATCTCTGTGCTTCTTCATGATATACTTTATTCTTTTCCTTTCTATAGATAATAATAATTACCCCATTACAGTTTATTGTTCTATTGCTTTTTAGCATATAATTAATTATGCATAACAGTGTTTTTGTATATATATATATATATTCAAATTTGTAGCTCCCTCCCTGCTACAGACTGAATATTTATGTTCCCTCAAAATTCATGTGTTAAAACATAATCCCTAATGTGATGGTATTAGGAGGTGTGGCTTTTAGGAGGTGCTTAGCTCATGAGAGGAGACTTCATGAATGGGATTAGTGCTTTTATCAGAAATCCCACAAAGCTCCCTCATGGCGTCTACCATGTGAGACTGCAGTGAGAAAACAGCTGTCAGTGAGGAAGAAGGCTCTCAGAAGACACCAAAACTACTGGCACCATAAATTTGGGCTTTGCAACTGTGAGAAATAAATGTTTGTTGTTTATAACCTATCTAGTATGTAGTATTTTTGTTATAGCCATCCTAATAAATGGAGACACCCTATTTTCACATTATGTTAGATATTCACAATTTCCCCACTTGATTTTAAAATAATAAAAAAATGTAGCTCATTTCATAGTAACATATAGAGATAGAATTTATCATTTTAAAAATATTTTATTGATTTTTCATAGAGAGAAAGGGAGAGAGATAGAAAGTTAGAAACATCGATGAGAGGGAAACATCGATCAGCTGCCTCCTGCCAGCCCCTACTGGGAATGTGCCCACAACCAAGGTACATGCCCTTGACCGGAATTAAACTTGGAAACTTTCAATACACAGGCGGACACTCTATCCACTGAGCCAAACCAGCTATAATTTTTTTTAAGTTGAAATAGTATTTGCATAGTACTCTGCTATGTGAATATAATATACTAGAGGCATAATGCATGAAGATTTATGAAAGAATGGGCCTTCCTTCTCCCTGGCTGCTGGCATTGCCTTTGCTCCAGCCTAGAGCCACCTTTCTGCCTTCCCATGCTTCCCAGAGGCCCAGAGCTTCTGGGGCAGTGCAGAATGCCTGTATCATCACCATTGAGATGACACAAGCATTCCACCCAACCCCTGGCTGCTTGGTGCCTGTGTATGCAAATTAACCTACCATCTTTGTTGGGTTCGTTTGCATACTCACTCCTAATTGGCTGGTGGGTGTCACAAAGGTATCACCAATTTGCATCTTTCTCTTTTATTAGTGTAGATTATATTTGATCAATTCTCCTGCTAATGAATATTTGGTCATTATTATGGGAGATTATTATAATCAGAGTATTTTTGAGAATGTATGTTTTCTTGAACTATTAGAAGAGGAGATTGGCAGTAAAAAAGAAGAAACTCTTATCCTTTGAGACAGCATGGAGGGACCTGAAGAGTATCATGATAAGTCAGTTAGAGAAAGATTAAGTATCACATAATTGCACTCATTTGTGGAATCTAAATAATAAAGTAAACTGATGAATGGAGTGGATTCAGAGAAATAGAAGCATGGGACAGAGTGCAGAATCTCAGAGGGAAGGTAAGGGTGGAGGTAGGGGTGGGGTGGGTGAGTGGGAGGTAATCAACCAAAGACCTTGTATGCATATATGCATAACCCATGGACACAAACAATAAGGGTGCTGAAGGGCTGGGGCAGGGGAGTGTAGGGGGGTATGAAGGAGGTCAATGTAATAATTTGGGGAAAAAGGGGGACATATGTAATACTTTCAATAATAAAGAATTATTAAAAAGAATAAAACAATATTTCTAATAATAATAATTCAAAAAAAGAGGAGAGTGGGCTAAATCAGTTCTCTCATTTTTATCATCTAGAGGTGTTTTTTCTATAGTTTCTTCCAAGTGTTAAAAATATTTGCTTCATTCCACCTCAACTTCTTTCTAGCCTCTCTTTTTATTTGCTACTATTGAGTCTGTCAGTTCAATTTAGATTTACTTTCAAGACTCCTCCTCAGGTCAGGGCTTTGTACTTTCTGGACAAAGGGAGTTATAGTTAATTCGTTTTGATAGTCTCCACTGTGGTCCTGTCGCATTCTAGAAAACTCTCTCCCCATTTTATGTGCTGCTCTCAAATTAGCTGCTGAGATTTCTGCCAAGTAGATTGTGGAATCTGGGGCTTCTCTGCACCTTTTGAAGTTACTTTGCTATTCTCTTAAGTTTTCTTTTAATTACAAGGACAACAACCACATGTCTACTACTATAATTAATTTATTGGTATGGCATTTAATATTTTTCAAACTATTTCAGTTCTTAATAATTTGAAAAATATTTCAGTTAACTTCATTTTCACAATCCTAATGGCCATAATTCTATATCACATACTTTAAGATATCTGCCATCCATGTCAAAAGGAGTTCGTATGTGGTAGAGCCAGAATGAAACTCAGCTTCCAACTTGAAGCCAAAAGCATACTCCACACCATCATGGCTTACTGTGAGGCTGGATATAAAAAATTCTATCAATCAGATAGAGTTTCTCCATGTTTTCAAGACTTAAGGAAAATAGTTCAAGAATATCCTAAACCAGTAATATTCATTATCTCAAATTGTAGTTCCCAAAACTCAGGAAGTAAATGAGTGACAGAGCAAGTCACTGTCACCATTGAGAAGAGATGTATTAAGTTTCCTGTCTCCACATCTAGAATCCTATATAGTAATTAAATATAAAATTCCCAGAAGGGAAGAATGAATTCTCTGCTCTTTTACCTCATTAAAACATTGTTCTTTTTGGTGAAAACAGCCAATTGCTTTTAGGAAACACTGCCTTCTGAATTTGAAAATACTCTTTCTTTCACTCTTCCCTATCTGACATAATATGTAGAGGACAAAAATACAGGAATCTCACTGGCTTACTCATTAGTTTGCAGTAATAATGAAGTAAAAGTAAATGTCCTATTTCTAAGAGTCCCCTGGTAGGTTCTGGTGGCAAGATGTTTATGCTAATTTTCTCATCATCAAAAAATCATAGACTATTATGAAGCTTTCATTATTCTTGTATTTTATCTATTAACTTCTATCTTAATTCCTTGAATTGTGAGCCAGAGGCAATATTTTCCAATGTAAACGATTACACATAAAATAAAAATAAAGGTTATACAATATGCTTTGATAAAATTTTGGCATCATTTATGTATCAACAAACCTGCTATACTGAGGGACAGTGTACTGGCTGACATGGCATAACTTTTAAAGTACATTCCCACATTGCTGTCAATTGTAACTATAGTAATTTTGGTCTAAATGAGAAATATAAATCACACAGTAGTTAAATAGTGGAAGTTTAAAATAAGAATAATTAGCTTTAATAAAAGAATAACTGTAAGATCTAAGAAAATTCTATATACAACTCTAAGACAAAGGAAAGTACTTAAGAACAATTAAGGTTAAGGTTTCTGATCTCATTGAAAATAATAGAGTACATTTAGAGCTGAGAAGCAATAAATATAAACTGATGACTGACAAAGTAACTAAGCAAATTGCTGGGTCACATGAATAACAAATAACAAGATGATGAGGCCATAACAGGGCTGGAAAAATCTTTTAAATAAGCTAATGATTGTGCATTTGTGGTTCTTTTCTTTTTTAATATGCAAGCTGCTTAATACATAATATAAATTCTTTCATATTCTATATTATTTTCCACCACAGCTCAAACATTTTTCCCACTACCAAATGCTGCATGGGTAATTAACTATGTACAATTAATGATTAATGATAATAAATAAGGTAAATTCAGAGAAAATATTAACACACACACGAGAGCTATAGACTACTCATAGTAAAATGACTTAATTCATTTTACCTGAGGTGAAAGTATAAATTTTAGTTAAGAGTTAAGCTTTAGAATCATACTTTGTAAGTTGAACTTCTAAATTTCCACTAATAATACCTTCATGGTTTGGGTGAGTTAACTAAGTTCTCTATTCCTCAGGTTACTGAATTAAAAAATAAAAGGATATAATACTAAAATCGACCTTACAAAGTGGGATGTAACCACTTTAATTGATAATTATAAATATATAGAACAAAGCAGAAAAATAATAATACTCAACAAACATGATTATGATTACAATTATCAGTACTATGGATTGACTCAGGAGAGCTGGTTTATGAACTTGGAGTGATTTGATGAAAACAGTGAGTGTAGGAGAACTAAGATGGCAGCAAAGGTAGAACACCTATCTTGCTGTCATAATCAGCAATTTTAATACTACAACTTAACGAAAGAACAAACACCTTCCAGAATCACCAGAAAGCTCGCCGAGTGAAAATTCCACAAATAAAAGTGAAAATAAGACACTGTGACTCGGAGGAGCGGCCAGCGAACAGCGTTGAAAGATTCAAGCTGAGAGAGGTTTGGAGTGCGCGCCGCGGAGAGGGCGGGCGGCTGGAAACCGGCCAGTTTTCTCGAACTGGGGAGACAAAGACGTCCCACTGGACTGATTCTCCAGCTCTGGGCGAAGTCCAGAGAACCCACTATCACACGGGGTGAAAACTGGACAGTGGGAGGGCACGCCGAAGCTCGGGTGCTGCCGGGTCTCCCGGCTTGTGGAGAAGGCAGCTTTCGCGCAAACAGCTCGGCTGCGTGACTGCGCAGAGAGCGCACCACGACTTGCCTCTCATTCAGAAAACCGTCATACTGCTTTGTTTTACGATCCTGGGTGAGACATTGCGCATGCAGACTCATTTTGGGAAAGTCTGAATTCCCCAGCAGCCGGCAGCCGTTGGAGCTCTGCAGCGGCTCTCTCTCAGAGGTGCTGGCTGCCATTGCCCCCAGCACAGAGTCCCTGGGGCCACATAGGGCGGAGCTAACTCTGTCTGCTTGGCCTGGAGACTCCGCCCACCCAACCTGAGCACAGCTGAGCTTCACAGACAATTGGCCTGGAGGTTAGCCCTCCAAGTGCTAACAACGATTAACTGAGCTTAACTTCAGCAAGACTGTGCAGCCCATATCCACCTCAGGTAACCGGGGAGGCTGAGCCACTATCCCTAGTAGGAAGTCTACCACACAAAGCTAATTGACCAACTCAGGGAAGCAGCCACCATGTAGCAACATGGAAAGAAATCAGATGTGAAAGAAATGGATGAAAAAAAAACGACTGGACATGGAATTCAGAACCACGGTTATAGGGTTTTTTAAGATGCTCCAACAAAAGATCGAGGCCTATAAGGAAATAAGCAAGACCACAAAGGAAATGAATGAGTCCTAGAAGAAAATGAACAACACCCTCAATGATATAAATGAGAGCTGCAAAGAAATAATCAAGACCAACGTGGAAATGATCAAGACCAACATGGAAATGAATGAGTCCTACAAGGAAATGAAAGAAACCCTCAAGGATATAAAGCAGACTCTCAAGGATATGAAAAAGGACCAACCAGAAATTAAGCATACACTGACTGAAACAAAAAATATTATACAAAGACCTAAAAGTGCCCTGGAGCACCCCAAGAACCAAGTTAAATATTTGAAATACAAAGAGGTAAAATCCACTCAGCTGAAAAAGCAAGAAACCAAAAGAATCCAAAAAATTGAAGATAGTGTAAGGGGCCTCTGGGACAACCTCAAGCATACCAACATCCGAATTATAGGGGTGCCAGAAAAAGCGAGAGACCAAGACAATGAAAACCTATTTGAAAAAATAGTGACTGAAAACTTCCCACACCTGGTGAAAGAAATTGACTTAGGAGTCCAAGAAGTGCACCGAACCCCAATATATAGGAACTCTAAGAGGACCACACCGAGGCACATCATAATTAAAATGCCAAGAACAAAAGACAAAGAGAATATTAAAAGCAGCAAGAGAGAAACAGTTGGTTACCTATAAGGGAGCACCCATACGACTGTCAGCGGATTTTTCAACAAAAACGATGCAGGCCAGACGCGAGTGGCAAGAAATATTCAAAGTGATGAACAGCAAGAATCTACAACCAAGATTACTCTATCCAGCAAAGCTATCATTCAGAATTGAAGGTCAGATGAAGTGCTTCGCAGATAAGAAAAAGCTAAAGGAGTTCATCACCACCAAACCAACATTATATGAAATGCTGAAAGATATTCTTTAAGAAGAGGAAGAGGAAAAAGGTAAAGATGAAAATTATGAACAACAAATACACATCTATCAGCAAATGAACATAAAAATCAAGTGAATTGATAGGCTGTTGAACAGGATAGACTGGTGAATATAACAGGGACATGGAAATAGAGAGGGAATGGACTGACAATTCTTGGGGAGAAAAGGGTTGTGGAAGTGCAGCAAGAGACTGGACAAAAATCTAGCAACAATGGGAGAGGACAGTGGGGAGGGAGAGGTGAGGGTGGAGGGTGGGATGGTACAGGGTGGAGGGAAGCTATAGGGGGATAAAAAGGGGAAACAATGTAATTAATAAACTGAACAATAAAGATTAAAAAAATACTTAGGAATAAAAAAAAAGGAAAACAGTGAGTGTAATATTCTTGTCATGGTAAGAAATATCTAAACTTTAAATTTTTCTTAATATCAGCTCTTAAAATTTAGCTATCTAGAAAAGATAATGTATTTTAACAATGTTATTGAAGCATATTTTTTTTTCTGGGTGACATTTAGGAGAAAATAATTCCCATAGGCAGTTCTGAGGAAAAGAGGTAAGGCTTCAAGTAAAACCCCAATCCTCAGATATCGGGGGAGTGGGTGGGCTATTGTAACCTATGTCCAACAAAAGCAGATTATGCCATAATAGCCAATTTAATTATTGTTTGGTATCTTTAAACAAAAGACACAGAGATGGAGCACCCACCAGGAAAGTCAAATACTTCAGATAGTTATATATTCCACAATAAGACACCAGGATGATTACTATTAAAAAGGAAGTAAGTGTTGATGAGATGAAGAAATCAGAACCCTCAGGCATTGGATTTAGGAATGTAAAATGGTACAGCTTTTATTGAAACTTTATGCTGTTTCTTCAAAAAGTTGAACATAGAATCAGCATAAGATCCAGAAATTCCACTTCAAGTAGATATACAGAAGGAATTCAAAGTAAGGGCTCAAACAGATATGAGCATGTTTATACCAATGTTCATAATAAGGTTATTCATAATAGCCAAAAAGTAGAAACACCCCAAAAGTTCACAGAAAGATGAATGGATAAACATAATATATTGCCTTTGCTCTAATATAACTTGATCTATAATTTACTTTGATCCTACATTTGTTATTACTGCCAATTGCAAAGGAAATAGGCCTTAGTAAAAACACAAGTTCAATGTCTATGTTATGAGTTAAAGTAGTCTGTTAGTCAAAGAAAAGCGGAATATAAGAGACATCAGAGACATCTTATACATCTATCTGGAAATTTTCCAGGCTAACATAAGGAACAAGAGTGTGAACAACCAAAGTGGCTCTGTGTTAGTCTTTTATATGAATAGGCTTTAGTAGAACTCCATTATTTCTCATTATTACTAATATTGAATTCTTGAGCTGGGATGTTTCCAAAAAGCTTGGAATTCACTAAAAATCAATGATGAAAAAACTGTAAGAAGATCCATAATTGAAATATTAAGCACTTATCTGGGTAAGTACACTTAGTACCTTATTAAAGAGTCTATTCTGGGACCTCATTGTACTTTAACTTGGTTAGAGGAGGGATGGGAATATATTTGTGTACAAGTTAACATTATGCAAAAGAGAAAAGGAGTTGCTGAAGATTTTATGATGAGTATTAAGAATATCAAATGGAAAATAAAATTATCCTCTTTGCGGACAGAGTGAAAGGAAAGTAGTGGTGAAGGTTAAAGAATCAGATTTGCTAAACTCCAAACCTCAAACACAAGATAATGACCAGGAAATGGTACCAAAACCACACCATTCTTGATGGAGAAATGTAGTCAGAAAATTAGCCTGAAATCTAGAATTAACCTCACCTCTGCTACCTATGAAAACAATATTTTAAAAAAGGGTTGGGGGAAAGGCTGAAAATACTATTTGAGGCAATAAGGAAGTATCTACCTGTCTGCTTCTTGAAGTGGCAATAGGAAGAAGCCATTCTGGAAAATCAGGTTAAACTGTCCCCAGAAATAAGAAATGTAGATCTTGGAAAGAACCAAGATGGCGGCATAGGCAAACACCTGTACTCACTAGCTCTCACAACCATATCAAAATTACTACTAAAAGACAGAACAACTATCATCCAGAAACATGAAAAAGCTTGCTGAGTGGAAGTACTATAACCAGATAGGTAAAGAAGAAAGCACATTGAGACTGGTAGAAGGTGCAGAGACACACTGCTTTTTCAATCAGGAGGGAGATACAAGTTCCTGCTTCCACTGAACTCCAGTTCCAGGCAAGACTCTGGGGGACCCAGACACATCCGGGGAGAAATTGGACTATCTGGCATCGGGGCAGAAACACGAGGTGGCTTTCTTTCAGACGGAGGTGCTTGCTGCAGTCACTGCTCCTGTGCTAGGACCTCTCTCATGCAGGGCTGACTGGCCGCCATTGCTGTTTGCTCCAGCTTGGTGATTTCCTGAGACCCCACCCAATTTACAATCCCCCCAAGCAGTATGTGTATGAATGGCCTGTCCTTTCTCAGCCTAAAATCTGTTAAACAAGCAGCAGCTGGCTCAGGGAACCCCAAATCTATCAAAAGAAGGCCCAAGGCAGGCAGCATCAGCCTGCCTTACTTTATAGCTGGATCTCATCTGGGCACTTCCAAACTTGATACAGAGAGGAGGAATCTGAAGTGGCTAACTTTGGACATCCTTGGAGATCCAAGAGACAGTGTACACAGTGGTCAGTGTGAGACCATACCAGATTACAACTCTTCACATCCATAAATGACACACTCAAGGGGCAGACTCAGTGAGCACCAAAGCACCACCGAAGCAAGTCCTGCCTCATAAGGGTGTCTCCTGCACAGCATCTCTTCCTTGGAGATACAGCTTGTCCTCACAGCCAATTGACCTGGAGGTCAATTCCTCCCAGTGATACCAATAGCTATCAAGGGTTAACCACAACAAGATTGTGCATACAGCCCACAAAGGGGTGCACCAAGAGTGTCTACCTCAGCTGATGGTGAGGTGGAATCACTGGGCCCTATAGGACATCGACCACATAAGCCCATTTTATCAACTCAAGGAAACTTAGGAGCTACCCAATACATAGAAACAAACAGGAAAGCAGCCAAAATGTGGAGACAAGTAACATGTAACAAATGAAAAAAAAATGGAAGAAAGCAAAATACTGGATATAGAGTTCTAAACCAGTTATAAGGTTACTCAAGAATTTTCTAGAAACCTCAGAGGAACTTAGTGAGACCTTCAAGGATCTTAGTGAGAATGAAAAAAAAAAAAAAAAAGGAGAAGGACCAGTCAGAAATTAAGCATATACTGACTGAAATAAAGAATAATATGCAAAGATTCAATAGTAGACTAGAGGATCCCAAGAATCAAGTCAAAGATTTGAACTATGAGGAAGCAAAAAGCATCCAACTGGAAGAGCACAAAGAAAAAATAATCTAAAAATATGAAGATAGTGTAAGGAGCTTCTGGGACAACTTCAAGCATACCAACATCCCAATTATGGGGGTGCCAGAAGAAGAGAGAGACCAAAATATTGAAAACCTATTTGAAGAAATAATAACAGAAAACTTCTCCTACCTGGTAATAGAAATAGACTTACAAGTCCAGGAAGTGCACATAACCACAAAGAAGAGGAGTCAAAAGAGGACCACACTGAGACATATTATAATTGAAATGCTAAGGGCAAAAGACAAAAAGAGAATCTTAAAAGTAGCAAGAGAAAAACAGTTAGTTATCTACAAGTAAGTACCCATACAACTGTCAGATGATTTCTCAAGAGAAATTATGCAGGCCAAAAGTAAGTAACAAGAAATTTTCAAAGTGATGAATAGCAAGAACCTACAACCAATATTACTCCATCCAACAAAGCTATCATTTAGAATTGAAGATCTGATAAAGAAGTTCACAGACAAAGATAAAGGAGATTATCACCACCAAACCAGTATTATATGAAATGCTGAAGGGTGTTCTTTAAGAAGATGAGTTAGAAGAAAATGGTAAAGATAAAAAAAAAAATATGAACAACAAATACATATCTATCAACAAGTGAATCTAAAAAATCAAATGAATAAAAAATCTGATGAACAGAATAACCTGGTGAATGTAATAGAATCAGGGGCATGGAGAGGGAGCAGACTGACAATTCTCAGAAGGAAGAGAGCATGGGGGTTGTGGCAAGAGATTGGACAAAGATCTTACACCTATGGACGAGGACAGTGGGGGTGTGTAGTTGTGGGGTTGGGTGGAAACCAGGTGGAGTGGATCTATGGGGTGGAGGGAAGAGGAACATCTGTAATAATCTGAACAATAAAGATTTTTAAAAAACACACACAAAAAAAAACCTTTCAGCTCCTCACTTCTTCCCTACCACCCCCCCACAAAAAAATGTAGATCTTTGGAATGAGATCACCCTGTAACAACTCTAAGTCTAATGCCTGCTCAGAGGCCCAAGTGAGGCAAAAGAAGTTAAATCTACCTCCACAGAACAGATAATTTTTAGAAAGGAAAAACTGAACACCAAAAACACATGCACACACACACTCCACCATCTCTACTACTCCCACCCATTTATAAGAAAAACTAATACTTAAAAGTTAATTACCAAAGGATAAAATATACTGAATCATATTTAAATCATTATTACTACTAGCCCTACACACAATCTGTGCACCAGTAGCTCATCAGTAGTTTGCAGCTACCCTCCAGTAGCTCTCTGCCCACTGCCCCACCCTCCTGAAGCTCTTCCCCCACTTTTCCCTTCTTCAGCTATCCCCCCCTCATAGCTTGCTGCCCTGCCCCCTCCAGTAGCTCTCAGCTGCCTGCTTGTAGCTCACTGCCACACCCTTGTGCTGATCAGTGATCCAGTAGTTATGTGATCCATTTGCATATTCCATCTTTATTACATAGGATTTATCATTGATTAATACTGACTCATCTTAAAAGCCCATGGCTTGAGTGAGAGTATGGGTGGGGAGTGATTAACCTGGGAATTTATATGCATGGATGCATAGCCCATGGACACAACAATAGATTGGTGAAGGACTGGGAGGGGTGGGTGCAGGATGAAGGGGGTGAATGGGAAACAAATAAACAAGCAAAGGGGACATCTTTAATACTTTCAATAGTAAAGATAAATACAGTTTTTAAAAGCTTATGGGGACTTCTCATTTTTAGAAAAAAATCCAAATGTCTTACTACTATTTCCAAGTTTTTATCTGTTCTCTGTGTATCTTTCAAACTTCAGTCCCTTTGTCCTCATTTCCTTCTTATCAGCCAGCCTGGTGATTTTTCTATTGAAGTAATAAGATAGGCTCATTCCAAAAGCTTTGTGTTGCTGTTCTTCATGCCCCAAATATTCTTGCTGTAGACCTGTTCTGTATAGTAAGGTAGCTACTCAGTCACATGCAGCTATTTGACTTTGAAATGAAGTTAATTAACATTAACTGAATGGCTCAGTTGGTTGGAGCATCGTCCCATGCATGGTAAAGTTGCTGGTTTAATTCCTGGTTAGGGCATATACCTGGGTTTTGGGTTTGATCCTCAATAGGGTTCATATGGAATGCAACTGATGGATGTTTCTCTCTCTCTTTCCCTCTCCCTTCCTGTCTCTAAGGATGTCCTTGTGTGAGGATACTACTACCACTACTACTACTACTACTACTACTACTACTACTACTACTACTACTAAATAATGAAATAAAATTTCTAAAAAATTAAATTAAGTAAAATAAAATTAAAACTTCAAGTCCTTAGTCATGCAAGTCATATTCTAGATGCTCCTCTACCACAGGTGGCTAACACATAATTGGACAGTGTGGAAAACTTTGCTATCCTACTTAGTTAAACTGGGCAGCACTGCATAGACCAGATGGGCAAACTTCCCTGTAAAGGGCAAATAGTAAATATTTTGAGCCATATGGCTTCTGTCATAATTATCCGACTTTTCTGCTGTACTATTAAAACAGCCACAGACAGTGACAACAGATGGTCAACCCTGTGTTTCAGTAAAACTGTGTTTAAGGAAAATGTTGGATTTGGCCTACAGGCCATAGTTTGTTGTTCCCTGTTTTCCATTTCTGTGGCTTCCTTTTTAATGTTATGCCTATAAACAACAATGTAAATGGTGCCACTTCAAAATTTTTAAGTTAATATTTGACTATGATCTGCCCACAGGCATACTTAATGGACCATTAAGATCCATACTTAATGGATCTCTTGTTTTGGGCGAAGAGATCTGGCCATGTTTGTTGTTGTTGTTGTTGTTGTTGTTTTGTTTTGTTTTTTGCATAAGGTTTATTTTAAGTTCATTATTTTTAAGCAACCACAGACCTAAGTAAAGTTCTAAACCTGAGTAGAAGTTACCCTATCATGAAAAAAATCACTTGCATGAGAAAAATCTCCATTTGTAAGGGGCCTCCCTTGCTGTACTAGAAAGAGGGGGTTGACCTTATCTCTAGAAAGTCATATCAGTGCAGAATACAATGAGTTAAATCTATAAAACAGCCTTACTCCAGTTTATTGGAATTTTCTTGGTAACCTCCCATGATAAACTCTCTTATCACCAACATCTCCTTTGGTCTTTAAGTGAGAATAGTAGCTATTTTGGGGAGTTACTGAATTTTCCTAAATCTCTCCCATGTGTACATGTTACTAAACTTTTGTTTGTTTTTTTCTTATTACTTGTCATATGTCAATTTAATTATTAGGTCAGCGACTTAGGACAGTGCCAGTTTTTTTTTTTCTTATTCTTTCCCTTCCCTACATTGTTTTGTGTCTTTAATAGTATTACATGACATAAGTAAGTTGTGTTTAATTTCAAATAGTTGACCTGAATGACTATACATGGAAACTCATGGTTCCATTGACGGTTCCCTGCTCTATGCATCTATAACTTTACAGAAAGCACAAAAGGAGACTCTCTTAGGCTTTGTAGAAACTACATTAATTTAACATGTTCTTCCTCTCCTAGTTTTTAATGGTAATTACAATCTATATAGATAAAAGCCTAAGCGACCATAGCAACAAAACGGATGACTAAACAGGCTGCTTGGGGCTACTAGGCCAGCAGGAGGATTAGTGAGAAGAGACAAAATGACAGCAGCAGGCTGTGTAGGATGACCAGGGTGGCAGGGAGTTAGTGAGGGGCAACCAAATGACTGAGCAGGAGGCTGCATGGGACTACCAGGCCTGTGTGTGTGTGTGTGTGGGGGGGGGTGGCGAGTTGGGGTAATCAGACCAGCAGGCTGGGCAGTGAAGGGTGACCAGCTTGGCAGGGAGAAGTGAGGGGGGCAACTATGCCTGCAAGGGGGTAAGTTGGGGGTGACCAGGACAGCAGAGGGGCAGTTAGATAAGATCAGACAGGCAGGCAGGTGAGCAGTTAGGAGACAGTGGTTCTGGATTGTGAGAGGTATATCCGACTGCTGGTTTAGACCTGATCTGCAGGGGGATCCCTCAGCCCAACCTGCACCCTCTTGAATCCAGGAGTCATCAGAAGGTGTCCTACTGACAGCTTAGGCCCACTCCTCATGTTTCTCTGATCTCTGTGGGGCCTGGCTGCTTCGTCGCTGCCACACAAAAGAAGCCAGCATGTCCTGCCATCTGCTCTCTGTCTGTGGAGACTGAGGGCTTCATCGCTGCTGTGGAGATGAAGCCCCCACATCCCAGTGTCCACTCTCTGTCTTCCAGGTCTCCGGGCTTCACCATCATTGGTGTCACACAAACAAAGCTGCTATGCCCTGCTGTCTACTCTTTGTCTGTGGAGCCTGGGGGCTTAGCTGCCACTGCAGTCACGAAGCCCCCCTGTTCACTCCCTTTCTGCTGGGCCTGGGGGCTTCACCACAATCCTGTGAAGGAAGCTCCCATGCCCTGCTGTCTGCTCTCAGCGATGGGGCTGAAAGAACTGGGGGACTCCAATGAGGCTGATGGAACTGGGCACTGCCATCTTTGTGATGGAGTGATGGTTAATTTGCATATTTACTCTTTTATTAGATAGGATTTTTCCTTTTGATTAGGATATCAGAGATATGGAGAAATAAGCAGAGGAAGAGACACCAATCTCTTATATTCTACCTGATATCAACTTAAGAAGCATCTAAACCTGTAGAGAATTTTTATAAGAAGTTATTTTAGCTAAACTGATGATAATGCCAGGAAGCTAGATCTTAAATGCTCTTGAGAATAACAGTTTTCTATTTTTTAAAATATATTTTTATTGATTTCAGAGAGGAAATGAATAGGAGAGAGGTAGAAACATCAATGAAGAGAAAGAATTATTGATCGACTGCCTCCTGCACACCCCGCACTGGGTGATTGAGCTCAAAACCCATGTATATGCCCTTGATCAGAATCAAACCCAGGACCCTTCAGGCACAAGCTGATACTCTACCCACTGAGTCAAACCAGCCAGGGCTTCCATTTTGTTTTAATGCATTTGGAATTAAGGAGACAATGTAAAGAAGACTATATGAAGGTGGGGAAAAATCAAGGTAGAGGTTAGTTTTGAGAATAATTAAGATCATGTGTTTTCTTGAGGGTAAGAAAGCTTGATGGGGGTCTGAAAAATAGGCATTTCAACCTACATGCACATAAACAATGGACATAGTTTGCTTAAGACAAAGATAATTCTTGGCTAAAAAAAATATATGCCTAGGGCTTGACTATTCACCTGTCACCTGCCCAGTTAGGAATTATGATCAGATCATCCTGTGAGGTTACTTTCAGTTAATTTTATTATAGCACGCTTTTTTTCATTCATTCTGATCAAATTGATCAATAAATTATCATGCCATTGATTGATAAATTAGTTCTCATGTTATACCTATGTACTCAAGCAGATATTCGGATCTTATTTCTGAAATAATACAAAGAAGATACTATATTTGAGTGAACTAGAACTCAATAATTTTCTAATTTTAATTGTAGTATTTATCCATTTTTTTCAAGTTTATGCCTAGTAGTCCTTCCTGCTCTATTAATTATGTTTTGTGAGTTCTCTCCTGACCTTTAGGTAGTGTGTCACTCAGGATTCTCTTCTCACCTCCTTGTAGTCATGATACCATTAGTAATCTGGTTATTGTTTACAGGAAAGGAGTAGAGGGAAGCTTAAATAATATAGGCATGCATGACATTTATACAGCTTTGCCAGAAAACTACAGTTTGATAATACCCAAGTCTATTCCCCGAAAGTCAGTGGGGAAAAGGACCAGATGAAGGCATTTTAGAGGCATGCACAATTAGGTCTGGGTGAGGTAGTGAGATATTTAACTGTCAATCACACCTGGGGTCAAGTCAGTGGCCAAAATTGGTGTAACCACTATAAGCATGGGAACAAGAATTGATATTTAAATTCCTGAACAAAGGATGTTCCCTCTCTCTTGTGCCCTGGGGCTCTTGGCCCTCTTGCTCTCTTGGGACTCCATGCTTCCTGACATTTGCCCATGTGGCTCATGGCAATGTGGAACCCACACAATGGATCAATGGAACCCACACAATGGACTAATGGATTAAACCTATTCTAATGCTATTCAGTTCCACCATGGAACAGAAACTCTGGACACTGGTTTTGTTCTGGCCCTGCTGAATCCTCAGCTGTAACCTTTCCTGAACAGGTTAAGGAGAAGGAGACTTAAAGACAATGGGACTTTAGAAACCCCTGGATGTAACTCCATGAAAATAAAGCCCTTTATCACATCTCATCCTCCTGTGGGGGCCTCCTAAAGTGATCATTCCAGTTAGTGGCAGCACAAGAACCCCATTCCCACTAGCAATAGAGGAATACCATCAACCCAATCCTCCTGCAATAGTCACACTGTATTTCTTTAAGTCACACTTTTATGTCCTTGATCCTTGGGTCATTTCAATTTAACATTTGGGCTAAACTTGCATATGATACTTTCCAAAAATCTTCCATGTCCCCCTCCTGTTTATTCTCTTCTTTCACTATTATCTTCATGTAGATTGATGTATAATGCAACTTTTATTGGTCAAAAAATAATAGAAATCATGTCCATTGGTTAAAATCAGTATTGCATACTAGTTAGAAACATGTTTCTTAAAACAAACAAACAAACAAACAAGCAAACAAAAACTATACTTAAAAATCAAGATGCCAGTTTACATATATAAAATATCACCCTTTTTAGCACACAGGTCTTCAATTTTAGACACATGTATATAATCCTCATATTACATCCATAATCAATATGAATATCTCAATCACCACAAATAAATTTCCACTGCTCTTGTTATAGAAAAATTCCACTGGACAGAGTTAAACTGCCAAGGAAAATTTTATTATAAGAATACAATAGAGGTCAACACTGTTGCAATAGGGAAATAGTTGAACACAAATTTGTTGAAACAAAAGGCAAGAGAGTATTTAAAGCTGTGGTGAACCAATGGAAAAGAACAACAGAACACCAGAGGTGAGCTTGTCAACATGAATAGACCATCTGATTTTGCTAATTGGGGCTTATCAAAGTTATGCCTCTACCCTTTCACAGAGACTTGGAAATAGGGGCTCTTTCTTGGATTACATTTCAAGTGGATGGCTCCCAAGTCCTTGAAGATGCATCACATGGGTTATAAAACTGGCAAAAATCTGGGTGAAGATTTACATCCCAAAAGGGAAGAGAAAAATTTACAACTGAACATTTTCTGAAGTAAATCCTCTAAGAAAAGGGAAGTCTGAAATATACAGTTGAAGAAAACTTCTTAAGTTTAACCAGGCTGAGGGGAATTTTAAGGCCTTAGTCACCCTTTGATAATAAACCAGAACTTTTACTCCAGGCCTTTGGAAATGACTCCACTTTTTTTCTGCCTTGAGTTTTGCTGTTGCAAGAATCCTAATACATAAAGAGCCAGAGGCCATCACAACCAAAATAACTGGATGGACAACTGGTCCCCATGAGGTGGCATTGACTGGTGAGCGTGCTGAACTATGGACCTCTCAGCCCCTCTCAGCTCCCATAGGCAGTGGAGGTGGCTCCCTTTTGCCTCCTGTGGGCAGTGGTAGCTCCCTCCCGCCTCCCGCAGGTTCAGGTGGCTCCCACCTGCCTCCTGCTGGTGGCAACAACTTGCTCCTGCCTCTTTCTCCCTCCTCCTGTGGGCACTGTCGGCTTGGCTCCCACCGGCCTCCAGTGAACCGCTAGCACAGCCCTCTGTGGCCAGCAAATCAGCCCATCATAGCCCCTTGCCCTGCTGCCCTGCCCCTGATGGAACTCTCCCATCCCAATCAAGAGGCGGCTGCACAGAGCCTGGACCCTTCCTGGCAGCCCCGAATCCCTGGGGTTGAGAATTCTAATGGCCCTGCCCAGAGAGTAGAAGCACCTGACGGGCAGGGACAGGGACCACAGGCTTCCAGGGAGCACCACAGAGTTGGCGAGGAGAGAAGAGGACCTGTGGAGTGGGGAGGAGGTGAAGCCAGTTGACACCAGCCCAGAAACCAGCCTTTCCCCCTGGAAGCAGCAGGCCCGAATTGGAAGAGCCCAAGGCAGGCTTCAGGAAGCTCTACTCAGAGCTAATTTGCGAAGGAGAGACTTTCTGATGCCCTGACCTAGAACCCGATGCTATCTGGCGTGGCTCAAGGTGGAGCTGGAGTGTGACATTCAGAGGCAGGAGTGCTTTGCAGAGAGGTCGGCCCTTCTGGAGCTGGAGAGATTTGAATGCAGGGCCCTGGAGCTGAAAGAGGAGCTGAAGGGCCTGTCCAAGCTCTGGGCTGACAACCAGCTTCTCAAGGATGAGAATGCGGCCCTGATCCATCTCATCAGCAAACTCTCCAAGTGACCCCAGAGGGCTTGCCCCTGCACCTGCATTTATGCAGCTGCTTCTGCCACACTCACCCCTTCTCTTGTAAACACGAGTGACAGGGCTGTCAGGGAGTACCTGAGAAGCCATAACCTCCCCTCAGGATCTCTAGGCTGGGAGGGTAGGACAGAGCCCCCAGGAGTCAAGGGAACCATCTGAGGCCAGGATAGAGAGGGAAGACTGAGCCAGGTAGGCAGACCAGGGCTGTAGGCAGGGCCAGAAAGGAACCGAGGACCAGGAAGTGCCAGGACCAGTAGCCAGGACCAGAATGGCCACCCAGAGGTCCCCTCTCATGTATGCTACCAATCATCCCTCCTGCCCCTGAGCAGGGATCCAAGAATGTGTCAAGCATCCCTCAAGACTGGCCTGGGTGGGCCTGTATTGAGGGTACGTGTACAGTAGGGAGGGATGTTTTCTAATTTTTGCTGCCCCCTCCCCGACACTGGGGGAGAAGGTATTTTTGAGAATTGGGGGTGATAAGGCTGGCATGGGAGGGCAGTTGGGGGCAATTGGGCCGGCAGGGCAGTGAGCAGTTAAGCGTCAATCAGGCTGGCAGGGGAGCAGTAAGAAGATGATCAGGCTGGCAGACAGAAGCAGTTAGGGGCAATCAGGCAGGCAGGTGAGTGGTTAGGAGCCAGTGATTCTGGCAGCTGGACATCCCCCAAGGGGTTCCCAGATTATATAGGGTACAAACCAGATTAAGGGACATCCCTCCAGTTCATGAATTTCATTTACTAGACCTCTAGTATCCTATATAATAATTGAGGTATATGCTAATTAGCCCAAATGTCTTAGCAGTCATGACCAGTCAGGTGCGGCCTGGGAGCAGCCCCTGGCTGAAGTGGCCACTGCCTGGGATGCGCAGAGACTCGAGGTGCTGCCCAGCCCAGAGGCTGCCTGGCCAGGGGTCATGAGCCGACCCGCAGCGTACTCACCCTGTGCTGAGGCCACCAGCAGTAGTGGCCACCTGTGGAGGCACGAGCAGGCATGCTGCACCACCCGGCCTGGAGGCCATCTGGGAGTGGCCCCCAGAGAAAGTGGTCACTGGTGGAGGCTCATGCAGGCCCGTGGTGCCGCCCCACACAGAGGCCGCCTGGTCTGGGAGCGGCTCCCAGTGGAAGTGTTCACCAGTGGAGGCACAAGCAGACACACCATGCCCCCTGGCCCAGAGGATGCCATGTCGAAAGAGTCACTGGAAACTTTGGTTAAATTTAATAGTTAAAATCACTATGCTCTGTGAGAGCTAACATCTCCAAACACTCAGGACCCTCAATCATACAAATCAATAGAATATAATTATATAACTCTTTGACCTAATTGTATATATTTTAGTATCATTTAAAAATTATTCTATATCCTTCAAGTGAATTCAGAAGCTGACTGAAGAGAGCCAGTGCTGAGAAGTGCATGGCTCCTGGCTCTGCTATATAAGTTTGTGGTTTCCAAAGAAGGGATGATAAACCTTCCACAAAAGGCTCAGCTGGTGCCTATTTAAGTGGTGGCAAGCAGCAGCTTGGTTTAAATTGAGCCTTTCCAGTAGTGAATGACCCCATCCCTCCCTGGATCAGGCAGGTTCTTATGGATTGCAATCTCTACACAATACAATGGGGGCCCAGTTTCGTCCCTGGTGATTTCATGAATGTTAGCTTGAGGTAGTGGGGAAGGAAGATAAAAGGCATCACATGGGGCAGCTCTGGCGAGCAAGCAGAAGGAAAACCATGTCTGGCAGACACTCCCCTGCCACCTCCTACAACATGTAAGAAGAATCAAATAAGCCAATACAAACATCCCTCCCTTGCCCCCAGAGAAATCCAAGATTGAGGGGTGTTCTTTTCAGGCATTACATACCTGCTTCCCACTCCCTTTAGCCAAATGGACAGGTTAGAGGGTTAAGGGGAGTAAGGGAAGGAGGAGGAGCTTGCAAGAAGGGGATTCCCTGGAACCTCATTCCTGCCCTCCCTCCAGACCTGACACTCTGGAGCACAGGCCTGACCCCACCTCCATGCATATCTCAGACCCTCTGGTACTTCCAGGCACTGGGAATTCCCATGTCTTGCCTGCCCCCCAGCCACTGATCCTCATTGTCTCCTACCTCAGAAACACTCTGTCCTCCCCAACTTTCAGTATTTATAGCCTAAATGCATGGTGAGCTTAGTTGCTTCTCTATGGATTTTATCTGATAAGAACCCAGTGAAGTTGCTTAGCAACTGAACTCTCAGACTTCTTCAGGGATAATGAATGACACACCTCATTTAGCTTTGATAGGAAAGTAATCTTATTCTTTATTTTTTTTAAATAGATTTTTATTGATTTCAGAGAGGAAGGGAGAGAGAAAGAGACAGAAACATCAATGATGAGAAAGAATCATTGATGGCTGCCTCCTGCATGTGCCCTACTGGGGATTGAGCCCGAAATCCAGGCATGTGCCCTTGACCAGAATCAAACATGGGACAATTTAGCTCTAGCCACTGAGCCAAACCAGGTAGGGCAAGCAATCCTAATCTTAAAGACTTGATTTTTGTCATAAACAAGTAGATTCGAATCATATCAAACGAAAATACATTTTTAATGAAATTATCTTAATTTACGCTAAGGCCATTCTACTTTAAAACTTATGTTGTATAACCCTATATAATAAAGAGGCAATATGCAAATTGACCATCACTGCAACACACAAGATAGTCACCACCATGTGGACACAAGATGGCCTGCAGGGGAGGACAACTGTGAGCGATCAGGCCAGCAGGGGAGCGCAGTTAGGGGGGACCAGGCCAGCAGGGAAAGGCAGTTAGGGGAAATTGGGCTGGCAGTGGAGCAGTTAGGCATGAATCAGGCTGACAGGGGAGTGGTTATGGGGTGATCAGGTTGGCAGGCAGAAGGAGTTAGGGGCAATCAGGCAGGCACACAGGTGAGTGGTTGGGAGCCAGCAGTTCTGGATTGTCAGAGGGATCCCAGATCGGAGAGAGTGCAGGCTGGGCTGAGGCACCACTCCTCCCCCTACTATACACAACTTTCATGCACCAGGCCTCTGGTCTATACTAATAAGAGGGTAATATGCTAATTAGAGCAGACATCTTCTGAACATCCATTTGAATGTCCTTTTGCACAAAGCCACAGTGGCAGGGGCTGAGGCAGTGATGGTTAGGGCGACCAGGCCAGCAGGGGAGGGCAGTTAGAGGAAATAAGACCAGCAAGTAGGTGAGCAGTTAGGAGCCAGGCATCTTGGATTGAAAGAGGGACATCCAACTGCCAGTTTAGCTGGCAGTCAAACATCCCCTGAGGGGGTCCTTGGTTGGAGACCAGGCTGAGGGGACCCCCCCCCCCCGTCCCATGCATTAATTTCATGCACCAGGCCTCTAGTCATACAATAAAAACAGTATTTTATATCATTTTGAGTCTGGCTTATCAAACTCTGTATAAATCATTTCATAGTCATTGTCATGAGGGAGCATCCCTCAAAGGAGTCACTCACACATACCTGTGTCTTTCCACAATGCCAGGTTTATTACAAAAGACCTCCCCAACAAGCCAATAGAGTCATGCACAAGTTAAGTTATACACAGAAAGGAGGAGCTTACACAATAGAAATGGCAGATCCAGTGTTCAGAATTAAGTCTCATTTACTGGCAGTGTCCACAAAAGGAGAGGTGGGCATCAGTTGCAAGCCAGGCAGCTAGGGTGGCAGCACATGTGCAGTGAGTGGAATTCCAACAGGACTTCGAGTATGACCCATGGTACAGCCAAGCTCCAGTGTTGGGGGTGATGGGGCACTGATATTGGTCAGGGTATGTTAAGGGGTGTATGTTGCACCCATATTGGTCAGTGTCCAGATGGAGTCCTTATCCAGGTGTCCAGGCTTGTGATTTGGGACATTCTGTCCCCCCAACTAAGGATGTTTCCCTATACCTAATTACCTCAGTGCTGATATAGCACTTGCCATAACTGTCATGGCTAATAGTGTCTCCATATAAGATTGTTCAAGTTCTCAAAAGCCTGTTCTGTTCCATCAGTAGTTCATTATTTTTATTGTTTGATAGAATTCCATGGCTCAGGTTTCATGCACTGTATTTTCCCATTCCCCATTTAATAGACATTTGGGTTTTTTCCAGATATGCACAATTATAAATGAAGCTGCTTTAAAAAATCACATACAACTTTTTATGAGAATATAGATATTTTTAATTGGGCAAATATCTAGTAGAAGAAATGTTGGATGATACATTTATGTTTAAGTAAATAAGAGAAAATAAAACTATTATTTTCAAAATACTAGCATGTTTTGTATTCCCACTGTTGCTGTAGGATTGGGTAGGTAAAATTCCTCTGTTGTCAGTGGGAGTGGGGTTCTTAGAATGCCATTGGGATAAGAATTTCCAGAGGACCCCATGTGAGGATGAGATGTGATAAAAGGAGTTATTTTCATGGAGTTACATCCCTTTGTATGCAAACACCCATTGTCTTTAAACCAGTCCTGGAAAATGTGCAGCTGGGGGTTTTAAAACTAAAGCAGGGTCAGTGTCCAGAGTTTCCCTTCCACGATGGAGCTGGGAACAATGCAGCATCAGGCTAGTTAAAATGCCCTCGTCCATTTTGTAGAATTCACAAGGCTGAGGGCCATGTGGGAAAATGCAGGGGAGAGTGAACCCTACAATAGGGGTCCACGAGAACAGAGGTGCCAAGAGTTCAAGAGCCAAGAGAAGGAACTTCTACTTTTTAGGAGTTTAAATAGAAAATCTTCTGGCGCTTGCTGTGGCCATGCCTCCTAAACATCTATTTTGGAGAATGCCCTGTTCCCAGGTGTGACTGACAAGTAAGTACTTTCCCATATCACCTAGACTTTACTTGGCAGATGTCTCTTGTCCAGTCCCTTCCCTCAGTGATTTGCATGGAATAGGTTTGGAGAATATTAACTGCAGCTTCCTGGCAAAGCCGTATAAATATCGCATGTGCATGTCATTTAGTCTTTCCTTTGTTTCCTTCCTGTTAATAATAACCAGGTTATTAACAGTATCACCGCCAGAAATATACCACAGTTTCAGTTACCATACAACCTTCCTGGAACTTACTATTGTCAGCTTTTCAGTTTATTTATTCAATTAGTTAATTTATTGTAGTTGCATTAATTAGTGTGTAGTAATGACACATTATGGTATAAATGCACAATTATCTGATGATTAATGGTGTTTAGCATATTTTCATTTGTTTAATAACCATCTGTATATTTTCTTTTGTAAAGCATCTCTTGAAATCTTTTGCCAATCTGTTTTTTTGTGTTGCTTGTTTCCTTAAAATTTTTTGAGAAATCTTTATATAATTTAAACATGTTCTTTATCAGATATGTGATTTGCAAATATTTTCTCTCAGATGTTACCTGTCTTTTCATTTTCTAAAACATGTGTTTATGAATAGAATCTCTCATTTTTGAAGTGTATATTTTTAATAAACTGTGATTAATTTGATATACTTTTAATAAATTTTAATAACTATTTGTTATTTTAAAATTTCTGATTAAACTTTTATTTTATTTTGTAATAAATCTCTAAACAAGATCAAAATTATTTTTTCCTATGTTAGGATTTTTGTATAATTAAGTTCTATATTTATGAATCTTTTTGAATTATATTTAGATAGGAAATACAGTATGAATATAGATGAACTTTTTGTGCATATAGATACTCAACTGTTCTAAAACCATCTTTTAGAAGGGATATTTTTCTTTACTAAGGTTTCATATAATTTCTGTTGAATGTTAATTTTATCACATGTGTGGGTCAATTTCTGATTGTCTTTTTAGCTTCATTAATCTCTACACCTCCTTCAAATGCCATTATTTTCTTCATTACTGCTACTTTTAAATGAGTCTTTTTCCCCCAAATTTAGTGAGATATTATTGACATTTAACATATATAATTTTAGGTGTACAACATAATGATCTGATGTAAGTGTATATTGTGAAATGATTACCACAATAAGTTTAGTAACACCTCCATCCTCTTACATAATTACCCTTTAGATGTGTGGTGATGCCATTGAAAAATTAGTCTCTTAACAACTTTCAAGCACGTAACACAATATTGTTCATTTTAGTCATCATGTTCTATATTAGATGGGCAGAATGTATTCATCTTATTGCTGAAATATTGTACCCTTTGACAAACATCTTCCTATTTTCTCAAAGCCCCAGTCAGACTCTCTATTTTAATAGTTTGTCTTTTTTAGATTGCACATAAGTGAGAACATACAGTGCTTTCTTTGACTTATTAATTTGCATAATGCTCTGAAGGTATATCGATGTGATTGCTAAAAGAAGGGTTTCCTTCCTTCTTATGGGTGAATAATATTCCATTGTGTGTGTGTGTATGTGTGTACCTAATGAAACATTATCCATTAATGTGTTGATAAACATTTTTATTTTCATGTCTTGACTGTTGTGAATAACGCTGCAAAGAACACGGCGGTGCAGGTATCTTTTCCAGATAGTATTTAACATCCTTTGGACATGTACTCAGAAATGGAATTGCTATATCATACGGTAGTTACATTTTTAATTTTTTGAGAATCCTCTATACTGTTTTTACAGAGGCTATATCAATTTACATTCCCACTAACAGACTACAAGGGTTCTCTTTTATTCTACATCCTCAGTAATGATGCTTGTCCTTTTGGCAATAGCATAGGTGAGAGGTGATATCTCATTGGAATTTTGATTTAAATTTCTCTCATGATTAGTCTTGTTGATTATGCATCTATCAGCCATTTGTATGTCTTCTTTAAAAAAATAGTTGAAGTCCTTTGTCTGTTTTGTTTGTTATGTAGTTGTACAAAAGTTTTTTTTTTACATATTTTGGATATTAACTCCACAACAGATAAATTTTTTTTAATTTTTTCTCCCATTATGTAGATTGCCTTTTTATTATATTGATTATTTTTATATGTCTGTGAAGCTTTTTCATTTGATTTAGACCCATTTGTTTATTTTTGCTTCCATTGCTTATGCTTTTGGGGTTATATCCCCCCAAAATCATTGCCTATATCAATGTCAAGAAGATTGTTTCTTTCCCCTAATATTTCTTCTAGTAGTTTCATAATTTTGCATCTTACATTTAAGTATTTAATCCAGTTGAGTTCATTTTTTTCTGAGTGGTATAAGATAGTGGTCCAATATCATTCTTTTGAATATTAATATCCAATTTTCCAAACACCATTTATTGGAGAGAAATATTGAGTCCTTAAGTCAGGTAGCACAAGTCTCCCCCTTTTGTTCTACTCCTTCTTCAAATCGTATTGAATATTTTAGTTATCTTGTGTTCTATGTAAACTTTAGAATCAGTTTGTCATGTCTATAAAATTCCTACTAGTATAGTAATCAAAATTCTGAGTATATAGATTTGTATGAATAAAATTGACATGTTCATATTATTGAATTTTCAAATCCACAATTATGGTGTATTTATTGATTTGCTAGAGTTGTCATAACCTAGTACCACAGACTGGGAGGCTTAAACCACAAACTTTATTTTCTCACGATTCTGGAATCTACACTCTAAATGACAGGGTTGATGTCTGCTGAGGCTACTCTCTGTCTTGCAGTGAGTGGCCTTTTCACTGTATCTTCACATGTTTTTTTCCTCTGTTTGTGTCTGAGTCCTAAACTTCTCTTTTTATAAGAACACCAGTTATGTTGTATGAGGGCCCAACTCAATGACCTCATTTTAACTTATTTACATTTTTAAAGTCTCCTTCACTAAATACAGTCACATTTTGAGGTACTGGGGGTTAGGACTTCAAAATAGACATTTTGTAGGGAACACAATTGACACAGTATAACTATTTATTTAGGTTTTTATTACTTTTACCCCTGTTTGTAATTTTTAGAAGGATATATTTCAGATATTTTAATATCTTGCATAACTCTGATGTAATCCATTTGATCATACATGTTATTCACCATTTTCAATATTTAACATATTAACCATAGTTCAATATCTGGTTCATCGTATGTCTAGTTCTATTGATTTATTTGGCTCTTAACACCTTTTGTAGCTCTTGAATTTTTTTCTATCATATTATTTTTTGTTATTAAAAGATGGTGATTGTGTAGAACAGTAGAAACTGAGGTCTACAGGTGTTTTGTTTTGTTTTATGAATAGAAAGGGCATGTCTTTTTTTTTTTCTGCTAGACCTTCAATGTGGCTGAGTTTTGTTGTGCATATGTTTGTCCTCAGTACATCACATGCTTTAGATCCCCCTGTTGATAACTTATGCTTATAACAGGGGCTTGCTAACCTGAAGATTTTTCTCAGTGTCTGTATAGCCTCAGCTCTAGGACTTGCTTTCTGCCTCACCGAGGATCTTTTCCATGTTATTATTCTCTGCCAACATTTGATCACTGTGACTTGTTGGCCAACACTTGTTAGCATGGTGGGAAGTTAGTGAGATGTTCCCTGTTGTTCTGACTATGCCTCTTAGGGACATACTGTGTCGCTGGTTTTAAATTCAGAGCTTTCTCAGTGATCTTACCTTGGTATCAGCAGTAGGTCTGGAGCTTCCCTATGTAGTTATTTTTCTGCTCAGCTAGAGATAGAGAATATTTTTTTGTCCTATCTCCTCACTGCAGTGGATATCCACCACAACCCTAAAAGTATTATAACTTTTTTTTCACTTTCTCCATAGGTTTGAGGCATTTGTTCTCTTGCCAAGACAGGCGAAAACATTCCAGGTAGGACTTGTGTTTTTCCTAAGGAAGCTACATTTCTCTTCCTCTGTCTGCATAATGGGAGACACATTCCTTATTCTCCTGTCATCCTCTAAACAATTTATGAGCACTCAGTGATATATGTGGAGAAAAATATGAGAGTGGCTGCAAAATCCCAATGTGTCTGCAACTTCCTGGGTTCGGTATACTCTCAATATCCCACATTCATCCTATTGAGCAGAACTCATCTTACTGCTGCCTGGTGGCACTTAACATATTTAGATAAATACTTGCTTCCTTGAAGGTGCCTGGATTTGTCCACACTTGGGTTAGTTGGTTGCCTTACACTTACCTGATAGATTAAAGGTTAAAGTGAATTTTTCTCATCTGCCAATTGCTCAGGGAGCTTGCTGTTTTTATTGGTGTAAATATGAGAGTGATGTAATTTTCAGCTTCCTACATAGTTAGCAGAATCTGGAGACTCAAGGTCACTGCCTTTTTAGTGAAATATTTCAAGAGACCTTATTATATTATTAACTTCTACAGGCCCGGTGCATGAAATTCATGCATGGGGGGTGGAAAATGTCCCTTAGCCCAGCCTGCATCCTTTCCAATCTGGGACTCCTCGAGTGATGTCCGATTGCCCATTTAGGCCTGATCCCACCACCTAAATGGCAGTCACACATCCCTCTCACAATCCAGGACTGCTGGCTCCCAACTGCTCGCCTGCTTGCCTTCCTGATTGCCCCTAACCACTCTGCCTGCTACCCTGATCACCTGTTAACCGCTACCCTGCCAGCCTAATTGATGTCTAACTGCTCCCTTGACAGCCTGTTCACCCCCAACTTCCCTCCCTTGCAGGCCTGGTCCTTCCCAACTGCCCTCCCTTGCAGTCCTGATTGCCCACAGATATCCTCTCTTGCAGGGCCTGGAACTCCCAATGGCCCTCCCCTGCACAACTTGTGGTGGCCATCTTGTGTCCCCATGGGGCAGGATCTTTGACCACATGGGGGTAGCCCTCTTGTGTGTTGGAGTGATGGTCAATCTGCAAATTAATCTTTTATTAGATAGGATAGAGGCCTGGTGCATGGGTGGGGGCCAGCTGGTTTGCCCTAAAGAGTGTCCCAGATCAGGGTGGGAATCCCTTGGGGTGAGGAGTGGCCTGGGTGAGGGGCCTGTAGAGGTTTGCAGGCTGGCCATGCCCCCCAGTGACCCAAGTGGAGGCCCTGGTATCTAGGATTAATTTATGTCTACAATTGAAACTTTGTAGCCTGGAGCGGAGCCAAGTCTTCTGCTTGCTCCAGGGTAGTAGCCTTTTCTGTTTGAAACTTTGTAGCCTAGAGTGGAGGCCTAGGCTGGCAATGGCAGGCTGAAAGTTTGGCCGGGGAAATCCAAGCCTTCCTCCTGCTCTCAGTTGTGGCAGTCATCTTGGTTGGGTTTATTTGCATAATCTGCTCCTGATTGGCTGGTGGGTGTGGCTGTGGGCATGGCTTGTGAGAGTGGCAAAGGTACTGTCAAATTGGCATATTACTCTTTTATTAGATAGGATGTATTTTAATATAGGATATTTAATTTCCTGTGCCACAGTTTCTTCAACAATCAGAGAAAACATTTATAATACTATATTCAACCATTATATTTACATGGTCAAAATGGCAAATAGGTAACTCTATGCTTTTCTCCTTCCAGGACTCCATCAAAATTGCAACTGAATAATAAAACAATCATTGGAAACAACCTGAAAACAAGTTGAACAAAATTCTTATAGCTTAGAATGTAAAGAAGAAACCATGATGAGCCAGGAGGGTGGAGATACAGAATGGGCGAGGCCCACACACGTGGCATCGCAATTAGGAATCTTAGGAATTGCAAGGGATATCTCAGGTGGGGATGTTCCCTTTGAGTCCTGGATCCCCATCCCAGATCATCAGTGCTGGGAATAGGCATTCCCAAAACACCCAGCTGTGAAACTTACTGAACGAAAGAAGATATTTGCCATTGATACATCTGATAAGGAGTTCCAAAATATATAAGGAATTCATACAACTTAATACAGAGAACACATACAAACTAACCAAGTTAAAAAGTGGAGTGAAAGCCCGAACAGACCTTTCTCCAAAGAGGACAAAGAGATGGCTGGTAAGCATAAGAAAAGACACTTAACATCACCAATCATCAGGGAAATAAAAATCGAAACTACAATGTGATATCACCTCATACCTGTCATCAATAAATCAATAAACAACAAGTATTGGCGTGGTTGGGGATTAAAGGGAATACTTGTGTACTGTTAGGTGATTGTAAACTGGTGCAGTCACTATGCAAAACAGTATACATTTCCCTCTAAAATTTAAAAATAGAAATACCCTGTAACGCAGAATTTTTACTTCTGAGTATTTACCTAAAGAAATACAAGACCCTAATTTAAAAATATATATGTTCCCCTATATTATTGCAGCATTATTTACAATAGGAAAGATATGGAAGCAAGAAGTGTCTATCAGTAGATGAGTTGATAAAGAAGTGGTGCATATATACAATTGAATATTATTAGCCATAAAAAATGAAATCTTACTATTTGCAAAAAACATGTATGGTACTAGTGTATCATACTAAGTGAAATTAGTCAGAAAAATAAATTTCATTATTTTTTAAAATATTTGTTTTTTATTGATTTCAGAGAGGAAGTGAAAGGGAGAGAAAGAGAAAAATCAATGATGAGAGAAAAATCACTGATTGGCTGTCTCCTCCATACCCTCCACTGGGGACTGAGTCCACAACCTAAGTATGTGCCATTGACTGGATTGTAACCTGAGACCCTTCAGTCCGCAGGCCTATGTTCTATCCACTGAGCCAAACCTGCTAAGGCTTTCGTGATTTATTTTACATGGAATCTACAAAATAAAATAAACAAACTTAACAGAAGCAAAGTAATACATGCAAAAACAAATTGATTGTCTTCATATGGAAAGAGTTTGGGGGGATGGATAAAAATGGTGAAAGGGATTAAGAACTACAAATTGCAAGTTTATAAAATGTTACAGGTATATAAAATACAGCATACGGAATATGGTTAATAATATTGTAATAATTATGTATGGTATTAGAAGGGTACTAGACTTATTTGGGTGAACACTTCTGAAGATATGTGTCTAATCACTAGTACTTTTGAAACTAATACATTAAACATCAACTGTAATTAAAAAATAAATTTAAAAAAAGAAAAGAAATTCTGGCCCATGCTTCAACATGGATGACCTTTGAGAACATATGCTGAGGAATATAATCCAAATGATATAATTCCACTAATATGAGGTACTTAGAATAGTTATATTCATAGAGACATAAAGTAAAATGATGGTTGTAGGAACAGAGGGGAGTGGTCAATAGGATGTTATTAATAAATATAGAGTTTATGTTATGCAAGATGAAAGAACTCTAGAGATGCATATTGGTGATGGTTGCACGACAATGTGAATGTACTTAATACCACTGAACTATATACCTAAGAAAAGTTAAAAAATTAAATTTTATGTTAGGTTTATTTTACTACAATAAAAATAATGAAAACTATATTTTTATGACACTTTGTGTGGAGATGGAACCACGGGCATAAGATTTGTGTTTTAATTTAATTTTAGATCTGCAACTCTTTCTTCCATTACCCTAAGTGTTCTCAGAGTCCTTTCCCTTATCTGCAAAATGAGAACATTCCAATAAATTGTATCCACATCGCTTCTGTACCATAATCTGAAACTATAAATCATAGTTCCATCTTAGTACACATAATTTTTATTCATTAGGTCATACTTATCTACCTCTTGCAGATGCTGTGGTTATGTGGGCATGCGTATGATTGTGTGAACTATTGCTCATGTTGGAATGCTAACTTTTTAACATTGAGTAATATAATTGTACAATTTGTACCATCATCTCTTATTCTGTAGAATGCTAGAACGCTACTTAGAGTTAAAATCAGAAAGTAGTTTGGACAATCTTTTAAACATGTAAATTACATATAGTTAAAATCAGAGCGCTCCATTTGAACAAGTTTTTAAAATAACAAGTACATGTTTATATGGAGTCACCAACAAACATTAAATAAAAAATATATTTCTTAAAATAAGTTTATTTACTTCAGCAATTGTGCTAGGGATGTAATTTAATTTATATAATGTGTTATTTGTTCATTATATATAGTATGCTTGCATTGTTGTACGTTAGGTATGCATTGGCCCCCTTCAGCAAGAAGAGGAAGTTCCTGGAACTTTATTTTATTTTAAAAAATAGAAATTAGCTTCTGAAGATGCATTTACATTAAGTGGCATAATAATTAAGATATTTTCTTTCTCACTAGATAATTCTATAAAAAATTCAAATCCATTATTGAATTTCAGAAACGGGAGAGGAAAAAACATAAAATGAAAACAATACAAATCATTTACTTGTGTCTTTTTTTTTTTTTGCTAAAATTTTATTGCACTCTTAAACACTTTTCTCAAGGCTTTAAGCAATCTGTCTTTGCCTGATGGATCACTCAGATATCTTATTCTAAAGGCTTATGCTAGTATTATAAGTACCACAAAATTATTTTAAAAACCACTAAAATACTTAAAAGTAGAATAGTGGGTGTGAGGGCATCCTATTTGGCAGTGCATTTCTGTGTTTCTGGGACATATTTTGTAGTAACTTAAAAATAAAAGATATTTATAAAATTAAACTATTGCTGACTCCAGCAGGTTTGAGAACTGAAGGCTTGGTACAACTTTTAAAAGCATTTGCATCATTTAGCATTAAAGGCAATCCAGTGGATAGTCCTCAGCTTCTCTTTCAGATGAAACAGGAGACATGAGGAAGAATAAAAATAATTGCTGCTGTTCAACCCCATTGCATAACACAGGGAAATTCACATTCTCCAAGATTAAATATCCAGTGTTTGGCCCAGTGATTATATTTCATTTCAGGGGAAGATATAAGGTTGCTGGGTAAAGATACTTAAATGATTTGTACTTTCAAAATGCAGCAGTAACCGATTATACTACACCAAACAAATGCAAAAGTAAACATTTCTGTTTTAAATCAAGACATTTCACTTATTGGTCAGCAAGTGGAATTCCTTAAGAAGTAATAAATTATCTAAACTATACTTAAGAATATGCAGTTTGAGTCCATTTTTATAATCACTCCTTAATATCAGAATCCTAATTGTTTATTTCTTATTGCTTTGATGGGATTTTGAATTATTGATCCTCCCTTTTAATATTGAATTCCCTTGTGCTTAAGAAGTTTCAGAAGATGAGAAAATAATGAAATGATAGCATAATATGTCAATTTAAATATTAATTTTATTTTTATTTTTCACATGAGCAATCCAATTATAATTGTGAATGCTAGGCTAAAGGGATGAAGAAAGCTTTCTTACTACTTACTACTTTGTAAAAAACCCTGTGTTTCATGTTTATCTCTGTAATAATAAAAGTATAATATGCTAATTAGATCAGATAGCCGAAGGACCTTCCAGACATCCTTTAAGAGGAAGGCAGGGTTGTGAGGGCCGGCTGCCAGGCCCGGGTCCCTTGCACAAATATTATGCATTGGGCCCCCAGTGTCTTCATAAAAGCTGACCATGGCAATGACAAAACTTTAAATAAGATTCTAGATCATATAATTGAGTTTGGAACAACAGTTCTAGATATCAGGGATGGATTATTGTAAATAATTTTATGAAATCAGATTATTTTTTAAATGCTTTAGGCAAATGCCTAAAGACATTTCTAGATAATGCTCAAGCTAAACAATATGAATTAATAAATTAATTGTGAAAATGATGATTACATTTGCTTTGGAAATGCTAACGATTTGCTTTAACTAAATCTGCCTTCACTAGGCACATTTTAACTATTAGTAAGAAATAATGCCCTGAAATTTTACGCACATGTCAATTTTATGTATTACTCCATACTAAGAATCTTAGACACAAATTCTTTGACATGTTACTATTTAAACAGACACACACACACACACATCCACCAATCACTACCTAAATGTACAAATGACTAAATGGCTATTTTTCACTAAAAATAGGATACAATAATTTAAACTGTCAATTCTTCTTCTGTATCATAAGCGTTTGTCTCTGTGTGATAATTAATGGAAGAAAGACCAGCATTAAATTATAAGTATTTGAAAACAGCGGCATTTAGTAAACAACAAAGAAGCAAGGCCCTAGCCCAATCTTAGTGCTAAGACTGAGCTATAAAATCCTGCAATACAATGCTCTATTTATGTTAACTCTAAGAGAAAAAATAGTGGGATATATTGCCCTGAAACACACACACACACACACACACACACACACACTAATGAGGGTCATTCCCTCCAGGCTCTTTATTTATCTAATGTGAGAGAGAGAAAAGGAATGGCCACCAATATAGTTGGATTAGCCATTGGAAAATTAGATTCACACCTCTTCTTTATACCAGTAATCCCCATAGGATCTGTTATAAATTTGGTTTAGATGCCCAAAAGCTTAAATGAATTTGAGATAACACTGTGAAGTCTTCATTTGTCAAATTAATGGACCACCAACTTAGCAATCAGAACATGGCCTAAGGAAAACAGAGCCCACGAGAAACAAGTTTTCTTTAGTGGCAAGGAATGGAAATCGTGAAAGAAGACAGTTTGGGCTCTGGAAGAACACCAGAGTAATGGTGGCTGAGAAGTTGGTAGTAAAGTGACTATACTATGTGGGAGGAAAGCAGTGTGGTGGAATAGAATCCATGATGTATACACTTGGTTTTGTGATCATGTCTAATATCTAATTTCAGAGGACCTGTTTATTCTGCTTCTCCCCATAGGTCTTCAATAACCTTTACTACTTGCCTAACCTAGATTCATCTAAATCTCTTTAGATCCAATTACATGGTTGTATCACAGAATTAGTTAAAAATTATACTTGGTCGTATTTAAAAACAAACAAACTTGAAGATGTGTATGTGATGGCAACATATTCCTGGCTTAACTAATCCCCTTAGTGTTGTATGGTGCTGGATTTAATGAGTTTTCATCTTGAACAGAATCAGAATTCAGACTTTGGAAAGTCCTGAACCCTGGCTTTGATTTTCCTTTTCCTGCCTTACATAGTGAAGAATCTTAGCTCCTAATTGTGACAAGAATATAAGTCATATCATAAACTATTTGTACATTTACTTTAATTATAAATTTTATTTTATTGACTTTCTTTAGAGGAAAAAAAGAAAAGGAGGAAGAGAACGAACATCAATTTGTTGTTCCACCTATCTATCCATTCACTGGTGGATTCTTTTTTAAAAAAATATGTTTTATTGATTTTTCACAGAGAGGGATGGAGAAGGACAGAGAGTTAGAAACATCGATGAGAGAGAAACATCAACCAGCCGCCTCCTGCAACCCGGCCCCCCCACTGGGGATGTGCCCGCAATCAAGGCACATGCCCTTGACCAGAATTGAACCTGGGACCCTTCAGTCCACAGGCTGACACTCTCTCCACTAGCCAAACTGGTTAGGGCCATTGGTTGGTTCTTGAATATGCTTTGACTGTGGATCAAACTAACAACCTTGGCATATCTAGATAACCATCTAACCAACTGAACTACCTGGCTACGGTTGTAAATTTAATTTTTAATCAATACACAGTGTAGTGTGAGACAAATTAGCTAAAATAAATGAAAGTTATCAATTAAAAAAACACATATATTTTATTGATTTTTTACAGAGTGGAAAGGAGAGGGATAGAAAGTCAGAAACATCGATGAGAGAGAAACATCCATCACCGGCCTTGCACGCCCCCTAATGGGGATGTTCCCGCAGCCAAGGTACATGCCCTTGACCAGAATAGAACCTAGGACCTTTCAGTCCGCAGTCCGATGCTCTATCCACTGAGCCAAATCGGTTTCGGCAAAAGTTATCAATTTTATGGGCATGAACCTTAGTGATTTTTTTTAATGGTTAAGTTAAACTTCTGGCTGAAGTTTCAGATAAAACTCAGAGTCTTTCCATCTAGTCTATTCCAACCACAACCACATGTATGACATGGGTGTTCTCTTAAATAGTAACATTCTATTTAGCATCAATAATCTTGAATCTCCAGTTGTATAACACCAGCAAAAACTTAACTGAAACATCGATTATTGCAAAGGGCTAGCTTATGGTATAGGTACATTCACTTGTTTGAATAATTAGGATAAATAATCTTACCTGCATTAAGTCTTCTTCAGATCATTCAACTATCTGAGTGTGCCATTGCCCAGAACTGTCAACCAGTACACATAGTACACTGGGTGAACTCCTTGTATAAGAAGAAGAACAATAAAAATGTATAGTCCAATCAGAGACCTAATCAAAATTCAAAAAATATTAAAATTGAAATTCATCACTGTTGAAATATAAACTGATGCATTTTGTTTTATTAGATGTATTTCCAATAATAAAATTATGTCCAACAAAATAAAAATACATTGCTATGTATATTTGAGCAAGAAAACTCATTGTATTTATTACTGAAATATAAAAATAATATAATGATTCTAGGAACTTATTATGTATTTTAATCAATTTATAGGTAATATCTCTCCTTATAACATTTTTCAATAAATTATTTCCATATATTATTAGCATTATATATTATATTTACTGGCATTATTTATTTGAATTGCATTTTCTGGTATATACAGATTGGAAAAAGTGGGTGTAAAGAAGGAAATTGATTATTTATTTAAGCTTTTGGTAATATTGATTAAATTCAATCATTTAAAAAATTAAAAGGGCACAACAAGTATCAAATTCAGTTTAACACATGATAGGCTGCCTTGAACAAATTAGAATGTCTGGTACACATTAGAATAATATAGAATAGCCTGAAGCTGCATTTTTAAACCATTCATAGGGCTATAGATTTTTTTTTCTGATTTCTCAAACATATAAATATAAACTATGAACAGCCACAGAGGTAATTTCTCAGGATGTAGAAATTCCATTGTAAATTTTTCAGTCATTGCTAATATGATTAGTGACAAACTCTTAATTATATTTATGAAAATCCTTGATTTTTTAAAAACATATTTTTATTGATTTCAGAGAGGAAGGAAGAAGGAGAGAGAGATTGAAACATCAATGATGACAGAGAATCATTGATTGGCTGCCCTCTTCACTCCCCAAACTGGGGATGGATTCCGCAACCCAGCCATGTACCCTTGACTTGAATTGAACCTGAGACCCTTCAATTAACATGTCAATGCTTCCCACTGATTCAAACTGGCTAGGGTGAAAAGCCTTGATTTTAATAAAAAGAAATGAACCAGAATTATACAAATACTGTTTCAGAATAAATGTTTTTATTATGTGACTCAGTAAACTCTTATATAGTTTTTCTTTACTCAATTTGGGGACAGATGAAACACAGAAATTATCTTATTTTCTACCAAAACTTTACCTCCAACTGAAAATATCATTAATATTCCATTACAATTTAGAAAAATAAACATTTCACTATCTAGTCTGAGCATGTTTGTTGTAGTTAATCCTCACCGGAGGATATTTTTCCCATTGATTTTAGACAGAGTGGAATGGAGGGAAACAGAGAGAGAGAAATATTGATTGGTTGCCTTCTTCACATGACCCTATCAACACCAAGGTTCCAGCATGCAAATGAGGTTTGTGCCTCTGACCAGAATCAAACAACTTATCCATAAGTCAAAGGGCCGACACTCTAACCACTGAGCAAAACTATTTAGGACGGGTCCTAAACATTTTAAAAATACATATATTTTTATTGATTTCAGAGAGGAAGGGAGAGGGAGAGGTAGAGACCTCAATGATGGGAGAGAATTAATGCTCAGCTGTTTCCTGCACACCCCCTATTATGGATCAAGCCCACAACCCAGGCATGTGCTCTGGACCACGAATTGAACCTTGACTTCCTGGTTCATAGGTCAAGGCTCAGCCACTGTACCATGCTGGCTGGTCTGGTCCTAAGCATTTTGTTTTGTTTATCCTCACTAGAGGATATTTTTCTATTGATTTTTTGGAAGAGTGGAAGAGAAAAGAGAAGACAGAGAGATATTGATGTGAGAGAAACACATCAATTGGTTGCCTCCTGCATGAGCCCCCACCAGTGCCTGGACAGGGGATGAGCTAGCAATCAAGTTACTTGCCCTTGACCAGAACTGAACATGAAGCTCTTTGGTCTTCAGGCCAATGCTCTATCCACTGACCGAAACCAGCTAGGGTCCTAAGCATTTTTAAAGTTTTTTGTTTATTTGTTTGTTTGTTTTTATTCTTGCCACTGCTAATCAAAATGAAAAATTTAAGTCTATGTTTTCATAATTAATTACCTGCTGCAATTTACATTATGTGACCATTTTATGACTCAAATTAAATTAAATGTATGCATATTAAAATGAATAGGGCCAGGTTTCCTTCAAAAGCTCTTTGTATTTTTATTTCCTTTATGTTAATGCTTTCTCCTGTGCAATCAAATCTCACAGAATTTGGCAAGAGCTAAAGCTCTGTACTATGTTCTTTTAACCTTTTATTTATTAAAATACTCTGGGTACAGATTAATTTACTTTGAAAATATTTATTGTTGTTACATGTGACTTGAAAAGGAAACTGCAGGCATTTAGATAAATGAATCAGGAGGTTGTCTGGCTTCTCTATACCTTCTGGTATTACTTTCATCCCTTACCAAAATGATAGCTTGCATTTTTCTGTTAGTGTGTTCTTAGAGAAACTATAACTGCTAATTCCTATGAATTCTATTGCTGTATCAACAGTATTATTATTATTATTATTATTATTATTATTATTATTTTAATTTGCTCTCTGCCAGTCGAGGTACATTGTTGAAAACAAAGTAATGCTCTGGGCCTTTAAAAAAAAATCTCATGGCTTTTGGTCATATGATCATTTATTACAGATCAAAATGAATGAGATTGGGCTGTGACTAGTGAGGAGAATGAGTCTTTAATCAATCAGATACTGTCACAGGAGAGTTTTGTTTTTTTGTGTGTGTGGTTTTTTTTGCAGGTATTAAGGTCCTAACCACTTCTTCTAAGGATAATCCATTTATCACAGCTTTTCCTTAGCTGTGTATGATTCTGACAACTACAGGGGCCTATTTTTCTGTAAAGATATTGGTTTTATAGACAAAGCTCTCTCTTTTGTCAATATAAAGTAAAAAAGATTTAGTTCAGCTTCAAATTGTACTTGACAAATGTACAAATGCAGTGGTTTATATATGCCACTGTTAGTCCAGGTGACACAGTTGACAGTGGAAGCCTTCTGTGGCATAACACAGCCCAGTTAAAGGTAAAGTCATGAATAGGTAAAGTCATGCATTTTCCTAATAAGTCCACAAAATCTACTGGCTGGCTTCAATATCAAGGGAAACTTTGTCCAACAGCTGCCTGCTCCTCTCTATTAGAAATTCTACCACGTTAGTTTATTATTTTAATTAACATACATTTACTGATTACTTGAGGCCCGGTGAATGAAATTCATGTACTGGGGGGCTGTCCCTCAGCCCAGCCTGCCCCCTCTCACAGTCTGGGAGTCCTCAAGGATGGCCTACTGAAGGCTTAGGCCCTCTCCTCTGTGGGAGGCAACCCGGCTGATCAGGGGAAGGTGCCACCCCATTAACCCATTGCCAGCCGTCAAAGTGTTTTAATTAGCACAGACAATTTTCTTTAGGCATTTTCAAGATGTCTCTTTCATAGAATACGACATTTCTTTCCTCTTCCTTCCTTCCTTCTTTCCTTCCTTCCTTCCTTCCTTCCTTCCTTCTCTCTTCTTTCTTCTTTCTTCTTTCTTCTTTCTTCTTTCTTCTTTCTTTCTTTCTTTCTTTCTTCTTCCTTTCTTTCTTCCTTTTTCTCACATGAGGATATTTTTCCATTGATTTTTAGAGAGTGTGGAAGAGAGAGGGAAAGATAGAAACATCAATGTGAAAGGCACACTTCAATTGATTGCCTCCTGCATGAGCCCTGACCTGGACCCTGGCCTGGGAGGAGCCTGTAAGCTAGGTACATGCCCGTGATCAGAGTCAACCCCCCCCCCCCCCCCCCCCCGTGGGTTTGTGTTTCTGTTCCAGCCCCAGCAGCCCAGTGCTATGGCCATGGGGCTGGAGCTGGGGGCCAGTACCCCTGCGGGTTTATGTCTCCACTCCAGGCCCAGCAGCTCAGTGCCACAGCTTCGGGGATGGGGCTGCAGGCCGGCCCCCCAGTGTGTTGTTCTCTTCAGCTCCAAGGCCGCCCTGTCTGTTGTTTTCTCGGGCTCTGGGCCAGTGCCAGGCCCCTCCTCCTGAGCTGGTTATGACAGTTATGGAGTCCCTGCCTGATTTGTATATTACATCTTTATATATATATAGATAGTAAAAATGTTTATTTTTTTATTTTACTGGTACAATATAATCAACGAACGCCAAAGAGGGAGAGCAGGAAATATTTTAAAAATTTGTATATAACTTTTCATAATGGTAAGTCATCCTTGTTTATGTTTCTGTAAAATAATAAGAAAAAAATCTATTCAGGGTCCAAATGAGTTTAAAGTTATTCCCACTAGAGACCCATTGCACAAACATTTGTACAATAGGCCTTCCTTCCCCTGGTTGCTGGCACTGGTTTTTCTCTGGCACCCAGGACCCAGGCTTTTACTCCAGCCACAGCAGAGAACCCAAGCCTCTCCAGTCTTTAGTCTTCAGTCTTCAGTCTTCAGTCTTTGCTCAGGCTGTTCTTCAGTCTTCACTCTGTGCCTGCGTAAAAATTACCCACCATATTTTTGGGGGTTAATTTTATTACTCACTTCTGATTGGCTGGTGGGGATTATAGAGGTAAGGTCAGTTTGCATCTCTCTCTTTTATTAGTGTAGACGTTATTGCGTTTCAGAATCTCCATCATGGGATAAGTCATAGAAAAGGATAAAACTTAAATCTCTTCCCTCTCCAGCTAAACACCAATCCCATCTCCCCTCAGCTGAAGTGATCAGTAAATATTTCCATAGTGGTTCTGAGCTGCTGGCAAAACTTCAAGGTGTCATCTAATTTTCAAGACTCAGAAAGTTTGAATTATCAAGACATACCACCTTCAATACCATGTGACAATTGTTGTGGGAGAAGCTGCTAGTTTTCACTCAGTATGTGTCACCCTGTTTTCCTACAGAAAATGGAAATTGTAGTTTGGCAAGCAGCATTCTTTAACCTTCCTTGTCACTCAGTGTGGTCACATAAAGTGCTGGCTCATATAATGTGAGATATACTGGTGAGTAGAAATTTCAGCATTTATTCCTCAGAGAACAGCTCCACCATCCCTTCCCTTCTTTCTCTATCTTTCTTTGAGAGTAGAGTTAAGGCCAATGTGCCTCAGTTGGCTGAGCGTCAACCCATGTCCAACCAAGAGGTCACAGGTTCAATTTCCACTTCCTGGGTTGCAGACGCCATCCCAGTTTTGGAAGTGCAGGAGGCAGCCTATGTATCTCTCATAGATGTTTTTTTTTTTCCTTTCTCTTTCCCTCTCCCTTACCATCTCTGAAAATCAATAAACGTATTTTTGTAAAAAAAAAAAAAAAAGAGTGTAGTTATGGCAACAAATAGCCTTGGACCACATAAATGAAGGCTGTGTCATAGAGAAGGCAGAGCCACAAAAAACAAATGTCTGTGTCTATAACTCCATGATACTACCCCATTGTTCTTGGATAGTTTGCTCTCACATCATCTCATTAAAGAAAAATCATCTTGCATCTTAGTTGTGCCATATATACTATGGATCATTCTTATAATAGAATGTGTTTAATATCTTAAAAGTAAAAACTAGTGGGGTTTCTTTTTTAAAGTCATGTAATCATCTATTTATTATACTTAATTTCATTAGGCAACAGTCTAAACTATATTTTAATAAATGGGGCAATAGAACAAATTGCATAACATTACATTTGGTGGAGTTTTAAATATTTGCCTCTATTCTCTCCATAAAAACAACTACAACCATAAATAAGCAGACTTTATGTGTGGGAAGGTCAAACACTATTGCAACTTGAAAATCCAGATCAAGAAAATTTTACTATCTTCTTGGTATTTTAAACTCACCTTTCCAAGGTGAAAAACCTGTTCAGTTTTCTAAGGTGTGCCTACATTCTGTATTAAATAAAAGGAGAAAAAGAAGCACATATTGACACCATCTTCTATAAACTCCACATGTAAATGGGTCCCAACCAATCATACATTTTCCTTCACCAATCTGTATTTAGAATCTGTAATTGTGTCAGAGACTTGACTTTGGTTTGACTCAAACTGTTTTTGTATTTTTGTTTTTGTGGTTTTTTTTTCTGATAAGGTTTTTTTTTTTTTCCTCTCAAAGAAAAGTTCTTTGTTGCTGTTTTCTTCTCCCTCTCTAATCTTTAAGTATGGTTCTAAGTTTTAGCAGGGTTGCTAGAATTGTAAAAAAAAGTAGTAATTTTAAAAATGTTTAAAACTTTCTAAAGGTAATACTGTTATTCCAGTTTACTGGGCATGATTCTACTCCCCTTTGATTGCTGTCAGTGACAGTACTATGCAATGTGCCTTATTGATCTCAATTTCATCTTTAGTTATTTGGACCTGTCAGCAATTTATAACCTCTGGTTTTCTTTCTTTTCCTAATCAATACTTCTACACACACACACACACACACACACACACACACACACACACAAACACACACACACTTAATCTCACCCTGTTTTGTATAGTATGTGGATGTGGATGTGCAGTTGCAACTGAGAATCTGGATGCTGTGTGCTGTTTTTTTGTTTGTTTCTTTTTATGCTCAGGTCATACAGTATTTGACAGTAAATTCCAATAACTTTTGTTAAATTTAATTATAATTAGATTGGCAAGTCTTCAGTTAAAAATAAATAAAATTAAATCTCCACATTATTTTAACTGAATTTTGGAGTAATGTTCAAGAAGATGAATTCATTTTATGTATCAAAATGCACTCTGTTAGATATAATAATCTAAAGGTGAAATTATTCACATATGAAGACACCATCATCTAGGATCATTTTGTTGAATTAATTGTGTGGGTTTTTTTTAATATGAGTTACGGACAAATAACCAGGTATACACAGATAGTAAGTATATTAAATGATATGTCCTTAGGGAAAGTGGAAGTTACTTTACATGATAACTAATTATTTTGAGTTCCATGCCTAATTCACAAATATTCACTATAAAATGTTTATGTATTCCATTACTAGTGGCCCAATGCACAAAATTCATGCACATTTAAAGGGAATTAGTTAGACAAAATATTTTAATACCGCTATTTGCCCTCTCTCTGTAATAGAAGTGTCAGAGATGAAAGAAAATTAGTAAAATGTATATGAAAATCTTCCTCCTGTCAGAGTCTGCGGTGCGCTGGTGGACCTATCATCAAGTCCCCACCCACTTCGAAAATGCAGGAGACCCAGCCCCGCCAGCCCCACCCCTATCAAGCCCCTCCAACAGGGGGCACAGCCTCAGGTCCCCTGACCTGGCACTGGGGTGGGGTTGTGGCCTGAGGTCTCCTGACTGGTGCCCGTCAACCCCAGCCTCCCCTGCAGCATCACATCAGCAATAGGCAGGGACACACTCAAGCAGTGTGACATTAGTGCTGGGGGCAGAAGTCCCCACCCCCGGCCCCAGCCACAGACTGGTAGTGACTGGGACACTGCAATGGACAAATTAGCATATTACCTCTTTATATATGCAGATTCTCACATAGATTGAGGAGAACTGTCACAGCTTAATTCATTGAAAAAGTTCAAATTATCTTTCTTCACATAAGTCTATAAACACCATAGCGGTGTCATAATAAAACTTATAATTTTGGAGGAAACAATGAGATTCATTCTTTTAATCATATTAATGAGATAATTAAGACAGAAAGAATCACTGATTATCTATGTGTAAATATATACATAGATGCAAGGTAAAAGTTTTTTTAAAAAAATTAGCTCTCATTTATTGAGCATGTCCTATATTCCAGGTACCACATTTCATAGGGACAGAGTTTACTGTTGTGGTATTAAGCTGTTGAGTTATTAAGCAAGAGCTCTGGAGCAGAACTGAGTGTCTTGTTTTTTTAAGTTTTGAAATGATACTATTTATTTTTTAAAATATATTTTTTATTGATTTCAGACAGAGGAAGGGAGAGGGAGAGAGATAGAAACATCAATGATGAGAGAGAATCATTAATCAGCTGCCTCTTTATGGCCTCTAGGAGGGATTGATTACAAAACCTGGGCATATGCTCTGACTGAGAATTAAACTGTGACCTCCTGGTTCATAGGTCAAAGTTTAAACAATGAGCCACACAGGAATGGCAAAACTGAGTGTCTTAATCCTGTGTCTTCCATTTAATAATTATGTGGCATTGGGCACATTACTTCCCTGTTTATGTCTCACTTGTCTCCTCTGTAAAATCACGTATATGTTAACATTTTACTCACTGTGACACTATGGGGGTTAAGTAAGTGAATATATGTGTTAGAGTACTCATTCCTTGAATACTGCTCCACTGCGCTAACTGTTGGGTCCGAGTTCCTCGGCCAGGGGCTGGACCTCCTGGGATGCTGGGTCTTAGAAGACAGAGAAGATGAGAAGTTGTTAGCTTTATAGGGGTGTCTTTATTGCAGACCAAGTCACTATTGCTACTAAGGAACCCTGAGGCAAAGCAGTCCAGCAAAGCAGTCCTTGATTAGCAAACACAGGAGCCATTCTTGCAAAAACAGCCAGCACCAGTTTGTCAGTAATACATCTTTCTTACTATGCAGTCCCCAACATAGGAGCTATATAGAAACCAGCCACATTGGATGGTCAGTATCATACATTATATTAACTTAGATAAAAGAGGCTTCTATCCTAATAGTGATATCAATCTTTCGGTTTATAAAAGGGCATGTTTGTGAAGTGCATACAGTGAAACTGCTGTGTCCTTGTACCTGTCTATGGAAACTTGGCCTTGAACATCCTGATTAGGATTTCCACACTCAGATTGGCCTTGAACATCCAGTGTACTCTGGACAGGGCCCCCAAAATATGTGTTATACTTAGATTACTAAAAAACTAATAAGTTAAAAATATCTAGGTAAATTTGTAGAATGACAATATGTTATTATAAAAGGAATCTCAGGACAAAATAGGTTGAGATATCATCTATTATGTTGTCAAATGCAAATTACTTTGGATTTCAAGGCAATTTATAAAATAGTTTAAGTTTTTTTTTTTTTAATCCAATTTAACTACTTCCTTCTCCAATAAACCTCCTTCAGTTGCAGATTTAGCTCATTCTCGTTGCTATCTCACAGAGTTGTCTGCTGGGGTAGGCCAAATCATGGCCCTCAAATTCTGCAGACATGATTTTCAATCTCTGAAATCTCTAAATGTTATCTCATGTGGGGGGAAAATGTATCCTGGCATATGTATTAAGGATCTTGAGATTTAGAGATTATTCTGGGCTATATGAGATGATCAGAGGGAGATTAAAGAGAAACAGAAGAGGAATCAATGAGACCATGGAAGCAGAGATTATAGGGATTTGGCTTCAGACTCAGGATGTCTGTAGCACCTTTGTTTGCTACAAAAAGCAAGAAATGAATTGTCCCTTAGAGCCTCTGAAGGGAAGGCAACCTGCTGTCACCTTTAGGCCCAGTAACACCAGTTTCAGACTTCTGGCCACAAGAAGGATGGGAGAATATGTTTCTGCTGTTTTAAACTATCTGGTTTGTGGTAATTTGTTACAGCAGCCACATGAAACAAATACATATACTGACTACTGTTTCTTTTCCTCTCACTTCAGATCCATTCCATTTTTCCTTAACCTAGTCCATATGACTGCTGTACATTCATCTTGGTTTCAGTATTTACCATTAACTTTCTTCTTTCACAATCTCTTTAGCTCCAAATTTTTAAAAACTCTTTGCCACACAAATTAGCCATTAGTTCATAGTCTTGTAATTGATTGTTCAATTGATTGATTATAAAATTACTTTCTCAAATGTATTGCATTTATCTTCAGCTTATATCTATGATTTCTATAGTGATCATGGTTTCTATGATGTTAACTACATACCAGGTATGCTACATATTACATCTTAATCAAAAGGCTTTCTAATTTTGCAAGATTCTTTTTCTATTTTCTCTATACATATTTTTTCTTCTCATCATTGTGAATCTGTCTTATCCTTTAATCCATTTAAATGTCAATCTTGATATTTTTTAATAAAAATATTTTTGTAGGTTGTGAATGCCAATATTGGCAAGCATCTGCATTATATTGAAAATGCAAAAGAGGTTATGCATATTCAATAGAACACAGACTTGGATGGTTACCTTACCCAGTCTGTTTTGATTGCCAACTTATAGCTGGCATTTAGGAGATTGTCTGAAGCTGTGGCCACATAGCAATATTATTTGTAAGTGAACTACAGGCTTTATTCCCACTTGGCTTTTTTGTGTACAAAGCATGGCTTAGAGACAAAGGATCAGTTTGAGCATGGCCCCAAACACATGTTCTCACTGGTTAAATCATGAAGGAAAGAGTCATCCTAACTTCTTTGAAGCTTCAGTTTCTAAGATAAATACACTGAAGAAAATTAAATGTGGATGTTTGTGAAATATAATGACTCCTGACAAAGAATCTAATATTGTTCTAAGGGAGAAATACTACTAATTAATCAGATCTTTGAGATAAATGAACAGAGCCCTTTGAATAAGTTTAATGGTCCCATAGAATCTAATGGTCGGCAAACTGCGGCTCGAGAGCCACATGTGGCTCTTTAGCCCTTTGAGTGTGGCTCTTCTACAAAATACCACGTGCAGGTACGCACATACAGTGCAATTGAACCTTTGTGGCCTATGCACAGAAATTGGTTTTTAGCTCTCAAAAGAAATTTCAATCATTGTATTGTTGATATTTGGCTCTCTTGACTAATGAGCTTGCCGACCACTGCCATAGACCAATTGATCAGAGAGAAAAAAAATAATTAATTTGACTGATGAACATTATTTTGTCAAGAGACAAAAATTTTGTCTCTAGATATTACATAGAAAACTTATTTGGAAGATTTTTCTCCATATCTCATAGTGTGTTTGGTATCATATTGGCATAACCATAGAGCACCACACACATGTATATGCATACCCATACATATGCTTTATCCACATGCCATGCAGTTTGTAAAGAAATTATCACATAACCAAATATATAAAACTTAATAATTGCTCAATAGTTAGGGAATAAGAGTTTCTCTCTCTCTTCCTTAATAATTCCCCATTGTTTAACCTATATGAAAAGTATTTAGTAATATAAGTAATATGGAAGAGAAGAGCAAACAGAAAATAAATCTTGTAAAAAGAGTCGGGGAAAGCAATGAGACAGAAGCCCTTGTTGCCAAGTGGGGCATGTTGTGGAGGCTATAAATAAAAATCTTGAGAGAGTCACACACTTTTATAGAATTTGCATTTTACCTAGAGAAAATGGAATGCATAGTAGCAGTGTGGTAAATCAAAAAAGTCAAAGACTTTGAAGAAATATTTCAAATATCACAAACATGAATGGTACACATGCTGCAAAATTAACGCTTCTCTCCACAAACCTTATCTTGATACCTCTCTACCAGAACCCTTGCTCCCTATTTTTGTCAGGTTTTCAGAATTTCTCATCTGTTCTTTTCCATTTCTAAATCATTTGCAATTTTCTGCTGCAATAGCTTTATTCACAACGTTAAAAAGTAAAATACATTTACTGAACATTTCATATTTAAGTGCACACTAGAACTATTGATTTACAATTCATTATGCAGCCACCAGAAAAGATCATTTAGCACAGTATGGTGTTCTGACTTCAGAAATAATTTCCCTCCTATTAGCCTCTCTATCTTTTCCTAGTTGTTTTCATTGTTGCTGCAAATGCATAAAAACTTCTTGTTTATTTCGTCCGGAAGTTTGGTAGTTCTGGTTGTCAGCAGCTGACCCATCCATCTCCCAGTTTTGTAAATGAGCGCCTCGGCCAAAAGCCTGCCCTGAGCATCAACTACGCTTCACTGAACGCACTGTCGAGTCTCACAGTGCCTGGGTTCTTGCTGCTTTTGCTAAGCAATACTTATGTTATCTCTCCTATTTCAGACCCCTGGTTTCTGCATATCAAGGCCTAGAATTCATCTTATCTGAGAAGTCAACAAGGAAGTGGAAAATGTAGTTTAAATAGTAGGGGAAACACAATTTTCATTTTTAAATGGAATTCATGAGATTAGCTTTACTGGTCATAATAATGTAAAGCTCTCCCTTCCATGTTAGATATCTCCAAGTAAGATATCTGGAGTAAAATTAAGCATATGTGAGTTTCCTAAATTGAAAGAAAACTTTGTTTGTGGTCTCAGATGAGGTGTAGAAAGTTACATCAAGTTATGACTTATCCTTTCAAGACTAAGCTACCATTCTATTTCTACAGATTTTCAGATGGTACATGAAGCAACAATCAGAAAAGATTTCAAGCTGTTATTATTATTATTATTATTATTATTATTATTATTATTACTATTTAGGTGAAGACAGAATGCAATTGAAAATCTCCACTTTCTGGGCAATTGATCAATTTTATGAACTTTAACTATGAACAGAAAATGGAGTCTGAAGTTGGTAGATTAAGATGCTCATGTACTTCACCTTATTATTTTCTGGGCCATTCACAGCTTTCCATCTCCTCCTATGTGAAGTCCTCTCTGTGACTTCAGAGTGCAGTATTTTAACTTTTCGTCTAGATGTTCTTAAATAAAATATTAAGCAAGTTACTATTTTGTTTTAGCTCCTTTAACTTTCTCAGCCTCATCAGGTGGGGAGAGTGAGTGGTGGAAAAAAGGAGGGTGGAATGGGCAATTCCCATGATGGTCACTTCTCCACACATTGCTCCAAGATAAACAGAGAAGAGATTTTTATTACACATTATTTCATTCTAAATTTCCTTATGCTATATCCCTTCTTGAGTCTTAATTCTCTGAACTCATTTCTCTCTTTTTTTATTGTTCAGTATATTAATTACATTGTTCCCCCTTTTTTATCCCCCTATAGCTCCCCTCCACCCTGTACCCATCCCACTCTCCGCCCTCACCTGCCGCCCCTCACTGTCCTCTCCCATTGTTGCAAGATTTTTGTCCAGTCTCTTTCTGCACTTCCCACACCCCCTTTCTCCCCAAGAATTGTTAGTCCATTCCCTCTCTATGCCCATTATTCTGTTATATTCACCAGTTTATCCTGTTCATCAGATTTTTAATTCACTTGACTTTTAGATTCATTTGTTGATAGATGTGTATTTGTTGTTCATAATTTATATGTTTACCTTTTTCTTCTTCCTCTTCTTAAAGAATATCTTTCAGCATTTCATATAATATTGGTTTGGTGGTGATGAACTCCTTTAGCTTTTTCTTATCTATGATGCACTTTATCTGACCTTCAATTCTGCATGATAGCTTTGCTGGGTAGAGTAATCTTGGTTGTAGATTCTTGCTACTCATCACTTTGAATATTTCTTGACACTCCCATCTGGCCTGCATCGTTTCTGTTGAGAAATCCACTGACAATCCTATTGGTGCTCCCTTATAGGTAACTATTTTTCTCTTGCTGCTTTTAATATTCTCTCTCTCTGTCTTTTGCTCTTGGCATTTTAATTATGATGTGTCTTGGTGTGGTCCTCTTTAGGTTCCTATATTTTGGGGTTCTGTGTACTTCTTGGGCTTTTAAGTCAGTTTCTTTCACCAGGTGGGGGAAGTTTTCAGTCACTATTTCTTTAAGTATGTTTTCATTACCCTGCTCTCTCTCTTTTTCTGGCACTCTCATAATTCAGATGTTGGCATGCTTGAGGTTGTCCCAGAGACCCCTTACACTATCTTCAGTTATCTGGATTCTTTTTGTTTCTTGCTTTTCCAGCCGAGTGAATTTTGCTTCTTTGTATTTCAAATCTTTGCCTTGCTTCTTGTGGCCCTCTGGACTGCTTTTAGGACTTCGTGTAATATTTTTTATTTCAGTCAGTGTATACTTGATTTCTAGTTGGTCCTTTTTCATATACTTGAAGGTCTTGTTCATATCCTTGTAGGTCTTGTTCATTTCCTTGTAGGTCTCATTCATTTCCTTGTAGGTCTCATTCATTTCCTCATAAGTCTTGTTCATTTCCTCACAGGTCTTGTTCATTTCCTTGTAGGTCTTGTTCATTCCCTCATATGTCTTATTTCCTTGTAGTTCTTGGCCTTTTCTAGGAGCCTCTTGAAAAGCCTTATAACCTTGGTTTTGAATTCTATGTCCAATCATTTTTTTTCCCTCCATTTCTTTCACATCTGATTTCTTTTCATGTCTCTGCATGTTGGCTGCTTTCATGAGTTGGTCCATTAGCTTTGTGTGGTGTATGTCCTCTAAGGGACAGTGGCTCAGCCTCCCATTACCAGAGGTGGATACTCTTACTGCAATCCTTTATGGGTTGTACAGTATTGTTGGAGGTAAGCCCAGCTAATTGTAGTTAGCACTATGAGGGTTTGACCTCCAGGCCAATTAGGTGTGGAGGTGAGCTGTGTTCAGGTTGGATGGTCAAAGTCTCTGACCTGAGCAGGCAGCATCAGCGTCAGCTAAGTCCCATGCGGTGCATGGGTCTCTGTTTTGAGTGATAATGACAGCAGGCACCTGCAAGAGAAAGCCGCTGCTGGTCTCCACCTGTTGCCAGACAATGCTGCCACTCCCCAAATGAGTCTGCACACCCAAAGTCTCTCCCATGGTTGTAAAACAAAGCTGTCTGGTGGTCTCCCGTATGAGGGAGCACATCGCGTGTCTGTGCTGTTGCGCATTTTATGTGTGCAAACTGCTGTTCTAAGCTATGCATGCTCTCCTCAAACTAGGAGACCCCTGCCACACCCGGCTTTTAGCGTGCATACCCCAGACCTCAGACCTCGCCTGGCACTGGGGAATCTGTGCAGTTGGACATCTCCGCGTACCCTGTTGGAGAAATCCAGCCGGGATTGCCAGCCTCACAGCCTGCGTGTGCTCAAGGCTCCTAACCTCTGATTCCGTGCATATCTTCAAGGCTGCGCTCTGCCGCTTTTCTGCGTCTCAGTGTCCCACCTTTACTTTTATTTATGGAATTTTCATTCAGCCAGCTTTCTGGTGATTCTGGATGATGTTTGTTTTGTTGTTATGTTGTAGTTTTGGAACTGTTGCACAGGGCAGCACTATAGGTGTTTACCTATGCTGCCATCTTGGTTCCTCTTGAACTCATTTCTCTATATAGTCTTTCAGTCTTGGCAAACTCACTCAGGTTACCTCCGTGGATCTCAGACCACATTCTGGGTTCCAGGAATATCATTTTTAATCTCCCATTATTTGCAGTTATTTTTTGTTGTCAGATATTTCCATTTTAGGAATTCTAATCTATGACCTAATTTTGTCTTTAAAGAGTTTTGTTCTAATGACTTATCTATCTTCCAAGTATTATTAAAATATATTATCCCCATTAAAAATGGTGACATTTTATAATTGTTGTTGCTTTATCAATACCAATAATGGTTAATGAGAGGGAAAGGAAAATATATAAACGAATATTTCTATTAATATGACGTTGGGGAAAATAAAATAAGTAAAGTTTCACTGAGCCTTTAGGGTTTTATTCTTCCCAGTAAGAATGATGTATCTGAGATGTGTGAGATAAAAGGTAACAGAGGTAAAGTTACATATATGTATACTACAGACAAAATTGGAAAAACAATCCTAGTGAATATTTAGTTTTCCTGATTAAACCTTCTTAAGTATTTTGTGTAAAAGTAATTTGAAGCTTCTCCTACAATATTTAAATATCTAATATTTAAGTGTCTAATATTTAAGCTTATCTTAAAATATTTAAGTATCCACAAAGTTGGAAGGAATTAAAGAATGAGGTAAATGTTTGGCAATGTTACCTAATGTAGATAAATCTACCTGATATAAGAAATAAGCTTGAAGTAAATAGAAGTCCTTACTAGGCTAATATATCATATTGTGTATTCTAGTTTTAGAAAATTATGTAATTATAATAATTTCTATCTCTTCTTTATAATATAGACAATTAAATATATTTGCATCCCTCTTTTAAGTTTATAATTCATTTATTATTTACTAGAGGCCCAGTGCACAAAATCCATGCATGAGCTATGTGTATACCCCTCAGCCCAGCCTGCACCCTCTTCAATTTGAGATCCATCTCACAATCCAGAACTGTAGGCTCCAGCCACTGGTCTGGCTGCCTGCCTGATTGCCCGTAACTGCTTCTGCCTGCCAGCCTGATCACCCTCTAACCACTCTCCTGCCAACTTGATTGATGCCTAATTGCTCTCCAGCTGGCCTGATTGCCCCTAACTCCCCTGCAGGCTTGGTCACCCATAATTGTCCTCCCTACAGGTTTGGTCACCCCCAACTGCCCTCCCCTGCAGGCCTGGTTCCCCTCAACTGCCCTCCCCTGCAGGCCTGGTTCCCCTCAACTGCTCTCCCCTGCTGGCCACATGGGGATAGCCATCTTGTGTGTTGGAATAATGGTCAATTTGCATGTTACCTCTTTATTATATAGGATGATTATTAAAATATTTAAAAATTAACTTTTCCTCTTTCTATTATACAAACATTGGCTATACACATGGTTCAGTTCCAACTTAGAATGAATGGACTTTAATTTGGACATAACATGTTTCACTTTGGTATAATCTGCTATCACTAGATAACACTGTTGGTGGGGAGGGGCAGAAAGATTCTAAATAGCATATGCTAACAGTATAAAACTCTACAAATTATTAAATTTAATGATTTATAGTTTCTACTAGTGGATGACTACAGAATGCACTATTTGTAAATTATTTGATTATGCACCATCATGCAATATGTGTGGGTATGTGTTTACACACACAGACAGCCAATCACAGTAGGAAATTTAAATATATTTATAATTACAATAAAAGCATGTGTATTTTAAAAAATCACAAATGAGGCATATATTAATTCACCATGTATTTAAAGTAGTGCTCTTAAAAGATTTATCTCAGAATTTGAATTAAAAAGTTTAGGGTAGAAATACAAAGAATAAGCAAATCTGAAACTAAGACTTATTGCATTTCTTTTGAATAGATTTTCTATACATAAGACAACCCATATAATTATACAAACAAATCTTCAAGAGAGATGTAGGATTTTGTTTCTATTCTTGGAAATCATGACTCCTATGTAATTTTTCAATATAGTGTTTTATATGTTAGCATATGCTGTTTAGCATCTTTTTGCCCCTCCCCACCCCTCTACATTGTTGATGGCAGTATGGGAGATGACTCAGGCACTCTGTGGTTTAACATGTACTTTTGAATGATCTTTCAAATGAAAGTGTTCTTTATCTAGTCACATTTTTATTAACCTATTAATTTAAAAATCTCCATACAAGATTTTCAGAATTTCCTACAATCTATTTGAGACCTATAAAGATAATTTCAGTATCACTATTCTTTCTGTGGTACTACTATAGAAATTTTCATATTTTCATGTTCAGTTGTTGGTTAATCAAGGATTAAAATATCCTTTATCATTGCCATTTAATTTTCCAAGTAATTTGCAAAGTTCATCCAGTTATTTTTCTCCACAAAATAGATGGTTGTAATTTTTTTGGAGCCTTTATTATCATTTTATCTTCTAAAATTGCATGATATAATTAGAAATTTAGCTGTCATGTATGTGTCACTGAGCTATATCTGAGAAACAAGTAGAATTAAAATAAATGGCATGAAAATAGTTGTGCTTGAAACATAGTTTAATATGTTTAACATATTATATTAAAATATTTTTTATTAGAGGGGGGAGAGAGAGAGAGAGAGAGAGAAGAAAAGCAAGAGAGAGAGAGGAAAAAAAAACACATCAGTTTGTTGTTCCACTTATTTATGCATTCATTGGTTGATTCTCGTATGTGCCCTGACCACCTAAGTTACCTGGCCAAAGCTAACATATTCTATTTTAATTATTATGAAAGACTACTTAGTCTATAAGATTTTAATCAATGCTATTTATATGTGATAAATTCCATAAAATAAACTGGATAGATGTAAGCAAATCCTATATAATAAAAGAGTAATATTCAAATTGACCATACCTCTGCTACACACACAAGCCATGCCCAACACCCACACCCACCAGTCAATCAGGAGCGAATATGCAAATAAACCGAACCAAGATGGCTGCTGGTCACAGAGAATAGGAGGGAGGTGTGGGTTTCCCCAGGAATGAAGGAAGTCAAGCTTTCCACCTGCCCTTGCCAGCTCAGGCCTCCTCTCAATGCTACAAAGTTTAAATTATATAAGATAATGATGACAGCCACAGAGCTGGAGAGAGCAGGAGGCTTGGTTGCTCCACGAGATAGAGGAAGCCAAGCTTCCATCTACCCTGGTTGGCCCAGGTCTCTGCTTAAGGCTACACTATTTCAATTATAGAAGGTAAATAAACAGCTGCCACCATGTAGCCAGCAGAAGGCTTGGCTCTGCTCTAGACTACAAAGTTTCAATTGTAGAAGAAAAATAAATCTCAGATACCAAGGCCTCCACTTAAGTAGCCAGGGGATGTGGCCAGCCTGCAAACCACCACAGGCCCTTGCCCAGGCCACTCTACACCCCAAGGGAACTCCACTCTGATCCAAGACATCCTTCAGAGCAAACCAGCTGTTTCCCACCCATGCACCAGGCATCTATCCTATCTAATTAAAGAGTAATATGCAAATTGACCATCACTCCAACACACAAGATTGTTCATCCCATGTGGATAAAGATCCTGCCTCCATGTGGACACAAGATGGCCACCACAAGGTGGCCAGCAGGGAAGGGCAGTTGGGAAGGACCAAGCCTGCAAGAGAGAGCAGATGGGGGTGATCAAGCCTGCAGGGGAGGGCAGTTAGGAGTGACCAGGCCAGCAGAGGACAGAAATTGTGGGTGAATGGGCCTGCAGGGTAGGGCATTTTTTGGGGGGGGCCCAGGCCTGTAGAGGAGGGCAGTTAGGGGCAAACAGGCTGGCAGAGGATCAATTAGGCACCAATCAAGCTGGCAGGGGAGTGGTTAGGGGGTGATCAGGCTGGCAGGCAGAAGCAGTTAGGGGCAATCAGGAAGGCAAGCAGGGGAGCAGTTGGGAGTCAGCAGTCATAGATTGTGAGAGGGATGTTTGACTGCCCGTTTAATCCTACTGGGATCTCGCCAAAAGGAGAAGTCAGACATCCCTCAAGGGGTCTCATAGCGGAGAGGGTGCAGGCTGCACTGAGGGACACTCTCCTCCACCCCCATGCACAAATTTCATGCACTGGGCCTCTAGTATAATATAATCATATATATATATAAACATATATGTTTGCCAACCTATTCAAGACCTGAAATGTATAGAAAAATATAAACAATGCTCAATCACCCCAGAAAGGTTTGTGGTAACCATATACTATCAATCCATCAGTCTCTTCTTCCCAGTGAACTATTAACATAATTTTTATTACCTTAGCTTAATTTTTATTACCTTAGCTTAATTTTATTGTTCTGGTAATTTCTGTAAATCAAACTGGACAGTATATATTTTTTTATTTTATCTTTTGTTCAACACAATTTGAAATTCAGCCATGCTGTGTTACTTGATTTAACTTTTGTATTGATGAGTGGTTTTTCACATTTAGAATGCACAATATTTTGTTTATACTTTAATTTCTTAATAAGCATCTGGATTTTTCTATGTTTTGTCTATTAGCATTAAAAGTTTTATAAACATGTGTTATATAAAAATTTTTATTAACATATATATTCACCTCTCCTGGGTAAATGTCTGGGTGTGGAAATGTTAGATCACGAAGTTGGTATAAGCAGAACTTTATTACAAAAAACTGCCAAATTGCTTTTCAACATGTTTGTACTATTTTAAACTCCCATTATCTGTATATGAATGTTCTAATTTTTCCACATCCTTACCAATGATTGTTAGTTTCAGCAATTTTAGTGGGTATGGAAGATATTTCATGATTTTTTTTGTTTGTAACTAAGCATGTTGAATAACATTTCATATGCATATTGGCCATCTTCTGCATTCTTTTATGAAGAGTCTGCTCAAGTCTTTGCCCATGTTTTTTCAATTGGGTTGTGTTACATCAGGTTTCCAAAAATGGTTCCAATGAAATACTTCTCCTGGTATTCATGCTTGAATAGTCACCTCTCACATTGTAGTCCAATTAGCCCTCTGACACATCTCAACCAATGGGAAGTCATAGAAGTAATACTCTACCAGTTCCAGATCTAAATCTATCACTTCCTTACCAAATAACGATTTCCTGTCATTTCCATTCCACAGTTTTATTACACACTTGATTATAAAGGAAGACAGGTATTAGGTGTGTGCTGTTGTATGCTGTTACCAACGGTATGCTAACTCTCGGATTCCAATATTTTTCAAAATAGGTTGTCCCAAAAACATATATACATACTAAATAATTACAAAAGCAGTGCTTATTAAAATAGATTTATTCAAAGTTGAGCTATCAGCTCTTAATTACCATCATTTGGTTGTCTTACTGTGTGTTTCTTAATTCAAGTAAGTATTTATGTTGGAAAATTTTCAACTAGACACTATTCCTTGAAACAATAAGCCATCCCATCAATTAAACTATTAACAACCTATGAAATGATCACTGGAAAAGGAATGGTGAACAAAACTACCACAATTCCTACTTAATTTTTTTTACTGGAAAACATGATAGAAAATAATTATAATTATATATATAATTACTTACATGTATGTTCTCTAAATAGTGTATGTGCAGGATTTTTTATAAGTCTAAACTCTGGAAAACTAGCTGAGCCCTAAGGTCAATGAAAAAAAAAATTTCTTAAGAAGATGATTTTTAAGACAAGACCTGAAAAGAAAAGTTTAAAGAGGTAGAGAGAAAAAAGACAAATATTTCAGATATGTGAGCTCTTAGAATTTATTAAAGCATGATGGGTTTTACATACTGAAGAAAGCAATCATGATGAGTTTTAGGTACTGCAAGAGTCTGAAATGGCTTGAGAAAAGAATGTAAGTGAAGGACTTGAACTAGGTGAATTTGCCTATATTAGAAGAGTTCAGATCATGCTAGAATCCCAAGGGCCTGTTAAGTGTTTTCACTTAAATAAACACCAGATATCTATAAAAGAATACAGAGCTGAGGCATGAAGTGAAAAGGTGTATATTTTAGCAAGTCTACATTGGGGTGAAAGAGTGAGAAAAGATGAGTTATAATACTACTGATATACCCTGGTTTAAAATGCTATGGTAGTAATGAATTTCACAGATTTCCTACCTGAGACTATTCATTTAAAAAAATTTTAGCCCTACTGGTGTGGCTCAGTGGTTGAGCATCAACCTATGAACCAGAAGGTCTTGGGTCACTTCCTGATCAGGGCACATGCCCCAGTGGCTCATCCCCAGTGGAGGATGTGCAGGAGGCAGCCAATCAATAATTCTCTCTCATCATTTATGTTTCTATTTCTTTCTCCCTCTTCCCTCCTCTCTGAAATAAATATATATATATTAACATATATATATATATTAATATAAATATATATAAATATAAATATATGTAAAATATAAATAAATATATTTTTAAAATTTTTAAATAAAGCAATATTTCTCTAAGAGCTGAAACATAGCTAAATAAATGTACTAGGTTCCTTGGCAGTTAGATACAACCATGTGACTGTGTGCCAGCCAATGAAATATACGTGAAAGTAATTGACACCTATCCCAGCCTTGGCTCATAAAACTATCCCACCTGTGCTCATCTGTGCTTCTCCACAGGAAATGTAGGAAGCAAACTGTTGAATATGGGAGACCGTACATCAAGCTGGATCACTACCAACTTTTCCACCTGTCCAGTATCCTTAGGAGAGCAAATATGATACACATTTGGAGCCAACTTGCTACAGCATTTTGGCTATGCTAATACACAACCTTAAACTCAGTTTTAAAGATAAGTGCATTTTGTAGAAAACGACTTTAAAATTAAAGTCAGTCATGTGTCACCAAACATTTCTTTTTTCTCTAAGCTAATAATTATCAGTATCTAAGCCACTCCTTACTAATTAGTGACAGTACACTTCACCATGCTGTTTATACATATTATCCACAAGATGCCCTTATATCACTTTTCAAAAGTCAGCTTTACTTGGATAAAATATATTATTTTTCTAGTAATTCAATAACAAATTACTACAAACTGGGTGGCATATATATAAATTTTATTATCTTACAGTTCTGGAGACTATTAATTTGAAATTAATATGTCATCAAAGGTGGTTCCTTTGGAGCTTCTGAGGTTGAATTTGTTCCCTGCTTCTCTCCCAGCTTCTGGTGGTTTCCAGCAATTTCTGGCTTCTCAGTTGACAGGTACACCCTCCAATCTTTGCCTCTCTTATCACATGGTGCTCTGAGTTCCTAGTAATCACTGATGTGTGTCCTCTCATTATAGTTTTTCCTATTCTAGTGGGACAAGGAAACTGACAAGATTATGAAGCTCATGCTACTTGTTGTGCTGTGAACAATAAAGTCCTTCGTTGTGCTAGCCTAATGTCTTTTACCAGTAATGTGGAACTATGATAGGCTAACTTAATTGCTTATAATTTGGGTAAAAGTTTCTTTATAATCTCCTTTGTTGATGCTTTTTTCAATGACTAAGTTTTTAAAGCTGGTATTCCATAGGCTTTATATTTTAGCCCAACTGTTTGTATTTGTTTAAGTCTACTTACTAAATACATTTTACCTAAATTTGTAAAATGCTTCAATAGTTATCTTTTTACAAATAACTTTTAAGTTTTATATGCAGTTCAGATATCTTTCTTTAACTCTAAATTCACTAGTATGTATCCTATTACATATATCCCTTCATTGCATGTCCTAGCACATACCTGGCATCCCTTCCTGATTATCAAATAGTCCTATGAAATGACCTATATTCAGTTAAATTCATTAAATATTCTATATAGCATATTCCTGATTTGAAATGTCTGATTGAACACTACTTATTTTACCCATACACTTAAAGGATTTTACACTGCTGAAAACATTCCTAATTATTAAACCCCATAGCCTTCATATCAGACATTTTGCTTCTTTTCCACCCCCTATTATTATTCAAATAAATTTTAGACTAGAGAGAATAATAAATTCTACTGAAAATAGCAAAGTGTTCATGAGTTTAGGAATGAAAAATGGGTCAACTCTGATAAATGTAAAGGTAGTTGATATAACAACAGTGAAAAGTAACTATATAACTTTGAAGAATACTAGTAGAATTAGGGATGCAAGAACAAGAGGCAAAGGTGATTATTATGAATAATCATATACAAAAAAAGAAATATTTGAAACACATAGTGAAATGAACAAATTCCTAGGAAAATAACAGGACAAAAGTGATACAAAAAATAGTTAAATATAAATTTTGGAATCTGAGTCTATAATTTTAAAATCTTTCCATAATTAAACCTCTAGGTCTAGACAGTTTCACCAATGAATTATAATAAATATTTAAGTGATGAATTCTGCTAATTTTACAAAAATATTTTAGAGAATCAAAAATTGGAAATATTCCACAACTTATTTACTAAGGCTCACATAATTTTGATATCAATACCTGGTAAAATATTATAAGAAAAAAAATTACAAACCAATATTGCTCATAAACACAGAAACAAATATACTGAACAATATACTCAAATCAAGGAATATGTGAAAAAGAATATCACAGATAATTACTAATTGTTTAAAATATTAATAAATTAAATTCATAAAATTGAGGATTATTGTTCATCAGTATACATAATTAAGAGAGTAAAAATACAATTTTCCCAATTTTACAAGTAATTTAAGCCAACATCCTATCTAATAAAAGAGTAATATGCAAATTTGACTATACCTTCGCTACGATACAATACCAGCCAATCAGGAGCGGAGGTTGAGGCTGGGCCAGGCAGCATGGCGGGATCTCAATAGATCGGAGCAGTGCAGTACGGTGGCTGGCATACAGTCGGGTCTGGAGAGGCCTTTTCTGACCTGGCTGTAGGTCTGGCCAGGCTGGGGGCGTGGCCAGGCAGCGATTGAACCCGATCACAAGCGATCATTTTGCTGGGTGCTCCAGGCAAGGGGCAAAAAGGCCAAGCTAAGCAGCCTTTTTGCCCCCAGCCTCTGCCAGGCAGGGATTGACCCTGATCTTGGGGCGACTGCTTCACTGGGTGCCCCAGGCCAGAGGCATAAAGGCCAAGTGGCCTTCCCCCCCCCCCCCCCCGCCTCCGGGAGGGGGGCGTGGCCAGGCAGCAATGGCCCCAATTGCAGAGTTATGGCTATGTGGGTTTCCCTGGCCAAGGTACCCTGCCCAAGGACAGAAAGCCTGCCAGAGGCTTTTAACCTTGGGCAGGCCAGGGGTGAGCCTGAGGGCTCCCAGTATGTGAGTGGGGGCAGGTTGGGCTGAGGGTCCACCCACCCCCAGTGCATGAATTTCATGCACCAGGCCCCTAGTTACCTATAAAATCCTATATCTAGCTTACATAAAGTATTATTTTAAAGCAATAAAACTATCAAGCATACAATTAAAAAGGCAGGGAGACATGAAGAATAACTTCATAGATAAACAATTCTAAACAGCTTATAAATATGTAAAGGTGACCAATTCTTATATAATCAAAGGAATGCCAATATGTACTCAACTGATTGGCCAATATTAGAACAGAAAAAAAAAGAAAAATATTCTATTTAAGTGTTGAAGAATTTATGGACCAGCAGGAATTCCCATATGCTCCTCTAAGAATTATAAATTATTGGCATGGCCTGTGTGGCTCAGTTTGTTGGAGTGTCATCTCTTGTACCCCAAAACCATGGGTTTAGTTTTTAGACAGTGTACTTAAGGAAATAAACCACTTTTCTCTCGTATTGATCTTTCTCTCTCCTTTCCTCTCTCTGTAAATTCAATGAATAATATTATTGGGTAAGGATTAAAAATAAATGAATATATATATATATATATATATATATATATTCTTAAAATTTCATTTTGAAAATTATTTGGCAGTATTTACTAGAGTTAAACATCTAAATACTTCATGAAACGACATTTTCCCTTTCAAGGTTTATGCTCATCTAATATTCATATATATATGTGCCAAGGTTCTTATAGCTGAATATTCATAGGACATAATAATAGTCAAGAGATTGAAAACAACAGCAATATCCACCAAGATTAGACTGCATAGACTGCTGCAAATTGAGACAATAGAATAAATACTATGCAGCAATGAAAACAGCATATTTACAGTACCTCATCCTGGATATTTTTTCTGACTATCTCACTTACCAGGTTAACATCATGGTTTTGATGGCTCTGAATCCTTATATGCATTTGCATTATGCATTGCAGCAATAATTATGGATTTTACTGTAAATTTCTGTTTATATGGCATCTCAATAGCTAAATAATTGTTATCTTAGTTCTTTGGATTATTTATCTTCATATTCTCAATTTCTAACTCAACAACTCATATCACCGAAACTTTCACATTATATTTATTAATATAACTAGAGGCCCACTGTACAAAATTTTGTGCACTGGGGGAAAGAGTGTGTCCCTCAACCTAGCCTGCACTCTCTCCAATGTGGGACCTCTCAGGGGATATCTGACTGCTGATTTACGCTGATTCCTGTGGGCCTAAACCAGTAGTCTGACATCCCTCTCACAATTCAAGAATGCTGGCTCCCAACCACTTACCTGCCTTCCTGCCTGATTGTCCCTAACCACTTCTGCCTGCCAGCCTAATCACCTCCTAACCAGTACCTTGCCAGCCTGATCGATGCCTAATTGCTCCTCTGCCAGCCCAATTGCCTCCAACTGCCCACCCATCCTGGCCTGGTCACCCCCAACTGTCATCCCCTGCTGGCCTGGTTGCCCCTGACTGCCCTTCCCTACAGGCCTGGTCATCCTTAACTGTCCTCCCCTGCTGGCCTAGTTACACCCAACTGCCCTCCCCTGCCAGCTTGGTTGCCCCTAACTGCCCACCCCTGCTGGCTTGGTCACCCTCAACAGCCCTCCCCTGCCAGCCTGGTTGTCCCCAATGGCCTTCCCCTGCTAGCCTGATCTCGCCCCCAACTGCCTTCCTCTGCTGGCCTGATTTCACCCCCCCGCCCAACTGCCCTACCCTGCAGATCTGATTGCCCCTAACTGCCTCTCCCTGCCTGATCTTCGCTAACTGCTCTTCCATGCTGGCCTGGTCTCTCCCTTAACTGCCCTCCCTTGACGGTCTGATGCCCTCAAATGCCCTCCTCTGTAGGTCAATTTGGTTCTGATTGGTTGGTTTCTATGCCAGTTAGTGTCAAAAGCTCCACATCCTAGGCAGCCATTGGCTCCTCACAGTTTACCCAGATTTAGCTATGATTGGTCAGTTCTATGCCAGTCAATGTCTCTGGGCCTATCAATGGGGCCTGATCAGAAAGGTGAATCTGATCAGCAGTCCTTGTGGAGGCCTGGAGAGAAATGGAGGCATGGTTGCTGACCAGGCCTGGCAAGAGAGAGAGAGGCAAGCCCTGATCAAACGCTTCCACAGAGTCTTCAGATCAGACCCTGCTTCTCTCTTCAGGACCCTGTCTGGGCTCCCTCAGAAGTCAGTGCTGGATCACCATGCCTGCAGCCATAGCAGTCAGTGCTGAGTCGCCACAGCAACCCAGCATTGACTGCAGGACTGACTTCTGTTGTTGCGGATGTGACAACCCAGGGTTTTTATATATTAGGATGATTGAATGGGTGAATTAATGTAATATTCCATTTTAATCTAAGTCATTCTGATAATTAATAGAGCAGCTAATGGCAGAGCAGGGCGTTTGCTTATTACTAAACATACACAAAAGATAATAAGGAGAATAAAGTCAACAGATTTCTGCCTTCATTTTGTCCACTTGGTAATAGTCAGTATATATACTATAGTCTAAAGCTAGTGAACATGCCACATCTCTTAAAAGTTTCCTGAGACACAAAGGCAGATTGGCAAGTGTGTTTGAAAATTTAAGATTGGGACAAATGGAAAGTCAGGTTTGGTAATGTTTGTATTAACTTGTAGGATGACATTAAACGTGTCATCCTCTCCCAGCACTCCTCTTTAGAGCAGCTAACAGAGAAGTAGTTTTTGATTTGTACTCTTCTGAAGAGTTCATTTCCATTAAAAATTTCTCACAATAGATATGCATTGAATAAGATAATCAATGATCACACTTGGTTTCTATATTTAGTTGTCCTTTGTTGTTCTATTTATTTATGTAATCTTTATGCATGTTCTTAGAAAAACCATCCTCATATACGGTACCTATGAATGAATTCAAAGAACTTCAGTGAGTTTAACACTTAATAAAATATTTTTACTTGCAAATTCTCCCTCTGCCTCTTTTATTTCCACTACTTCTTAAATACCAGTTTTATTAATAAAGTCCAATAATGAATTTTGCCTCCCTCTATGATATCCCCCATACTGTTATCAAAGTGCATATTTCTTCATTTCATTCTTCTGCTTTAAAAAATCAGTGCCTCTCCATTAAGTTACAAATTCCTGGGAATAGCACACAAACTTATTTATGTCTCTGCCTTTTAATCATACCTGCCTCATCTCCTTCTATATCATAGACACACTGGAAAAGCAGAGTCTCAAGAAGGCTCATTGTTTTCTCGCCTTCCTGCCTTTGCACATGCCTTTCTCTCTGCTTTGAAGGTTTCTTTTCTATTTTCTGACTAACTCCAGCATATCTTTTAAGGGTTAAAATCCTAGTGGGATGGATACCTTTTCTAACCCACTGCTTTGCATCAAAAGTTCTTCCTATGACTTCTCATAGCACCACTGAATGCACATATAAAGAGTATATAAAAAGTATCACAACGTTTAGTATTACTTCCAAACTATCACTGAACCATTTCCCTCCATGTCCAAGCGGAGTCCCAGGAAGCTCAATCATACTATTAAATGAATAAATTAATATATCAGTTTCGTGGACATGCAGATACATAGGGCCCTTGCCATTCTGCTAGGTAGCTACTTTCCCTGTTCTTCCTCTCTCACTCTTCTCATTATACCACAGTTACCACCCTGTGGATACATGTTTCATTTATGTGCCTGTTGTCCCTAGCAGAATTCTGCAGCTCACCTCAGTGCTCCTTAGCATCTGCTAGCTTCCCTTCAGCTCCTAGTTTAAATAATGTTCCATATGCATTCTTCAAGGTTTATTGATTCCGTTCTCTAGAGAGTGCCCTATACTTCAAGGGAAGAATTTGAAAATATGAGGATCATTAAAATAAATTCCTGTGTTTGGGCCAAAGTTCAGTTATGGTACTGTAGTTGTTTACAGATTTCAGCCTGAGAGCAAAGTAATATAATACAAGACATTGAAGGTAAATATCTAAACAACAGACTAATGGAATTTTCTGGGTCTTAATTCTAATCAGTTATTTGCCACAGGAGAATGGTTTTGAAGTCAAGGTTTAAAATTCAAGCACACATTAATGGAATTCATTATTGCAAAGCTTAGAAGTTATAAGTAAAGCTAAAGTACAGGTAAAACATCAAGAATGTGAGGAGAGACTTGGAACCTCACTGACACATTGGTATAATTTTATTTACTTTTTTTCATAAGAGCTAACGACTTTGCATAATGTATCCAGTAAGTTGACATGTTTTTATATCTCACAACCTTAGATAATTAATGTAGATATGCCTTCAAAATCTTCCTCTTTACCCTGAGAATTAAATTCTTTAAAAAATGATCTGAAAATTTCACATGATTGTACCATAAGCATTTCAAACTCAGCATGCCTAATACTAAATTTGTTTCAGCATTCTCTGCAACCTCAGTCTCACTACTTTCATTCTCTTAATTATTGGAACTTTCATCAATTGAAGGCATCACATATAAATCAGTCTCATCCCTATGTTATATAATGCACACTTTTGTCATCAAATTGACCAATGTTACAGCAAATCTTTAGTATAGCTCTATTAGTGATGCTTTCACTTTTATATGAAAAATTGACACATACTTCTCTCTATGCTGTTCTTCAGGTCAAACTTTTTGAAATTATTTTTATTTTTTATTATTTCTTCCATCCACATCGAATCTTTCAGGGAATCCTATAGGCTTTTCTTCCAGAATGTATCCCAATTTGACCACCTTTAATCATTACTGTTGAAAAAATACAGTCCAAGTCATCATTCTCTGTCAATAAGACTACTATGCTCGCTTCCAAATTGGTCACCTTGTGTCTACTCTTGCTCTTGAACACCAGTCTGAAACATCATCCTAAAGGATCAATTTGATCATAATCGTTACTACTTGCAATAGGTTTGTCTAAAATAGTTCTCTCACCATGCATGTTGAAATACTTGATAAAACCCGTGGGAAATATTTTAAATATATAGCTGAGACATTAAGAAATATCAAAAAGTCAAAACACAAAGTGCAAGCATGAAACAAGAGAAGTCAACTTGCATTGATACTCAGGAGCACAAAATATGGAGAATGCAGAACTTAGCTTAAATATAAAACACTACAAAGACTCCTCCTTATGAGAGAAATTGAAGAAAAGAAAAAATCTCATCCATCAAAGGAAATGACAAAGACACATTTGTGTCTCATTCTAGGTGATAGGTAAAAAATAGAGTAATTCATGAAAATCATCAGCACAAAAACTGCTGGATTATGTATATTTATCTTACAGTTTTGCCAAGCAATGCAGACTACATATTTTGTAGGTGAAGGGGCCCCCACCAGAGTGCCTGCCTGTCACAAGGCACAGAACACAGTGGATGGGCCACATGCTCAAAAGGGAACTGCAAATCATTCCACCAGTAATTCCACTGCTGATTCCTCCTGAAAAAATAAGACAACAAAACACACACTCACACTGAGAGAGAGAGAGAGAGATGAACCAACAAGCTATCATAAGCAATAATAAGTAGAAAGAGTGCATAGCAGAAACAGACATCACCCCCAAAATTTTGTGTAATTAACATAATAGCTACCCTGTTCTTTTCATTGGCTGACATTTAATTCTCAAAGAATGCAGATATTGGCAATGTTCCCATTTTTCATATGAAAACAATAAAACATATACATTTAGAATACTTCCTCTTTTCATATATAAAGCGAGAGGCCTGGTGCATGAATTTGTGCATGGGGGAGGGGATCATGCTGGTCGACCCAGATAGGGGTTAGTAGTGGGGAGGAGACACAGGAGATTGGCCAGTCTTGCTCCCAATCAGGGTGAGAAAATGATCAGATGTGAGGCCAGATGGGGGGAGGGGCCCCAGGTGGTTGGGGGGCCTATGAGGGCCCCTATCAGGCTGGTTGGCCTCCCCAGTGCATATCATAATGGCTGGTTATTCCAATCATTCTGTCATTCCAGTCACTTAGCTTTTATCCTAATACAAGAGGCCCAGTGCATGTAATTTGTGCACTCGGGGAAGGGGGACCCTCAGCCAGGCCTGAGCTCCCTTGGAGTCCAGGAGCCCTTGGGGAATGTCTGACTGATGGCTTAGGACCATGCAAAGAGTAGGCCTAAGCCATCAGTCAGACATACTTTGTGCTGCTGCGAAGGTAGCACTGACCACCAGGGGACAGCTCCTACACTGAGCATCTGCTCCCTGGTAGTCAATGGGCATCATAGTGACTAGTTGTTCCACTGTTCAGTCTATTTGCGTATTAGCCTTTTATTACATATTATGATATAAAAACCTAGGGTCTGTAAGGACCGAAGGCTCAACCAACTGGAAGTCAGTCCTACAATCAGTGGTGGGTTGCCAAGGTGACCCAGCACTGACTGCCACTGCTGCAGGCACCATGACCCCACAGTGAATGTCAAGGGGGTGCGAATCAGGTCTGGAGAGAGTCTTGAAGAGAGAAGCAGGGTCTGATCCATAGCCTCCGTGACAGCTGTTGATAAGCTCATGCCTCTCTCTTTTTCTCTGGGCCTGGCCAGCAGCAACACCTCTTTTTCTCTCTGGGCCACCACAAGGGTTGCTGATTATCCCTGCCTCTCTGGTCAGGTCCAGGGATAGGGCCAGAGATGCTGACTGGCATGAAACCAAACAATCTGGGTGAACTTCAATGACAGAACCTAACGTGGGGGCTGAGGAGGGGTTTTAAGGGCAACTGCTATTTGGTGTACGGTGTAAGAAAGCAGTTCAATTTCTTAATGATGGGTTTGGCAGTATATTGCATATGGCTGGTATTAGTCCAGATATAGGGATTATGTATTTTTGTCTGCCAAGAGCATCTCCTCCTGCTGAAAAAGGCTCCCCTCCCCCGCCATTTAAGCAATCTTATCCTACATAATATATCTATACTAATAAAAGGGTAATATGCTAATTAGACTGGGTTGACCAGCCATCATCCAGATGTTCGACTTTCTTCTGGACAAAGCCTTGGTGGTGGGGGCCAAGGAAGAGAGGGCATTTGGGGGCAAGATCAGGCCGGCAGAGGAGGGCAGTTGGGAACGAGATCAGGCCAGCAGGGGAGGGCAGTTGTGGGTGATATCAGGTTGGCAGTGGAGGGCAGTTAGGGGTGATCAGACAGGCAGAAGCAGTTAGGGGAAATCAGGCAGGCAAGCAGGTGAGCGGTTAGGAGCTAGTGGTCCCAGATTGTGAGAGGGATGTCTGACTGCCAGTTTAGGGTTTAGATAGGGCCTAACCCAGCAGTAGGACATTCCCCGAGGGGTCCCTGATTGGAGAGGGTGCAGGCTGGGCTAAGGGTACCCCCTTCCCCCATGCACAGATTTTGTGAACTGGGCAATACACACACACACACACACACACACACACACACACACATATACGTCACATATGTAAATATGACATTCTTACTTTTAATCACCATGCTATGATACTTATTAGAATGATCAGCTACTAACTATATCAGTGTATTTAAAACATTAAAGTACTAAAAGAAGACCCTGAACACATGAACAAGAAGAAAGCTTATCACAAAAAAATCTAGTCTTTTAAAAAGAACAAAATTAAATTCATTAAAATAAATATATTGTTGCCATGATTAATTTTTAAATAGCTGAGTTTGTTTTACTTAATAAAATTGTCCTTTAAAATGTATTGATGTCTGTCCAATTTAACATTTAGTAATTTTTAGTGGGGTTTTAGACATTCAAATGCAAGTATTAAAATAAAGTAGACTTGTCTTAAAATCTAGCTTCAGGGTTAAGGAAGAATCCTGTGATAATCATTGGGTATCTGGCCCAGAGTGTCTGGTATCCTGATAAAACTGAAACCTATATTCTCTTTGTCTTTTTTAACTGCCTTAGACTCCTTAGAGTTTTCACTATGATGTTAGGTAATTCAAATTATGTGATTTTGAAAAAAAATTTTTCAGTATAAGTCCTTTAGGAGTCAGCATCTCTTTTTGAATTTTATCAGTGTGAATGTGTTATAATAATATACGGTGTACTAACAATTCCTGCAAAGTACGTTGTGCAAAATACCCATTTAAATTCTGATATGTTGAGATAAATTTCAGTATTACAGGGAAGGCAGCTTACTCCTGCTGACTTACTCCAGGACTCTCCAGAAATGTCTGGCTAAGATTGAACATGGTAAGGTCTTGAAGTTAATGCATTTTAGATTTCAATATTTTTTGGACTTGTAACTAAGAAGGTCAGAAATATTCAATTTTAGATTAACTAATTTGGTCTTTAATCTGAATTTTTGGATTTTTATTTCTTTGGCACATTCAAATCTAGGATTTTAATCATCCCAAACATCATAGTGGGATTTTTTTATATGAAAGCTATATCATATTCTTGGCATATAAGTATTGCTGCAAAATTTCTGATAAACACAATATGGCTACACATCATTGTGCATGGGGAATAGAAAATTGTTAAGTTGATTTAAGATACTTATTGTTCTTAAATCTAATGACTTAAGAGTTAAAAATCATGTTAACTGTTAGAGAAAAAATTTATTCTTCACACCTAATACTTTCTTCTATTTGGAGAAACATCAAATATAGTAAAACATTTTAAATCCACTGGATGCCTTTTGGTAAACTTCCCCATTTGTTTTCTAAGGGGGTAATTTGGCAGAGCAAAATTTGGCTTATATATTAATATTTTTTTCAGTTTCACTGTTTTAATTTCTTGTTTAAAAAGGATTAAGACAATAAGCAAAACAAAAGAAAATCTCTTTAATGTCCCGATAAATTAAAGCATTTGTATAGGTCCTCAATTTAGTCCATCAAAATAAAGTCAGTCTTGAGAACACTTACTTATAAATTTAGTGAGTAATGCCAAATGGAAAATAGATCCCAGCTACTACCAGGAAGGAAAAATTTCCTTAGCTTTTCAAGGCCTAGGAACAGACTCTTATATTCTGGTACTCCTCCTCCATAGAGGATTGTGTATTTACAATGCTAAAAATTAAACAAAAAATCCAAAGTGGTTTTCTTGCCACTGAAAATATTCAAGACCAGCTTGTCTTGAGATCTTTCTCCTCAATTGTATGCTGTAACTCAATAAATTCATAATATTACCGAGACCGGTTTGGCTCAGTGGATAAAGCGTCGGGCTGCGGACTGCGGGGTCCCGGGTTAGATTCCTGCAAGGGCATGTACCTTGGCTGCGGGCACATCCCCAGTGGGGGGCGTGCAAGAGGCAACTGATCGATGTCTCTCTCTCATCGATGTTTCTGGCTTTCTATCCCTCTCCCTTCCGCTCTGTAAAAAATCAATAAAATATATTTTTTAAAAAAATTCATAATATTAGTATAGTCCACTTGATTTCTATAAAGGGGGACTATTTTTATTCAATATACTATACTGGACATTCAGCCATTCATTTTTCTGCTGGAGACTATGTTTTCTCCCGTACAAAGCTGAAATCTGTGTTTCCTGGAACCACATACTACATGAGGAGCAATACAGCTTCTTGGACAGTTTTTACACTCATTATCTCATAGCAATATCTAAGAAAGAATGCAAAAATGGTTGCACTGTTTTTGTGGTTTATTTAATGCATAAATATGCAATTCAGGTCTCAGGTCACATTTCCATCTGGAGAATATGCATCCTCAAACTATCATGAAAGTCTAAATTAGTTTAAATTCTCTCCAGATACACTGGGCAAAAAGACCATGTAGTGCCTTTCTTTCATTTTAACTTCTTCACTTAAATGTTGATGATACTTTTTAGTTATTTTAATTTATTTTTCTGTAGAATAGAAAGATAATTTTTTTGCCTATTGATGACTTCTGTTCATATATCTAAAGTCTTAGAAAGATATTCATCTAAGTAGATTACTACTGTCAGAAAGAATAGATGAGAATGCTTTTTATGAGTGTGGTTAAGTAACTCAGGTAAAATCTTAAACACTGGGAAAATAGGGTCAGACTAGTTTCTATTCATAATACTAGGGGTATTATGAATATTACCATATATATTACTCAGAGGAGAATATGGCAATCCATATTGAGCCCTTAGCAGAATGTATAGCTCCAAACCACTCAGCATTTATGAAAATGTCAGCTTTCTTAATTCAGATATATCCACTGTGGTGATTTTCCTATATTAAATCCTTTATTTTATGTTTGATTTTAAAAATTATTTATTTGTAATAATATTTCATTAACTGTATATGTACTATTATTCAACACAAAGAGCTTTATTCTTCCTGTGACTTTTGTCTAGGTTTTAATTTCCACATACATGTATTATATGCAAGCATTAGACACCTTATAAATATTTAACCACTTTTTGTTTATCTTGGACTTAAAAATAATATATTCTTAGTAAGATGAGCATTATTTTATACTAGCCTCTTTTTCTATGAAAATATGTTTTTTTAGGAAAAAAATGTATTAAATTGAATATTGCAAATGATGAAAGCATTTGTGCATTTAATATATTTTCCTTTACTGGTGATTCTAACAATCTCCAAATAGAGTAAGAGTTAAGGTGTTAAAAAATGTATTATTCAGTGCATAATATTGATTAACTCTGTATAAGCATTTTAAGATTGTGCATAAATCTTCTTCTTTTACACACATATATACACATGAATAAAAAAAGTTAGAAAATTTTAAAACCAAAAATGATAAATAATATGTAGATAAAAATAAATTTATGTAAATTATAAAAAATGTGTCCCATATGTGCACATTTTGAAGAATTGAGGAATGCAAAATAAATAAATAAATAAATAAATAAATAAATAAATAAATGAGTTTGTCAGTGGTAAAAATAATTGACAACTACATCATCTTGTAATAAGAGTAATATTTTACATGTTTCTCTTAGAAATATTTCATGTTCAACATGAACTGACTCCTCAAAAGTCAGTCTTCAAAGCACTGTGCAACATAGTTTAAGACTTTGTGATTGGCTAAGAATAACTTTATCAGAAGAAAATCATATGTTTGGGGAAAATCCATGATATCGAGGATCTGACAGATAGGTAAGAAAAGGTAAACAAATATTATCAGTACAAAATTGGGGTAAATCTCCCGATTACTTATTATTAAAATGGAGTTGTACTGTTTCTCTGGAAGTTTTTGGAGGTGTGGGGACTATGTATTTATTTCATGATTATTGGTGAATGCCACTGGCCTATGGTTCCTGGAATACCAGTAATAACTAATAATTAATAGAATGTAGAACTGAATTTCTCAGTTATCCTACTGAGAAAAATGGAAGCCTTCTGATTTTTATTTTGATGTGCTGGATTATAGTTTTGGGCACAATTTCAGTTTCTGAGAGAACTCGCCATGACACTTAAATCTTAATCTGTTAATGAATTCCTTGAGCCATAAACTTTCTGAGAAAAATTCAAGTGTAAATAATTCACTTAGGTTAAGTTTTAGCAATATTCAAGCTTAAGATAAAAATATAAAGCTTATGAACACTTCTTTATTCAAGATTACTTATAGTTGATCATCATTTATTATTTAATTTTACATTTATAGTATAATATTATTTTATTAGTATTGCTAAGTCTAAAACTCTGAATATTCCACAATAAAATAAATTGTGAGAAAGTTTTATGTTTTCTGCTCACAATACATTTGTATTATACTTAAGAATATTTCATCAAAAACTTGTTCTTAAAATATTGAAAACATACTAGTATTTAATAAAAAATACCCAGAAAAAACTAGCTACATTATGGCAATGCTTATGTGGGTAATATTAACAATGTCTATTTCTGAGTTCCAGAAGAAATAAAGATAACAATGGGAATGGCCATATTAAAATATATTGTGAGAATTTTTCAATATTGATGAAAGATTTAAGTTATACGTTTTTTTAAGAACTCTATATTTCAAGGAGAATAAATGCATTTATGTTTAAAGAATATCAAAGACAAAGTTGAGGTCAAACAGCCAAATAGAAAAAACTGACCATATATAAAAAATGAGTATTAGATTTATAGCATTTTTTTCAACATCAGAGAAAATTACATTTATAACATCAAAGTGCTGAGACAATATTTGCCAATATAAAATCCTGTATCTTGGAAAGCGATCAATATTGAAGGGAAAACAAACACATTTTACAGTAAACTGAAAGCCATTTACCAACAAGAATTTTTTTCTAAGAAGTCTTAACAAATGTGTTCACACAAGAAGGATCAATTTCAAAACTTTCAATTATTATTGTACCATTCCTTCCTCTGCCATGTATTACATAACACCAAGAACACTGGATATACACAATAGGTAAAATGAAAGAGAAGGAATCAATCACTACATAGTCTACAGATATTAAGAGATCAAAGATTTTATATTAGTGGAAAAACCTCAAGTTTCTCCCTCTAAGTATGTTAGCTGTAAGGTTTTTGTGGATATTATTTTATGAAATTTAGGAAGTTTAGGGCATGGAATTTTGATATATGATCTACCAGTCATGCTTCATGGTATTTACCCAAAAGAGTTGAAAACATATGTCTAGACAAAAACATATACATGGGTGTTACTTACTCACAAATGCCAAAACTTGGAAGCAGTGAAGTTGTCATTCAGTAGGTGATTGTATAAACTGTGGTACTTTCAGGCAATGGAATAGTATTCAGTGTTAAAAATAAATGAGCTCTCAAATCAGAAAAAAAGACTTTGAGTAATTTTAAATGCATGTTACTACATGAAAGGAGCCAATCAGAAAAAGCTACATAGTGCATGGTTTCAATGATATGACATTCTGGGGAAAGCACAGCAATTGAGATTTAAAAGATCAGTGGTTTCCAGTGGTTGGATTGGGCAGAGATAAATAGGCAGAACACAGATAATTTTTAGGACAGTGAAAATATTCTGTGTGATATCATATTGACAGATATATATCATTATACATTTGTCCAAATCCATAAAACTTTCAACACCAATAGTGATCCATTATGTAATCTATAGACTTTGGGTGATTATGATGAGTCAGTATAGGTTTATCAATTATAACGTAGCTACCACTCCGGGGTGGGGAGAGGTTGTAATGTTGATAATGGGGGAAAGCTAGGCATGTGTTGCAGTATGAAATATTTGGGAAATGTCTTTATCTTCTTAATTTTGCTGTGTACATAAATCTTCTCTGAAAATTAAAGACTTTAAAACATAAATTATAGCATAGAAAATGAATTTTACACTTGTGAAGGTTTGCTTTAAAATAGGCATTCCTTCCCCTGGCCCAACTCTAGCGAGCGGTGCAGATACTCTCTAGCAACAGTCCAGAGGCTCCATGAGATCACACGGGCCCAGTAGGGTCAGTTAGCAATGTTTAAGAAAAATATAGGAATCCTCATTTTTAAAAAATAAAACCTCCTAATATTCCAGTGTGGACAACATATTCAACAATGTGAATGCATGCTGAAAGTTCAACTTACATGATTCAAACCAAAGTATACATTCACACTGCATTACAAGGACAATCTGTCCCTCATTTGGCCACAAAATCTTCTATAACTTTACATACAACCACTACAATTCATGAGTCGACCCAAATGGAACATATTTGAACACTTCAGATAATTCTAAATTGAGGCTCATAGTAAAAATATTATAATCGAATACAGTGTAAATTCCATAAAAGCAGGAATATGGTCTATGTTATTCATCACTTTACAGGGTCCCCAGTTACATTAAATTACCTAGCACATAATAGCTACTGAATAACTAAAAAATAATTTATGAATAAATGATGAAATAAGGTAGACTTACTACTATCTATAAGTCCTGTAGCCCACATTCTATTGTCTGTCCTTCAAACTTACTATTAGTAAGCCCCCCCAGTCCCCATAGCTTCTTATAGGTACTCAGTCTAGCTTAGTAATAAATATTTTGAATTGTTTTCGTGTGCCCATAGTAAATTGCTTATTACTATGAAGTAACTTTAGAAAGTCATTCAAGAAACTATAGACTGTGATCAAGGGCTACACCAGTCTCCTCCTTACCCATCTCCACTATTAGAGCTAGAACTAACAAAATGCATAACATAAAACTGGTTTCTTTATTGGTCATAAAAATTATACATATTTTTGTAACATATTACAAGGTTTGAAGTAATTATTTCACCAATGTCCATAGTATGATATGTATCCAATGTCATTCATTTATTTTTTTCCTGATAATGTCACATCTTATAGTGAACATAATTAAACTTTTTTGTAATTTATGACATCAGTGTTTTCTAACCTGAGAGGTGCTTCACTCTAAAACTTATATTTTATTTCCCCATGTGAATATGCTTTTTCTGCCTTGCTTCACTGCCCTTGCCATCCTGGCTGCTTGAAATGCTCTTCAACATCCCGTTTACTGGCTCCATGAATCTTTCCATGACACGGCAGGGCTGAGCCAGGTGTCCTTTGTATGATAGGTAATATTTTTACCTGCTCAAATTGCCCATTAGGCTTTTTGCTTCTTGAAGACTGTGACTATGTCTTGTACCCTATTGTATTTATAGCCCTTACTCAACTGACTGGCCCAGTATTAATGCTCAATAAATATTTGATGAATGAGTGAATAAAGGACTTTCATAGAATCCTTATGATAGTGGATGATGTACCATGGTTCTAAAATTTTAATGCTTATTAGCATTGGAAGATGTAGAAATTTCCCTTACATGTCTTTTATCCAGTATTATAGTCATCAGAACTCTATTAACTAGAAATTCAGCATTTATTTAGAATGATGATAATGTGAACACCTTGGTGTTATTAAATTCCTTTTAGCATGATTTTTAAGAACATTTTTATATTCTGTATTTAATTTAAAAACATGATAGTCACAATAGCATTAATCAAAGTATGATTAATGATGATACCACATTTTCTGTTGTTAAAGATAAGAGATAATTTTTATTGTTGCGATGAATTTCTAGCTAAATTAGTCTATTTAAATTTAACATTAAACTATGGCTTATTAATATACAGCAATAATTTATTATGCTGATTTAGTATGTTTTAATGCACTAAATACTTGTTTTAATGCAGAGAATTTTTATTTCCTTCTGGCTATATTTATGAACTGAGAATAATATCTAAAGAATCAGTAACTAATAACATCTCTACTTTACACTCTTTCTGAGGAGTTTATCATGTATATAATAGAAACTTAGAGCTTTCTGTGAAATATTTAATACTATGGAGAAATATTAATATGAAGGATGCACTTTAGCAACAGCAAAGATTTCCCTTTTGGGAGAGGGGATGTTCCAGTGATATAATGTGTAATAAGGCATTGTGCTTCTAATCTTGGAGGCTTGTGGCTAATGAAGAGATAAAAACAAATAAAATAACTGGAACTAGTTTGCTCAATGCTAAATGCAATAAGAAAGTAATCTGAACCTTGAGTGTGGCTAGAATGGGGTCAAGTCCGACTGGAGGATTCCCCAAGTTACACACCAGTCAGCCTGGAGCCCTAAATTAAAAAGTAGTCAGACACCAGCAGAGGAAAAGAGCTGTTGGTGCTTCACTTTTTTCATTTCTCTTAGTTGCAATTGGTTCCTCGAAGTGAATTATGAACTGAAAGGAATTTGCAAAGTAAGATAATATAAACGCTTGAGTTGCCCTGCTGCCATAGGACGGCCATTAGGAAAGCAAAGGGTGTGGGTGGTGGCAAAGTGCTGCTCTGAAATGCATTATCTAATTATAATCGATGTTCTAGCTTCTGTGGAGCATGTCACAACACACGAGACAAAAGATGAAATTCTAGTGCTTTCAAGCTCTCCTGGGCAAGATGGCCTTTCTTGAGAAGGTGGGGAAAATGCTACAGCTCCAGGTAGCAGCAGCACACCATTTCACCTTTAACAACAGCATGCTCTTAACTGCCCGCCCATGTGAGGAAACTTATAAAAATTCAGAAAACGAAGACTTATAAATGAGGACACCATTGTTTTCATTAAGGCATTCATTTAAAAAGAGTTTTCAGGTCTGCAAGATGTTTCTTTTTTCTTTCTCTTTTTAGCCTCCTCTTCTTTCTGCCTCCCATGGTGATTACTCATAATCCCTGAACTAATAATGTTGCTTTAATTAATTATTTAGATTTAATTTAATAATCTGTTTCATTGTTCATAACATGAATTTGTGCAGTTCAACTGTTGAGGCAAGGCTGGTGGGAAGAATATATACACTGGCATAGAGGGACTAGAAATTCTAGTCCTGATTGATGAATATACTAATGAATCGTCTGGATGGTGAGATTAACAAAGTTTTTTCCTGCTAGATGTTTGGTAAGGAGAACTTAATCCCAGACCCCATTTCTTGGTTCTTTGCTTTAAAGCAACTCTAAAATGAGGGCTAATTAGTGTGACCTTTGAAATATTGATTTTCTTCACAATAGCCAAAGCCAGTATATCACAGAGATTGCAAAATCAGCTGTTAGCTGGGGGTTCTCCAAAGAGAAAAAGAAACAAGCAGAGCTTGTAAACCCCACCAGAGACCATTGTGGAAAGCCTTAGGAATGCTTCACAGCTCCAAGAAAGAGAGCTACATAGTATTCTATGGTGGGACAGTGCCAACACAAGCTAAGAACAGTGACAAGTTGTTAAACCTGGTGCAATTAAAATAAGTAAGTTTTCTAGAGAGTAATGATTACAACCACATATTGAAAATTGCTTCAAGTTTATAAATAATTGTTAGTTATTCCCATCATTATTTAAATAATTCACTTAAAGAAAAATGTATAGTGTTGTCAATTACCACATTAAAATGCCAGTCTTTTTAACATGATCAATACCATGATACGATGTCCATTAAAAAAACATTCACTTTTTTTTTCTTTTACTTATAACCCAATGATTTTATAAATATTTCCTATTGTGGGGACTTAATTCATATGTAATTTATTTGGAGCAGTGTCTGTGTCTGCTGTTTTGACTAGTGTTATATTATTAGACCAAGGGTAAAAACTTTGTAAATGAGAATATGATGCAAGTTTGCTGCAATATTTCTGCTTCACTGCTTTCTGGCTTTCCTAGTCATACAATAGCTTTGTTCGACCCATTTTTTTTTACAGTCAATAGGATAAAACCTATTTTCTTTCCTTTTTTGTAAGAGGAAAGGACAAGGAAAGGGAGAAAGAAAAAATATTGATGTGAGAGAGAAATATTGATTGGTTGCCTCCCATCTGTGCCCTGACCAGTGTTTGAACCTGCAACCCAGGCATGTACCCTGACTGGGAACTGGACTGCAACCCTTTGATGCAAGGTCTGATGCTCCAACCAAATGGGTCAGAACTCTTCCCTCTCTTAATCACACACTTTGTGATACTTAACAAATCAAAATGAGCCCAATTTAGAACAGTATTTGCCAGGCATATGACATAAAAAAGCCTCAGCTTATGCTTGAACCATAACGATGATAATTATGAAGTTTAAATTGTCATTTCTTATGACATCTCTTATCTACCATCATTCTTCATTGTTACAGGTTCAGTCTTAATAACAATTTCAAATGAAAGAGATATGGCCTTTAATTCCAATTTTACTTACATGTGTCAGTATTGTCAAAATAGTAATGCTTGCTGTGGTCCTGTATAAAGTATAATCGGTATATTTTATCTGATTATAAATTGTAAAATGAAGATACATATGTGTAACTATGTATAATATAGTGTTTAAAGCACTGCATGTTAAAATTAGGTAGTTTAACAGAAATGACTTACATTAGAAAATTAAAATTTCTCATGAGTTTTGTACTTGGAGATAACTACTATTTAGCATCTGTGTTAGTTTGCAAAGGATGCCATAATAAAGTGCCATAAATTGGGTAGATTAAACAATAGAACTCTATTGTCTCATATCAGTAGAGGCCTGATATCTGAGGTCAGGTGTTGGCATACTTCCCGCTCAGGTTCATGAGGGGAAAATCTGCTCCATGCCTCTCTCCCAGCTCCCCGTGATTTGCTGGCAATCTCTGTCTCTTGGTTTCTGCTCATCCTGATTCCTGCCTTCATTGTCACAGAATCTTCCACCTGTGACATTTAATGTTGGTCCATAAATTTCCCTTTAATAAAGCACCATATTGAATTAGGGGTCCATCCTATTTTACTATCACCTCATTATAAACAATTACATCTGCAATCATTCTTTTTTTGAAATAAAGTCACCTTCTGAGGTTCTAGGGATCAGGACTCCAGCAAATGAATATTTTAAAATATATTGTATTGATTTTTTACAGAGAGGAAGGGAGAGGGATAGAGAGTCAGAAACATCGATGAGAGAGAAACATCGATCAGCTACATTTTGCACACTCCCCACTAGGAATGTGCCCGCAACCAAGGTACATGCCCTTGACTGGAATTGAACCTGGGACCCATCAGCTCTATCCACTGAGCCAAACTGGTTAGGATTCCAGCAAATGAATATTGAGGGGAGGACACATTTCAAACCATACTGTCATCTCATCACATGTTGTATTTTCTGTGCTAATGTAGTAATAATTACCATCACAATTTACTAAGCCTAGATTCTGTGCCAGTGCTTATGCGAACCAATCCAATGGTGTATATAATTTATATGAGAATCGATAAAAGGAATCACACTAATATCACAATGCTGCTAGTGAGAAAAACATAGGCATAGACAAAAATAAGTAATTTTTTTCATTGTTACAGAGCCAAATAGAAATCTAGGCTATTAGACTCCTGGTAGTTTGTGGACTATTTGTGTTGTTCATTCTGCTTTATAACCTAAATCTTAAAAGATCCTTTGGTGTTATACAGGCCACTTATGTAAACATTCTGAACTTAGCCTACATAGTAGACTGCATTGGGTTCACATTAAGAAATCACTCAATATAGAGCTATTGGACAAAATGACCAAAGAGTTGATATTGGGGGGTAGGGGAGGCCGGGGGGAGGTCAATGGGAGGAAAAAATGAGACATATGTACTACTATTTGTAATACTTAAAAAATTAAAAATTAAAAAAATAAAATGCAACAACCAAATAGAAGTAAAAAAAAAAGAATTGATACTTTTTTATGATCTATAATTATATGCTTCAGTTTCAGATATTAGATCTACAACTCATTAGTTGTGTCAGCTTGGGGGAAAATAAATCCTTCAGTAATAATGATAGAATTACTTTGCTTTGATGTAAAATTTCGGATAAACATCTAGATTTTTATGTTAAAATTTTTAAATACTCTACCATACTTACTGTTTCCTATTTTGTCAGTACTATACCCAGGACCACCTAATGGATTTAAAATGATAGAAATTTTTTAGAAGAGCCTAAACTAACATTTAGATGTTCTACTATAGAAAAACTATAAAAAAACACAACTAGGAACATAATATATTATTGCTTCATTTAATCCTTATAATAAGATTTATATTGATATTATTAATTTTATTTTATAAATAAGGAAAATTGGACACAGAGAGTGTAAACTCTTTGTTTCAAATAATCCGAATATTTAGGGCCAGGCCTGGGACTTAAACACACATCCTCCTTGCTTGAGAGTCAGGGATCTTACTCCTAATCCCTTTGCTAGAATGAAATTTTTCTCCTATCCTTTAGTAATGTGAATGCCAATCATCTGCCTCCTAAATATGCATTAACCATCATACCCTGTTCTCCTTCATGAACACAAAACTAATCTGGAGAAATATAGATATTGTTTAAGAGATTAGTTGTTCACTTTTTCATTTCATCAATAATATAGGATTCAATTTTATTAAGTAGATATAATATAGATACATGTATTTCTTTTCTATAGATAATTTAATGTTATGATACTTATAATTTCACACTTAGAAAAAACAAATCTGACCAATATATTGTTTCAGAAATATAATAATCTTCATGAAAATTTCTATTTCTAAATGTAAACCCAAGGTAAGATCTGTATATAATCAAGCAAAGAGTAGGATACAAATGAAGATTTGATTTAAAGCAGAACTGTGAAATATAATAGTATAATAGTTCTAGAAAGTGAAAAGACCTCCAAACCCATAAAACATTCCTAATTACCAGTTTCAGAATTTAAAGGATATTCTAGAATATAATATTTGTTGGAAGCAGAATTGTTTTTGTCCTAATACTATAGTATAACTCATTTAAATGCATTTTCATAATAACTTTTCTATACAAGATGATTAAATTCCATTAAACATCTATAGAGGTCACAAGCTCAAATACTCATGAACTGAGAATATAAATATTAATGCAGGCCAATTCCTTTATATCTATTATTTTGTCACTTTTATATTATAGAATATTCTATAATATAATAAAAACTAGAGGCCTGGTGCACAAAATTCGTGCATGGGGGGGCAGTCTTTCAGCCCTGCTTGAACCCTCTCACAATCTGGGACCTCTGGCTCCTAACCACTTGCCTGCTGGCCTGCCTGATTGCCCCTAACCACTCTGCTTGCCTACCTCATCTCCCCTAACCACTCACCTGCCTGCTTCAACACCCCTATCTGCCTCTTGCCTGCCTGCCTGTTCACCTCTAACCACTCGACTGCCTTCCTCATTGCCCCTAACCCCTTTGCCTGCCTGCCTAATCATCCTTAATATTATACTTTCATTATTATACACTAGAGGCCCAACATACAAATTCATACATGGGTGGGGTCTGGCCAGTGGACCCTTATTGGGCCAGCCAGGGAGAGGGGCCCTGGTCAGTTGGACAGCCTGGTCCACCCCCGATAGAGTAGGGGGGGTTGATCAGGAGAGGGGCCACAGGTGGTTGGCCAGCCCTGCTCCCCTGGGCAAACTCCAGATCAAAGGAACAATTTGCATATTATATTTTTATTATATAGGATGGTTGCCTTACTCCAAGCTGTAAGGACCTTCTTGTCATAGAGATAGAAAAGTTTTAATTTTTACTCTTGATTATGGCAATTAACTAACACAGATGGCCACCAAAAAGGTGACTTACTAAAGGGTGTATAGAAAATGGTGCTGTTAAGTCCTCTTCTGTGAAAACATGCATGTCGTGCATTGTATCTGCCTGGGTACATGAAAGAGTGAAGTTTCTCTCTGTCTTTGCTATCATATCTGGCTGGTTTGGTGCTCACAGAATAATAGAGGTCTCTTTTTTTTTTTTTTTTTTTTTTTTTTGCTTTGCTCCATTGGTGGAAATTTCCTAGAAGTTGCAGAATATCTTCCTTTTAATTTTTCCTTGACACTGTGACTTTACTTATGTCTGTCACCTTTGCTTTTCCTCCATCCCCCACCCACAACAGTAGGCTCACTTCACTCCAGTGTCTAGGAGATTGCTTAATGTGTCTGCCACCAGAACTACAATTCTCAGCATTTCTGGTACTCCCCACACTCTCAGCTTCCACTTCTGGTCCAGGGGCCACAGAAACCAAAAAGATTGGGGACTCCAGCTACCCACCCCTCCAGTGGGGCTCAAAAGACCAGGGACTCCAGTAGGGCTGAGGGGACTAAGAGCTGCCATCTTGTAGCTATGGGTGCCATCATCTTTGTGACAGCATGAGGGTCAATTTACATGTTACTTCTTTATTAGATAGGATAACAAGGCAAACGTGATGATATCATGCCACTACCATGAGTGAGGGTGAGGATTGTGGGAAATAAGTGTAAGGACTTGTATAAAGTAGCAGACACTCACTAGCTATTATTGTTGCTTAGTGTCTGATGCTAGACCTAGTGTTGCCAGAGTGTCTGATATTTCAAGATAATTTTGAAAACTCTATTTTACATGAATTCTTCCTATTGTTAGGTGATGGCTCAAAACAGTTATGTGCCAAAAAATAAATAAATAAATAAATAACTCTACAAGCTAAATCTGTTCTTAAGATCAGCAGCATGCAACTTTTGAAACACTCTCTTTGGTTTCTCTGTCTCCTGCCTTTCATAACAGAGAAAAAAAAATCTTAAAATGGCATCAATCAAAACCCTAGTTGTGATTCCACTGCCAAAGCAAGTCACTTATTTGTTTAGTCTTAGATGTTGGTCAAAGGGAACAAACTTGCAGTTGGAAGATGAATAAATTCTGGGGAGCTAATGCACAACATTGTGATTATAATTAACAATGCTGCCTTATGTTCTTTAAAGTTGTTAAGAAGTAAGATTTTAAGATTTTCACCACACACAAAAAAAGAAATGATAATTAGTGGATATAATGGAGGTATTAGCTATCACTATTGTGCAAATCATTTCATGATATATAAATGTAAAAATCAACACATTGTATACCTTAACCTTACACAGTGTTATATGTCAGTTCTTAGATATACTGCTATGATAGTCAAGTTGTCTTCATCTCTATTTTTCACAGAGCAGCCATGTCATCCTAAGTGTAAGGCAGATCATAATCAGTCTTCTGCCAAACCACTATTTTCATTTATAGTAAAAACCCAAGTTCCCACATGACTTGCCACTATTAACTTTCCAATTATGATCAGGCCATCTATGGCCCTCATCTCCCTTTTGCTTTTACCTGCATCTCACTGACTGACCTCCTTGGTGTTTCTCAGATGCTCAGAAAAGGCTCTTTTTTTGAGGGAATTAACTATTTTCTCTACCTGGATCTTTCCATTTATATCTATACTAGTGGCCCTTTGCAAAAAAAAAAAAAAATTCAGACACGGGGGTTGGTGGGGTGCCCTCAGTCTGTCTGCACCCTCTCCAATCTGGGACTCCTTAGGGAATGTCCAGCTGTCCTGTAGGTTCAGGCCTGACCTGGCAGTTGGACATCCCTCTCACAATCCAGGAGTGCTGGCTCCTAACTGCTCACCTGTCTGCTTGCCCAATTGCCCCTAACTGCCCCCCACCAGTCTGCTTGCCCCCAACATCCCCCCCTGCCAGCCTGATTGCACCCAACTGCCCCCCTGCTGGCCTGATCACCCCCTAATAACTTGCTTGGCCTGAACTGCCCCCCAGTGCTGGCCTGATCACCCCAACTGCCCCCTACTACTGGCCTGCTCACCCCCACTAGCCCACCTATCAGCCTGCTTGCCCCACCTGGCCCACCCTGCTGGCCTGCTCACCCCCAACTGGACCCCCATAGCCCTAATCACCACCAACTGCCCTCCCCTTCTGGCCTCATCACCCCTAAGCATCTCTGCCTCAGCCATATCATTATGGCTTTGTCTGAAAGGAAGTCTGGAAGGTCTCCCTGTCTAATTAGCATATTACCCTTTTATTAGTATAGATAGCCAGTTCTATCTATTTTTCTTAGGTTTGGATTCAAAAGTCATTCCCTTATTAAAATACTTCATAGGCCTTATATCTAAAATTTCAACCCCCTATCCTGGTACCTCATAGTATTTGTACCTATTTTAGTTATTTTTTTTTCCTTCACAATCTAACATATATCCACACACAATAGGCTTGTGATTTTATCCCCTCATTGGCCTTCTTTAACAAGATTTAGTTATAATATTGCAAGAACTTCCACATTTTATTCAAATGGATCATCTTCTATATAGATAAAAGCCTAAGCAACAATCACAACTGAACGGACAACCTAAAAGGCTGCGTGGGGTGATTAGGCCAGTAGGGGAGTTAGTGAAGGGCAAATGAACTGAGCAGCAGGCTTCATGGGACAGCCAGCCTGGCAGGGGTGGCAGTTGGGGGGCAACCAGGTCAGCGGGGGGGGGGGGGTGAGGGGCAACCAGGCCAGCAGAGGGGGACAATGAGGGCTGACCAGGCCAGTGGAGGGGGCAGTAAGGGGCAACTAGGCCAGCAGGGGGGGGGGCAGTTGGGAGTAACCAGGCTGGCAGGGGGGCAGTTAAGGGCAACTAGGCTGGGAGAGACAGTTAGGGAAGATCAGGTAGGCAGGCAGGTAAGCTGTTAGGAGCCAGTGGTCCTGGATTATGAGAGGGATGTTTGAATGCCTGTTTAGGCTCGATCCCCAGGATCCAGCCTGAAAGGCATTCAGACATCCCCCCAGGGGTCCTGGATTGGAGAGTGTGCAGGCTGGGCTTAGGGAACCCTCTCTAATGTGTAAATTTCATGCACTGGGCCTCTGGCTTTTAATAATACCATCAATAAAACTGAGAATATAGTATTATGCTCTAAATTTGTACACACACACACACACACAAAAAAAAAAAATCAGGTGAGAGTATGAATCAAATCAATGTTTTCTGATGATTTATTTTATTTAAGTAATTAAAATTAGTAAGCCAAGGATAATTAATCATTAAAATTAGTGTGTTTCTTCCAAATACTTAGTTACCAGCAAACTTGGTATTGATTAATATATGCAATGAGTTACTCAAGTATTTAACTTAATCACTAAAGGGAGGTTAACTGTTAGGGTTAGCTGCCCAAGGGAATATTTTTATGTTGTTGCCATAAATACATTTTCTACAAGTATGTTTAAATATTACCTACTAAGCAGCCAATGTGATACTAATGCCAGTCAAATTAGGTAACCTCCATTTTAAAAATCCTTTAATGCCAATTTATGTCACTCAGGATAAAACTAAACGTTATTGCAAATGGCTTGCTCAATCACCTTCTTCAAACCTTTACTCAAAAGTCATCTTCTGGTTTGCATTTCTGATTATACTAATTAAAGTTGCAGTAACCTCCAGCCTTCTCTCCCCTTCTTCTTGATTTTGCTAAATGTTTACTTATTTCGTTATGCCTTTTTCCACTACAAATATAAGCTCTATAAGGGCAAATATTTTCTCTATGTCTATGATACTGCCAAATCAATAAATTAATTAAAATATAAATCTCTATAGTCTCTCTATATAATGTATATATATGTATATCACTAAAACTAAGTAATTGTATGGATAAATATAAGTATAAAACAAACTTTAGTTGTGTTTTCTTCTTTTTTTGTTGTTTGTTTTTGTTAATCCTCACCCAAGGATATTATTCCATTGATTTTTAGAGAGAGTGGAAAGGAGGGGAAAAGACCAAGAGAAACATATTTGTGACAGAGACACATTGATTGGTTACATCCCACATGTGCCCAGACCAAGGCCAAGGATAAAGCTGCAACCAAGGTACTCACTCTTGACCAAAATAGAACCCAAGACGCTTAAGTCTGCTGACTGACACTCTATTCACTAAGCCAAACCATCTAGAGTGGGTTTTTTTCTTAATGTTCAATAATTGTTTCTTCTAATTTACAACTGTGATAGCTTAAAATAAATTTAAAATTAAAATTACTTTGAAATTTAAAAATAAATTAACAATTCTTAGCAAATATAACTGAAATATTCATAGACCTGATTGAACAAAATGCATTTAAAAAACTTCCACATTTGGAAAAAAAAAACATGTTTCTGAATCAGTAGGAATAATACTCAGTATAAGCAGGTATAATTATAAAGCGATAACTTCTAAATTGTCTAAAATTTTTAAAATAATTACTGATTCTAGAAATAGGAAGGGAAAGAGACAAAAGAAAGAAAGAAGGAAGGAAGGAAGGAAGGAAGGAAGGAAGGAAGGAAGGAAGGAAGGAAGGGAGGGAGGGAGGGAGGGAGGGAGGGAGGGAGGGAAGGAGGGAGGGAGGAAGGAAGGAAGGAAGGAAGGAAGGAAGGAAGGAAGGAAGGAAGGAAGGAAGGAAGGAAGAAAAAAACATTGATAGGTACCTCTCTCACCGGGGCTCAACCCAGCAACCTGGGTATGTTCCCTGACTGGGATTCAAACCAACCACTTTTTGTGCATTTGTGCATGGAATGATGGTGCAACTAGCTGAGCCACACCAGCAAGAAAAATTAAGTTATTAGAAATTTCTTTGTTGTGACATCACAACCAAAAATCATTCTCAAATTCAATTTTGCATTATATCACTCAGATAAGTTTGGTGGTAGTGTAGTTTCAAACAAAATTTCAATGTACTGAACATGTTGTCAGTTTATGCTTATTTATGTTTGATATATAGTGTTTTCTGGAGAAGCAAAGAGCCTCTTTTCATGGTAGTCCCTCAGGGTTGTGAAGTGAGAGAAGGCCCTTTCCAATATATACCTTTAAACTAGATAGCTTAAAATTATTAACTGTATATAGTCTGCAATATGTCCATATGAAATGAAGAGATGATTATATATTTTATCAAATAAAATAGGGTAAACTAAAATGTGTTTTTAAATCATTTTATGTTAAAAATACATACATCAATAACAACCTGAAGAAGTGGGAGATTGCTATAATGTTCCAAAGAATATATAGAGGATGAGATTTAAGGCAGGCTGCTACACACATGGAGGGTCTATTATCCTTTCAGTGAACTAAAATCCCAAATGAAAGCATAGTAAAATAAGCCAATATTCAGGAGTAAGAAAGATGACACCAGAAGGGGGGATTTCAGAAAGACTTTTTTTTAGTTGAAAGTAGATGGTGAATAGTATCCTATATAATCCTATATAATAAAAGCCTAAAAGCAAATCGACTGATGGCAGAATGACATATGTAAAGACTGGTTGCTATGATGAGCACTGACCACCAGGAGGCAGACGCTCAACATAGGAGCTGCCCCCAGCCCATGGGTCCCTGGCCAGCCAATGTGGGTGCCAGTGGGGGCCCCCCTGATTTCCCTGCTGGTCACCCCTCAAATGGAGGCAACCAGAGGCAGTGGGAGGCATGGCTAGTTAGCAGGTGGTGCCAGGCCAGCCAAGGTGGGTGCCAGCAGGGAACCCACTGATTGCCTCACAGTCACCCCACAGAACAGCCCTGATCGCTGACCAGGCCTAGGGACCCTACTCATGCATGCATTTCATGCATTAGGCATCTAGTTAAAAATAAGACTTGTAGCAGTGGTGTGATCAACTGAAAAATAGCGCCCCTCCAAAAGAAAAAAAAAAATCAGTTCTTAAGCTGAGGAACATAGAAATGTTACCTTAAAAGTTAACCAGTTTGGCTCAGTGGGTAGAGTTTCAGCCTGTGGACTGAAAGGTCCCAGGTTCGATTCCAGTCAAGGGCATGTACCTTGGCTGCAGGCACATCCCAAGTAGGGGGTGTGCAGGAGGCAGCTGATTGATGTTTCTCTCTCATCGATGTTTCTGACTGTCTGACCTCTCTGTAAAAAAAATCAATAAAATATATTTAAAAATAAACGTTAAAAAAGTTATTTGCAGATGTAATTAACAAGTTAAGGATTTTGACACTGGGCAATCATCCTGGATTATAAGAATAGAGCCTAAATACACTTACAATAGAAGAAGATTTTACATACACCCACCTGCAAGTGCCCCTGTGCACATGCGCAAACACACACACACACAAACACAAATATGAAGTGGAGTAAAAAGGATTTCACTATGCCAGCCAGAAAGTTTAGAATGATGTGGCATAAGACAAGAAATGGCATTTCATCAGAAATGGGAATAAGAAAGGAGCATATTCTTCACACAATCTCAGGGGAACCCCGCTGACACCTTGATATTTGCCTAGTGACACTAATACCAGTCTTCCTGCTTCAGAATTATAAAGGAATTTACCTAATAAAAGAGTAACATGAAAATTGACCATACCTTCACAACACCCACCAGCCAATTAAGAGTATGCAAATTAACCAACAAAGATGGTGGGTTAATTTGCATACACAAGTGCTGAATGCCTGGGGGCAGGACGTGACACTTGTGTTGTCACCATGGCGATGACACAGGCGTTCCACACTGCCCCCAGCTGCTCCAGTCCTCTGGGCAGCATGTGAAGGCAGAAAGGTGGCTCTAGGCAGAGCTAAGGTGGTGCTGACAGCCAGGGAGGAAGGCCCATTCTTGCACGAAACTTTGTGCATCAGGTCTCTAATAAATTCATGTTGTTTTAAGCCCTCATTTCATGATAATTTGTAATGATAGTCTTAGGAGACTAATATAAGCATCATACATACTAATAAAATAGCTATTAATATTGCACAGATTATTATTAAGATGAGTTATAAAAACTAGGAATTATGCTATTTTGACCTTGCCATTTAGAAGACAAGCTCTGAGCTGCACAGTAATGTGGCTGAACTAGGCACAGACTGTGTGAACCCTTTAAAGATGAGGTTTTTGACAGGCAGGGTTTATTTTCTTATAAATGAATAATATTAATTATATTATTTCTATAAAAATTAGAGTAGTTATTTATAGAAGTCCCATTAATTAATTGTTTCCATTTTGGAAATTTCTTTTCTGTTTTTCAAAAGGAATTCATCTGAGTGAGATCTGTCCTTATATCTATTCAAAACTAGTTGAATTTCTGAAAAACAGGAAGCATAATTACAATAGCCCATCCCTGAAAACAACAAAATTTATCAAAAAGAGATTTTAAAACCCTTTATCCATGCTAAAATGTTAGGGAAATGGTCACAACCTCATACTACAAACTTAGAACATTATCTTCCAGATAAACTACTGTTTATTTTCAATTAAAAAAGGATGCCTGACAATGGAGTTGACAAGTCTGTCATTTAATGATATGGGTAGCTCGAGGAACAAGTAGTTTACAGCATAAGAAAAATGTCCAATCTTAAAGTAAATTCATGAGGATAATTACATCTCAAAATTAATATATATATAAGGTGGTAATTTAATGTAAAACTGAGTAGTTCAGTCAAACTATATCTTTATGGCACTTAGGTATGTGGTCATTTTTTTGCCCTGGGACTAGAAAGAGAGTATATACAGAAAGAAAAGGTGATCTCATGAAAAGACCAGGCATTATGCCAATACTTAATATTGACAATTAGGTGTGGCTAAAATTAACTTTGTCCAAACAAAAGAACAAAAAGAAAGAGATGCATGGAAATAAAATGTAGTAAACAGAAAGGAAAAATAGCAGCTATCATACAAAAATAAATGAAAATGGGGGGGGGGGTATTAAGTGCATATTTACATTTCTACTCTAAATTACAAAAAAGTCCAAGCCAGAAACTCTACTTAAAAAAATAAAAAATAGTGGACTATGATGAAGACTAAGCTTGGCAAATTAATGGAATAAATTGGGAAGAAAAATAAAACACAATTGGATACCACAAAGTAGAAATAAAAAGTAGAAAAGTGAGAATCAACAGTGTAGAAAGACAAATTAATTCCATGGAGGACAGACATAAAAAAAAAATCAGACCTAATGTGGTAGCATAGGGCAAAAAAAGCCATCCAATTTACAGAAAAAATGCAATAAAGAGGACGGACAGGAGAGAACTGAAGTAGTGATACTCTAGTTTATCTGAAAAAAAGAACAAAGGCAATGAAACAGGAAATATTCAAGCAAAAACAGAAATAGCAATGAAGGAAAGGAAAACTAAAATTTTTATAAAAATATGTGCATTTCTTTCAGGCACCAATAAAATAAATTTGACAATGGCAATTTGCATTTTTGCTCACAGGTCTTCATTCCTCTTTGTGTTCACAGCCTTTGTTCATGTGACTTTGTTTTTTTTTTTTTTGTTTGTTTTTTTTTGCTATCTTTTTTTTTTTTTTTATTGTTCAGTTTATTAATTACATTGTTTCCCCTTTTTTATCCCCCTATATCTTCCCTCCACCCTGTACCTATCCCACCCTCCGCCCTCATCTCCCCCTCCCCAATGTCCTCTCCCATTGTTGCAAGATTTTTGTCCAATCTCTTGCTGTACTTCCAACAACACTTTTCTCCCCAAGAATTGTCAGTCCATTCCCTCTCTATGTCCATGTTTCTGTTATAGTCACCAGTTTATCTTGTTCATCAGCCTATCAGTTCACTTGATTTTTATGTTCATTTGTTGATAGATGTGTATTTGTTGTTCATAATTTATATTTTTACCTTTTTCTTCTTCCTCTTCTTAAAGAATATCTTTCAGCATTTCATATAATACTGGTTTGGTGGTGATGAACTCCTTTAGCTTTTTCTTATCTGCGAAGCACTTTATCTGATCCTCAATTCTGAATGATAGCTTTGCTGGATAGAGTAATCTTGGTTGTAGATTCTTGCTCTTCATTATTTTGAATATTTCTTGCCACTCCCGTCTGGCCTGCATCGTTTCTGTTGAGAAATCTGCTGACAATCTTATGGGTGTTCCCCTGTAGGTAACCAACTGTTTTTCTCTTGCTGCTTTTAATATTCTCTCTTTATCTTTTGCTCTTGGCATTTTAATTATGATATGTCTTGGTGTGGTCCTCTTTAGATTCCTATATTTTGGGGTTCTGTGTACTTCTTGGGCTTTTAAGTCAGTTTCTTTCACCAGGTGGGGAAAGTTTTCAGTCACTATTTCTTCAAGTAGGTTTTCATTAACTTGCTCTCTCTCTTTTTCTGGCACCCCAATAATTCGGATGTTGGCTTGCTTGAGGTTGTCCCAGAGGCCCCTTACACTATCTTCAATTATCTGAATTCTTTTTGTTTCTTGCTTTTCCAGCTGAGTGGATTTTGCTTCTTTGTATTTCAAATCTTTGACTTGTTTCTTGTGGCCCTCTGGACTGCTTTTAGGACTTTGTGTAATATTTTTTATTTCAGCCTGTGTATGCTTGATTTCTAGTTGGTCCTTTTTTTTATCTGTGAGGGTCTGGTTTGTATCCTCAGAGGTCTTGCACATTTCCCTGAGGGTCTCATTCATTTCTTTGTAAGTATAATTCATCTCCTTGTAAATCTCATTCATTTGCTGGTTGGTCTTGTTTATTTCCTGGTTGGTCTTGTTTATTTCCTGGTAATTCTCATTAAGTTGATCGGCCTTTTGTAGGAGCCTCTTGAAAAGCCTTATAACCGTGGTTTTGAACTCTATGTCTTGTCGTCTTTTCTCCTCCATTTCTTTCACACCTGATTTCTTTCCATGTCTCTGCATGGTGGCTGCTTTATGTGGTGGCTATGCTCAAAGGGACAGTGGCTCAGTCTCCCCAGTTACCTGAGGTGGGTACTCTTACTGCAATCCTTTATGGGTTGTATTCAGTGTTTTTGAATTTAAACCCAGCTTTTTGTTGTTAGCCCTAGGAGGGTTTGACCTCCAGGCCAATTGTCTGTGAAGCTCAGCTGTGCTCAGGTTGGATGGGCGGAGTCTCCGGGCCAAGCAGGCAGTGCTAGCTCCACCCTATGCGGCCCCAGGGGCTTTGTGCCGGGGGCAATGGCTGCCAGCACCTCTGAGAGAGAGCCGCTGTGGAGCTCCACCGGCTGCCGGGGAATTCAGACTTTCCCAAAATGAGTCTGCATGCGCAATGTCTCACCCAGGATCGTAAAACAAAGCAGTCTGACAGTTTTCCTAATGAGAGACAAGTCGCGGCGCGCTCTCTGCGCCGTCACGCAGCCGAGCTGTTCGCGGGAGAGCTGCCTTCTCCACAAGCCAGCAGACCCGGCAGCACCCGAGCTTCGGCGTGCCCTCCCACTGTCCAGTTTTCACCCCGTGTGATAGTGGGTTCCCTGGACTTCGCCCAGAGCTGGAGAATCTGTCCAGTGGGATGCCCCTGTCTCCCCGTTCGAGAAACCTGGCCGGTTTTCAGCCGACCGCCCTCTCCGTGGCGCGCACTCCAAACCTCTCTCTGCGCGCGAATCTTTCAACGCCGTCCACCGCCGCTCTCCGGGTCACAGTGTCCTATCTTTACTTTTATTTGTGGAATTTTCACTCGGCAAGCGTTCTGGTGATTCTGGAAGGTGTTTGTTCCTTCGTTAAGTTGTAGTATTAAAATTGCTGATTAAGACGGCAAGATAGGTGTTTTGCCTTTGCCGCCATCTTAGTTCTCCTTGTTCATGTGACTTTGTAGTTGTGAATTTTTATTGTTTCCTTTTTTAAAAAATATATTTCTATTGATTTAAGAAAGGGAGAGAGAAGGAGAGAGAGAGATAGAAACATCAATGATGAGAGAGAATCATTGATCAGCTGCCTCCTTCACACCCCACATCAGAGATCGAGATCACAACCGGGGCTTGTCCCCTGACCAGGAATTGAACTGTGATCTCCTGGTTCATAGGTCAACATTCTGAGCCACAGAGGCCAGGGTTGTTGTTTTGTCACTGGAGGTAGAATTTAGTTCACTGCTCACTGATGATGAACTTGTTCATGATTGTTATTTTGATCACAGATAGGAGAAGGAAGTGCACACCCTAAGCATATCACGTTTTCTCTTGCTTCTCTTGAGCTTTTTCCATCCTTGTGAGAAGATTTTCTGTGCCTTAATGTCCATGCCTCCCATTGGCATCCCCCAATTCCTAACTCACTCACTGCTCCAGAGGAAGTAATAAATATGGGGACAAACATGATCATAGCCTCAAATTATAACTTGGAGCCATGCCCAGCTGAACCCAGCTTATATCAACCAGCCCCCTGGCAAACACACTAACCTGTGATTTCATATCAGTAATTGTCTAAAATCAATTATTTTTTAGATGATTTCTTACATGACATTTTTTTGTGGAAATAGTTAACATATGCATTGACCAATAAGAAAATGATGTTCCACTGGCCCAATTAAATTCAATTTAAAGAAATAATATATTTTGGGAAAATGTATGGTGGCATAGGCACTTAGCATATTAAAAAAAAAAACACACAATAAATTTCTAGGCAAGGAGAGGAACCAAGATGGCGGCATAGGTAAATACCTATTGTTCAGCCCTGTGCAACAATTCAAAAACTATAACATAACAACAAAACAAACATCACCCAGAATCACCGGACAGCTGGCTGAGTGAAAACTCCACAAATAAAAGTAAAGGTGGGACACTGAGACTCAGAATAGCAGCGGGAGCGCAACCTTGAAGATACACGTGGAAACAGGTTAGGAGCCATCCTGGTCACGTGCGGGGGCTGTAGGGCTAGAGCAGCAACCCCGGCAGGATATTGCCAACAAGGAGGACAGAGATGCCCCACTGCACAAATTCCCCGGCGCCAGGCGAGGTCCGAGATCCGGGGTACGGGGAGACATCTCACTGTACAGTTTCCCAAGTGCCAGGCGAGGTCCAAGATCCGGGGGATGCACCACGAAAGCTGGGCGCGACAGAGGTCTCCTAGTCTGAGGATAAACTGAGTTGCTATGAAAAGCAGTTGCACCCAAATAAACTGTGCGACAGCACAGATGCACGGCTTGCCCCCTGGTCCCAGAGACCACCGGACTGCTTTGTTTTACAACCCTGGGCAAGACTTTGGATGTACAGAATCATTTGGGGAGAGGCAGAGTTGTCTGGCAAGGGGTAGAGACTAGTGGCTTTCTCTTGGAGGTGTCTGCAACAATTGCCACCCAACAGAGAACTGTGCATTAGCGCCCATAGGACGTAGCTGACACTGAGGCTGCCTGCTCAGCTCAGAGACTCCGCCCATCCACCTGAACACAGCTTCGCTTCACAGCCAATTGGCCTGGAGGTCAAACCCTCCTAGGGCTAACAACAACAAGCTGAGCTTAAATTCAAAAATACTGTACAGTCCATAAAGGATTGCAGTAAGAGTACCCACCTCAGGTAACTGGGGAGGCTGAGCCACTGACCCTCGGAGGACATCTACCATATAAAGCAGCCACCATGCAGAGATATGGAAAGAAATCAGGTGTGAAAGAAATGGAGAAAAAAAGACGACTAGACATAGAGTTCAAAACCACGCTTATAAGGCTTTTCAAGAGGCTCCTAGAAAAGGCTGATGAACTTAATGAGAACTACAAGGAAATAAACCAGACAAATGAGGAAATAAACAAGACCAATCAGGAAATGAACAAAACGTACAAGGAAATGAATGAGTCTTACAAGGAAATGAATGAGACTTTCAAGGAAATGAACAAGACCTCTGAAGATATGAACGAGACCCTCACGGATATGAAAAAGGACCAAATAGAAATCAAGCAAATACTGAGTGTAATAAAAAATATTACACAAAGTCCTAAAAGCAGTCCAGAGGGCCACAAGAACCAAGTCAAAGATTTGAAATACAAAGAAGCAAAATCCACTTGGCTGGAAAAGCAAGAAACAAAAAGAATCCAGATAATTGAAGATAGTGTAAGGGGTCTCTGGGACAACCTCAAGCATGCCAACATCTGAATTATTGGGGTGCCAGAAAAAGAGAGAGAGCAAGGTAATGAAAACATACTTGAAGAAATAGTGACTGAAAACTTCCCACCTGGTGAAAGAAACTGACTTAAAAGCCCAAGAAGTACACAGAATCCCAAAATATAGGAATCTAAAGAGGACTACACCAAGACACATCATAATTAAAATGCCAAGAGCAAAAGATAAAGAGAGAATATTAAAAGCAGCAAGAGAAAAACAGTTGGTTACCTATAGGGGAGCACCCATACGATTGTCAGTGGATTTCTCAACAGAAACGATGCAGGCCAGATGGGAGTAGTAAGAAATATTCAAAGTGCTGAATAGCAAGAATCTACAACCAAGATTACTCTATCCAGCAAAGCTCTCATTCAGAATTGAAGATCAGATAAAGTGCTTTGCAGATAAGAAAAAGCTAAAGGAGTTCATCACCACCAAACCAATATTATATGAAATGCTGAAAGATATTCTTTAAGAAGAGGAAGAAGAAAAAGGTAAAAATATAAATTATGAACAACAAATACACATCAATCAACAAATGAATCTAAAAATCAAGTGAATTGATAGTCTGATGAACAGGATCAACTGGTGAATATAATAGAATCATGGACATAGAGAGAGAATAGACTGACAATTCTTGGGGAGAAAAGGGGTGTGGGAAGTACAGCAAGAGACTGGACAAAAATCTTGCAACAATGGGAGAGGACAGTGGGGAGGGGGAGGGGAGGTTGGAGAGTGGGATGGGTACAGGGTGGAGGGGAGTTATAGAGGATAAAAAAGGGAGAACAATGTAATTAACAAACTGAACAATAAAATTTAAAAAAATGTAAGGAACAGAAAAAAAACAAAGTTCTCATTGATGAGTAAAAAAAAAAAAAAAAAAAAAAAAATCTAGGCAAAATAAATAAGCCTAGAAAGAAGTTATTAACCTTTACAAACAAAAATTATTCAGCAATCTAATCTTAGGTGTCTCAGTAACATTGAGTGACTCAAAAATCTATTTATAAAACGATGACTAGATGTTTAACAGTTAATCAAATCATTCAATCCCCCTTTTTCAGAACACTGCAATGGCTTGCATAACACTTAGATTAAAATCCAAACTGCTTTTCCCTAAGTGAGCTGACCCATAGCTATTTCTCTAACCTCTTATAGAACACAAGAAGCCTGGTGTACAGAATTCATGCATGGGAGGGGTCTCTAAACCTGTCCAATGATCAGGACCAATCAAGTTCCCCACCTCCCCATTTCCCCACCTCCTTCCCTCACTGCCTGCTTTTGCCATCACCCACCCCCAGTGCTCTGTCCCAGCCCAGGGCCCAGCCCCAATTGGTTGATCAGAGCCTGCCAGCTGAGGGGAGAGGACATGGGATGTTGGCTAACAAGCCTCATCCCCAATCAGGGTGGGAGGACCTATCAGGAACTGGCCCGGCCAGGAGGGAGGGGCCACAGTAGGTTTGGGGGACTTATCAGGGCCCTGATCAGGCCAGTTGGCCACTGCAGTGCACATCATAGCGACCAGTCATTCCATGTGTTCAATACATTCTATCGATCTGGTTCCTCCCTCATTACGGGAGGCAGACCGAGCTCCTGAGGAACTTCCTAGGTTGTAGGATGGGGCATTTATCTGTTAGACTTGTTTCTTTTGTCTAAACAGAGTGCCTTTCTGTTTTGCTGAAACATGGGTCTAGAGTCCTGTCTGGGATGTGGGAAAGAGAGGCCCCCACATCTGTCCCTGTTAGGCCCCCATCAGGAGACTTGGTCAGTGTTCCTTTTATCTACTAAGATCCCAAGACCGTAAGAGTACTTGTCCACTGAAAGGGTGTAAGTGCAGATGTTCGTTTGGTATTTTGTCTGCCTGATTACCCTATTTCCCTGAAAATAACACAGTGTCATATTAATTTTTGCTCCCAACGATGCACTAGATCTTATTTTCAGGGGCGATGCTTTATATTACAGTCTTATTTTGGGGGGGATGTCTTACTTTCTGGGAAACGGGGTATAATGATTTGTTCATGTAAGTGTGGAAGTTTGTGAAGAAAAAAAGGAAACATTTGGTTTATTTAAGGCTGAGTGCTCTGACAATTAGCAAACCACCCCAAGTGGCCACTGGGATTCCTTTTTCCCAGGGGTGCTTGCTCTCTGTCAGAGGAGGAATCGGCCCACCTAAAATTTCTGTCTATGTTTATTAATTTGGTAAAGTTGTAACAATTTGGTCTGAAGAGGCTAAAAGCAGAGACCAAATTCTAAAGTTGACTCTTTACAAGAAGGAAGCTGGAGCTGGTAAAGTCACCATGCCTGCCCAGAAAACTCAGAAAACTAAATTAGTCTTATTTCTGACGTCTGGCGCCACCCAGTCTTAATCAGTGTGGAGGAGCAGTCTCAGAACTGTTTGTCTCAATTGGGAATTTGAGTTTAATATGGTTAACGATTGTAATACATTCTAAAACCTTTAGAAGGAAAGGAAAATGTTTTGAGGGCCACTTGTTCTTTTTTTGTGTGTGACAATTCTTAAGTCATTAGTTTTTGAAATCAGTACTTTTTAATGGAAACACACTCAAGCAGAGGGGCTTTTCAGAGAGGTCAGGGAGTCTGATTGCAGTGTGAAGGTCACCAGTTCTCCCCACGACACCTTCATTGGCAGGAGGCAAGCACTTTTCCCAGAGAAGAACTGCAGCCTTCTCCATCCTTTAGACACCTGTGCCCTGAGCTGTGCTCCCAGCCTCCTCCTACTTGGTGCCCATAGCTAACTAGCTAACCCTTTTATTCAGATTGTGGGATATACCCATAGCCCTTAGGCAGACAATTTCCAGTAGCAGGCAGACTATCTTATCAGTAAGGATTTACATAAAACTAAAAGGTGGAAGTTGCTTTAGCTACCTTTGTCTCAACTAAACAGTGGGTGGTTAGCTTTGACCTTTCAGAGCTTCAACATTAACCAGCCTTTCAGGTTCCTTGTCCACACCTCTCTACTAGGGAAGACAATGAGCAGCTTCCACCAGCAAAGCCAAGGGTTTTTAAAGTTCCAGAATATTTACAATTGCTGTTTCCTCTGCTTAGGTGCTCTCCTGTCTGATATTAGATTACTTATTTTCAGATGCCTGTCCTGAACATACTTTCAAAAAATAGCATTCACAGAATATTGACTATATATTTGTGCATATCCTATATATGTGTTTTGTTTACTGGTTAATTATATTCTTAATGCAATGGGAACTCTAATAAAGTTGAAGCTCTTGATGCTTGTGTGCTGCTGTATAACCAGCCTATGAAAACAGATTTTAATATATTAATCAAAGAGTACTAGACTCAAACAACATCCAAATAATTTTAATGAAAATAATGTCTCTAACCAACCTCTTTGTGGAAGCATATATTCTATATAATCTCTAAATAAAAACCACCTTATGCCATCAACTATTAGTATACTACTGAACAATAAACATAAATAAAAACCACAAAAACAAAACATAAAGTATTAAAGTGTTTGGGGTAGCTTTGAACTTTGTAATTAATACAGAACTGTGTTAATTTAGCTGTGATAATTGTGGACATGAAGTTATATTAAACTTGTGAAAAATTTACTATCTAGTGCAAAAATTATGATGATTTTGCTACAAAAAGTTGGATAAAAATCTCAAATATTAAAAAAGTAATGTGAGAAGGGTGGTAGGAGAATGCATACAAAATGTATTTTGTTTCTATAAAGAGAGTCATTACTCTTTTTTTGGTTTCTGAAGTTGATATATCAATAAATACAAATTAAAAAATTGATATAAACATATGAAGAAAATTCTGCTAACGAACAGAAAGCATTCTATAACTCTCAGGCAATCAGAAAGAAACATAGGTGAAGCAATAATACAGACCATAAAACACATGCTAGAAAACAAAGTCAATTGCTAGAAAATAGTAAAAAACAGAAAATCATGATAGGAATGAAACCAAAATTACAAGCCAAATCAATACATGGAAATGTAATAAAATTATATGTAGTGTTATAAAATTAAATTCAACTATATAGGGTTATAAAATTTGACTGTGTGTTGTTTACAAATAGACACAAATACAACCAAGTGATTTAAAATACTTGAATGTAAAAGAATGAAAGAGATAAGGGGGAAAATCAAGTAAAAAGATAGCAGAGGCCACAATGTTAAATAATGTCAGAAAATAAATTAAAAGTAAAATGTAAATAGTAGTAAAGTACATAAAAACAAAAATGCTAATAATACAGGAATGATGGAAAAATGTACATGTCTTCTCTGATAATACAAGGAGACAGAAAAAGAGTACATAGAAACTATATATAGACATATTTCAATCTAAATTAAGAAAATTGTCTATCCAGCATGCTCAGTGGTTGAGTGTCAACCCATTAATTGGGAGGTCATGGTTCAATTCCTGGTTAAGGTACATGCCCAGGTTGCACGCCCAATCCCCAATATGAGGAGTGCAGGAGGCAGCTGATCAATGATTCTTTCTCATCATTGATGTTTCTATCTCTCTTTCCTTCTTCCTTCCTCTCTGAAATCATTAAAAATATATTTAAAAGAAGAAAGAAAAGAAAATAGCAAAGATAAAGATGATCTCTATAAAAATCTAAGAACTTTAGAATTAGGACAGTCTACATCATCAATAATTAAACAGCAATAATAGGAAATATACAAAGCTTTATGAAAAGAGACCCAGCATACATAAAATAAATCAGAAACAGAATTGTGGCATATTAAAAAGATAACTAAAAATCTGTGAAACTTGGCCAAAGTTATACTCAGAGGAAAATGTGTAGGCTTCACATGTTCATTACTAAAAGGAGTAGTAAAAATATGTTATTTAACTCTGATATTTTAAAAGAGAACCCAAAAATAAGTTAAAGAATGTACAGGGAGAATGATGGTTAAAAGTTATAAATAAAACAATGGACAAAGATATAATAATTGTGGAGAAAATAATTTTTAGTTAAATTAGATAGTTACATTAATGCAAAAAATATGTCCTTAACCCCATTTTGGGATCTTGAATATGTTAATGTGCAAGTGGGTTACAGTCAAGGGCCATCCAACTCTCAAGGAACAGCTGATCCCAATCTTATCCAAATTCTTCCAGAGAGTATGAGGTATAAGAAAAAACTTTTCAATTACTTGAAAAATCCAATATATCCTTCAAATTAAGTATATACCAAAACAACAACAAAGATTTTAAAACACATACACACAAAAAAACACACAAAGAAATCATGAACAGACTTTAAAATATCCTAATTAGATATTTGTCTTTTGACCAAACTTGATAATCAAACCCTTTGTGATTAACAAATTGTCAGGGAAAACTTAAAGTTAAACATCAGTCTTCTTAAATTTTAAAATAATAACTATATTACTTAAATTCAAAAATAGATATTTTGTCCTCACTGAAATATCCAAAGACCACAGTTTAAGTTACAGTAAATTTAAATTCAAAACCATTTCCCGATTCTTTTTCCTGTAGAGTCCCACATAGGTTCTTTCTGAAAGCTCGTGCAGTTACAGTCTGTGCTGTTTGGTTTGGTAACTGGTAAAGTTCCTTCAGAGCCTGAAATTGTTTTGGTTCAGCATTAAGCATGTAATGGCTCTAATTATTTTTTAAGCTACCATATTTAAGTACGAAATATAGTATATTTTTCAACTGGATGCAGTCCTGTAGCCACTATAGCAATCAGGATATATAACATTCATGTCACACCAAAAGTCTCCCCTGGAGAACTTTTCGGTGAACTTTTGAATCCCAGTAACCACTCAATGGCTTTCTATTCCTATAGTTTTGACTCTGTAACAGTGGTTCTTAACCTTTCTAATGCCATGACCCTTCAATACAGTTTTTCATGTTGTGATGACCCCCAACCATAAAATTATTTTTGTTGCTACTTCATAACTGTAATTTTGCTATTGTTATGAACCATAATGTTAATATCTGTGTTTTCTGACCATCTTAGGCTCTGTAGCAGTGGTTCTGTACAGCAGTGGTTCTCAACCTGTGGGTTGCACTTGCTGTAGAGCCTAAGACCATTGGAAAACACAGATATTTACATTATGATTCATTAACAGTAGCAAAATTACAGTTATGAAGTAGCAATGAAAATAATTTCATGGTTGGGGGTCACCACAACATGAGGAACTGTATTAAAGGGTGGCGGCGTTAGAAAGGTAGAGAACCGCTGCTCTAGAATTTTGTGTAAATTGAGTGATAAAACATATGTATACTTTGTGTCTGTCTACTTCCTCTTTTAAAATGCATCCGTGTTGTTTCTTGTGTTCAGCTGTACATAGCACCAAACAGGAACCAAGCCAAAGCTCCACCAACTGGGCAATAAATAAACAAATCTTGACACATTCATACAAGGAATCACTCCTGCTTTAAAGAGACCAAAATATTAAGAAACAAGATCATCAGAGAACTCACCATGTAACCACCAAATTTGGGAAAGAAAGCATCCTGGTCCTATGCCAGCTGTGCCAGTACTCAGTACTTAGTCTTACTAAAGTTCTGGACAGTGTTATTCATAGGGGAGGGAAGGAGTGAATACAGAAATGCATCTTTGGTTTTAGCCAAAAGTCAGGAATAGCAGGCAGTCTGGAACACCAAGCAGTCTGTGCCAGCTGTCTGGAATCCATGATGAATTCATTAACATTCAATTAGGAAAAGTCCCAACAAGAACTTAATTGTGTTGCAGCGCATTTACCACATCTACAGGCCAACCATTCTGTGATGTCTGCCTCAGAGGCAAGGTCCTCACATTTGTATCAGGTGGAGAATCAGGCTCAGGGAATTGCTAAACTAAAGCTGCTGTTCCTGAGATCTGCACTGCAGCAGGAAAAAACTGGGGGTGGAGTGTACTTTCCCCACCATTTTCAATACCATGCATTGTTCAGGAATGGTCCCTCTGGGTACATGCAGCATCTACATAACCACCAACCATAATTTCCTCACCTTAAAATATAGTCTAGCTGAGACCGGTTTGGCTCAGTAGATAGAGTGTCAGCCAGTAGACTGAAGGGTCTTGGGTTTGATTCTGGTCGGAGGCATCTGCCTTGGCTAAAAGCACATCCCCACTAGGGGATGTGCAAGAGGCAGCTGATCGATGTTTCTCTGTCATCTATGTTTCTGACTTTCTGTCCCTCTCCTTTTCTCTCTGTAAAAATTCAATAAAATATATTTAAAATAAAATAAAATACAGTCTAATATTTTTGCAGAGTACTTTTCATTCTTGAGCTGTGGACAAGTCTCTATATCCCTGCACAGAATCCTCTACGGCCCAAAAGTGCAGGATGGAATTTGATTCAGTGTATTTAGTCATGTCTACATAAGCCTAGCTCTAACAATTTAAAGCTGGAAATTCCCCTGTGCTCTATAGAACAAGCAAACTCAGATCCTTGCATTTTAACTGCAGTAGAAACTGTTCTGCACATAAATGCATAAAAAGACTGTAAATATCCATTTTCTTATGATCAAATCTGCTTCAGCCAAACTTTCCAGAAAAAATCCTGTACCTGTAATGCAAGCCAGCAATAGCCTGCAAAATAACACTGCCTATGCCTACAAAAGTGGCCTTAGAATTGTAAATATGCTATCCTGATCAACTATACCCAATTTGGGAGAACTCACCCATGGCTTCTAATCATTTTCTAATTGAAATTTCCCTTCATCTGTGCTCACTTCCTAAGGCCTTTACAATATCATATATTCTCGAGATGCTCTTTCAGCCCCCATAGAAGCCACTGAGGCATCTTTCCTTTTGTGTTTGCATTAGCATACATACACCCATTTAACTTTGTGCAATGCCTTGCCATTCCTAAGGTGCCCAACACCTTTCAGAAGGTTCAAGTACCTGTACCTTCCTCCCTGTTTTTATAAACGGTCACTCAGTTGTGGACAAAAACTCCATAAGCAGGAGGCACCACCTAATTAAAAATACCACATAGCCCTTGGCATAAAAGTTGTATTCCATATGCTACAATAAATCATAAAGGCAAACCTCTATTCAGAGCTTAAGAGTATAAGGCCTGGCACATGGCCAGGCTCCTCACAAAGCCCTCCCTGCACAGCCTGTGCTGTCCTGTTTGACCATGTCCCTAGTCTTGCAGAAGATACTGCTGTCTTCAGTAGGGTACTTCATAAAGAGCTGCACTTTCCCTGGTGAGGTTCTAAAAACATATTAAAAATTCAAAGAGAGTAACTGATTAGGTGGAAGATAAAATATGACCATTCTTTTTCATTGCAGTTGGATTGGAAAATATAGTTAGTATGGAATCTAAATAGGGCTTTTAACTGAACTCAGGCATGAAGGAATTAAACCCAGGAACTAACATCAGAACAAGGAAGTGGTCTCCATGTAGGTAAAATGGGTTGCTGTGGTGTTACGAGAAAGGAATTTCAAAGGGCACATAGGTTGGAGGAGATTAAGTTATGGAAAGATTTATTGCTGTGAAGGGAAATTATACACCCATGAGGATGGAGAGGGAAGGCAGGTTTTAGCAGCGACTGCTCCGTGATCCCTCATAACTCTCCATAAATTTCCTTGGTTTTTGGAAATGAGCAGACTTTCTTTCAAACCAATTTCTTTCCAGACTCTTCAGAGTGCTGGGCCAACCGATCCCTTTTCTGTATGTGCTGAGGTTTTGAATCCCTTACCCAATTTTATCCTTTCCCCAGATTTTCCAGGCTAGACTCCACCCCTTTGTGTCACCATTTTGGCTACTGCTGTCCCTACTTCAGTTTTGCTTCCTCATCTGCTTTCCTGTGCATCCATTTAGCAAAGGATTTCCTCCTATATTGTTTATTCCTCCCAGATTACACCAGCTACCAGGCTGGTTATCCCCAAGGGGTTTGCAAAATGGTTCCCCCTGCCACGTGTGGAATTGCTAGGGGAGGAAGTCCCTTCATCTGAGCATACTGCAGGCTCCTGGGAATGCCACACTTTCCTAGAAAGTCAGGCTTCATGTCTGACTTGGCTTCCTGGTAGATAAGCTTAATGTCTGACTCCATTTGCTCCCTTCCTTTACTAATAAATAGCAGGATACCTACACTAACAAGCTGCACAAGACACGTGTGTAGCAGAAGGATGCAGAGAACAATCCATGATTTCTACTGACACACACATGGCAAGAGAAAAAAGATAGAGCCTGGGCTAAGCATATCCAATGTTTCATTCTAAATTCCTAATCAGCTAAGTCACTCTAGCTCCTCCAGGGAGGACTGATTAATAGGGAAACAACTGGCAAGAATCTTGCTCATATTGGAGTTCCATTCATACAGAAGAAATGATCATAATTGGAGATAACCTATTCCAACATGTTTCAACAAATGTATCTCACAATAACTTCTTTTAGGAATAACAGATTTGTGGTATATTAGTTGTGTTATCAAAATTTCTGGCAAAATTGAAAAGTCAAACTTCTATATATTTTTGTTTTCAGATGATCAAAATTAGGCTGTACTTTTACAATTATAACCATATTTAAAATAAAATTTAAAAAAGAAGAGCTTTCTTTCTCTGCAAAAAGCTGGGGGAAACAAACAAACAAGCAAACAAATAAAAACAAACAAACAAACACACACACACACATACCCCTCAACCTGCAAATGAGAAAAGTCTTGGAGATCTACAGAATTGGAGAGACTGAATATGCCAAGAAGGGAAAGGGCACAGGAACTGGCTCCTGTGTAGCAGAGCACGAGCAAAAGATATGGCCGCAGTAAGTGAATGATAATAAATTGTGCTAAGGTTTTAAAGAATTTCTGAAAAAGAGGAATGCAGTCTATAGTGACAATATAGGGAGACCCCTTGGAACCTCAGAATTAAGAGACACTAACACTAAGTTTAAGCTGCAGGCTCTTTCTTACAGACCTGTGGTTGCTGCTGGAAAGACTGTGGGTGCTGGTGGATGAACCCAGATAGAACCTATCTCAGTGCCTGTAGGAAGGGGTTTACTGCTGCTATTGGAAAAGTTCAAAACTCCACCCATGGCTGGGATTCATATCTCAGAGTGAGAAAGGCCTAGTGAGAGGAGGAGCAGCAAATTCTGCTATTCCCAAGATGTAAGGCCTGATTGTGAGCCAGGAATGATGGGAAGAAAAGTCCTGGGTGAGCTGCAAGATGGATTCCTGAGATCAAGATTCTATGTTAATACTATTAGAGATCTCCCATTCCTGGGGCACAAACCCTCTCCTGCAGAAGAACCACCAGAAACAAACATATATATTAGACTCTTAGGATAAAGAAGACAAGAAACACTGAAAAAACACCTACCCATGAGGCCAGACTACTCTCTCCAAAGCCACATTGATAAGCATTCACTAACAAACAAGCAAAAACTTAACACAGAAAGAGGAGGAAGATAATGGAGAAAATACACTTTGTGGCACGAATGTATAGGAATATCTGAATATCATCAGTAATACATACAAAAAAGCACCGATCAGACCATCTAACCTCAAAGGGAAGGTAGGAGAGGGAGAGGGTAAGGGGGAGAGATCAACCAAAGGACTGTATGCATACATATAGGCTCAGCCAATGAACACGGATACCAGGAGGTGAGGGCATGAGTGTTGGGGGATGAGGACACATATGTAATTCCTTAATCAATAAAGAAAAAATTTAAAATGCACCTAGAAGGGCACATCATTTTTGCAGTATTTTTTCTAAAAATGCATCACCTCAAATTAATCATGTCAAATATCAGACAAAAATAAATTTAGGGAAATTCTATATAGTAACTGATCAGAACTTTTTAAACATGTCAAGGTTATAAAAATCAAAGAAAGATTGATAAACACTCATAGATTGGAGGAGACCAAAAACACATGACAACTAAATGCTGTGTGGGATTATAAATTGGATTCTGGAATTAAAATAAACTGAAGAAATCCAAGTGGAGTCATCATTTGAATTGGTGGTATTTACCAGTGTTAATTCATTAATTTTGGTAACCATGTTATGGTTATGTAAAATTTAACCTTAGTGGAAGATGGGAGAAGACTATACAAAAAATGCCTTTGCAAATTTTCAGAAAGTCTATTTCAAAATAATTTTTTTAAAGAAAAAATGTATCAATGTAGCAATAAAATTTGGGTCATAACTAAAGAGTCTATAGATATTAAATGGAATCTAAAGAAAGTTGATAATAAATTTATGTTAATGTGTCTGTTAATGAGCATGAAATTTATAAATTTCTTGAAGCACCTGTGTGGACAAAAGTAAGTTTATAAATAATAGAAATATATAATACAATAATAAATAAGTAATAGAAGCATAAATATTGTTTCACATTACACAGAATTTTAAACCTAATTTTACTCTTGCCTGTATAAAAACCATTAACAGTCATTCAAGAAGAAATAGATAACCTAAATTATCCCACTATTAAAGGAATATATATATATATATATATATATATATATATCTTACCTAATAATAGACAAACATGTAAATTGACCGTACATCCACTATACCCATACCCAATCAGAGTGAGTAGGAAAATTAACCCAACAAATGCAGTTAATTTGCATACATAGGTGCTTAGCAACATGAAGGCACCCGGGTCACTGTGAGATAAGCCATCAGAGCTGAGTGGGCTGGGGCGGAGCCAGTGATATAAGAGGCTGAGGGGCCCCTGCCCAGCAAGCCAGGGCTGGTGTGGAGCCTGACATTTATCAATCACAGAGTGCCGGGGGTCCCCTGGCCGAGGTCCCCTGTCCAAGGCTGAAAGCGTCTGAGGGCTACCAGTATGTGAGAGGGGGCAGGTTGAATTGTGGAACCACCCAACCCAAGTGCACAAATTTTGTGCACTGGGCCTTTAGTGTGTGTGTATGTGTGTGTATATATATATATATGCATGAATTTCGTGCACTGGGCCCCTAGTGTGTGTATTATATATAAGTATACATATATGTACATATACATGTGTATATATACATATATGTATACTTATATATAATATACACATATGTGTGTATATATACATACATATGTATATATATATTTATATATTTATATGTTTATATATATATATATATATATATATATATATATATACACACACAGATACACACACACACTAGGAGCCCAGTGAATGAAATTCATGCATGGGGGGTGGAGGGGTGGTCCCTCAGCCCAGCCTGCATCCTCCCCAATCTGGGACCCCTTGAGGGATGTCCAACTACCAGGGGGAATCAGGCCTAAATGGGCAGTCAGACATCCCTCTCACAATCTAGGACTGCTGGCTCCCAACTACTCATCTGCCTGCCTTCCTGATTGCCCCTAACCACTTCCTGCCAGCCTGATAACCCATTAACCACTTCCCTGCCAGCCTGTTTGTCCCTAACTGCCCTCCCCTGCAGACCTTATACCCCCAAACTGCTCTCCCCTGCAGGCCTTAGTCCCCCACAACTGCCCTTCCCTGCAGGCCCAGTCACACCCAATTTTCCTCCTCTGCTGGTTTGATCACCCCTAACTGCCCTCCTCTGCAGGCTTGATCACCCTCAACTGTCCCCCCCTTGAAGACCTGGTCCCTCCCATCTGCCCTCCCCTGTTTGCCATCTTGTGGTGGCCATTTTATGTCCACACGGGGGCAGGATTTTTGACCACATAGGGGCAGTCCTCTTGTGTGTTGGAATGATGGTCAATCTGTATATTATTCTTTTATTAGGATAGAAGCCTGGTGCACAAGTGGGAGTCATCTGGTTTCCCCTGAAGGGTGTCCTGGATCAGAGTGGGGGTTCACTTGCAGCATGGGGCAGCCTGGGTGTGGGGACTCTTGTGTTTTGCAGGCTGGCCACGGCCCCCAGGAACCCAAGCGAAGGCCCTGGTATCTGGGATTTATGTATCTTCTACAATTGAAACTTTGTAGCCTGGAGCAGAGCCAAGCTTCCTGCTCGTTCTGTGGATGCTGCCATGTCTGTTGAAATTCTATAAATGAAATCTTAAGCAGAGGCCTGAGTTGGCAAGGGCAGGGGGAAACCCAAGCCTCCCTCGTGCTCTCTGTGGCTGCAGCCATCTTGGTTGGGTTTATTTGCATATTCTCTCCTGATTGGCTGGTGGCTGTGGCTGGTGGGCATGGCTTGTGGGTATAGCAGAAGGTATGGTTAATTTGCATATTACTCTTTTATTAGATAGGATATATATACCTCCAAGAAAAGAAGCTCTATGCCTAGATGACTTCAGTGATGATTTGAACACAAAACAGATGTTTCTAATTTAATGGGGTTCATTTAATGCAAGAAACTAACATTTGTATTTAACAATAACCATTAAGTTAAAATACAAGATGTATTAAAACTATTTTTGAATTTTGATTTTATTGTTGACATTATTACAGATGTCCCCCATTTTCTCCCTCTTTGCCCACCACCACCCAGACCCCACCCTTTTCTCCCTCTAGTCCTCCCCACATAATTGTCTGGGTCCATGGGCACTACATATTTGTTCTTTTATTTACCTCTTCACTTTCTTTCATATGGTCTACCCTACTCACCTCCTGTCATGTATAAGTCTGTACTATGTATAAGTCTGTACCATGTATAAGTCTGTACCATGTCTCAGGTCCTATTTTGTTTTGCAATTTATTTTATTCATTAGATTCCACATATAAGTGAGATCATATGATATCTGTATTTCTTTGACTGGATTATGTTGCTTAGCATAATAATCTTTAGGTTTATCCATGCTGTCACAAAAGATAAGAGTGTTTTTTTTTATAGCTGCATAGTATTTCATTGTGTAAATGTACCATAGCTTTTATATCCTCTCATCTATTGATGGGCACTTATGATGTTTCCAGATCTTGGCTATTATAAACAACATAGGGCTAAATGTTATTCCTGATAGGTGTTTCAAGGTTCTTATGATATATTCCCAGAAGTGGAATAAGCTGGGTCAAACAGCAACTCCATTTTTAAAAAATGTTTTAGGCAACTCCGTACTGTTTTCCATAGTGGCTGCACTAGTCTGTATTCCAACCAACAGTATACTAGGATTCCCTTTTCTCCACATCCTTGCCTTATTTGTTGACTTATTTATGGTAGTTACTCTGGAAGATGTTAGATGATATCTCATTGTAGTCTTAATTTGCATCTCTCAGATGTTGAGTTTTTTTTTCACATCTGTTGTTCATCTCCACATTTTCTTTGGAGAAGTATCTATTCAGGTCCTTTGCCTATTTTTTAAATTGGGTTGTTTTATTGGTATTGAGTTGTATAATTTCTTTATAAATTTTGGAAATTAATTCCTTATCAGATGTATCATTGGCAAATATGTTCTCTCATATAGTGTGTTCTTTTTTCATTTTGTTGATGAGTTTCTTTTTCTGTGCAGAAGCTTCTTAGTTTGATGTTGTTTATTTTTCCTTTGTTTCCTTGGCTCTAAGAGATATATTGGCAAAAATATTGCTATAAGAGATGTCTGAAATTTTACTGCCTGTGTCTCCTTCTAGGATTTTGATGGTTTTGCCATATTCTTTTGTTTTACTGTAATTCTATTTTTTTTCCTGATCCATATTGGCATCAGTGTTTTGTCTATTGGCACAAGCACTAGCTTAACCATTTTATATCTTAAAAATTAATGTACTTGCCTGGCTAGTGTTGCTCAGTGGTTGAGCATCCAACTTGTGGGCCAGGAAGTCATGTTCCATTCCAGGTCAGGGCACATGCCCAGATTGCAGACTTGATCTCCAGTGTGGGATGTATAGGAGGCAGCCAATCAATGATTCCCTCTTATCATCAATATATCTATCTCTCTATCCCTCTCCCTTCCTCTTTGAAATCAGGAAGGCAGGGGTGGGTTTGGGGGGAGGCGGTAAGGGATTAACCAAAGGACTTCTATGCATTCAAATAAGCATAACTAATGGACACAGACACTGGGGATGAGGGGGTTGGTGAGGGCATGTGCCGGGGTAGAGGAGGCCAGGGAGAGGTTAATGGGGGGAAAAGGAGGCATTTGTAATACGTTAAACAATAAAACATATTTATTTTTTTAAATAATAAAAATAAATGTACTCTATCTTTAAAGAGATATATGAAAACATGTTTAGAGAATCACCCAGTAATTGGCAATATTGTAATAGCTTCATGTGTTAGAAAGATTTCACACTCTATAGTTAACTTCTTTTTAAATCATTTATCGGTCTTTCTCTATTCATATCTTGAAACTTGTCCCTGGGACTGAACTTTAATTCTTACCATCTGTGTCTTGGCCAGGAATATCCATATTCCTTTAATGTATAAATATATCCCAAATATTTCTCATTCTGTTAGCAAAAGCTCTGAAGCACAGAAAATAATGTTTTAAATAGGAACTAACCATGAGAGATCATTTATTGCTCCAGCACTTGGAAAAATCTATGAAATTCCTTTATGGCTTCTTCATTATATTTCCAATGGAACAATTAGTTTGAGTGGCTACAAACACTGAATTTTCATGACCACATTAGCCTTTGAAGCCAAAATTATTGACTGCATTATTATCTATGCAAAATACAGTGGGATGTGGCAAGTTTGCAATTAAAAAGCATAAGTTGCCTCCAACTGGAAAAGTAGTTGAGAGTTAATTTCCTAACAGCCTACCTGGTCACACTTTAAAACCCACACAGTTTGCATAATTCAGTATCCTATTCCTAGGATATATTTTACAACTGTGAGACCAGTAACTCTGGCTTTTTTTAATATTTAGTAAAACTTTTGCAAATAATAGTAACATGTCAAATACAAACGTAGTCCTCAGAAAACTTGGTTGCAATTTCTAAAGGTAATAAGGCATTCTCATGCCCAATTGATTCAAGCACATAGTAGAATCATCTCAAAATTATTAAGGGAACAACTCTAGCACCAACTTAAGTAATTTTCCACTGCTTGACAGAGTAAAGACAAGGTGAAATTGTCTTTGAATAATAATGGCTTTCCTTTTTCCTACTGGACCGTATCTGTTCCACAAGAAGTTCAGGAAATACACTGAGGTTTCATTCTTGACTCGGGATTAGCAAATATTTTCTGTAAATAAAAATGAACTAAATAGTGTAGGTCTTGGGCCACACAGTTTCTGTGACAAGTACTGGACTCTGTCTTGTAGCAGGAAAGCAACAGTAGACAATAGTTAAATGAATAGGTGTGGCTGTGTTCCAATAAAACAGTATTTACAAAAGAGGTGGCTGATTGGTTTTGGCCCCCATGACCTTAGATCCATGTCTTTCATTTCCTCAAGCCAAAACTACTTTCCAGATTGAAGGAGGCAGTCATATCAAGAAATGAAGTCAGTCAGACAAAGACAAGTATCACATGATCTCATTCACATGTGGAATCTAATGAACAACAATAAACTAATGAACAAAATAGATCCAGAGACATAGAATCATGAAACAGACTGTAAAATCTCAGAGGGATGGTGGGAGTAGATGGGTGGATGGGAAGAACTTGCATGCATATATACATAACTCATGAACATAGACAATAGGTGGTGAAGGCCTGGGGCAGGGAGCAGGGGAAAAGCTAGAATGAGGGGAAATTGGGAAATATGTAATACTTTCAACACTAAAGATAAAAAAAGAAATGAAAATATTGTGTCCTTTGGATATATATTCTGTATTCATTGTAGCAGCCTTCCTTGATTTGGTGAAATTGTGATGGTTAATTTTATATATCAACTTATTTAGGCTAATTGGCCAGATAGTTGGTTAAACACTGGTCTGTATGTTGCTATGAAAGTACTTTTGGAATAAGAGAAACATTTAAATCAATAGTGTTTACATAAAGCAGCTTATCCTTCATAATGTAGACAGGACTCATTTAGTTATTTATTTTAACAGTATATTAAAAGGGAACGAGTTAAGTGCAAATGTAGAAGTGATGTTCATATATACGTATGTATATGAATCATAACTATTCACATAAATAGGATAACTATTTTTCCCAAAAAATATTTCTCATTATTTGTGCATGTGTGAAAGCAAGGTGATTGATGTTAATTGGTTGGCTTCACTGAAGCAGCAGTAGTGTACAAATAGCTTTTCTTTTGTCCACATTATATTCTGCAAGTAAAAAATTAGCTAAATTAATTCCTACAATGGTTAATTTTTATGCAATTTATGGAATCAATTGGTAAGTCTTATGTAAGTTTACTTTGGTAAGCATGAAAAATTTGAAATCATTGGGATTATGAATATAAATTTGGCTGGAAGTTCAACATTCAAGACAAAATTATTTTGCAAGAGAAATACTAAAAAGTAGGTATAGCATGTTGGTAAATACAGCATTTAATGAATGAGGAAATTATGGACTAAAAATATACAATTTTTTATCATGTACATATAATAAAAAATTGCATGGAAACAAGTTAAACTTTTAAGAAGTAAAAATTGTCCCTGACCGGTTTGGCTCAGTGGATAGAGCATTGGGCAGCGGATGGAAAGGTCCAGGTTCAGTTTTGGTCGAGGAAATGTACCTTGGTTGCAGGCTCCATCCCCAGTAGGGGCATGCAAGAGGCAGCTGATAGATGTTTCTCTTTCTTTGATGTTTCTAACTCTCTGTCGCTCTTCCTTCCTCTCTGTAAAAAAACAATAAATAAAGAAGTAAAAATTGTCAAAACTATAAATATTTTACACTAACTGTACACTTGTTAGTTTTATTTATGTTATGATAAAAATATAAAATTCTGCATGTTAGAATATATTTCTCTTTGCTGCCTATTATTAGTTAGATTTTGGAAATGTTTGCACTTTTAAAGAAATACTTTTTAAGTTAGCCTAACTATGCTACAATAACATTACATATTTTGTTAGCTCTCTAAATTTTAGTTGCCTTTAAATAATTATTTGAAAATCTTTACTCAATATAAAAAATAGAGCCTAAAAATTCAAAATTTCTGTAAGCTAAAATTGATGTAAAGAAAGATCCAAAGTAATAGAGATATTAATTCCTATGCATAATGAAAGACTCAAACAAATTAAACAGTAAAAAGTCAAATAATATAGTTTTGAAGTCCTTTCATTGGGCTTTGTTTTATGTCAGCTTTAAGAGAAAAATAACTTAATAGGTTTTGTTGTTTGTTTTTTTGCCATTTAATTTTCAAGTGTATACTTTTGTGGCATTAAGTTCATTCACATTGTTGAGCAAATATTGTCACCATTTATTTTCTGGACATTTAAAAATATATCTTTTTAATGATTTCAGAGAAGAGTGGAGGACAGAGAGAAAGAACCATCATCTATCTAATAAAAGAGTGATATGTAAATTGACCATCACTCCAACACACAAGATGGCTGCCACAAGAGGCCATCAGGGGAGGGCAGTTGGGAGGTACCAGGCCTGCAAGGGAAGGCAGTTGGGGGTGACCAGGCTGACAGAGAAGGTAAGTTGGAGCAACCAGGCCTGCAGGGAAGGACAGTTGGGGGGACCCAGGGCTGCAAGGGAGGGCAGTTAGGGTCCAACAGGCTGACAGGGGAGAGCAGTTATGGAAAATCAGGCTGGCTGGGGAGCAATTAGGCATCAGTCAGGCTGGCAGGGTAGTGGTTAGGGGGTTATCAGGCTGGCAGGCATAAGCAGTTAGGGGCAATCAGAAAGGCAGGCAGGCAAGCAGTTGGGAGCCAGCAGTCCTGGATTATGAGAGGGATGTCTGACTGCCTGATAGGATTGGCCTAAACAGGAAGTTGGACATCCCTTGAGGGGTCTCAGATTGGAGATGGTGCAGGCTGGGATGAGGGACAACTCGCTACACCCAGTGCACAAACTTTGTGCACCAGGGCTCTAGTAGCTAATAAAAGAGTGATATGCAAAAGAGTGACTGTACCTTTGCTATGCTACTAGCCAATCAGGAGTGGGGGTGGGGCCAATCGGTGAAAGGTGGATGTGGAGGCATGTGTGAGGCGCGGGGGTCAGGGGGGACCGCAGCGGGAGAGGGTGAGCCTGCAGCAGGAGAGAGCGTCCCTCAGCGTCCCTGGCTGGCACAGTGGGAAAGAGTGAGCCTGTGGCGAGAGAGGGTGGCCTTCAGTGTCCCTGGCCAACATGGCAGAAGAGGGCAGGCTGTCTGCACCCCCGGCCGCCTCAGCGGGCCTCCCTCACTCCTGATTGGGTCAGTTCACAGCCCGTAGTGGGCTTAATAAAGACTGATCATTCCGGGTACTTGGGGGTTTGGGCTTTCAGATCTGGCTTCCCCACCTGGCATGGTGTGAATTTGCTGCCCTGGGTCTGTTCTCTCCCTCCCAGCAACGGGAGAGGACAGGTGCCTGGCCAGCTGAGGGTGCAGACAACCTGCCCTCTCCTGACATGCATGGCCCACCCTCTCCTGCCGCAGGACCACCCTCTCTCCCTGCAGGTCCGACCTCTCCCACCACTCCAGCCAGGGGTATGGACAGCCTGCCCTCTCCCACTGTGCACAGCCTGGCCTCTCCCGCTTCTCGTGGTGGGAGAGGATGGGCTTCCGGGTCAGCCAGGGGTGCACACAGCCCACCCTCTCCCGCCATGCTGGCAAGGGGTGCTGAAGGCCGCCCTCTCCTGCCACAGGCCCCGCTGTGCTGGCCAGGGACCCAGATGGTCTGCCCTCTCCTGCTGCACATAGCTTGTTCTCTCCTGCCCCGCAGCAGGAGAGGACGGACTGCAGGGCCTGCTGGAGGCACGAACAACCCGCCCTCTCCCGCAGCAGGACCACCTTCTCTCACCACTCCCATCAGGGGCATGGACAGCCCCACTGCACACAGCCTGCCCGCTCCCACAGCACACAGCCCGCTCTCTCCCACCTCTTGCAGAGGGTGAGGGACCTGTTGTGGTTTGCAGGCCACGCCCCCAGCAACACAAGTGGAAGCCCTGGGATGTGAGATTAATTTATGTTCTACAATTGAAACTTTGTAGCCTGGAGCAGAGCCAAGCCTTCTGCTCACTCTATAGCAACAGCCATTTCTGTTTGGGTTTATTTTAATTCTATAATTGAATCATTGTAACCTGGAGTGGAGGCCTAGGCCAGCCAGAGCTGCAGAAGTTTGGCTTCCTCCATCGCCCGGGCAACCGTTGCCTCTGCTCTCCTCAGCTCCATGACTGCTGCCATTTCTGTTGGGATATATCTTCTATAATTGAAACTTTGTAGCACTGAGTGGAGGCCTAGGCCAGTAACAACAGGCAGAAAGCTTGGCTTCCTCCGTTGCTGGGAAAACCCAAAGCTCCCTCCTGCTCTCAGTGGCCACAGCCATCTTGGTTGGGGTTTATTTGTATAATTTGCTCCTTATTGGCTGATGGATACGGTTGTGAGCATGGCTTGATAGAAGGTACTATCAATTTGCATACTCTTTTATTAGATAGGAGATTATATATATATATAAATTATATTTGGTAATTGTGGACTTTTTTCACTTCCTTTAACATTTATACTATATAGAATTAACATATGATACATCAATTCCATTTCCTGATATATTGGGGTGGGAGAGATGATCTGGGGTGGGGCCAGGCCAAGGAAGGGGCTGCAGGAGGTTGTCCAGATGGCCCCATCCCCTATTGGGTTAGGGAGGTGGTCAGGGGCTGGCCAGGGATAGGGGCTGAAGACCAATTGATCATACCTTAACCACTACCCTGCCAGCCTAATTGATGTCTAACTGCTCTCCTGCCAGCCTGTTTTCCCCCAACTTCCTTCCTTTGCCGGCCTGGTCACCCTTAACTGTCCTCTCTTACAGGCCTGATCCCTCCCAACTGCCCCTCACCCCCACTGGTCTGATCGCCCACAACTGCCCTCCCTTGCAGGTCTGGAACCTCCTAACGGCCCTCCCCTGCTGGCCATCTTGTGGTGGCCATCTTGTGTCCACATGAGGGCAGGATCTTTGACTACATGGGGGCAGCCATCTTGTGTGTTGGAGTGATGATCAATCTGTGTATTACTCTTTTGTTAGATAAGATAAAGACCTGGTGCATGGGTGGGGGCCTGCTGGTTTGTCCTGAGGGGTGTCCCAGATCAGGGTGGGGATTCCCTTAGGGTGTCAGGTGGCCTAGGCAAGGGACCTACTAGCCAAACTCCCTTGTTTCCTCCCCACAGCTGGCTCCACCCCCAATTAGCTTGAGCCACCCCAATTGGTCCTCAGCCCCTATCCCTGGCCAGCCCCTGACCACCTCCCTAACCCAATAGGGAATGGGGCCAGCTGGACAACCTCCTGCAGCCCCTTCCCTGGCCTTGCCCCACCCCAGATCATCTCTCCCACCCCAATCAGGAGCAGGGCCAGCCAGCCAACCACCTGCGCCCCCTCCCTCTGGCCAGCCTTCCCTCCATGGGCTCCCACACCAACTGAGGATGGGCTACCTGGCTCAAAGTCCACAGCCCCTCCCCCAATCCCCCCACCCCAACTAGGGGAGGGACCGGCTGGCCAATCACCCACAGCCCCTCCCCCCAGCCAGCCTGGCCCTGATTGGTCCCTGATCAGGGCAGGCCAGCTGGCTAGTCTCCTGCCATCTCCTCCTCCTGACATGCTCAGCCCCAATCCATCCCAGTTGGGGTCAGGCCAGTCAGACCCCACCCGTGCACAAATTCATGCACTGGGCCTCTAGGGTTTGTTTGTTTGTTTGTTTGTTTTTTAAAGTCCTTTTATGCTGGGCTACTATTTTATTCCTTATATTTTTACCATGTTAAATCAGGTTACTAAATCTGTAGTAAATGAGGTCAGTTGGGCTGAGTCACACTGCACTATAGATGCAATTTCTATCATGTAATAATAGGTGTGATGCATTATCGTTTATTTTCTCTGACTATTGATATGGTAATGAAATCTTTTGATTCTTCAAATTTGTTAGCAGCCAATTCTTATTTTTGTAATAAAAAAGACAATAAGAATAATATATCTATCTAACTATATGCCTGAATTCTAGGAAAAAAGTAAGTCTACAGCTATTCAGAATTACAACCTGATACAGAAAAAATATAAATGATTATTACTTTATAGGTTCTTACAGACACATCTGAATTAAATAAAGAGCAACACAGATGTTTCCTTTCCATTTTGTTTTTGTTTCTGGTAGTGTTTATAATCTGGGAACTTGGCAAAGCTTCTCTATACTCTTCTTCAATCCCAAACTACAAGCATATTTTCTTTCCAGAAAATACTCTACACGATTCTCTAAGAAGAGAAAAGAAAAACCTCCCTCATTCCTCCATTAAATAGTGGAAGTAGAAGAGACAAAGAATGAACTTATCTGAGAGTTTAAGATTATAATTATTTCTCCAAAACAAGCATTTTGAAGTTTTTCTTCATAGATGACACAATTACATTTTATATTTACCTTCCTACTTGGTCAATAATAATAATTTAAAGATGCAAAAAATAAAACTCAACTAGATAGTAAAAGAAACTACTAGATTATGTAAACTGCTGAGAACATTTTCTCATTCTTTTAAAAAGATAAACATTACTTATCATTTTTATATAACCTGTAATAACCTAAAGTGGCTAGAAAAAATGCTTTTATAAAGAGATGGAGAACTTGCCTGTATTCCATTTTCAGGCTATTAATTGCAAACTTATATGTCAGACAAACCTGTGGAAGAGTAGTGTAACTCAGCGTATAAAGACACAAGAAAACTTTATCTGACATGGATTAAAAGCTTACCATACAGCTGCAAGACTTGGACCAATGTTTTAAAACTTCTAAACATGTATGTGAGTGAGTAGTATTATCATAAAAGCAGAACATTTACTGTGAGCGAGGAACTATTTTAGGTGTTTTATATATATAATTATTCCAATTAAGTTTCATGACAAGTTCACAAGTTAAGCAAAACTATCATGATTCTATAGATAAATTGAGATTATTTTAGAGAAAGCATGGTACTTTGCTCAAAATGACATAATTTCAAATCCTGGCTTTGCTCCTTTCATGTTAATAGGTCTATTAACCAAAGACCATGAACATATAACAATTATGTTACATTGCATCAATTTATTAAAAAATGATCTGTCCACAAACAAAAGTGCCCTTGTATTCCGTTCACTATGCTTTAACACTTACTATTCATTATTCCATGAAGAATCACAAATGAAGTTCTCTAACATTTACTGTCCCCTAACCCCCGCCCCAGTGAGTTTCTTACCAGCAAATCTCTAATGTCACCCTTTAAGGAAAGATTATAACCATGAGAATATTTTACATAATGGGTGGAGAAAAGTTGCATTACCCTTCATCACAGGAAACATAAAAGTTTACTAAATAGGGGTAATCTTAATTAGTTTTATGCTTATCTTAGCAGCCTATTTTTACTTGGGACTCTTTAAAAAGAAGGAAAAATATATTTAAGGTTATTTGAACAGAAATAGATTGGTGAGTATAGGCTGCCATGTGTCCTTGTTACATGAAATATTAAAGATTACTTAAGAGTCTAAAGCACATTTGGCAGAAATCTTATTTGCAGGTTTATTGACTGCACAGGTAAGATAGTTTTATATAGTTTCTAATGATTAATAAGATTTGATTAATAATATCCTTATGGTTGACAAACTCTCCCTCTCTCCTTCTTCCTCTCTGTCTTTCCTCCTTTCTTTCCCTGTCCGTCTCCATCTCCCCTTTTCTTTCAGTCTACTAAGTACATCTGTTTACATTCTTTTCTTTTTAAAATATATTTTCATTGATTTCAGAGATGTAGAGAAAGGGAGAGAGAAAGATAGAAACATCAATGATGAGAGAGAATCATCGTTCAGCTGCCTCCTGCACGTCCCCCACTGGGGATCAAGCTCCCATCCTGGCAGGTGACCTGACCAGGAGTCACACCATGACCTCCTGGTTCATAGGTCTACACTCAACAGCTGAGCCATGCCAGCCAGATATGCATCTGTTTACTTTCTATCCAAGAAGCCTAACCAGAAAGGTAGTCAGAAATATTGGCTCCTTTCATTTTATACAATTTAATATCAAAAGAAAGCCAGACACAGAATACAAGTTACTATAGATTGCATAACATCTTTTAAAAAATTATCAGTATAATTATATTATTTTACATTTGAATACTCATCTATACAAAGTTAGGTTGCAAATTTGTCTTACTACCTTATATAATAAAAGGCTAATATACCAATCCACTGAACAGTGGAATGACCAGTCGCTATGACATGCACTGACCACCACGGGGGCAGACAATGTGGGAGCTGTCCCCGTGGGGGTCAGTGCACTCCCACAGAGAGAGTATCACTCAGCTAGAAGCCGGGCTAAAGGCTGGCGAGTGCAGCAGTGGTGGCAAGAGCCTCTCCAGCCTCTGCAGCATTGCTAAGGTCATCCGACTGATGGATTACGCCAGTGGTCGGCAAACTGTGGCTTGCCAGCCACATGTGGCTTGTGAGCTGAGGTTTGCCACTTTGTTAACTGAGTTTGCCGACCACTGGCTCAGGCCTATTCCCACTTCTGAGCCATCAGTTAGACAGCCCTGAGGGCTCCTGAACTGTGAGGGGGCACAGGCTGGGCTGAGGGACAAGCCCTGTGCCCCACCCCGAGTGCATGAATTTCGTGCACGGGCCTCTAGTTGGTATCATATTTATTCATGTGTTCATATCTTTATCAACTCAATCACTCAAGATCCAGGCATTGGGATGGCTATGAGTTACAAGACAAAAATCTTGTAGAGGGTCAAGTTATCTTGGAAAGCCTAGTAGGCAAATGGACAATGCATTACTGGAAAATAACTAGACCATTTCTTTGGGGAGAAAGGAGAAACTAGTTCTAAAAGAAAGACACACTATATAGTGTGATTACTTAGGATTTAGCCCTCCAATATACTATGAGTTAGATTAATTAAACTTGTTTACATATTTCTCAATTATAACTTTTCTGACATAATCAGCCTTTAAATAGCCAGTGCTATGGGTTGTTATTTCAGCTCTAATAAAATAATTCTGGATTCTATCTTTTTTTTTCTCGCAAGCTTGCACCTTTTATTTATTTTTTTTTTATTAGTTATTTTTTTATTCAGTTTATTAATTACATTGTTTCCCCTTTTTTATCCCCCTATATCTTCCCTCCACCCTGTACCTATCCCACCCTCCGCCCTCACCTTCCCCTCCCCAATGTCCTCTCCCATTGTTGCATGATTCTTGTCCAATCTCTTGCTGTACTTCCAACAACACCTTTCTCCCCAAGAATTGTCAGTCCATTCCCTCTCTTGTCCATGTTTCTGTTATAGTCACCAGTTTATCTGTTCATCAGCCTATCAATTCACTTGATTTTTATGTTCATTTGTTGATAGATGTGTATTTGTTGTTCATAATTTATATTTTTACCTTTTTCTTCTTCCTCTTCTTAAAGAATATCTTTCAGCATTTCATATAATACTGGTTTGGTGGTGATGAGCTCCTTTAGCTTTTTCTTATCTGCGAAGCACTTTATCTGATCCTCAATTCTGAATGATAGCTTTGCTGGCTAGAGTAATCTTGGTTGTAGATTCTTGCTCTTCATTATTTTGAATATTTCTTGCCACTTGCATCTGGCCTGCATCGTTTCTGTTGAGAAATCGCTGACAATCGTATGGGTGCTCCCCTGTAGGTAACCAACTGCTTTTCTCTTGCTGCTTTTAATATCTCTCTTATCTTTTGCTCTTGGCATTTTAATTATGATATGTCTTGGTGTGGTCCTCTTTAGATTCCTATATTTTGGGGTTCTGTGTACTTCTTGGGCTTTTAAGTCAGTTTCTTTCACCAGGTGGGGGAAGTTTTCAGTCACTATTTCTTCAAGTAGGTTTTCATTAACTTGCTCTCTCTCTTTTTCTGGCACCCCAATAATTCGGATGTTGGCTTGCTTGAGGTAGTCCCAGAGGCCCCTCACGCTATCTTCAATTATCTGAATTCTTTTTGTTTCTTGCTTTTCCAGCTGAGTGGATTTTGCTTCTTTGTATTTCAAATCTTTGACTTGGTTCTTGTGGCCCTCTGGACTGCTTTTAGAACTTTGTGTAATATTTTTTATTTCAGTCTGTGTATGCTTGATTTCTAGTTGGTCCTTTTTTTTTATCTGTGAGGGTCTGGTTCGTATCCTCAGATGTCTTGTACATTTCCCTGAGGGTCTCATTCATTTCCTTGTAAGTATCATTCATCTCCTTGTAAGTCTCATTCATTTGCTGGTTGGTCTTGTTTATTTCCTGGTAATTCTCATTAAGTTGATCGGCCTTTTGTAGGAGCCTCTTGAAAAGCCTTATAACTGTGGTTTTGAACTCTATGTCTTGTCGTCTTTTCTCCTCCATTTCTTTCACACCTGATTTCTTTCCATGTCTCTGCATGGTGGCTGCTTTATGTGGTGGATATCCTCAAGGGGACAGTGGCTCAGTCTCACCAGTTACCTGAGGTGGGTACTCTTACTGCAATCCTTTATGGGTTGTATTCAGTGTTTTTGAATTTAAACCCAGTTTGTTGTTGTTAGCCCTAGGAGGGTTTGGCCTCCAGGCCAATTGGCTGTGAAGGGAGACTGTGTTCAGGTTGGATGGGCGGAGTCTCTGGGCTGCGTGGCCGCGGCAGCGGCAGCGGCAGCTGGGTCCTATGCGGGGCTCGCGCTCGCGGGTCTGTGTTGGGTGGGGATGGCTGCAGACTCCTCCAAGAGAAAGCTGCTAGTCTCTTCCCCTTGCCAGACAACTCTGCCTCTACCCAAATGTGCCTGCACACCAAAAGTCCAGCCCAGGGCTGTAAAATAGATGGTTTCCGGAACCAGGAGACAAGTTTCCAGGGGGCAAGTAGTGGGTTTGCGCGACCCTTGGGACTAGGAGCCTCTGCCATGCCCCACTTCCAGGGTGCGTCCCCCGGACCTCGGACCGGCGAATCTGTGCAGGGGGACCTCTTCCCGTACCCGGGATCTCGGATCTCGCCCGGCTCGGGAAATCTGGGCAGTGGGACGCCTCCGCCCTTCATCGTCGGAGAAATCCGGCCGGGGGTCGCTGCTCCAGCCCCAGCCCACGAGCGTGACCAGGGCGGCTCCTAACCTGTTTTCGTCTGAAAGGCTGCGCTCCCATCCCGAGTCTTAGTGTCCCACCTCCGCTCCTATTAGTGGATTTTTCATGCAGCCAGCTTTCTGGCGATTCTGGGTGCTTGTCTGTTCCGCTGTTATGTTGTAGTTCCCAAATCGTTGCGCGGGGCAGAACAATAGGTGTTTGCTTATGCCGCCATCTTGGTGTTCTCCATCTCTGGATTCTATCTTGAAAAGTATTTCTTTTAGCTTTGTGGGAAGTGAACTAGTGGTGGATGCATATACTAGTTTATTAACCAAATCCTGTTTAAAAAATTATTACCTATAGACAAATTGATGGGCAGAGAGGAGAGGAAGCTGAGGTTGGGTGGAGCTGGGCAAAGGGCTGGTGTCACCTGAGGTAGTGTCAAATATAAAAACAGTTTTTAAAAAAAGTATGTTGGAGGAAGTGCCCTTCTAGTTGTTAGACAAGATGCTGCCTGATTCATGAATCTTTTAATAAAGTCAATAAAAAAGTCAAAAAGCAGGAAGTATTATAACAATGAAATTTTTATATTTTATTTATGAAGTGCACAGAAACGCTCTACAGGAAGGCCTCTTCACATCAACATAATAAATACACCAAAAAGGAAAAGTAAATACCATCCATTTACCTAGGGAATCACAACACTGGCAAAAATAAATTAACAAAGTGATAAATAGTGACATGGTGAGTAAAGAGCTTGATGTTGATGTGTTTTCTTCAACAGAATGCCACCTTCTATTTTATTGCAAACATTTCTATAAAACATAGCAAAAACACAAAATTCAAGATTGTTTCCATACTATGGCTGCAAAAGTCAGCTAATACTCAAACCCTGTCAGGCATCTGTTTATGCCTCCTTTCTTAGGTATCATTAAAGAGAAATAAGATGAGTTTAAATATTGAAAGAAAATCTGAAATAAAGTTTACAAACTTAAGTTTCCCTAAACATATTTAAGTCCTCCTCACCTACCAGATGGTAGTCTTAAAATATGATACAAAATTATATTTTTCTCTCTTTAAAAAAGGATTTTTTCTCTTTGTTTAGGAAAAGACATTTTTCTTGTTATGAATTTTTAACTTATATTTAGACCCAGGTATGTCCCTTGACATAACATAAATTGACAGAATAATATGGTTTATAGCATAATCAGATTTTTATTTCACTTTTCAAAAATATTTATAATTTTTAAGTTACTCACATTAACTTTCACCAGCTCTAATATTGTTACCAGGTATATCTCTAATTTGTATAATTTTATACATAGAGAAAACTCATTTTTTTAAAGGTTGACAGCAATGAAGGAACTCAGGAGCCTTTGTCCTAAAGACCTAATTGTAATTAATCAGGTCACCTGTCACCTTGACAAGTAAGGAGGGCTTTCAGAGGGAAGACCCAGACTTTATAGGTTTATAGAGTAATTATGAGCTGATTTTGATCTGGTGACATTTACATGGCCTGAGTTACAAGGTAAAGTCTATCTTTCGAAGACTGACTGAAGTTAATTTATGGGATTTGGTAGGATGATTAATAACACTGTGACAGGAAACAAGAAAGAGAGAAAATGTTTTCTAGAACTCCTTCCTCCTTTTCTCCAAGATAGGGTCGAAGGTGTGATCTGTCCAGGTGCAGTCCTATATAAATCAGTTTTATCCTCTTTATGTTCCTTCCACCATCTGTTCCCTCTTCTGGAGTTAACTGCTCACATGAGGAAAACTATATTCAAAGATAGTGAGATAGACAACAAACTCTTCTGAGTTTGTCTCTACCCACTGTGCAAGTGTATGATAGTCATTTAACTGTTTTATTTTCAGGGAGCAAAACACAGTAAAGTGGAATTACACTGATGAGAACAAAATGTATAAGTGCATCTTATTTTGTAAAGCCAAATGTTAAGAGGTTTTTAGGGCACTGAAAATACTCTGTATGATACTATACTGATGGATACATGTCATTATACATTTGTCCTAATCCAGAGAACATATGATTCGAGTGGGCTCAAGTATAAATTATGAACTTTAGGTGATCATAATGTGTTAATATAGGATCACCAATTGTAACAAAGGTACTTGTCTGACAGGGACATGATAATGGGGGAAGTGAGTGGAAATAACGAATATTTAGAGAATTTCTATACCTTCTACTCAATTTTGCCATGAACCTAAAACCATTTAAACAAAAGACCTATTAAAATATTAAGATGTGCTTTATAAAAATAGTCTTTACTATAAGAATACTATTTAATACATTTATTCCACATAATCCACATCTGAATAATACTACTTTGGTTTTCATCTGAATCTGTAATTTATAAATAAAAACATTTGGAACACATTGTAGGCAAGGCAACAAATAGTTTATAAAGTCCTTAAAAATTGTAATATTTATCTTTTATATAAAATGAATTAAATAATAAAATAATCAACAAATTATTATATTATGCAAGTTGTATGAGTTTCCTATAAATGTTATAGATTAAACCCTTATTAGATATAACATTGGCAAATATGTTCTCCCATGCAACGGGCTTTCTTGTTTTATTGATGGTTTCTTTTGCTATGCAAAAGCTTTTTATTTTGATGCAGTCCCTTTGATTGTTTTCTCTTTAGTTTCCATTGCCCTAGGAGCTGTATCAGTAAAGATATTGCTACAACATATGTCTGATATTTTGCTGCCTATGGATTCTTCTAAGATTTTTATGGTTTCCCATCTTACATTTAAGTCATTTACCCATTTTGAGTTTATTTTTGTGTATGGTATAAGTTGGTGGTCTAGTTTCATTTTTTTGCATGTATCTGTCCAATTTTCCCAACACCATTTATTGAAGAGACTGTCTTCACTTTATTTTATGCTCTTGCCTCCTTCATCAAATATTAGTTGACTATAATGGCTTAAGCCAATTTCTGAGTTCTCTGTTCTATTCCATTGATCTATATGTCTATTCTTGTGCCAGTACCAGGCTATTTTGAGAACAGTGGCTTTGAAATATATTTTGATCTCTGGTATTGTGATCCCTCCAACTTTGTTCTTTCTCAGAATTGCTGCAGCTATTCATTGTGTTTTTTCTGTTTGTTGTTTGTTTTATTCCATAAATGTTTTTGGAGTTTGTTCTAGGTCTGAGAAATATGCATTGGTATTTTAATGGGGAGTGAATTGAATCTATAGATTTCTTTGAGTAGTATGGACATTTTAATGATGTTGATTTTACCAATTTGACCATGGTGTATTCTTCCATTTGTTTATGTCTTCCATTTGTTCTATGTCTTTTTTCAACGTCCTGTAGTTTTCCAAGTACAGGTCTTTTGTCTCCTTAGTTAAGTTTATTACTATAGGAAACTTATACAACTTAACAAAAGGAACATAAACAATCCAATAAAAAATAGGCAAAGGACCTAAATAAATACTATTCGAAAGTGGACATATAGAGGACAAGAGACATATGAAAAAATGCTCAAAGTTATTAATCATTCAAAATATACAAATAAAAAAAATGAGGTACCATCTTACACCTGTCAGAATGGCTATCATCAACAAATCAACAAATGTCAAGTGCTGGTGAGGATGAGGAGAAAAAGGAACCCTTGTGCATTCCTGGTGGGAATGCAGACTGGTGCAGGCACTATGGAAAACAGTATGTCATTTCCTCAAAAAATTAAAAAATGGAACTCCCATTTGACCCAATAATCCCATTTCTAGAAGTATATCCCAAGGAATCAGAAACACCAATCAGGAAGAATATATACAGCCCCATGTTCATAGCAGCACAATTTACAAGACCTAATATTTGGAAACAGCCTAAGTGCCCATCAGCAGATGAGTGGATTAAAAAAATGGTGGTACAGCTACACAATGGAATTCTATGCTGCTATAAAAAGAAAGAACTTTTACCATTCTCAACAGCATGGATGGACCTGGAAAGCATTATGCTAAGTGGAATATGCTAGCAGAAGAAAAATAAATATCACATGATCTGACTCATTTGTGGAATATAATGCACAACATAAACTGATGGGTAAAGATAGATCCAGAGACATAGAAGCATCAAACAGACTGTCAAACCTCAGAGGGAAGGCAGTGGACTTGTATAAACCAAAGGGCTTATATGCATGCATAACCAATGGACACAGGCAACAGGGGGTAAGCACATATGCTGAGGACTGGGAGTAGCTGGGGAGAGGCCATGGAGGAAAAAAGAGACATATGTAATAATTTAAACAATAAAGAACTTAAATTAATTTTTAAAATTACAATGGTAAATATTTTTTGTGTTATTTAAGCACCAGTATTGCTAAAGTATTTAAACAAGGAGGCCATTACATTGAGGTGGCATCAGTCATCTACCTAAGCTAACCAAAATTAGTAGATGGTATGGCCTCTGTCTCTCTCTTTGCAATTCTAGTCATTCATTGTATTGATCTCAGAGTTCTTCACCAGAACACAGTGCTTAGATATTCAAATAGCAGTTTGCTTTCCTGTTCATCACAATCATTAGATTTCATCATTCTTAATACATTTGTTGATTCTAAAAGTTCTATGCTTAACTTCTTGTCTATGACTCTGCTCTGAGATTGAATTATTAATTTATTCAGGTTTATCTGAGTTATTCAAGTATTTCAATATTTTTTGATATTTATGTCTTAGCTCTAGCTGTTACATCAAAATAACCATAGCCTGGATGGCTTAAACAACAGAAAAGCATTCCTTACAGTTAAAGTCAGCTATATGTCTCTTGCAAATAAATGGATTCTAAGTGACTCAGAAGGCTGATGACAATGAGTAATAGATCTTCATCTATGAAGAACCACATCTGGGCAGAGACATTTCCTAACATTAGATACTCTCCTACTTGCCTTTCAGAAGCAACATATTGGAATTGGAAACTTTATGTACAGATTTTCCAGGATGTTGCCCATTTTAATTTGGCTACAAAGGGGCCTTGATCTTTTCATGTAGCTAACACTATCTATCATTGTAACCTTTTATTACCCACTGAGGAATTTATTCCCTTTATCTGCCTACACCAGTGCACTAGATAAAACAGCAGTTGGACTACGTATTAAGGCCTATAATTTTTAAAAATATATTTTGATTGCTTTCAGAAAAGAAGAAGAGGGAGAGAGGTAAACATCAATGAGAGGGATTCATTAATCGGCTGCCTCCTGCAGGCCCCATACTGGGAATCAAGCCCAAAGCTCAGCATGGGCCCTGACTGTGAATTGAACCATGACCTTCTGGTTCAGAGGTTCATGCTCAACCACTGAGCCATGGCCTATAGTATTTAAAAAGCTTATCATTTCTCTCCATTAAGGATCAACTATTCTGATATTTATGGTGAAAGAGAACTTTCTTACCTTTGAAAGAATTCTTTCTTTTGGGCATCAGGCATTGATAGAAATTCCATTTTATCCCCTCACCCACTCACATATTGATGCTCTCCTCTCCATAACAAATTCCCCAACTAAAGAACTTAGTTCCTTGCTAAAGGGACAGCTCTCTTAGCAAAAAACATAGGAAACACTGCCATCACCCAACACAGTACTTGAAAATGAATGCTTTAGCAGGTAAATGTGTAAATTTATGATGGTTATGATCATGTTAAAAGCAGAATGTATGTTGTTAATTATTTCTTTTTTATTTATGCAAAAGACCTGAAAGACATAAGTGTGATTGGACACACAGCTTACAGAAAATGCAGTATTACAAAATAATTTAAAAGATATAATTAAAATATGTGTTTATTTTTATTACCTCTTTCTACTATAATGACATAATTAAAGACAATTACACATTAATTTTATAAATAAGATTTCTCATAAACAATAAGTATGTATTTATTGCAAATTTTGAACTTAAAGATATAAAAGGAATTATGCTTTACTATTATTTACTACTTAGATTGACATTGGCACCTCCTCTAATCCATGTATATTGTGGGATAGGATACATTCTTAAGGGGCAGGAAGGTTCCAGGAGGCGATAGGTGAAAATGACACTCTCAATAGTTTCCTTCAATGTATTTTCACAAAGTACAGTGTACATATGCCATGTTAACATGATTTATGGGTTATAATAGCTACTTTAAGCTAAGTGAATCTCAAAAATGAGTGATGACATTAAAATATTCCTGTACACACAATAGCTTATTAAAATACCTCAAATGACTCAAACACAAACAATGAAAAACAAAGCAGAGATGACATGTAACACACCCTAGTTAAAGCTCTTCATCTGCTATTGATAAAATGAAACAATGATGTAATTTAATCAAATCTGATAAGACATTGACAACAGAAAGAAAAACCAGATTTCAGAAATAGGGATTTATATCACTGCATTTAAAAATGGATAGTGCTGCCCTAACCAGAGATGAGTGTCATCCATTGCACTGGGAGGTCACAGGTTGGATTCCAAGGGCACATGCACAGTGGTAGCTGGATCCTCAATAGGGGATATGCAGGAGGCAGCCAATTAATGTTTCTCTCTGGAATTCTTTACATTTGTTACATAATTTGATGAAGACTATGTTTATAGATATATATATTATCTTTGAGTTATTTACAAAATCAATTTAAGTAATAATTTATAATTGATGTTTCCCAAGAAATACCATAAAAGAGAAATTAAGGTCACATCAAAGATCCCAATCTCTTTCTCTTGCTCTGCCACTTGCTTTCTATGTTACCCACACTCCTTTCAAACCTTAAAGTTTTTAATTCATTCTGGGATTCCTTGGTAATCTCTAACTTACATTGAGTGACCAGATTATTATGATCTCTGAATGCATAATATTCTGGCGACTCGGTCTATATCCTATATAATAAAAGGCTAATATGCAAATTGTCCCTTTGACCAGGATTTTGACCAGCAGGCAGGCTGGCCAACCACCCATATCCCCTGCCCCTGGCCAGGCTGGCCAGACCCCCCACCCATGCACAAATTCATGCACCCGGCTTCTAATACACACACACACACACACACACACACACACACACACACACACATATATATATATATATATATATATATATATACACACTTGAGTAGCCAGATTATTATGCGTTCAGAGATTATAATAATCTGGTCACTCAGTGTATTCCTTTAATTATACACTCTGTCTTTCAGCATAACTTAATATTTAGCAGCACAGATTTTGGTTATAAATCTTGAGTCACCATATATTATATGTTACTTTGAGCAAGAGGGTAAGGTCACAGAATTCAGTGAGTCAATATATGTAAGCCCTTTGGAACATTTGTGGAACATAGAAAACATCATAAGCATTTTCTATAACATCATTAAAAATAACTTCTAGTACGGTGAGCAACTAATGGAGTTTGGCCACAGGTGCCACAAAATTTATTGCTACCCACTGTGGTCTAACAATACTCAGAAGTATCTTTGCCAGGAAAGATGCCAAATGCTGATGTTGTGAGCATGGATGTGCACTCTGAGCACCTGCTTACTGTTGGCACTGTGGCTGCTGGCTCTGAGGATGGTGATTCTATGGCACTCTCATTGTCCCATGGAGGCCTTAGCCAAATAACTCGGCTACTTGATCTTTTACCGCATAGTGCTCCACCATTTTTCTGGAGCAAACACAGTGACCATTTTCCTTTAACAAACTGCTTATGTGCAGAATAGAGATTATAGTAGGGCAGTATTTATTACTATATTTTTAATGCCTTTAAGCTGTATCTCTATTTTTATTTGGCTATAGACCTATTGTTCATTATTTCCTGATATCTTCATACATTTCCCTACCTAAATGGGGGTTTTACTATAAACATCCAATATAACAAAAGAGTAATATGCAAATTGACCCTAAGGAATGACTAGAACAACCACTTGACCAATCACTATAAGGTGTACTGACCACCTCGTTTTTTTCTCCCAGCTGGCAGACTCTGATCATCCAATGGTGAATAGGGAACTGGGGGTGGGAGGCAGGGGAGGTAGGGCTGGCTCCAGGAACCTGGGGAAGAAGGCCCTGATTGCAGGCCAGGCCTAGAGACCGTACTCTTACATTGGGCCTCTAGTAATGTCATAAAAGAAAACATTGTATAAAGTGTTTTTGGTCTTGGCTCAATAGAAAATAGGCTAAAAATTCCTTAATAAATATTTTTTAATAAATGGATAAGTTAAAAATTTTAAGCATGCTTCACATTTGTTCTTGCACAGAGTTTCTTGATGCATTTTTTCCTTCATATAATAAGATTTATAAGTGGAGCCTGACATCTACCTGAGCTACTTTGAGGTATACTAAAAAATAAGCTGAGAATAATTAATAAAATTAAATACACTGTTTTTTAAAGTTTTTTTAAACTAACTTGTATTAAAAGTAAATATTTATTATGTAATAGGAGTTAAACTTTTCAAAATTCTGTAGCAACAAAATCAAAAGCCATTCTGACATAATGAGAAATTGCTACAATCAAAACTACCTTTCAATTTTTAGAAATCTGACTGAAAACAAATATTAAATGTGGTAAAACAAACAGTGTCAAGTCATTATATCAATTGTAGCAGCTGAACAAAATGTGAGTCCTGGAACCATTGCCTTGATGCTGATTGAAGCAGATGAAGAGAAGGGAACTAACAACCAGGACACTCAAATTCAGGCCAGGAGTCTCCTACTTATGGATGATTTGATTTTGGGCACTCTGACAAGTCACTCTGAGCAGCAAGATTATCCTCTGAAATTCCTAAATAGTTCTTTGATTTTTTTCTCTCTCTCTGCCTTCTTGTTAGAAACAGTTGACTGTCTCAATAGTCAGGCTTTCCTTCTTACTTGATAAGTAAATCCTCTATTTTTAGTGAGATACCTGGCCATCCATAATTCAGATTCCCTTTCACATAGTTGTGACCTATAGGTCCATGTTCTGGCCAATGCTACTGAGACAAGATGAAGTATCAGTCTACCAAATCATTATCAGTGGTCTTACCCCACATGAAATTATGGTAATGCTTGCAAGGATGCAAGTAATGGTGAAATATAGACATATCTGGACTACCAATACAGCTGTCCATGTCTTGGTTTTTCAGGTTAGGATGATCTTTGATGCACAATTTCATGTTAGGATGATCCTTGATTACATGGGAGGTTCCAGAGTGATGTTAGTTAAAGGAAGCTATTTTAGTCATGAAATATCTTAATTTATTACTGCAATTATAATATAGTTTGTGACATTTTCTATGTATCTGTTCTTCAAGCATTTCATAGATTCATAGAAGCTAGGCATGTTTACCATAAACAATCCTAAAATATGTCAGGTATCCCCTATTAAAAGTACTTCAAAATAAGGACCAGTAATCAGTTTGCTAAAGTAGTAGAATGATTATAATACAATTTGATCTACTACTCACTTTTTACTAATCAGGTATATAGCCAGAATCCCTTGGGTGACTTTCTGGATTCCTTGCTATAGTGTTATACTAAATAATTTCTAACAACTCAAGTGCATTTAGTATTGACCAATATTGAATTCAGACATAAGTCAAACAACCAAGAGTTACCTTTGACACAAATTTGTTGATATACCCCTATTAATAACACCAGTTTGACTTAAAAGTAAGATTCTTCTCTCTTACAGCACTCTGTAAGTCCATTTTCATACATATTCCCAAGATTTACAATAACATAGATTAACGAAAGTTTGAAATATTTTGAGTGTATAAGGCTTTTCCTTTTGAATTAAAAATTGTGCTAGTATACAATCTCTTGGGAAAGCTAGTATCTGAGCTAGTTATAAGTCTAGAGGTAATTAGGGAGGGATGAGAGAACTGGGGCATAAAAAGTGTGGCCATGTAAATAGTGGAGGTGATGTCATTACATATTTTCCAAGTAATTGACTACTTCACTGGACTTGTAAAGGGGAAGCTTCTGCTGTCAGAAACAGTTCATGGAATTAAGGACTTTGGGATTTAAAGATTTATATAAATCCACCAACATGTTTCCATTACAAAAATGGGGTATCTCTGTTGATCAAGCAATATCTTAACTTTCATAAAAGAGTTCTGATAGGGCTGCTGCTTTAAACCAACCTTGTACTAGTGGTTTATAATAGTGGTACCTGGACACAACAGTGGTGTGCTTATCCTATCTAAAAAAATCGGAATATGCAAATTGACCATATCTATGAATAAGCCACACCCAAAGCCATGCCCACCAGCCAATCAGGAGTAAATTATGCAAAAAAAAGATGGCTGCCACCACTGAGAGCAGGAGGGAGGCTTGGGTTTCCCTAGCAACAGAGGAAGCCAAGCTTTTTGCTTGACATTGCCAGCCTAAGCCTCACTCAATGCTACAAAGTTTCAATTATAGAAGATACATAATCTCAACAGAAATGGCGGCAGCCATGAAGCTGAAGAGAGCAGAAGCTAGGGTTGCCAGGGTGATGAAGGAAGCCAAAACTTCTTCAGCCCTAGCCTAGGCCTCCACTCTAGGCTACAAAGTTTCAATTGTAGAACATAGATTAATCCCAGATCCCAGGGCCTCCCCTTGGGTTGCTGGGATGTGTGGCCAGCCTGAAAACCACCATAGGACCCTCGCCCAGGCTGCCCCACACCTCAAGGGAACCCCCACTCTGATTCAGGACACTCTTCAGGGCAAACCAGCCAGTCCCCACCCATGCATCAGGCCGCTATCCTATCTAATAAAAGAGTGATACGCAGATTGACCATCACTCCAACACACAAGAGGGCTTCCCCCAGGTGGTCAAAGATCCTGCCCTCATGTGGACACAAGATGGGCACCACAAGATGGCCAGCAGGGAAGGCCCATTGGAAGGTTCAAGGCCTGCATGGGAAGGCACTTGGGGGCGATTAAGCCTGCAGAGGAGGGCAGTTAGGAGTGACTGGGCTGGCAGAGGAAGGAAGTTGGGGGCAAATAGGCTGGCAGGGAATCAGTTAGACATCAATTAGGCTGGCAGGGTAGTGGTTAGGGGGTGATCAGGCTGGCAGGCAGAAGTGGTTAGGGGCAATTAGGGAGGCAGACAGGTGAGCAGTTTGGAGCCGCAGTTCTGCATTGTGAGAACGATGTCCAATTGTCCATTTAGGCCCAATTTTACTGGGATTGGGCCTAAACAGGCAGTTAGAAAACCTTCGAGGAGTCCCAGATTGGAGAGGGTGCAGGCTGTGCTGAGCGACACCCCCGCTCCCCGCCCTGTGCACAAATTTTGTGCACTGGTCCTCTAGTATCAAATAAGTAAGTGTTCTACAGCAGTATTCATTCTACTAGTTTTTATTCTTAAGGATGACAACTTTTTACTGTCTCCAGTCCCAAATATGTCATAAAAGTATCCCTGATTCTAATATTCTTTGGAGTGTGCTTTGCTGCCTGCATCACCTTTTGATAATAATTGCTAAACAAATATGTATATAGCTACCATGCAAAGTGTCCCCTTGATAGTTCCACTGGAAAACCGGGAGTTCAATCACTATGATGTGTGCTAACCACCAGGGGGCGGAACAGAACCTGGGGGCAACCAGAGACAGTGGCTGGATGCTGAGGGAGCAAAAGAAGGAGGACACAAGGAGGTAGAGATTTAAGGATGTGAGGAAGCAAAGAATCTGATCAGTCCTAATTGTTGGCCAGGTCTAGGAACTCTACCCATGCACAAATTTCATATGCTAGGTATCTAGTAAAATACAACAAGTTACAAATAACAAGTATTTCAACTTAATTTAAGTAGAACTAGGTTTACTAATAAATGGATAGCTCAAAGCATCTTTTAGAGTACTAAATTAACACACTCAAACCTGAATTTCCAGGAATTATTCCCTAGATCACACCATAGATGTGGAGAACAACCTTCATTCCACCTCTGCCCCTGTTAGTTGATTGCAATTGCCAAGAAGTTGCTACTAAAGCTGGCATTTCCAGGAACATGGCATGTATTCAAGGATGCACATCAGTAAACATATTCCCTGACTCTCTTGCCATAAATAACTCTCCCAAAACTAAAATTCTCAATTGAGAATCTTTCTTACTTCATGTGGGTTTCCCCATTTGATTTGTAAAATCTAAATCATATCCCAAACTCTAGTATCACCAAAGTCTGAAATGTGATATTATTTTGCCATATTTCTTCCCCATAATGGAAACAAATTTAAGTCAGTATTGAGCAAAACAAGTTACTATATCTGAAATATCTATGATTAACTTTATAATAGAATTCAACTATCAAAATAGAGTTAATATATATGTTTGAGAAATGATAGATTAGATAAAATGAATATGTTTCTTTACTATGGCTTTTTAAAGATATATATATGTGTGTGTGTGTATATTCCCTTAAAATGAGGTATAAAATATATTTTAAGATTTATTTGACCATAACATTTTTAAAAAATACATTTTTATTGATTTTAGAGAGGAAGATGGAGGCAGAGAGAGAGAGAAACATCAATGATGAGAGAGAATCATTAATCGGCTGCATTCTGCATGTCCCATACTTGGGATCAAGCCTGCAACCCGGGCATGTGCCCTGACTGGGAATCGAACGAGGACCCTTCAGTCCATAGGTCAATGCTCTATCCACTGAGCCAAACCAGCTAGGCCTTCCCATATTTTTAAATGTATATATTTTATTGATTTTTTACAGAGAGGAAGGGAGAGGACTAGAGAGTAAGAAACATCGATGAGAGAGAAACATCTACTAACTTGTGCACACCCCCTACCCAGTATGTGCCTGTAACCAAGGTACATGCCCTTGAATGGAATCGAACCTTGGACTCTTGGACCTGATGATCTATCCACTGAGCCTAAATGGTAAGGGCCATACCATATTTTTGAGAGATATCTATTAGAAACTAATGTGATCTTAGTATTCAATATAATAAGTTTGGGAAGCAAGCAGCCTAACTGCGATTTTCAGACAACAATGTGAGTGCAGTAAATTACCTCACTCCCCGACCTAAGAAAACGCTATAAAAATGAAGAGAAAGAGAAATACATAACATATATGTGTGTGCACCAATATCATGTGTATATGTGTCCATGTATGTAAACATATATATATATGAAAAAATGAGGTAGCTTAAATAAGGAAAATTATAAATAAACTAAAAACATAATAGCCCAACTGACACCATGTAAATCCTCCTTGGGTCACAGGAACATAGAAACATAAATAAATAATAAATAAATAAATAAATAAGCAAAGACCAAAGTGATGCGGGAGAAGTTAACAGACATGAAGGATCAGAGCTTCATAGGAACACCATTTTTCCTTTACCTACTGAATTTTAAAAATCAACAAAATAAATATATTAAGAAGATTTTTGATCTTATGAGTGTGCTATTTCCAAGGTCTGAACATTATCAAAAGTCCATGAAAATCCACACATGACATATAACATTATAGAATCTCAATAATAAAAAAAAATATTTCTTCATATTTTAAAAATGCAGGGTTTTTGGTCAGCCACTGTAGAGAACAGTATGGAATTTCCTCAAAAAACTAAAAATGGAACTCCCATTTGACTCAGTGATCCCACTTCTAGGCATATATCTCAAAAAACTAAAAACACCAATCAGAAAGGATATTTGCACCCCTATGTTCATAGAAGCACAATTTACCATAGCTAAGATTTGGAAACAGCCTACATGCCCATCAGCAGATAAGTCGATTAAAAAACTATGGTACATCTACACAATGGAATACTATGCTGCTATAAGAAAGAAATAATTCTTACCATTCTCAGCATGGATGGACATGGAAAGAATTATGCTAAGTAAGTCAGAGAAAGATCAATATCACATGATCTCATTTGTGGATTTTAATGAACAAGAATAAACCGATGAACAAAAACATATCCAGAGACAGAAAAGCATCCATCAGATGATCAAACCTCAGAGAGAAGATAGGGGAGGGTGGGGGTAAGTGGGAGAGATCAACCAAAAAACTTCTATGCATGCATATAAACATAAGCAATGGAAGTAAACAGGGGGTGAGGGTAAGGGCAGGATTGGGGATGTGGGGACAATGGGAGGATAAAGACATATTTGTAATACCTTAATCAATAAAGAAAATTTTTAAATGCAGGTTTTTAAACAATATAAAACCAATTATTCATATTTTTTCTGAAATACTAAGTACTAGAACCTGTGGAATCTATATATTTTTGAGGAAAGTTCCCAGAATTTTTAATGTGGCCAATTTGTTTTTAAATTTTAATATAAGTTAAAGTTATTCAGAAAGAAGCAACTGCTCAGAAAATTTACCCTTTACATTAAGTTTTTTTTAAGTGTATTACTTGCTATGGTATTCTAGTTAATTATGAACTTAATGTAGGTTATAAAGCATCATCAAGTAGGAAGGAAATTGTGACGCAAATACTTATCAGGATGTTTTTTCACTTAAATTGTCATTTGAGATATGACCTGAGAGACAGGGAGCCATTCATAGTTCTGAGAAGAGTAGAGAGGAAAGGCCTGGTTCCTGTGAGATGAGACCAGGGATTCAGGCAAGGCTCATGCATAAAAGACTTTGCCAGCTAGAAGAAGATGTAAAATTTTTAATCTCTTTGCAATGACATGCCATTGAAACATTTCAAGCAGGCAGTAAGTTGACACGATTTAGATTTTGAAAAGATCCCCAGGGCTTCAGTATGAAAGAGATTTCTGCAGTAGAAATAGTTACAGGAAGGCAAGATGGGTAAATTATAGGAATCTAAGTAAAATGTTATAGGGCTTAAGTTATTGGGACATAGTGAGTATAAATATGTGGACTACATTCTGAATGATAATTGATAAGGTATGATGTGGACTGGCTGTCAAGAGTTAAAAGAAATCGAGGAACCAAGGATGACCTCTTGGACTGGGCTTCAACGACTGGATGAATGATAACACCTCTCTGAAAGACAAAAGATGTTATCTAAGAAATACATTTATAGGAGGAGGAGGAAAAAGAAACTTTTTTTTTTTTGAAATGTTAAAGCTGGACACACTTATTAGACATGAAACCGCAGTAATGGTTGAGCATCTGTTAGACATAGCGAATGAGCTAATGCTTTGTGTGAGGGCAGCCCTAAGGGGTATCACCCATGATACAGATGGAGGGAGGATAATTCCATTCTCCCTGAGGTAGCCTAGGGATCTAACTTGGGACACTGGTAAGGGACTGGGGACTTCCTGAGCTATCTGAGGCATTCGAGTAGAGAATACGAAAGGAATACATCCCACACAAAGAATGGTTGTAAAGCCAGAGAACTTTTGGTTTTTGAATCTGCTATTTTGAGCCCCCCCCCTTTTTTTTCTTTCCTTTTAAGCTAGTACAACTTCAAACACAGTTGTGTGTTATTAGGTAATGGAATGCTTTAAGAGATTCATTGGAAAACATGTGTACATGTCTCAGAATTAATCTTGAACAAATATCAATTAGAAAAGTGTAGTTACCTTACCTAACACACTGCATGATACCTATAGAAAAGATAGGCAAGGATCCCAGGTTTAAAATAAAACTAAAAAGTATACAAAACATTTTTAAGTTGATATACATTTTCCAGAAGTGAAAATTATTTTATATTTTTCATTTTTTTTCTATGTTACTTTTTTAATTAAAAAAACTGCTTGAGAACATAAGTGTTTTTTTTTTATTATTCTTTCAATAATTGAATGCTTGTTACTTTTTTGGAAGTTGAGTTTGTTGTATAACTTTGCATTCAGCAGTTTCCTTATATGAGTTCTATATGAAGGAAATGCAAACAGTGATTTAGGTTAAAGGATATTTATGACAACACTAGATACAATGGTGAGAAATTATAAACAAATTGAATCCCCAAGATAAAGGAGTCTTAAAAGAAAAAAGATTCATCATTAGGTGTCTTAAAAGCAAGGAAAATGTTTATAATTGCTGTTAACTGACTATACCAATATACAAATTATATTTTTAGTATAATCACAAATGTTTAAAATAGTCACTAAGAACTCAATGTACTATGACTTCATGTTAACTATATAGTTTCTCCTGAGTGTTGGAACAATCGGCTGTATTTCTTTACTTTCATTCATTATATTTTATATTAAACTAGAGGCCCAGGGCACAAAATTTGTGCATGGGGTTGGGGGAGGGTCTCTCATCCTTCACCCCAGCCTCTAGCCAGAGGTTTCTCTCCTTCTCCCGCACAGCCTCTGGAGAGGTGCTTGTCCTGGGACCTCTTCAGGACCCCAGCACACAAAGCCCTGTCGAGTACTTGGGGGCTTGGGCTTTCAGATCTGGCTTCCCCATCTGGCATGGTGTGAATTTGCTGCCCTGGGCCTGTTCTCTCCTTCCCAGAAATGGGAGAGGGTGGGCACCTGGCCGGCTGAGGTGCGGACGGCCCACCCTCTCCTGCCACAGGATCACCCTCTCCTGCTGTGCACAGCCTGCCCTCTCTCACCATTCTCACTAGGGCCATGGACAGCCCGCCCTCTCCCGCTGTGCCGAGGTGGGAGAGAGCAGGCCGCCGGGTTATCCAGGGGCACAGACAACCTGCCCTCTCCCACCATGCTGGCCAGGAATGCTGAAGGCCACCCTCTCCCAATGCAGGCCCACCCTCTCTCACCATGCTGGCTGAGGGCACAGACAGCTTGCCTTCTCCTGCCATGCCATCCAGGGGCACTGAAGGCCGCCCTCTCCCGCTGCAGACCTGCCCTCTCCCATTTTGTCCCCTCCCCTACCTCGTGCACGCCTCAATCCCTGCCACCTTCCTTGCACCCCTTGGCCCTGCCTCCTGCCCCTGATTGGTTAGTAGCGTAGCAAAGGTACAGTCAAATTTTCATATTACTCTTTTATTAGATAGAACACATTTTTTGTATTTTACTTTTATATAGATTCTAGTAATATACTTTAGTTTTGTGATTAAAAGACAAATAAAACAACAACAACATGATTTTGGGGAAAATATTTTGAAGTATGATTTCAATATTCAGAATCCCATCAGACAATGGCTGTGGATTTAGGGAAACAATAAATAATATCCATCTCTTTCCACACAAAATTTGAACTAAATGAGAAATATGACAAAAATATGTGAGGGAAAAATATACCTTATTACTATTAAAGCTAATACCTTCAAGTTAGTTGATTTCTTAATATTGAAGCCCAACATTTGATATACTCCCTCCCCAGTCATAGGCAATATTTGATTACTTCTAATATGTAAAACTTATAACATAGCTAGAAAATAATTAATTTTTCTGTGAGCAAATTGGATACTCGTGAGAAAAAAGAAGAGGAAATAACAAGTGCATACACATGCCAGGGTCTGCCCTTAAGCTCAGTTATCCAATAAGTCACTCATCTTTGCAAAAGAAATGAGTTGGGGAAGAGGGAAGAAGAGGCAGCTAGAAGTGGTAACCTTTTGGTACTCCCTCCACATGGAAAGAAAAACCAGGTGTCAGAAAGTATGGCACATGATTTACCTTACATGAACAGACAAATTCATTTTATGCATTAGATTTATTTTTAAAAAATTAATTCATGATACCTAAAACAAACAATATATTCATTTCTATTTGTGAATTTATACTTCATAGTACTACTTTTTCTTGAGTCAATAAATAAAATTTGGGGGGGGGTAGTATTCAGAATATTTATCAAAGTCATCTTAACATGGTTGATATAACAAAGCTTCTAAATATACCTGTAGTTTTGATGTTGCTATAAAAGTATATATTCTAAGAGGAAAATATTTGTAGTTATATAAAAGATAAAACTGTCCTTCCCTTTTCCAAATGGGAAATTATAGGTGCTTGTTAATTTTCTTTTTTTCCTCAGAAATTAAATAATGTGACATGATTCTTATACATTTTTATGTCTTTTAACAGTATAATTCAGAAATCCTTCTATGGCAACATATAGAAAATAATTCATTTTTTTCTACAAATGCACAAATTCTATTGCGTAGGAACATTTTTATTTATCTAATTCTCCCTTTTGTTAATAAGTAAATGGGAGGCACTAAACAAAGAAAATTATTAGAAAGTATATCTTTCTTCACTTATCACATATTCTCTAGACTAAAATATTAGAATCAAATGTGTAGGTAAAGAAATGCACAGCAAAGTTTTTGATATGTATTTCAGAATTGGTATGCATAAAAATCTTAATTGAATATTATTTCCAATAATTATTACTTTGGATAGATTTCCAGTTCATTAAAAGTATTGCATAGTTTATTTTTGCTGTATTTGAATACAGAAAAAATGATAAAATATTTGATTAGTTATCATGTATTTCCACAGTCTAGCAAAACATATGAATGTAATACTTAACAATTCATAATTGCCCTGTATTTCAGGAGAGAATTAGTAATATATGCTAAATTTGCAATTGTTCCAACTGTAATTTTAATGTTTCCAATTAAGACATTTAATGAATAAAAGAATAATTGACATATTTTATTTAGAAATATCTCTAAATGACTTGCCCAGCCAGAATCTGAACAACAACAACAAAAAAACATTTTCCTTTTTGAGTTGCACTTTTATTTTTTTATTTTATTTTTTTTAAATATATTTTATTGATTTTTTACAGAGCAGAAGGGAGAGAAAGTCAGAAACATTGATGGGAGAGAGACATCGATCAGCTGCCTCTTGCACACCTCCTACTGGGGATGTGCCCGCAGCCAAGGTACATGCCCTTGCCAGAATCGAACCCGGGGCCCTTCAGTCTGCAGTCTGACGCTCTATCCACTGAGCCAAACCGGTCTCAGCTTGAGTTTCCCTTTTAAAGCAACACCATTCTCTAGGTATATTTAGAGGCTTCATTATGTAACAAGTTTTAACCTGCAATGTTTATGGAAATAGCTCATTAATCCATTTATGAACAACATATACTAAGATTTCCTATGCTTCATTAACAGTGTTAAGTGCTAAGAATATATAGATATGTCAGATGTGGCCTCTGTCCCCTAGGATTTGTAGAAACAATATGATTCTGTCAAAAAAAAATTCAGCATAATCTATTTTAAGATCAACAGTGTAGATTCACACAATTTAAATAATACAGTATGCATACTTATATTACCATAGGATATGTTCGTTGAATGTGTGAATTATACCATTCTCTGCTTGCCGTTGTGAAGTATTCACAGTGATTATTCAAGCATTTTAGCAAAATGATAAAGCATGTCCTCAGAAACCCTATTTTAATGTTTAAAAGTTTAATGTTTATGACATACAGTTTATGTTACCCAATCACGTCTCTGTTCCCAAGAGAACCACTATTTTCATAAGCACCAGATGAATGACTCATTTATCTATATGTAGAAATGCCTATCTGCACACCATATTTCTAACATATTCTGGGGCTTTTCCCAATCTAGGTTTCTATTATCAATATACTGTCCATCACACATCTATTATATCAGAATCTTACTCATAGCTAAGAAACCAATGACCTACTGAGGTTGGGGGCATGGTTAGTAGGACAGTTATATGTATCTTATTTGTTTGCTTTTTAAATTCATGGACAAAATTATTAACTAGTATTGCCTCTTTTTAAGGCATGGTGCTAGATGCTAAGGATCAGTCTTGTGGGGAGGAAGCAGAACTGAACCTGAGAGGAGAATTAATATGGGTGGTCAAACTACCATTTTATTATGGAGGATGGTATCAATAGCATCTTTTGAACAAGAAGTTCAATCATGCTTTTTATTAAGATAGTAAAGGCACAACAATGCCTTCATATTATGCCCATCGTACATTCATATTTTTCAAATTCAGACTGTTGCAGCCACTGTGGAAAACATTATAGAATGTCCTCAAAAAATAAATATGGAACTGCCTTCTGGGAATACATCCTAAAAAACCTGAAACATCAACCAAAAAAAAATATATGCACCCCTATGCTCAAAGCGGTGTTATTTGCAAGAACAAAGATCTGGAAATAACCCAAGTGCCCATTAGTAGATAAATGAATAAAAAAATCTGTGGTACATTTACAACCATGGAATACTAGGCTGCTGTAAAAAAAGAAGGATTTCATACTCTCTGAGACAGCATGGAAGAACCTGGAGAGTATTATGCTAAGCAAAATAAGCCATATAATCTCACTTATATGTGGAATCTAATAAACAAAATAAATTGACAAACAAAATGGAGAGAAAAAAAGAAACAGGCAAAAGACATAAACAGAAATGTCACTGAAAGGATATACAGGCAGCAAAGAAGCACATTAAGAGATGTTTAGCTTCATTAACTATTATGAAAATGAAGCTTAAAACCACATGTGATATTACCACATGCCTATCAGAAAGGATAATTTTGTTTTTTGTTTGTTACAAGACTACATGCTCTCAAGGATACAGAGAAACTGGATTCCTTATGCTTTGCTGGTGGGAATGTTAAAATGGTGTAATCTGGCAAAAATTTTGGCCATCTTTCCACAAAACTAAGCATGCAATTTATGTCCCAACAATTGCACTCTTGAGCATCTATTCCACAGAAATATAAATTCATATTCTCTCTCTCTCTCTCTCTCTCTCTCTCTCTCTCTCTCTCACACACACACACACACACACACACACACACACACACAATATTTTTCACCAGAAGCCTGAAAAATCTACATGTATAAAACTGTGATATGCAAATAGAACAAACAAACAACCAGTCGCTATAACGTGTACTGATCGCCAAGAGGTGCAGGAAGAACATGGCTGGCATGCCAACAGTCTGCAGAGCACAGAACATGGCAGGCATTGGCCGCAGCAGGATAGTGGAGCAAGCGAGTGGGGGCGTCAGTGACTGTCATTGGGACGGGCCTCTGGTGGTTATTGAAAATTCTTTGCTCCCAGGCGCCCCAGTCCCACCTGGCACTCGCACCTGCTGTGGCACCCACTGCCAGCCAATTGCTTGGCCCTGTCAGCAGCTGCCAGCCCTGATAGCCCCTCAGGGTTTCTCCACTTCCCCCTGCTCTTGAGGAGCAATCAAGACTGGCAGCCATCTCTAGCACCCACTGATGGGAACTGGAGCCTCCGCTCACATCTGCGGCCAGTGCCTGGCACCAGTCCAGATCCCTCCATGCTATCAGCAGATTTGAATGGTGGCTGCTGGCCCTCAACCTCCCTGTAGCTTTTCCACTTCCCCCTGCTCCTGAGAGTTGATCTGGGCAGCAGCCGCCACTTGTACCTGCTTATGGTGGCAGCTCTATTTTCACCTGCTGCTGGCGCCAGCCCCAATCACTCTGCACTGTCAGTGGGTGCACGCGGGGCCAGCACCATCAGCATGTGGGAATGGCAGCAGGAGTGGGGCTGTCAGCAGACAGGGACCAGGGTCTGTGGTGGGAGGGGCCAGGCAGTGGAACAGAGGATGGGCCGAGACCCGCCCTGGGACCATTGCAGCCTTGCAGCTCACAGTTCCTTTCAAGCGGCATGGATTTGTGAAACGGCCACTTAATATGTCATGATCTTCACAATTCCAATTTACCTTTAAATAAAAATAAGTAAATAAATGTATATGTTTATTTACACTGATTTACATATCATGCTCCCATCCCCATTATATATACACTGAGTGGCCAGATTATTATGACGACACCATCAGTACTTCACTGGGCCACCATTTGCCTTCAATATCCTGGCGATTCTTCTTGGCACTGACTCCAGGAGATGTTGAAAGGTGATGCGAGGAATCTGACACCATGCCTGATGAAGAGCACTGTCCAGTTCTGTGAGATTTGATGGTTGTGGAACCAGCTGCCTGATGGCTCTTTTAACTTAGTCCCACAAATGCTCAATTGGAATGAGATCCGGTGATTTGGGGGGCCACCTAAGCAGGGTAACCTCTCCCTCATGTTCTTGAAACCACTCCTGCACAATACGAGCACCATGGCATGGTCCGTTGTCTTGTTGGAAGAAGCTATCTCCATTGGTATACACCATCAATATGATAGGATGAACTTGACCAGCAATGATACTTAGGTATGTTGTGCTATTCAGACGTTGTTCCACATGAATTAAAGGGCCCAAATCATGTCAGGAAAACATGTCCCAAACAATAACACTGCTCTCATCAGCTTGAAGGGTTGTACTCATACATGTGGTGCATGCTTTCATGCTGTTTCTGCAAAATTCTCACTCTGCCCTTTGCATGATATAACTAGAAACATGACTCATCAGACCACATGACTTTTTTCCAATGCTTGACTGACTTTTTGTCCAATCCTTGTGTTCCTTTAAGAATTGGAGACACTTTATCTTGGTAATTGCAAACAACAAAGGTGTTCGAACAGGCCTTCGGCTTCCATATCCCATACGATGCAGTATACGACTAATTTGCCTGCAAACATCATGTGGTCATAATAATCTGGACACTCAGTGAATAATAGGTAACATGAGTATAAACTGGCTATCTTATTTGTCACTTGAGCTATAGCAACAAGAGAATCAGTGTGACCTGGAAATTTGCTTAAAAGGATAATCTGAAACCCTGCCCTGAATATGCATTTTAAAATATCTTTAGGTATTCAGGTATTCATATTTCTGACATGATATGAATACCTAAAGATCTGGGAATTGAAAGAGAATGAGACAGGGTTAAAATGAAAGATAAAGTGATAAAATGAAAGGCAGGTTAAAAGGAAGATACACTTGAATGGTCAGTGCAGCAGTAGCAAGGATGAGTTGAATGATAGAGCAGACATGCTGTTTTGATTGTTCTTCCTCTTGTTCACCTTTAGAATACCCAGTGATCCTAATAGCATTCTAACACATCCGATATATGCTCCTCTACATTTAAGCAAAATAAAATTACACGTTCAGGAGCCACAAGTCACATGATCTACGTGGCATCTTTATTCAGCATGTTGAATGTTTTAAAGTAGTTTTGAATAATTATCAACCGTAAATTGTTTGTTATAAGTTCAAGGCACATAGTGAATGACAAAGCCAGCAGCATCTAAAAGCTGTGGTTTCATGAAACTTAGAAGACTGTCTGAGTGAACATCATAGGTAGAATGGTTAAGTCCCTCATTTATGCTATGGGAGAACTTAATTCCTGCCTTGATGTTATGTGTCTGTCTTCTCATAAAACAGGCTGTAGGGAAACACACCAGCTCTATGTTTCGTTAGTCCACGGCATGCTTCCCATACACAGTAGATGCTCTACACCTGTTTAATTAGGAAAGAACCAATTGGCTAAGTGATGGAGTGAATGATGGACTAAATAGTCTAAATAAAAAAGATTTCATTTGTCATCATAGCCTCACAAGGAAGGAAAGGGAGACCTGTGTCCTCGGCAGTTGTATGGAGAGGGTCATTAAACTACGGGGGTCCATTCCTTGATTTTTCAAGTGGCAGCTGCTTCATTCACACAACAGGTAATGCCAACTACTCCATCACTGATAGCCCCAGGGAAGATCACTTAAGGGGCCCCTGCCACTTTAGGGGGATTTCATATTCACAGAGATAGCAGGCTACCATGGTTATTCAGTATCTTATATATTTCAGGCAATTTCTGAATACAAACAAGACTATATAAAGAATCATGTCGAATTTAGTTGTCCTCTCTACCACAGCCAGGGTCCTTAGGTAGAGCAGACACTATAGAGTTATCAGAGTTCATTTGAAAATAGATGAAAGAGAGATGCAAGGTAATGTAAGTAAAATCATAAAATGAATTTTATGTATCATTAATTCTGATAACTGATTTTATTGCTTTGGAAAATTATTATGGCAGTCTGCAACAAAATACTTAACCTAATTTAAATTTCAGAATAGAGTTTTTGGCAAATCACTAGATGCAATATTTTTAATCAATGAAGTGAATCTAATTTGGATTTCACATGGAAAGAGAGAGAGAAGTTCCCTAAGGCATGCACTTTGTATTTCAAATCTGTGTCATAAATGTTGTTATAAGTATAGAGCAAAATTAAATAATGAATTTATTTCTACACAGAAAAGCCACAAAAGATTAAAGTCTAAATTGTTTCTTTGCTGCACACTTTAATTTATATTTTATACAATCATTTGGTTTCAGGAACTACTTAATTACCACTACACTCAATAATGTTTCCAAGAACCAGATAATGTTTAGGAGTTCTATTAGAATACCTAAAAAATATTGTTTTAGGAGTTAGAATTTTTAAAAATGCTATCACTTTATTTTGATTCTCAAAAGTGTAAAATAGGAAAGGCAGGCTACACTGTTTTCCATCCTTTAATTTTTCCCCCCAGTTAGATTATATTTGTTTGAAGGCATTACCTTTATCCAAAGGTTTGGCTGCATCAAACATTATTATAGGTCCCTCATACAAATGAAAAAGAAAATCTCTACTTTCCCATTTGTTCACTATAAAATGTTGGTGAATGTGGGCCAGTGTAATGTTCATATCCGTTGGTTGACTATCTGCTGTAAATTGTGTCAGCACTTACAGAATCGAGGCTTCATTTCCTTGTTTTATTTCTTCCTAGAGCAATCATCCGTGACACCAGCAAATAAAGCTATCCACTGCACTTAACCTAAAACCTAGATGAGGTCAGTGACTGTCAGAGTCAAAAAAGAGCCAACAGTATTTAAACTTGTGCCCCCTCTGGACATTGTAGAGGAATGCAAACATTTTAAAAAATGATGCATGTGTGTTGATAGGAGGCAAATAATTAAGTTTCTTATTCAAGGAAGATCAGAGGCTTTAAAATCAACAGGCCAAATGCTGCTTTATTTATGTGTCTAATACCCTTGATGAAGTCAAGATGCACATAAATGAAAGCAGAAAGCTGCCGAACTCATTCTAGACATTGGCATGCTTTAGCTTTGTCTTAAAAGGGACTTGTATTTTATTACACACACACACACACACACACACACACACACACACACACTCACTAACACACACGAAGTCAGGTACAGAGCACTCTTTATATAACCCATGATTCACAGTCATTTTATACTGATGTACTTATCCTTTCCAATGTGTGGAATTAGGTTCACTGAAATGAATTTAACTTGATTCTGTCAGAGAAGATAGTTACTTACAAAACAACATCAGCATCAGTTTGCTTGGTGGTCCTCAGAAAAAGAACAGGACACTGAGTTTCCTGGTGAAAAGTTAATCATCCCCTAAATAAGTGAAAATTCTTATTCTCTTAGCAAATCATGCTCTTGAACAAATAACTGAATCAAAGAATTTTTGAGTGGAACATGAGAGCTGTAATTTTTTACAAAGCAAGTTCAAAATGCCCATTCTGTGTCATGTAGAGCGATGAATTTCTTTCCAGGAAACCTAGTATGGCATCATCATGGGGGAGGTAAGATTATCAGAAAATTGCACTGGGATCCTGATGTTTTAATCTTATGAACAGACCACTCTACCAAACAGGAAAAAAAACAAAACCTCTAGGCAACAATTGCGGTTAGAGAGGATGATACCCTGGCAAATACCCCATATAAAGGTGATAATATTTTAAATACTATAATCTCATTCTCCAAATAACAGAGAGCACAGAGAACACATTCTTCAGAATGTGATGGAACAATATGGTTAACACAAAAAGGATTCCTTTTTAAAAGCAATAAATTGATGGCACAGATTAATTCTAAAAGATAAATAATGTACATACTCATATGCACTGAAATAAATAATGTACATACTCATATGCAGTGAAATAAAATAGTCAAAAGGAAATAAAGCAAAATACAGAATGCCTGTCTCAAGATGAAAAAAAAAAATTAAGAAGGATTCTCTTCATTATTCTTATACTTTCTGCATTTAATAATAAATAATGTGATTACATTTTAGTTTTAGGTATAATTATTTAAAGAACTGCTGTCTTTTAAATATGTTTGCAATGAATCAATAATGCCCATATGTATTTGATTTACATGCTAAATCAAAAGACTGCATGCAACATTAAGTGATTTTTGTTATTTAAATCACATAGATAATTTCTACATTAGTTCATTTGAATTGAATATTTAGAAAATTTCAATATGCATTTACTAAATGCCTATTCTATTCTGACTAACCAGGATGTCAAGAGTTTCTTGAACTCTATTAATAATTTACAAATTATGTTAAAATAAAGCCTGTCACTTCATCTTCACAACATTGTAAACTTTTATTTTTAGAAAATGTGTAGTTGAAGAAAGAAAGGATTAGGTCACAGTTAAAAAAAATAGATGCATAAGTTAAAACTGTAGTTTTTACTTGCCATGCTGTTTTCTTTCTAGTATTATAATTGCCTCCCAATAATTGCAATAAAAGAGTGTATTTCTGATCCATTATAGCCTTGATGTATTATTCATGAAAAGGTTGAGCTAGAGAAACTAAACTAATTCTTTGTAGCACAATAATAACCTGAGACAAATTTATTTTTATAAATTGCTTCCAGATCAATATGGAGCTACCAAAGAGGGTAGATGGTGTTGGATGACAGAACACTACATGGCACATTTTGTAGGGACAGAAAGAAGACTAGTGTGAATGACAGAGGTAGGGAGAACCAAAGTGAAGTGAGATGAGCGTAGGCAAAATTGGCAGGAACACACAGACCAGACATAAAAATAATGTCAAGAAGTTTAGTCTTCATCATATGAGACTAAAAATCTACTCAACTATTTTAAGAATCCATGGAACATAATCATATTTTAATTTTAAAAATAGGGCTGCAATATGAAGAATTGTGGGAAATGGATCAGAATGAAAATGAAGTAATTAGATAGAAAGCCATGTAGGATATAATCCATATAGAATGGTGCTTAGTATGTGGCTTATTATGATCATGGTTGTGATTTTATCTTAATAGAAGCAGGAAGAGACAGCCTCTGAGTTATCAGTAGGGAAATTTTCATCTATAATTATTTATGAATCAACCAAAGTGGTCATGAGAAGACTAAAAGGCTAATTCCAATGTAACCCTAATCTTGGGGGGCTAGCAATCTGAATCTGTACAGTAAGCTAATATACATTCTTGATAACTATAATTAGGTCACTGCCCCTTTCCTCTACAATACAGTCTTGTAAGACCTGTTTCCTAAATGCTCACATTTTGCAGAGGCCATAAACCATAAACAATATGCAACCCCCTGGTGGGGCTTATCAGCACCGGCACCAGGCCAGGCCCTTAGATACGATCTCAAGACCCCCAAGCTAACCCATGGAGTCTTTATGCAACACCACAAAAGGTCCAGAAGTCCCCATCCATATTTGGGGGACAGAGAAACTAAAAGGGGATAAAAGAAGGGCTTCCACCATATTGGTTTACTCAGACTTTGGAGGCAACTCCTCTGAGACCGCTGGCATAATAAAGCTGTGTAACTCCATTTGCCTAAGCTTCGCTTGGGTTTCTTCCGTCTTCTACCACAGTCATACAAGTTATTGAGGAAGATACTTATTGATCTATATCATCCAATAATCTCCAAAACTGGCCCATAGCAATTAAAGCTATTCACTATTTGCTATGAATTATAAATCAAAAGATACATGTCACCCATTAATGCCAGCAATTTATATATTTTTATAGAAATGTATATTTTATCTATAGAGTATTAAAGATTACCAATGAGAAAAATGGATTGTCACATTAATTTGCATCATAAATAGTGTTTATACATTTAAATAAGTATCACTAAGTATTCTTTGATATTTGATTTCAGTCAGGTATGTATACAGTTGCTGATCCAATTGTTTGTGAAAGAACATATAATTTTCTATTCAGTCATAACATATTATAACAATAAATGTTTACTTACTTTGGATACATACTCACAAGCAGAATTTTTGTTTTTAAATCAAAACACTTGAAATAGTTGTACTGATTAAACACATGTCAAAAGCCAAACTCCACTTAGCCAGTGAGGCTTATTCAAATTACTACATACCCACAGGTCAACAAGTTAATCTTACTTCTTAAGGACCTGGTAAGTTTCAAAACCTAAGAATGCTTAATTTTAAGAAATTAATGGCTAGATAAGCTGCATACTTGACTGAGTCAGTCATCTGCTGCCACTCTAACGAGGTTCCCACCATATTCCCTCTCAGGCAATGCCTGTGATGGGCTGCTTCAGCCAATGAATGATCACTCTGAGTGTACAAAAAACATGTTTTTGAGCTTTAGTAATTCCCTGTTGAGTGACAGCCTCTAGGAGTCCCAGTGGGCACCTTTCTTTAATGGGCACTGCAATCGGAGACTCTTTCTAGTCTAAGCTCCTCCTTTTTCTTGCCCTTTTTCAGCATCATCGAGACCAAAGGCTTTCCTCACCTCTTTCAGTTCCCCCGATTTTGTCCTTATCCTGCATTTCCTGAAATAATACACTATTGTATCTAGTTCTGTCCTGGCATGTCTTTCAGAAGAACCCTACAAACAAAGCATTGCCAGTAGTGGACTGAAAAAGACAGATACATAAATAAGAAATTAGCAAAACCTCATCTGGTGATGATCCCACCATTGAAAATTCCACTGCTGGTGAACTGCAAAGATGTCCCAGTTTAGAGAAATTCTCATATAAGTACACTGATTCTAAATTTTAGAGAGGGTTCTTATCTCAATTTCCAAAATATGGGGTGTGTCTCCCACAATCAAGAAATTTTCCAATGCTATCTGGGTGCCCTACAATTCAATTCAATTCTAACACTGTCTACCTAGAGATAGTGTCAGATTGCACAGATTAAAGGCTCAGTTCCACAAGACTGCCCCACTTCAAATGCTAATCATAAGTCCAGGAAATTACCTGTGCTTTGACGCATCAGCTTTAAGTCAGAGTTCTCACAACGCTTTCCTTAGGTTCAACTTATTGGCTAGAGTGGCTCACAGAACTCAGAGAAACATTTTACTTATTAGATAACAGCCTGATAAAGGAGATGTATTGGGCATGGTGTGGAGAAGGGGTGTAGAGATGTAATGTCCACTTATCTCATGGAGTAGATGAGCAGACACAGCTGAACAGCAGACTAAGGTCCAGATAGAATCAGAGTTCAGTGACATTTAAATTTACAAACCAAGTAGGTAACTATGCTAAAACCAGATGCTTATTATTAAAACCTAGGACCCAATAATATGGGATTGAACGTATCTAGATACTAGTAAATGACCCAGAAGGTGTCTCTACAGGGACCATTAAAACTTCAGAGCTTGCAGCAAGGGCTGACCCACCTCTAGTAATAACCCGCATTACGCCCATACTGGATAAAACTACAGGTGTCTCTCCTCACAAGCCTCCAGAAGCCTCTAACTTCCAGAATGACTATGGTTAAATAAATAAAAAAAAAACCCAAAAAACAAAAAACAAAATAAAACAAAACAAAACAAAACAAAAAAACTCCACAAAAACAACCACAACAAAAAACTCATCTGTGAACTGAGTTTCAGGGCCAGGTAAGAAAAGGATACAAGAGGAGCTGCAATGATCAGTAAGAACTTTTCACAGAAGATGAGAGAATATTCCTGAGACTAATTTATAACATACTTGATCACCTAGGCTAGAAAGTAAATCTTGATGAACAAGAAGTCATTGATTTGAATACATTTACTTGGGATATCAGATTTTACACCCAGACATGGGTTGGGGCATACTCACTGCTGGAGTGGATAACTAGAAATGTGAAGAATGTGATGGCCAGCACAAGATGAAGTATAAACACTGAGTTGTTATGGCAGGTGGTAGAGTAATAGATTAAAAAAAAACTGAGTATAGTAGAAATTCTGGCATAGATATACAGGGTGGGGGAAAAGTAGGTTTATAGTTGGAAACTGAATTTTCATATGGAAAACAATATAATAATTGATAAAAGAATGAGTTGTGTCTCATGTACTCACAATTGTAAACTTCCTTTTGCACCAACCTGTATAATGTGAGGTCGAAGATTCACAGAAGATAATATTCCACACAAGAACCCAGAGGACAGTTTATTCACCTGTCATTTTTATCTTGTTCCTCTTTCACCAAATTTTACCAATGTTTTCTCCATAAGTTCTTTGTAAGCCATATCTCATTTTGGCATCTGTTTTGTCCCCCTTCCCCTCTTTTTGTGGTTATTATTTTTTGTTTTTGTTTTCCTTTTGGAGTTCTCTAAATGACAAATTCTGTAATGTGCTGGGCACTTTAATCAATCTCTGTCATCTTAACAAAAGTCATATAAGGTAAATGTCATCATCTTTATCATGTCAATGAAAAATATGGGGCTCCAGAAGTTAGCACATTTGTCCAGGAGAAAGGAGCTATAAGACTGTGGAGTAAAGTCTATTTCAATTTAAGTCCAGTTCACTTTTGACTGTACCTAGGAGAGAGATTCTTGACTTTCAGCCCCCAATTCAGTTATTATCATGTCATTTGGAATATACTGTATTTTCTCTTGCAACCATTTTCATCTTGGCACAAGCTCCAAAATTTCTTCCATCCACAATGGCTTCCTCCATTTGTATTAAACACATCGTATTTTCTTCTGCAATAGGAACAGAGAAAAAGTCTCCCCACCTTCTATCTCTAGCATTATTAATAATCTGGGCACATTACTCGGCCTTAGTTTATCTTTATACATTAGATCTCTTTAAATATTTTTTTTTCTTCAGGAAAGTCTTCTCTTGCCTCCAGTTAGTGCATTCAATACTGTGTGTTCCTTTGACTAATGTCAACGCTTTCTCCCACTCAATATCCATCTGAAAGAGATAAGGCCTGATTCTTGCCTTTGTATTGCCAGCACCTCATGCAGTAACTACAATAGACACTAATTAATATGTTGTTAAAAGACTAAATGAATAAATCATACCTCTTCACATTTGATTTTTAGAATATAAGTAGTATTTGCTTTAAAATATAATTCTAATCACAAAAGATGATTAGAAATGGCTATAATATATTTTGTACTTTACTTGTCCTACTTGGTAATAAATTTCAGTTACTATGTAGTAACTACTAAAGCATAAGTCAAGAGACTGAGTAATCAGAAAATGGAAGTAACTATAAATGGCAGCATTATTGTGTCGAACCCGAAAATTATCATATGGGGTGACTTTGAAAATCATGAAATCATCAATTTCTTATTTTTTCTTCTAATAATATCATATAAATTCAATAGCATAAAATGAGAAAGGCATGATTTGTAAATTAAGAGGAATAAAATTAATGATATCTGTCATTATTCAATTTCCCCTCTGCTTCCATGCACATAAAAGATGCATCTTCCCCAATCTTTTGAATTTGGATGTGATCATTTAGCAAGTTATGGCCATGAAATGTGACAGGAAGTGAGGCATACTCAGCTTTCTTATTGAGCACTGCAAGCACATATTAAGATGTCAGAGAATTTTTGCCAGGGTGCATGAATGTGTAACGCAAAATTCTAAGCCTTCTAGCAAAAGCAGAAAGAAAATACGTGTTATTTGATGCCACTGATATTGACAGGTTACCCTTTCACACATTAAAACATATTCTATACAAAAGACTAAAGGTTATAAGAGAAAAAAGTAAAATTTTATAATACTATATATATATATATATATATTCACTTACATAGTGTCCCACAATATAAGCATTATTAAGAATATTAGCACATTACTTAACCTCCTCAACTCTATTCCATTCAAAGAACAGAAACAAGAAAATGTACTTCATTATATCCCTTTTACCTCTTCCAGCTTTTTTGATAGACTTGTTACTACAGGAAGTGCTGTCTTCCAAGAAGTGATAAGTGGATATCCTCACAGGGTGAATATGGAAAGTTTGAAAAACATTACTTCATTTGGTTTATAAATTCCAATAAACTCTTAAGGAGGTAAATTTATTCTAATCATTTTCTTTATTCTTGAAAATATAAGAATTTTTTTCATAAGTTTGCATGGCTAATAAAATGTGTTTGAGTTGGCTTTATAGTCACATAGTAGAACATTCATCCCATTAATAAATAAGTAAACTAACCATAATTTACAACATACAATTACTGTATTTAAAATTAATTACCTTAATATTGTAGTCCTTAAATTATTTAATTACCAAAATCCAATTTAAACTTCATTGTACAAAAAATTGTATAATGGCAATTAAATGATTATAGTAGCATTTAGTATAACAGTCAAAGGAAAAGAAAGGGAAATAATCCAAATGATGAACATATAAGCACAATATACCTATGCAAGGGGATACTAGTCAGCAATAAGAATGCATATTGATACCAGCTGCCATATGGAAGAAGGCCAACCCTCTGAGACATTATACAAATTGAAAGAAACCAGACACACAAAAACATATATTGTACAATTAAATGTATATGACATTTTCAGAAAAGGCAAACCTATAGAAACAAAAAGTGAGATAGTAGTTGCCTTGGGCAATAAGCAAGGAAGGATCTACACTAAAATGCAAATTGATCATACCTCTGTTACTTCCACCAGCCAATTAGGAGTGAGTATGCAAATTAACTCAACAAAGATGGCAGGTTAATTTGCATATGCAGGCACAGAGCAAACACTGAAGGCTCCACCTGAGTAAAGACTGAAGAGTGAACACTGAACACTGAAGGCTGACGGCTTGGCTGGCTGTGGCCTGGGTCCTGGGTGCAGGAGAAAAACCATTGCCAACAGCCAGCGGTAGAATGCCTATTGCATACATCTTTGTGCAATAAGCCTCTAGTTAATTAAAACAGACTAGTGGACCAGTGCACGAATTTATGCACCTTTGGACCATGAGACTAGAGTGGGTCTCAGCCCATCCTCTGCACCCTTGCCTGCCCCCTTCTAACACAGCCTTCGGTTCTCTGTCTGCTGGCAGCCTCACTCCTACCACCACCCCTCCCACACGCTGATGGCACTGGCCTCACTCACAGCCACTGACGGAGTGCAGCAATTGGGGCTGGTGCCAGCAGCAGGTACAAACAGGGCCAGCACTGTCTGCAGGTGTGAGCAGCCGCTGCTGCCTTGATCATTCCTCAGGAGCAGGGGGAAGTGGAGAAGCCCTCAGAAGCACTGGGGGCTGGAAGCCAATGCTTGTTGTACCTACTGATAGCACTGAGTGATTGGGACCAGTGCCAGGCACTGGCAGCGAAGTGAGTGGCAGCTCCAGCACTGGCTGTGGGTGCAAGTGAGGCCAGTGCTGGCAGTAGGTGCTAGCGCTGGGTGGAAACCACAGCACATGGGAGCAAAGAGTTTTCTGTAGCCACCAGAGGCTCACCCCAATGACAGCAACCAGTGTCCTGCCTTGGTCTGGTACTCCTGCTCACTTGCTCCACCATCCCACCATGGCCAATGCCCAACATGTTCTGCAATACCCCCTGGTGGTCAGTGCAGGTAATAGCAACTGGTTATTCGGTTGTTTGGTTGTTCCTTTTGTTCCATTGTTCTGTCTATTTGCATATTAGCCTTTTATTATATAGGATACTTGAATTGATGGAATGTTCTACAACTGCCTGTTGGTGATGACTTCACAACTTGGTTAAATTACTAAAAATCATTTCATTTTATACTTAAAATGGGTGAATTATATAATATATACTTTATATGTAAATAAAGTTATTTTTAAAAACTAACACAGTTTTATTGAAGAAACTACATGTGAAAGACCATAAGACAAAAGTAATAATGAAAACAAGACGCCATAATAACATTTAATAAATTATGTAAGTATATACATATTAAATATATATACCACTATCTGCATTATATAAAATTTTTATTATTAAGAAAGCATATAATATTCATAATGGAAATCTCTAGCTGTTCAAATAGGTGGTTTGAATTTTATTTTTGATATTTTGTACTATAGTTTATACTATTACATTCTAAAGTATAATAGTTAAAATAAAAGTTGCATGCACATGGCACTTTCAAGCCACACAGAACTGCACAACATGAAGATTTACCAGTAATGTATACTATGGCCTCAATTATTAATAAATTAATATTGGTTCATCACTTGTCACAGATGAATCACACCAATACAAGATATTCAAAATAGGGGAAACTGTTGGCGAGGTGGAAAGTAAATAGGAGTTTTCATGTTTTTTGTTCAATTTTCATGTAAACTTAAAATGTACAAATAAAGTATACTGATTATTTTTAAAATAGTTTCTGAGGCCTGGCTGGTGTGCTCAGTGGTTAGATCACCAATCTGTGTATTGAAAGGTTGCAGTTTCAATTCCAGGACAAGGACATATACGATGAGTTGCAGGTTGGATCCCCAGCCCTGGTCAGGCCCTGTGTGGGGGGCAATCAATCTATGCCAATTACGTATATCTCTCACATTGATGTTTCTCTCTCTTTCTCTCGGTTTTTATTTCTCTCTTTATCTCTCCCCTCCATCATCCTTCCCTTCCACTTTCTCTAAAAATCAATGGAAAAGTACCCTTGAGTGAGAATTTAAAACATTTTCTTCTAAAAGTATGTACAATAAAATAACAACATCATTTCATTTTTATTTATTAAATCACCAGCAATTAAAGATAAACCTAATCTTGGGAGTTTTATAAAACATATACACCTATGTTTCCATTGACATGCAATGGAAACTACTCTTCTAAAACAAACAACATAGCTAGTGACAGAATTGCGAAAATTTGAATAAAGTCTATAATTAGTTAATAGCATTGGATCTAAGATATTAACATCCGGAGAAGCTGGGGAAAATGTACAAGATTCTTTAGATCCTATATTTGCCAGCTTTTGTGAGTACAAATTAAAATATTTAATTAATATTAATATTAATATTTGAAAATAAAAGATAATAATAACAATGATATGGCAGTATATTTTAGGCTCCTTAAAATTTTCTTATTTGACATAAAATAACAGTCTTATAAGGGTGTATTAAGATAATAATATGAAGAGAGAAAATAAACTATATTAATTATTATTTAATAAGCACATATTTGATATTAGTGATAATAAAATTAATGATTAACAATCATTGCGTGTTCTGTCTCCCTCCCTATGGTAATATTATTGCCTAGTCTCAATACATAAAAACTTAATCTCAAATAATGACTTGGTTATGAAATATTTTGATTGTCATATTTTAAAATATTTTAATTTGATCACCATTAAATATAAGCATGGGTATTATGAGAAAATATAGAAAATGTTTATAATATGATGTTATGCTATAATACAACTATAAAACTTCAAATTGCATTATTGTAAAAATTCTCAAGGATATAAACAAGAACAAAAAAAAACATGCAAAAGTAAAAAACATTTTGTTGAAATACTGACACTGTGAATGTTTACATTCTTTTTTATTTCCATTATTGGTAAAAATTTGTGCATTCAATACACCTTTTTTGTTTTAATATCATAATAATAAAAGGCCAAAAGGCATCATGACCAAAATGACCAAATGACCAGGCACCATGAGGTGCATGAAGCACCTCTCAGGCTGGCACCCTGTGGGGTGCCTCGTCATGTGGTAGGAAGCGGGAGGTGGGGTGCTTTGTCGCATTATTTTAATTGCACACTCATCCTCTAGTAGCATAACAATAGCTTAAATCTTATATTTTATTTACTAAATTGCAGGTGCTTTCTAAAATTTAGAAATACATTCTGTGCTTCTACCATCATAATTAACTTAGTTTTATAGATAAAGACATGGAAAGGGCAGGTATTTTAAATATCTTCCCCCAAATTACACAGCTAATAGCAGAACCAGTACCAGTTAAATAACTTGAGCAACAGTGTACAATGAGATTATGCAAAATATCTAGGCTTTGAATCATTTTATAAAGTTATTCAAAATATCTAGACTTCAAATCATAATATAGTATTTACATAAGAGAAAGTTTTTTTAATATTTTGAGAAAATAAACCTCTATCAATAAGACTCATCAATAAGTTTTAGATTGTTCTACAGTAATTATTTAACCTTTTATGAGTAGAGATTCTCAATTAAAATGGTGTAGCTTACACTCTTATGTGATATTGACAATAAATTGTCCAAGATAGCAGAGTAGGAAACATATTTTGACAAAAATAAACAAACAAAAAACCCAACTGAGGCTCATGGATGTTGACTTTTTTTCATGCTCTTAGCACCAGCAAATAAAGCAAATGGAATGAGAACTTTCCCGTCATCACCATCTGTACTGGTATAGTTCTGCTGTATGTGCTTTTTGCTCTACAGGCTTCACTGATTTCCCTTATCTGAGCAATATGATGTTTAATTTCCCCTGGAGAATTAAGATTTCTAATTTTACTCTAAGAAGATTTCAGGTAGAAGAAGAATAGGTATTTAAAGCATAAGAAATTTATGTTTATATTTTATCACACCAAACAGTGTAACTTGGGCGTAAGAGGTACACAGAATTGTTATCCTTAAACTCAAGGATGAATACAATTTTTTCTTTCTCCTCAAAAGCTCATGAGAATGACAAGACTTTTTACAACTCAGTACAGGCAAGGATTCTTCCTTTTTAATCTTGTATTTTCCCAGTGGTACTTCACAATCTCATGTCTAAAATGACAAAGTGCTCTCATGTAGCCAACTTAACCAGCTGCCTTATTCTACTCATCAATATCCTCTAATATTGGCAGATGTATCCTTAAAATCAGTGTTGTTTGAATAATGAAATCAGTTTTACAAACCATATATTCTCTATATGTTCATTCTATTCTAAATAATAAATTTGATTATTTGTTAGTTATACCAAGATCACAAAATATTATTTTGTACGTTAGTAATTGAGTAAACTACATGTTGCATATATTAATTTTAAAATGTATAATAAAAAGTAGTAATTACTACGTTTTTCAATTTATAAGATTTGGAGTCTTATCGAATGAGGTTTAGTGCACTTAAAAAACAATGCAACATTTTAATTCAAAATTAGGTGCAGAATATTGGAAGGAACTTCAGCAAATAAGGATCCAGAAGCCATATCAACTTTTTTTTTTTGCAGTAAAACTTAGATTTAATAGTAGTACATATGTTTTCCTTTTCCCCCCCATCATCTTCCCCCCAGCCTCCCCTACCCCCCAGTACATGTCCCCGCCTGCTCCCCCACACCCAAGTGTCTTTTATTCATTGGTTATGCTCATATGCATGCATATAAGTCCTTCGGTTGATCTCCCCCAGCACCTGCCCCCCCACCCTCCACAGCCTTCCCCCTGTAGCTTGACAGCCTGTTCAATGCCTCCCTGCCTCTATATCAATCACTCTCCCCTGTTTCTTTTCTTCAAAAATATCTTGCATCTGCATACTAGAAATAAACATACAAGAACAATAATGTTTGAGTCTTAGTTTCAATGTCCAACTGTTCTGAGTCCCACTTTCAATGTCAAATAGTTCTTTATGTATACATGTCAGCAATGGTATCCAGCTGGTGGACACATCATGGCAATGCAAGTTCCATCCTCTCTGGTTTGGTCCTGGGCCGCCTGCAGCCACGTACAGCTGCTAACTGCTAGCATGGCAAGGTGTCATCAGTGTCCCCCATCTCTGGACCACCCTCGTGACTGGAACAGACCCATCAGTCTTCACTGTCACAGGAACCCACATGGTCTTGGAGTTGTTCTCTGAAAACACACAAACACATTCTCGACCAAAAGTTAACAAAGGGATCCTCTCTGCAAATTAGACTTGGGATTCTTTTTATTTTTGCCTAAATTATTTTCCTTTGGCTTATTTTGACATCATGTGTGTTTTTCATAGGTGTCCTGCTGCTGGTATTACAAATGGAAGTTACTTTTCTGGAATAAGAATTTTCTAGATGTATTTTAGTTACAGGATATTTTTCCTTACATTATATTACCCCACTACCCCCCCTTTTTGATTAATGGGGGCTATTGGAACTTTTATATTGCAGTCTTGGTAATGTTAAATTTTAATTTTTGCACACAAATATGACTGCTTTAGGTTCTTTGGATGCTAAGCAATTTTACAGTGAGATGGACTACTAATAGATATTTTAGTTATTGTTTTAGGAACAGCTTTTTGTCCAGTACACTTAAATTTTCTTATTTCACTTGGCCAATTTAAATTAATCTGAAAACTTGATTACTATTTTACTGTCAATTTTAATGCTCAAGCAAAAATCTTAGTTTACCCTGTGAATATTAGTGGAAAGGATCATTTGCATTCTTGAGTAGGTCCTGAGCATTCCTGGTACTAGACTGAATTTAGATATAGACCCAGGTTGCAGACAGAGACTCGGCCAGCATGTCACCTTCTTGATGAATCAGCCTTTGCTGACACATATGGAATGTTCAATAGCTCTATGAAAAATGCTCTTCGTGCATTATTTCTTTTTTTATAACTGTGTGAGAAATATCTATACTAATAAAAGGCTAATATGCAAATTGGCTGGGAAACAGTCACAGTAATGATCAATCAGCAGGCTGCACATGCAGCAGGCGTGGGTGGGTGGGGATTTGCAGTGTCGGGGACAGGGTGGAGACTTGCAGCATTGGGGAGCCAATGGTGGCAGCGGGGATGGGATGGGAGGGCAGGGCCTGGTGGAGGGTGGCCTGTATTTCCCCATAAAGGTGGCGGCTGTGAGCGCTCCCAGTGGCTGCTGCTGTTTTCCCAGAAGGACCACAGGTTCCTTCTGCCAAGCGGCAGCAGAGCCGCTCTGCCGGAAAACCACTGTACCAGCAGCAAAGACAGATGACCGAGGGAAAGCCCAGCAGTGAAGGCATGTGAGGGTAAGTCCTAGCTCCACGGCCTAGAGCTCTCAGCCCAGCTATGCCCCACCTTGGCCTCTGGCACCACACGTCAGAGATTCTGAGAAAGGCAGTTCCTTCCTGTAGCTCCTTAAACTCCCAGGCTGCATCCATTGTCCCTCAGTGCCTCTCTGGTCAGGGTCTGGAATTGGTGGAGGCATCCAAGTGTCCAGGCAACCAATGTGGGGAACTTCCTCTAGCAGCCAGACCCAGTGACCCAGGGCCAAAGAGAGACCTGCACCCTCCTGTGCAGCCAGGAGAACCCTGTAAGATGTAGTCTGCCCATCACTAGCTGAGCACACCCAATTGATTAAGCACAGGGAAGCTCACAGCCAATGGCTGCTGTTGCTTGCCCAGGGCCTGCCTGGGGCACTGGCAAGCTGCTGATGGCCACTGCTGCTACAAGGGCATGTGGCTCAGGCAGCCTCAGGGATGGCAGTCACAGGAGCACAGGTGTGATGGGGTTGTTGCCCTCCTCTGATCACAGGGTTTTCTCCCGCAGAGGGAGGCCAGAGGCAGCCACTGTGAAGGGGTAATGGGTGCAGTTCCTTCTCCTGATTGGCCTGTTGCCTCCCACAGATAGAGGGCAGAATGTGGCTTAGATCTGCTCCCTAAAGGGAGTGGGCTTATGCCATCAGTAGGACATCTCTTAAGAACTCCCAGACTGTGAGAAGGAGCAGGCCAGGCTGAGGGACACCCTCTCCCTAGTGCACAAATTTCATGCACTGGTCCTCTAAGTACTTTTATAAACCACAACTTATATATAAGGATGCTGAGGCAGAGAAAGATCAAGAAGATATCCAATGGCAATGTTGGGATCAAAGCTAGCAACTTATTCCTAGATTCCTTTAGATATTTAAATCTTATAAAAAATAAGTAAAAACAGAATAGACTACCATTTTGCCCAACAAATTTATTTTATACAAATAATTCTAAGATCAAAAATTTTAAGTGCCTTACCCAATGTGATATAGCTGGGCTATTTGTCATAGAGTTAACACTAAGCTGAAACTGGTTTGGCTCAGTGGATAGAGCATCTGTCTGCAGACTAAAGGGTCCCAGGTTTGATTCCGGTCAAGGGCATGTCCTTGGTTGTGGGCACATCCCCAGTAGGGAGTGTGCAGGAGGCAGCTGATCGATGTTTCTCTCCCATTGATGATTCTAGCTTTGTGTCCCCCTCCCTTCCTCTCTGTAAAAAAATCAATAAACTATATTTTAAAAAATAAAGTTAAAACTGAAACTTTAAATGGAATATCTCAGTTACTTGTCTTCTCAACATTTCGACCAGGAGAAGATTTGAAAGACAATGGCAAATCATCATAACACTCAGGCGTGGTAACTGTTTTGTTTAAAAAAAATTTGCTTTCAGCAATTCTAAGCTTAGTTATTTACTATTTCAATCAGACCTTGCACATACATTTTATATCTACAGTCACAGACTTTAAGGCCATAGAAAGTCATAATGTCAAATTCTGTTTGTTTTTCAAAAATATTTATTTTTATTTATTCTATTTATTTTTAAAAATATATTTTTATTGATTTCAGAGAGGAATGGAGAGACAGAGAGAGAGAGAAACATCAATAATGAGAGAATCATTGGTAGGCTGCCTCCTGCATACTTCACACTGGCGATCAAGCTCACAACCTGGGCATGTGCCCTTGACTGGAATCGAACCCGGGACCCTTCAGTCCACAGGACAACACTGTATCCACTGAGCCAAACAGTGTAAGGCTCAATTTTACTTATTTTTATCTTACCTTGGAATTGGTTATTTGCTTCACTGTCTCTCTAATTTAGATACATTTTCTCTGGTTCCACTATTAACTCAGTGACATATCATTCTAAACTGACTTGTCAGACTTGTGTATTTACATGCACTATTATTCTCATTTTGCTTAGCTTTATAGAAACTCTTATACATATCTTTGACAGGAGAATATCTCACTGAGTTACAGAAATGTGTGCTGTACAGGGACAAGCATATAAACATATTAATGATCTCCATGGCTTTCTCCCAAGATTTAAGTCCAGTCTTCCTATCCAAAACAAGTTTCTATGTTCTCAGATGGATTACAATAAAACATAAACCTGGATTTTTATTATTTATAATTTTTTACTTTAAAACATTTCCCAGAAGAAAAAATATTAATTTTATGAGGAAGCAGAATAGGATTTTAGGTACTGATACTAGATTCCATATATTTTCAAATGATCAGAGGAAGAAATGAGCTATGAGATATCCAAAAATATAGAAATCACATTCCAAACATGTTATTTTACTAATATGGTATTTCCTGAAACACACACACACATAGCAGCAACATACCCTAGCTGGCTTGGTTCATTGGATAGAGCAGCAGACCATGAATGAAGGGTTCCAGGTTTGACTCTGGTCCCAGGCACATACCTTGGTTTCAGGGTGTGGTGCGTTAGGGAGGAAGCCAATAGGCGTCTCTCTCACATAATAGATGTGTCTCTCTCACAGTATCAATGTTTCTCTGTTTCTCCCCCTCCCTTTCACTCTCTCTAAAAAAATTATCAGTGAAAGAATATCCTTGTATCATGGCTAACAACAAAATCAACAACAACAGAAACACAAACAACAATAACAAAATAGCAGCAACATGCCAGGAAGTCAATATTATTGGTTTAATTGGGTTAGTTTTGTTTCCAACGGTATAAATAAATAAAAAAAGTAGTAGGAAACACTACAGTTTTTTAAAGGAAATATTTCATATGTGATAATATTATATACATTATAGTTTGTGGTGTATAAATTTAAAGTTAGATCAGAACACATATATTATTGCCCAAAGTGAACATTAAAAAGTTGGATTAGATCTGTTGTTAAAAACATTAACTTAAAATAACACACTATCTTTTAGATATATCTGAAAAGAATGTCTGATGTTCAAAGTTGAGACACTGAAGCTTCTCAGGTTCAAAATGTGATTGGACATCTGAGAATCCCACTTATTCCTCCTGCTGACTACCCCTCCACAGCCTCAGAGATGCTGACCAGGGTTCTAGCACTTCGGTGGAAAACAGTATAAAATCTTCTGGCTTAAAATGTGTTTTTAAATTTACGGAGCTGTAAAAGTCTGTATATGTTCTTATCCTTTCAATCCCTATCCACTTCACTTGTGGAAATAAGTTCTCTGGCAATGCAAAGTAAGTCAGCATACACTCTTTAGCAACGCGTCATTGACATTCTGTTCTAATGGAAAGATGTTTACAAACGAGCATTCAACAAAATTTGGCTGTAAATCTTGTGCTAACTGTGGAGGTATAAATCCCTGACACGCATGACATGACAATTATGAAATTTTTCATCTATATTTACCTGTGAAGAGCTGAAGTTGAAGGGCAAAGTATCAGGGGATCAAGAGGCTTTACACTTGCTTGGCATGACAGCAATAAAACATAGTAAAACCGAAATGGTATGGAGAGCCTGGAAATATACAAAGATTGTCAACATGAACAAAACCTTGAACATGCAGAGATGGTGGTCAACACAGTTTCATCATTCAATTTCCTCATCGTGCTTCTACAAGGAAAAATAAAATAAAATAAAACCACATACGTGAATCATAGTGAGTATGTGTAAACTTATTTGGGTGGTGGCCTCCATTGTGGTCATTTTGCTACAGAGAGCATTGTTATTAGAACTGATCTATATACACTTGGGCACTTGGCATGAAGCTATTTATATATGGAAAGCTTGCTTCTCAATGCTCATTATTAGAGGTGATTGAAGAAAGTTCACACTTACAAAAAAAGCAGTATCAACAAAAATCCATGTTAACTATCCTATCTTTATTTTTTCCTTTTAAAAAAATCTTTATTGTTCAGTTTATTACTTACATTGTTCCCCTTTTTTCCCCTTATAGCTCCCCTCCACCCGATACCCATCCCACCCTCCGCCCTCACCCACCTCCCGCCCTCACCCACCCCCCTGTCCTCTCCCATAGGTGCATGATTTTTGTCCAGTCTCTTGCTGCACCTCCCACACCCCTTTTCTCCCCAAGAATTGTCAGTCCATTCCCTCTCTATGTCCATGATTCTGTTATATTCACCAGTTTATCCTGTTCATCAGCTTATTAATTCACTTGATTTTTAGATTCACTTGTTGATAGATGTGTATTTGTTGTTCATAATTGATATTTTTACCTTTTTCTTTTCCTCTTCTTAAAGAATATCTTTCAGCATTTCATATAATATTGGTTTGGTAGTGATGAACTCCTTTAGCTTTTTCTTATCTGTGAAGCACTTTATTCTGAATGATAGCTTTGCTGGGTAGAGTAATCTTGGTTGTAGATTCTTGCTATTCATCACTTTGAATATTTCTTGCCACTCCCATCTGGCCTACATCATTTCTGTTGAGAAATCTGCTGATAATCGTATGGGTGCTTCCTTATAGGTAACTAACTGTTTTTCTCTTGCTGCTTTTAATATTCTCTCTCTGTCTTTTGCTCTTGGCATTTTAATTATGATGTGTCTTGGTGTGGTCCTCTTTAGATTCCTATATTTTGGGGTTCTGTGCACTTCTTGGGCTTTTAAGTCAATTTCTTTCACCAGGTGGGGGAAGTTTTTGGTCACTATTTCTTCAAATAGGTTTTCATTATCTTGCTCTCTCTCTTTTTCTGGCACCCCTATAATTCGGATGTTGGTATGCTTGAGGTTGTCCCAGAGGCCCCTTACACTATCTTCAATTTTTTGGATTCTTTTGGTTTCTTGCTTTTCCGGCTGAGTGGATTTTGCTTCTTTGTATTTCTAATCTTTGACTTGGTTCTTGCGGTCCTCTGGACTGCTTTTAGGTCTTGTGTAATATTTTTTATTTCAATCAGTATATGCTTAATTTCTAGTTGGTCCTTTTTCATATACTCATTGGTCTCGTTCATTTCCTCGTAGGTTTCGTTCAATTCCTTGTAGGTCTTGTTCATTTTCTTGTAGGTCTCATTAAGTTCATAAGCCTTTTCTAGGAGCCTCTTGAAAAACCTTATAACTTTGGTTTTTAACTCTATGTCTAGTCATCTTTTTCCCTCCATTTCTTTCACATCTTATTTCTTTCCATGTCTCTGCATTGTGGCTGCTTTCCTGAGTTGGTCCATTAGCTTAGTGTGGTAAATGTCCTCTAAGGGACAGTGGCTCAGCCTCCTCAATTACCTGAGGTGGATACTCTTACTTACAGCCCTCTGTTAGTTGTAGAATATTGTTGAAGTTAAGCCCAGATTATTGTTGTTAGCACTAGGAAGGTTTGACCTCCAGGCCAATTGACTGAGGGGAAGCTACGTTCAGGTTGGATGGGCGGAGTCTCCGGGCTGAGAAGGCAGCGTCAGCTCCACCCTATGTGGCCCCTGGGTCTCTGTGCCAGGTGGTAATGGCTGCACACACCTCCAAGAGAAAGCTGCCACCAATCTCCACCCACTGCCGGATAACTCAGACTCTCCCCAGATGAGTCTATACACCCAAAGTCTCACCCAGGGTTGCAAAGCAATGCAGTCCGGTGGTCTCCTGAACGAGGGAGCAAGTTATGAGTCCTCTCTGAATGGTCGTGCACTTCTCTTCCCTACTTTACATGCACTCTCCACAAGCTCGCCCCTCCAAAAACTCTCGGATCTCTGCTGTGCCCAGGCTCCAGTGTGCCTTCCCACTGTCCAGTTTCATCCTGTATGAGTCCAGTTTCACCCTGGACCTTGCCGGGAACTGGGGAATCAGTTCCAGGAGATGCTTCTGTCTCCCTCCCTGTTGGAAAAAATTAGCTGGGTTTGCAGCCGTCCACCCTCTCCTCTGGCGAGCACGCACAGCTCCAAACCTCTGGCTCTGCGCATATCTTCAATTCTGCCCTCTGCCGCTCCTCTGAGTCACAGTGTCCTATCTTTACTTTTATTTGTGGAATTTTCACTCAGCTAGCTTTCCGGTGATTCTGGATGATGTTTGTTCTGTCGTTAAGTTGTAGTTTTAGAATTGTTGTGTGGGGCAGCACGATAGGTGTTTACTTATGCTGCCATCTTGGTTCCTCCTCTCCTGCTATTTTTAAATACATATCCCTGAATTCCTTGTCATTTGACAAAATATCATGTTGGCTTATTATATTGATGGCACTAAATAGACTTGAGCATAAAATTGTGAATCTCATACACATCACAGAGAGGTGCAGGCATGATCAAAGGTACAAGGATATAATCCCAGAAAGAAAACCATGGGCCCATGCACTTTTTAGGAAGCTAGTGGTATGTGTTATATTCCACTGTTCCCTCTAAAGTACAAATCAAGTGGTTGTGAGACATAAAAAAAATGAGGTAGATAGGGGCGGGACCATGGGAGAAGGAAACGAAACTGGGAATCCAGCAAGTTTGAGTTACTAAGGTGCTCCATCTGGGCGGGGGTAAAAAGCATGAACTTTAAAATATATGGACATTACTAAGACAGACAGTGTGCAAACAAGGCAGTGAGGCAAGCATATCTACAAAAAAGCACACACTCCCTTCCCTCCTCCCCCTGTGCAGTGCACAATAGATGCCCGACATTCCTTTTGCAGGGGAGCACATCTCCTGTGCCCATGTTGGCTGATAGCAAGAATATATATATATATATATATGCCTAAGCAACTATTATGACTGAATAACTGGAATGACCAGTTGACCAGTTGCTGTGACACACACTAACCATCAGGGGGCAGATCTTCAACACAGGAGTTACCTCCTGGTGGTCAGAAGCTGGGCTCCTGGCTGGCAAGCACAGCTGTGGCAACAGGAGCTTCTCCTTACTTGTGGCAGAGTGGAGGTGGCAGGCACAGTGGGCCAGGATGAGTGTGAGGGGCCCCACCACTGGCTGAGCTCCTCCCTGGCCCCCTGCTGCTTGGCACACTGCTACATCCTCTGAAGTGTCCCGGATTGCAAGAGGGTGCAGGCCAGGCTGAGAGACCCCCTATCCCCCCTGCACGAATCCATGTACCTGGTCTCTAGTTATCATATATGTTATTTCTTACTTTCCAGTAGAATTCAAAGACTATATGTGAAATGAGATCTTAATTGGTGTTATATATCTGTATTTAAATCTATACAATGACAATGTTTTATATTTATAAAAGTGTTTCCTGAATTGTATTACTGATCATTAAAACCTCCATACCTAAAAACATTGTATTTCTAAATTTTCTGTAATCCTTGTGTCTATGGGCAGTAGCAGACCTGGAATGACACTAAACAGGTGGTGGTAAAGGATGATGTTGGTCAGGGTGTCATGCTTGCAATGCCTGGCAGCATCTCCCACAAATCAAGATTTCAAGATTACATGTCATTCTTGATACACTGAGACCTTATGGTAGTCAAAGCTCCATGAAATTTGAAGGAAGTCATCCATGTAATGACACTATCCTGATGTTATTAATATTACACCTTTTAGGATGAAATTTTCACTCAAGCATTGTGAACTGGGGTCCACCTGGTACCACTGTGACCTCTATTAGAGATGTCTGATGTTTAAGCTTGTCTTATGTATAAGCTTCTAAGATTATTCACTTGTTTATTCTTCCCATAGGACAGCAGAAGGGAGTGAGTCTTGCTAACACTTGTCAAGAACCCTTTTTCCAACACAATTCTCCTAAGAGCCTGTGGCTTTTAGATGGATGAAAATGGGGCAACAAAATATCCCACAAAAACTGAGTTCTTTAAAACTGCAGTATTGGAAACAAGTTTATTCCAGATTTGTAGAGACTGATTTTGGTTAGAGGTCAACACAATCCTGATCTTAAAGAATAATAGAGTGACTATTAGGAAAAACCTGGGAAGCTCTATCATGTTATCTAAGCATAATTATTAATAGTCTCACGTTCGCTCTCACAGATTGTAATGGATAGTACAACTATTTAGAAATACTGCCCAGAAAAAGCAAAACTTGTGGATATGTGTTTTGCTAAATGTATCTCTTTCTTTATACCATTCACTCTTACTATTTCACCTAAGTTGTTTAAACTTTAACAATGTTAAATTAAGGCTATTAAAATATGAAGATTATAGGTCACTCTATGCTTTAAAGAAAGAAAGGATATAGGCCATAAGGTTCTACTGCATTGCCAAACAGATGACCAAAACTATCCAAGTAATATTGTACTAAGACATTGTCTCTGAGACAAATTTAGTTTTATCTTTAAGTTATATCTATAAACAAATTGGAAATTCAGATTAACATGCAACTTTTGCTCCCTACAACATTGGCAAAGCCAGTTCTTAGCAGTAATTTAGGAGTATAATTTATGAAGTATTTTAATATACAAATCTATAAATACATGAAATATATTTTGGATTCTTTATTAGATTCATCTCTGGCATTGCCTAAATCTTCTAACTGATCTGTTGAGCTAACCACGGAAGTGTTTGTTGTTTAAGAAGTTTTTGTTAGTAAAAACATTCTGAATGGTAAATAATATCATAAATAAATCAAAAGACAACAAACTAGGAAATATACTGTTAAACTATACATAATAAATTGCTAATATTCTTAATTTTTAGAAAGAGTATAAACAGGAAAAAGTCAAAGAACAAAACAAACAAACACAGCATACCCAATAGAATAATAGGCACAATGCATGAAGAGATAATTTACCAAAAAAAATTATAAAACAACAAAAAGCTATCTGGTAAATATATGAACAGATGGTCAATTCTATGCATAACTATAGACATGCAAATGCATACATGAAATAATTTTCAGCAATATAGTTTAAAAATATGAAATGTTACTCATACCAAATGTTTCTTAGGGTGTGGTAAATATGAGTAAATTAAATACGCTTATATACTTCTGATGGTAATATAAATTTGCACAGGTTTTTGACAATGATTTGCAATAATTTAATGTAGGGATCACTTAACCTAGTTTTCAAATCTTTATCACCTGCCTTAAAGAATAACTTAGATATGTGTATAAGGTAAACAATTCGCCTGACAACATTATTCATATTGTTTAAAAATTATAAAAAATATTAGATACTAATCATTAAGTACTTTATAAAATACAATAAAAACTGAATATCCACCTAAAAGAATAATTATGTATGCATTGGTATAGAAATATCTTGGACCTATATTATTAAAGAAGAATTCATGATTTGCTATATACCTTGCACAATAATTTTTCTAATGTATCCCCACTACATTCCTATATATTAGATATTAGTACTTCAATTTCTCTTCATTTTAGAGAAGAAGAAATGAAAGATTTTTGTAGTTGATATTATTTTTTTATGTCATGGAGGACTTAAGATCATTGAAGTGAAGATTGTGTGTAGCAACTAATTTGATTCTAAATGATTTATATCTAGCCACTGTAGTACATTCATTTAACTATCTATGTCTGTTCCCACTCTATTCTATAAACTTAACTCTGCTTTTAGGGGTTGACACCACATTGCCATAGTTATACAAATAATTTTGATACATGATTCACTTGATATTAATGACCCACATAACTCTTAGAATAAAAATTAATTTTAATGAAATTGCTGTAAATGTGTAGATTAGCCGTGATATATATTGAGTGATCCCTCAGCCATACCTGCCCCCTCACACATGTTGGGAGCCCTCAGGGGATCTCCTACTGATCACTCATCCCCAACCTGCCTGAGGCCTGCTTTAGACTTTGGGCACCCAGCCATCACTCTGCAATGAGGTCAATGACTGCCTCCACCTCAGCCCTGACCCTCCCTGGCCCGGGGCCTTCACCTCAGCCAGCTTGCACCCATCTAGTGTGGGCCTCGGCCCTGCCCCCCATTCCTGTCTGCCTTGGCCACGCCCCCTGGCATCAGCTGCCTCGGCCCTTGGCCACCTCAACCCCACCCCGCCATAGCCCTCACTGCCTCAGCCCTACCCCTCATGGCCCTGGCAGCCTCGGACCCAAACCCATATGGCCCTGGCCAGCTCGGCCCCACACCCCAGGCCCTGGCCACCTCGGCTTCCACCCCCAAAGCTTGACTCTGTACCCTCAGTCCTGGCTGCCTCGGCCCCAACCCCTAGGCCAAGGACCGCCTGCTTGCTGGCTGGCTCCACCCTGGCTCCTGATTGGCTGATGGGCATGGCTGGTGGGCATGGCTTGTGGGTGTAGTGAAGGTACTGTCAATTTGCATATTACTCCTTTTGAGTGTTTCTGTATTGGACCATGGTATCAATACATTTACTCAAATCTTTCTTATTGTTAATGAGTTTTCATTCTTTTTTTTTCTTCATATAGATCTGGCACATTTATTGTAAAGTTGATGTAATTTTATACTTATGATTTTATTCTGACTATTGGAATTTTCCTCCAGTAACCACAGATACATTTTTAAATTTTTATGCATTTGAGTACACATATTTTAATTATAAAAGTTTTCTTAACCCTAGCTGATTTGGTTCAGTGGGTAGATTAGAGCATAGGATGGTGGACTAAAGGGACAACTTAAGGGCACATCCCCCAGGTGCAGGCTTGATTCCCAATTGGGGGTGTGCAGGAGGCAGCAGATCAATAATTCTTCTCTATATCTTTCTCCACTCTCTCTTCCTCTCTAAAATCAATAAAAATGTATTACAAAATTAAAAGAAACATAAATAAGTAAAAGTTTTCCTGTGGTCACTGATTAGAACCACCTCTTCCAGCTCTCTTAAAACTTTTAGTGCTTCAAATGTAAATGTTCTTATCATGAACAATTTTAGAGTCCAAATGCCCACAGTTGAAGAGGGACTAATTATATTCTCATCCTATATAATAAAATAGTAATATTCAAATTGACTGTATCTCCATTACACCCACAAGCTACAGCCACCATCCTCATCTACCAGCCAAATAGGAGCAAATAAACCCAACCAAGATGGCTGCAGCCAAAGAGAGCAGGAGGGAGGCTTGTTTTTCCCCAGCAATAGAGGAACCCAAGCTTTTTGCCTGCCCTTGCCAGCTCAGGCTCCACTCAATGCTACAAACTTTCAATGATAGAAGATAAATAAAAATGATGGCAGCCACAGAACTGGAGAGAGCAAGAGGCTTGAGTTGCACCTAGAACTGGAGGAATCCAAGCTTTCCATCTGCCCTGGCCAGCCCAGGCCTCCGCTTAAGGTTACAAAGTTTCAATTATAGAAGATAAATAAAGCCCAACAAAAATGGCTGCCACAATGGAGGGAGCAGAAGGTTTGGCTCCACTCCAGGCTACAAAGTTTCAATTGTAGAAGATAAATAAATCCTAGATACCAGAGCCTCTGCTTGGGTTGCTGGGAGGTGTGGCCTGCCTGCAAACCACCACAGGCCCCTCACCCTGGCCTTCCCATGCCCCAAGGGAACCCCCACCCTGATCTGAGATACCCTTCAGGGAAAACCAGCTGGCCCCCACCTGTGCACCAGACCTCTATCCTACCTAATAAAAGAGTAATATGCAGATTGACCATCACTCCAACACACAAGATGGCTGCCCCCATCTGGTCAAAGATCCTGCCCCCATGTGGACACAAGATGGCTACCACAAGATGGCCAGCAGGGGAGGGCAGTTGGGAGGGACTAGGCCTGTAAGGGTGGGCAGTTGGGGGTGATCAAGCCTGCAGGGGAGGGAAGTTAGGGGTGACTAGGCTGGCAGAGGAGGGAAGTTGGGGGTGACCAGGCCTACAGGGAAAGGCAGTTGGGGGGACCCAGGCCTGCAGGAGAGGGAAGTTAGGGGCAAATAGGTTGGCAGGGGAGCAATTAGGCATCAATTAGGCTGGCAGGGGAGTGGTTAGGTGGTGATCAGACTGGCAGGCAGGTGAGCATTTGGGAGCCAGCAGTCCTGGTCAGTGAGAGGGATCCCAGATTGGAGAGGGTGCAGGCTGGGCTGAGGGACACTCCCCCACTCCCCCCATGCATGAATTTCGTTCACTGGGCCTCTAGTTACTATATAATTTTCCTGGAAGAAGTTGGGGGTTTTTACTATATTTTATTTTTTTAATATTTTATTGCTATATAATTGGCAAACATTATATAATTAAGAGGCAAACCTTGATGTATTGATATATGTATACATTGCCTCAAAAATATACATCACTTCACATAACTATCATTTGGTACCTCCATGTTTTTCCATAAAGACTGTGACAATTAGAATTCTATCCAATCATTTATAAGGGTTCTTTTTTCCTTTACATCCTCACCAATACTTACTATTTTTGTCATTTGTATAATAGACACTCTAACAGATGTTAGGTGATATCTTGTGGTTTTGATTTGCATTTTGATTATTAACATTGAACACTTTTTAATATACCTGGTGTCCATTTGAATGTCTTCAGTTTGAAAATTGACTATTTAGTTCCTTGGTCATTAAAAGTAAATCAGATTATTCTTGTTTTTCTTTTGAGTAGGATGAATTACTTACATATTTTGGATGTCAATTTTTCATCAGAAATATTGCAAATTTTTCTCCTATTTAGTCAGTTGTCTTTTTGTCCTGTGAATTATTTGTTTCCTTCCTGTGCAAGTGCTTTTTAGTTTAACAGTGTAACCTAATCTGTGAGCTATCCAGTGGCATGCTCCAGATGTACTTAAGAATAATGTGTATATCATCTGCTGTTAATTGAAAAGTTCTGTATATGTCTTTATATTAATTTGATCTATATTGTTCCAGTAGGCTGTCTATTGATTTTCCATTTGAATGTTCTATCCATTATTGAAACTGGGATACTAAAGTCCCTTAACATTATTGTATTGCTGTCAATTTTTCCCTTTAGATTTGTCTGTATTTGCTTTATGTATTTAGGTGTTTTATATATTAGGAGTTAAATATATGTGGGTGCGTGTGTGTATATATTTAAATATGTTTTATATTTAAATATATACACAGATATATTTAAATATATTTTATTGACTTTTTTTACACAGAGGAAGGAAGAGGGAGACAGAGTTAGAAACATTGATGAGAGAGAAACATCAATCAGCTCTCTCCTGCACATTCCCAATTGGGGATGTGTCCACAACCAAGGTACATGTCCTTGACTGGAATCGAACCTGGGACCTTCAGTACGCAGGCGGACACTCTATCCACTGAGCCAAATCGGTTAAGGTGGGTGTGTATATATTTATAATTTATTTTTAATTGGTCTCTTTTTCATTATATAATGACCTTGTTTGTCTTTTGTGACTGTTTTTAACTTAGTCTATTTTTTTTTTCCAAAGTATTGCCTCTGCTCTCTTTTGGTTATCATTTGCATAGGATAACTTTCTTTACCTCTTCACTCTCAGACAGTGTGTCACTGAATCTGGAGTATGTCTCTTATAGGCAGCCTATCTCTATGTTTGTTTAAATCCATTTAACCACTCTGTCTTTTTATTAGATAAATTAATCAATATGCATTTAAAGTAATTATCTATAGATAAGAACCTACTGTGGTCATCGTGTTAATTTTTAAAAAATCTTTTTAATTGTTTTGTCCTTTTCTCCCTCTCATGCTGTCTTCTTTTGTTTAGTTTTATTTGTTGTGATTTGCTTTGTAGTGATTTATTTTTCTCTGTATCTTTTGTGTACTTATTATGTTTTTCTTCACAATTACAGGAAATATCTTCTAGTCACAACCATGTTTCACCTGACATGGCCAAGTTTCAGTCATGTTTCTTTTGTGTCTCAGAGTGGTTCATGGACTGGCAGCATCAGCCTCTCTGGGAACTGATAGAAATACAAACTTTCAGTTTGAAGGACAGACCTACTGAATTAGAAGTGTGTGTGTGTGTGGGGGGGGGGGGGCGTGTTATGGCCTTAACACCAATGTTTAACAAATCCTATAGGTGATTCTTATGTACATGACAGTTCAAGAAGTATTACATTTATCTGTACTTGTTTTAATTCCTTATACCATGCTACTTAACCTGGTGACTTATTTAATGTACCTTTCTTTTCTCTTTCTGCCTACAAGTTTCTCTCCTACTTATTTCCTCCCTGTTGTTGCCCACATTTCTCTTGGTTAAATCTTTCTCAACTTTGAAGATAGAGATCCTGCCATATTTCCATTATTAAAAAGCTTTTCTTTTCTCTCCCAGGTAGAATTGGGTTCTTCTTCCTTTTAAGGTTTTTTCACCTACTGCATAAATTTCTCATAAAATTACGAATGTTTATTGTGACACTTACTCGTTTATCTTTCTTAAAAAGACAATGCTGCATTCATATGTTGTCTCTATTACTTGCTACAGTGTCAGACAAATTTTAGGTGCTGAGTAAATGTTACCTCATCTGACTAATAGGAAAAAAATTCATATCAGAAAGTGGTATATTTTGCTAAGTTTTAACCTCTGAAAATAGTGATAGTGTTGTGATGTACCCCTATCTTACAAAGGACGCCTCAAAAGTAGAATTATGGAGTCATTTATTAAAAGCTGGTGGCATACAAAGTCTGGAGCAAAAGCGCTCCAGAATTCGCAGTGCTGAACAGCTCAACACAACTGGCTTATATTGGCAGATTACCACAAAGGTATTGATTATATCTTTGGGTCTGGAATGAGGAACCTGCTCTGTAAAAAAAGTGCTTTTATAGAAGCAAAAATAGAGCAAATTAGTATCTAAGAATCACTAAATTAACAGAAACACATTATCTGGGAACACCTGGGCAATTTAGAATAATTGTGCTGGCCAGAATTTGGAATTACTGAGTCAAGAGGAATGCACTATCAGTAGCTGCTTGAGGCAATTTAGGGTATGTTCTGACCAGGGTCAACTGAGTCAACTAAAACTTAGTTATCTGTAGCTACTGGGAAAATTTAGGATAATTGTCCTGTCCTGGTTCCCAGAGGAATGTGCTTCTATGACCAGTGAGATCACAATCAATGGGACATTCAAACCATCATCAATGGAATATTGGATAGCATACATAAGTTCAGAAAATCAAAATAACTTTCGATTATTTTAACAAACAAATAAGAACAGAACCCAAAAAGCAATTTCTACCTGAGATGATTGCTAACATACTTCAAAAGTAGGCAATAAATCAATATTTTTATTCAGTATTTCAATCATACAAAAAATTAGCCTGAAATATAGCTCAATGTTGTGATATAATCTCTGAGTGTTATGATTTATGGCATCATGACAAAGCAGCTAACATGGCAAGTGGAATTTTTATTAAATATGGAACATGATTTTTAATAGATATTTAAGGTTCATTCAAGTCTCCATGTGGGCCCACAATGCTGATCATAGCCATCTGCTGTCTTTTTACTTTATTCAATCACTACCAATGGATGCCAAGGAGAAGTTACTACTTCTATATGAATCTCAGCACAGTCTTTAGATAATTAAAAATGATAGAATAGGGACAAACTGCTAAGCATAAACAGGAGGATGAAAAGACATCTGGCATAATTAACAGTTGAATACACCAGGTTTAACTAGCCTCGGAACAAAGCACATTGAAACGTCATGGAAAACTGAAAATCTTCTGTTGGGAGATAATTTTGCTGATACAGAACTTAAAGTTGTTCCCGTCAGTTAAATTTTTATTAATTGGGATATTTCCATAAACTGGAGTATGTAGTTTTTAGATTTCATTTGCTCCTGCTGTTTATTTCTCAGTTGAAGGCATAATCCGCTGTTTGTGACACAGAAACTGGCTTTTGTAGAGATGAATACATTGAAAGAATTGTGACTTCAGGTGAGAAATAAGCAGCAGGAACAGATGAACTCCTAGCATTAGAGAAATTATTCTCATGCAAATATCTCCACAGTGACAGAACACAGAGGACTTACAATAATATTATTTCATAATATTGAGTCATTTTCTATTTTATTATGTAGAGGAATCAATCAGAAGGTTTTTAGAAGTATATGCATACATTTCTCTAAATATCTTTAAACCAGTTCTCCAAGAGAAATTATATTCACTAGTTTCTATTACTAAATCAAATATACTACCAGGAGTCTTGCCTGTTCAGACAGTTTTTAAAAATTAAAAGAAAAAGCAGTTCTATAGTTTAAACATTTAGAATTCAAGAGGCAAATTCATTCAGTAAAGTGGGAACTTGGTATATATTTGATGAAATTCATTTATGTTTGGCAGTTTTGGATAACAATCTGTTTGTTTTTACAAAGGAAAGAGAAATGGAAGGCAGCCTCATCTGGAGTAGATAGATGTATCCATTCAAATTATAACAAAATGAGATAATCAACAGTCTATTCAAACTACCCCCAATAGTATCCTGAAATTTACTTTAACTGTTCTCATTTGTCAACTCTCAACTGGGGATATAATATGAAAGTCAGGTTATAGTAATACCTGCCATATGTTATTTCCTATGTTTCTTGGATGAAGCATTAAGAAGATATGATATTATGATATATAGAAGAAAAAACATAAAATTTATAATTTTCCATCATGCAATGCTTAGTTTTTATTTTTTTTTTTCATATGTGGATGCCATTAACCCCTATAATAGTTAGGAGCTTTGATTTTGCCTGTAAATATAAAATAGTACCATTCATTCCTGGCCATTACCAGTTTCTTTCAATTAGACCTAAAGATGGGACTCTGGTTTTAATCATATATAGATCAAATTACCCTATGGCAGAGCATGGTTGAGAGCTATAATCTAGAGACAGATGCCTAAAGTCAAATCAGGGCTCTGGCCATGGGATGAAGGTTTCAATGCCAGACTCACCAAGTATGCTGTGCACATAGTAGGGGGGAAATGGAAAAGTAAGCTCTCCCTTATTTGTCATTCTCTCTCTCCCATATTTTTGCTCTTTTTGTCTCTTTGTTATAAACTCCTTTACTTGACAGATTCTTATACAAGCCCTAACTTCTATATCTAACTTCTATATCTATTGACTACAAAATATTCTCATCCTGAAGGTGATAGATGTGCTTCTATCAATCAATATTAAAGAAGGTTTATTTCAATTTTCCCCATAGATAACCTTGAGAACCTCTTCAATAGTAACATCATTAGCAGTATATAGTACGTGTCACTACTATATCCAAAAAAATCTTTCAACTAAAACATTTTCTATATTTTTTAATTTTTTTATCAGTCATTATAACGGCTTAGCAAAATGTGTTTGCTTTTATTTTGCTGACGAGTTTCTGTGTTTCTGATTCTTTCTGTTTTTGTTTTGTTTTGTTTGTTTGATTTTTTTTGTAATCGTGTAGTTGGTTAGAAATTTATTGTATACCTACAACTGGTGAGACATAGAATCAGACTCTGCCTATTCAGTAGTGAACAGAGGTGTGGTGCATGTATGTGTTCATAATACTCTTAGGTTTGTGGGAAACAGGTAAACAAGTAAACAGGCATGTAACCTTATAACATTAGTTAAGTGACATTAGGGAAAAATGAACAGATTATGATAGAATAATGAAAATATGTTTGATTGGTAGGTAATGTCTTTTTGTGAAAGTGATATTTGAAAAGATACTTGAAGGAGTATGATAAAGAAATCAGATGTAAGGTGTTAAGCATTTCATAAAGAGGGAACCACAAATACAAAAATTCTAGGTAGAAAATGGCTTGATGCTTTCTTCCCTCAATTGTTTCAATTTATAAAATGAGGTCAATATTTGGGGCTACTAATGGTTAAAGGGTATGTAGGAAAATATGAGGTGAACAAGCTATGCAGGATCCAGATGAAATAAGACTAATGTGCACTATGAATGTTGCAATTGAAAGTCATTAAGAAGAATGAAGCAAGAGGAGTCATTTAGTTTCAGTCAAAGGGAAGGCATAGTGGACAGGCACTCTTCTAGGAGGTTTCCTCTATGCTGGGTTCAATGTTAACTGATGATTTCTTCCAAAAATCACATTATCTTACCGAGGTGCAATATTGCTTTATTCTCATAACCTTCATGTCATTGCTATATCTCGAAGGAATAATGTGGTGACTCAGCAAAAAATAACTTTGGTTCGAGCAATACTTAGAAAACACTTTACAGACCCAAGTAGCCATGTAGTCTGTTTCATAACCACCCATTCCTTTTACTATGCTTCAGGAAAAACCCTCCTCTCATTCATGATTTCAGCTTAGGGAATATGGTTAACCTTGCTAGCTGTAACAGCACCCTTATTTGCTAAATCTTTCCATGTTGTAGCTATGAGAAAGAGAGAGAGAAAGAGAGGGAGGGAGAGAGAGAGAGAGAGAGAGAGAGAGAGAGAGAGAGAGAGAGAGAGAGAGAGAATACTTAAAGCAGCATAAATCCAAAGAAGAGATTACTAGATCATCTCTCACATTTATAGGTCTATATTTTTTTCTGCTAAGATTGAATACCAGTTGATAAATTCTGAGTTTTATTTCTGCACAGTTAAAAAATCATGTATACCATGGGATATTGCTGAGCCATGAGAAATAAGGCACCTTGCTGTTTGTTACAACATGGATGGATTTAAAAGGTATAATGCTAACTGAAACAAGTAAAAAAAAAAGAAAATATTATATCACTTATATGCAGAATCTAAAAAGTGCTCAACTTATAGAAACAGAGACTAGAGTGGTCATTACCATGACCTGGTGTGTGTGAAAAATGGGAAGACATTTGTCAAGGAAAGCAAACTTCCAGTGATAAGATAAATAAATTTGGGATCTAATATGGCACATAGTGTTTATAGTTAATGCTGCATAATATACTTGAAAGTTGCTAAAGGTGTAGATCTCAAATTATATCACCACAAAAAAAGAAATAGTAATTATATGACATGTACAGGTATAAGCTAATGCTATGGTGAATATTTTTACAATATATAAGTGTATCAAATCAAAATGTATCAAATTATGGTATACTCTATACACCTTAAACTTATAAAGTGTTATATGTCAACTAGAGGCCCAGTGCACGGATTTGTGCACTGGTGGGGTCCCTCAGCATGGTCTGAGGGGATCAAGCCAAAACTGGCAGTCCAATGCTACCTGCTACTCCTGCCTGCTGCTCCCATTCATCCTGGCCCCACTGAACCTGCCTCAGGCTTGGCCCAGTCAGTCCCAATCTGGAGAGGCTCACACTACCCCAGTGGCACTCACCAGCTGTGAGTCCTGCATCTGGCCCCCCTCAGTAAGCTGAGCAGTGCTCCCACACACTGACCACCAGGGGGCAGCTCCTGCATTGAGCATCTGCCCCCTGGTGGTCAGTGTGCATCATAGCAACTGATCAACCAGTCATTGAGTTGTTCCAGTCACTAAGGCTTTTATATATATAGATTGTATATTAATAAAACTGGAAACTTTTCTATGAAAAAAAAAAGTCATACGTTCTGGCTGGTTTGGCTAAGTGGATAGAGCATCATCCTGTGGACTTTGGGGTCCCAGGTTTGATTCTAGTCAGGGGCACATGCCTGGGTTGCAGACTTGATCTCCAGTGTGGGACGTGGGGGAGATGGGGCAGCCAATCAGTGATTCTCTCATTGCTGATGTTTCTGTCTCTCTTCCCCTCTTCCTTCCTCTCTGAAATCAATAAAGATATATTTTTTTAAAAAGTCATATGAATTCACATAATAGAGTTGAATGAGTGATTTAGTAGTTAGGAAATAAACTAAGTATCTCTGATAAAGAGATGCTAAAATATAGAGCTAAAAAAGACAAAAGTAGACTTTGTTTTGTTTTGTTTTCCCTGTCATATCAAAATTCAAAGGGAACTAATTATTTGAGGCTGAGAATCAGCCCTGTTCTGTGAAGTTATCGAATGATTCAAATTCGTTCTTTTTTTAATTTGTATTTTTATTATTGATATTTTCACAGATATCTCCCAACTCTCCTTTACCCCCTCCTCCCTGCCCTTATCCATCCCCCAAGGTCTTCACCACCCTATTGCCCATGTGCATAGGCTATGCATATAAGTATGTTAAGTTCTTTGCTTCATCTCTTCTTTCCCCAACTCCACATGGAGGTATGCCAGTCTGTTCTATGCCTCCCTGCTTTGTGTCTAATTTTGTTGGCCAATTCATTTTGTTTATTAGATTCCACAAATAAGTAAAAGGTGGTATTTGTTTTTCTCACAATGGCTTATTTCACTTAGCACAATATTTCCCAGGTCCTTCATGCTATCCCAAAGGATAAGAGATCCTGACTGAAGACTGGAGCAGTCAGCCTGCTCCTAAACACTCATCTACAGCCCCCACTGCTCAGCCCACTGAATTTGTAGGAGCAACCACTGAGTGGTCTTAAGCTGTTCTTCCATAAACTCTTAATAGAATGAACATAAGGTTGATGGAAAATAAACAGTTTAAACACACTCACAAAAACAAATAAACAAATAAAAAACAACAACAACCAACAAAACAAAAAGGTTTAAGAGTGAGTGAATGGGAGAGTCATGGTAAGTGTTATTTTCCTATTTAGCCACTATCTTCCTCTTTCAGGACACTTTTTTTTTTCTTTTCTCCTCAAAGTACACATTTCATGTGTGCGTGATTTTGTATTCTAATAAAAATTCTAATAAAACCAGTGTATCTGAATGTAGTTGAAATAATTAGGCCTTATCTAAAAAACTAAAATGCTAATATGAGTAAATGAGGAACAAACAGTAGGTTTATCACTCAGGCTTTGATATTAATCAAAATCTGATCTATTTATCGCAATCAAAATATAACTTTGGAACTGATTATAATCACTTTGCCTTGGGTAGTCTTGGTAGCAAATAGCAAATAACTCTCATTAAGTATCAGAAGACAAACAAAAATGCTTCTATCTTGTTGAAGTTCTAATTTAGCTTAGAATAACAAATAACACCAAGGAAAATGAGAAGGAAAATGAAGAATTTTTGTTACTTTATGCATTCAGTGAATAGCATTGCTCTTTCTCTATGTGCAGAATATGTGCTTATATTTAACTCATAAAGTTAAAATGGAAAAATGAGATTTTTTTTTTGAAGAAATAGACCTGCCTCTGAATCCATGCTCTGTGTGAGGGTAATTTTATGAGTCAACTTGGTTAGGCCATAGCACCCAATTATTTCTCAAACACCAGTCTCCATGTTGTTGTGAAGGTATTTTCAGGTGAGTTTAGCATTTGAATCAGGAATTATGAGTAGCACAGATTACTCTTTATAATGTGAATGGATCTCATCCAAGGAGTTGAATGTATTAAGATAAAGAAGGTGAGGTTACCTGAAGAATATGTAATGTTGCTTAAAGGTTACCTTCAGACTCAAACTGCATCATCCACTATTCTGAGTCCCCGGATTATAACTGCGAATTTGCCAACCTCTGCATGAGCAAAATTCTTAAAATCTCTCTCTCTCTCTCTCTCTCTCTCTCTCTCTCTCTCTCTCTCTCTCTCTCTCTCTCTCTCTCTCTCCTCTTCTCTCTTCTCTCTCTCTCTCATCTATGAGTGTGAAACACATATGTATTTCAAACAAGCAAAGGGAAAATAAAACTTTTGGAGGTGATGAACATGTTTATTACCTTGATTGTGGAGAAAGTTTTACTGGTATAGGCATATCTCCAAACTCACATTTGTATATATTAAATATGTCCAGTATTTTGATATATCAATTATTCCTCAATTGAGTTGTTTTAAAGAATGTGAAGAAGAGAACAGCCTTCTTGAGGAAGAGATTTACTGGCCAACATGCATTAGACCATGATGGAAGTGGAAAAGCTAAAAAGGGAACCCCCAGTGAGCTAACATTAAAAGTCACACAGTGAAAAAGTAAGTTTTAATGTTTTAAACAAACTAATATCCTCGGTCACTTACTGGTTGCTTGACCTGAGAGACTCACCCATTCCTGCTCTACTTATCCAACTTCTCTCATCTACCAAGAAAGATAACACCAATCTTGCAAAGCCCTTGGACCAGTGGTTGGCAAACTGGCGGCTTGGAAGGTCTGTTGACTAATGAGTTTGTCAACCACTGTCATATACTACTCTTTACCTCTTTGCACACAATATGCCACAATTGGCTAATCCTCACAGAGTCCAACTACACGGTAACATTTAGTCTAGTCCAGTGGTCGGCAAACTCAGTCAACAGAGCGGCAAACCACGGCTCACAAGCCACATGTGGCTCACAAGCCGTAGTTTGCTGACCACTGCCTTGGACCAATTAAATACTCTATTAATATAAAATGTAAGGGCTCTGAGTATGTTGCCCACCTCTATATTCCAAAAGAATAAAACTATGCTTGGAACTGTACATCTCAACAGTATTTATTACTAATTAATGAATACCAGAAGTCCAGCACAGTCATTTCCTAATAGTAAGAGATAAGGTTGTGGTGGCTGCTCTTTTTGCCACTGTCAGTGTAATTAAAAGTGGAGAGGGAAATAATTTTTGTAGAAGCTAGGCTATCTGGGGAACAATTCCAGATGGTGTACATCATTAAATAACAATATCAGCAGTTCACACATTAAAGTGCAGTGCATTAAAAAAGAGATCAATGGGATCTAGAATGAATGGAAAGGACATTATGCAAAAGGTGAGGCTTCATAAGGTCTTTCCGGATGAATATCATTTGGAGAGAGGCAGTTATTTAACACAATATTTTTATTGTGAACAGTAAGAAAAGCATCATAAGTGCATTATCTTTGAATTGGCAAACTATAATAATTGTAAAATACCTTGTTAATTAAGCTCATCTAGCACAACCTTTATTGACATTCTCGTTCTTTAACATTGGTGTCACCAATGAGATTGCTTTATAGGAAAATGACTGCTACTGCCAGCAAGAGTAAAACATTCAAATTGGTTCAAACTTTATTCTCAACCACGTGTGGTTATGAAAGACAGAAAGAATGTTATTGAATGTGTCAGCTTCCCAGTAATTTTACTGAGGCCCTGACAGGCTGTCATATTTTAAACACTGGGAGGTACTTTCTTTAGCAATAAGATGCAGCTTCTTTAAACTGTATGCACACTGAATAGGTTATCTGTGGGATATCTGTGTTTCCAATCTCTCAAATTAGCTGTGTTTAATCCCTCCAATTACTTCAAAACTTGACTTTTTGGAGCTCTGTCATTCCTACTGAGAATATAGAAAAGGATCATATGATTTATTTCCATAAATATGATAGAAGATCTAAATCCCAAAATTACTTAGAATGCAAGTGATTATACAGAGTTTTCAAAGAACGCTGTTTTAATCTATGAATATCTGCATATGATCCTTTAGTTTAGCAGAGCAGTGGGAAGTACTGAAATAAATTCTAAAATGACTCTCTAGTCATCATCTTGTAGAAGCCTAGAGCTTATGAGTCTCTCTGATTTGCTTTTTAAAAAATATTTTTTATATTAGCTAGGCCAAATGTGAAACATTACAGTCATTCCCATTGTTCTCCACCTATTCTAAGGTACTATTACTCTTCACATCTGATTGTTAATTTTGATCTTATGACTTGATTCAGCCAATGAAATGTGGTAGGAAATTATAAGTGTCAGTACCCTTTTCTTCTTACTTATCAGTTGGCAATTTTTCAGGACAGAGATCTTCAACTGGCCTAATTTTTGAAAGTAGTCAATGCAACAGATCCATTGCCAACTTATGAGAGTTACATAGACTACATAAAAAATATACTTTTCCTGTTGTAAATAATTGAGGTGTGGGGGTTTGTTATCACTGCAATGTAATATACTATAATGACACATTGACCCAGACTCTTCATCATGGATTGATTTATTCATATTCAAATATTTTGAATATTACACTATATCATGCACTGAAATAGATGATGAGGTTCTAAGAGTGAGCAAAAGTAGATCACTTCCTGGAATCATGGAACTCACTCTCAAATGATCATATATCATGTTGATGTTTGCTATTGATTTCTCTTTATTTTTTTCCTCTCTCTCTCCTTTGAAAAATTCATTCAAAGTGCTATCACACCCTGAGGCATATTGCTCCCTGTCAAATTGTAGACATAGCCATTTCTGAACATTAAGAATGAAATATATTTGAAAAACGGAAGAGCAAAGAAAGGACAAGGCAGGAAGAGAAAGGTGGCATTTTAGTCTACATGGAAGGCCTCAGATGCTATTAGAGGTGCCTTGGTGAGGATTGATCAAAGCATATGAATTGAGTCCTTTTTCTTCCTCTTTGTCTTTTTCAATATAAGAAGTGTCAAATTGTCTTTTGGGTTATTTCATATGATATCAGAGGCCTCAGCATTGAACTTTCTTATGCTTAGGTTTAGGATTAATAGTATTCTGTAACCTTCATAATCCTAAAACAAAGTTCCACAAATACAGAAGTTGAATTGTATAGCAAATTCTTATCCTAGCAATATCTGTACTACTTTAAGAATAATTTTCATTGTAACTACAAAGATGATTTGTTGTGGTATATATAATCAATGTCTATTATATTATACTAGAGGCCCAGTGCATGAAATTCATGCATAGATAGGGTCCTTAGGCTTGGCCAAGAATCAGGGCCAATCAGGTTCCCTGTGTCCCAACCTCCCTGCCACCTCCTACTTCCCTCGCTCCCTCAGTGACCCACCACCACCACGGGTTGCCCACCATTTTCAATGCTGCCCCCTGGTGCTCACCACATGTCATAGTGAGTGATCAAACTCCCTGTCAAAATCCCAGGGAAACAATTTGCATATTAGCCTTTTATTATATAGGATTTCATATATATATATATATATATATATATATATATATATATATATATATATATATCTTTATTGTTGAAAGTATTATAGATGTCCTCTTTCTTTTTCTTCTCCTCATAAAAAATAGAGATCTATTTTTAATTTTGATTTTCAGAAGAATTTTGAAATCTTAACAAATGCATTCTTCTAAAAAAAGATATGATGTGAGCTAAAATGTCTTCTGTATTTTTTGAAAAATAATGAGAAAGAGAAAAACTAAGAATTGGATCATTAGAATGAAAACATTTGCTTTCACAGGATAAAGTCAACACCATAACGTATCTGCAAACATGACTAATATTTTTCCAGCAATAATTTTTAAAAAATCAATGTCACCTCTTGCCCTGACTTAATCCTCCTTCATCCTGGATAAAAATTATTAAAACATCAAATCAACACATTTCTCTACCTTTTCACAATATCCAACCCAGAATTAGTCCTACTACTTTAATTAATCTTCATGAAATGAGTAGTGCCACAAGCCCTGGAAGTCCTCCCAACTCCCCCTTACTAAGGTGCTCCCCATTTCCTTCGGTGTGTGTTCTCACTTTCTGCATATAGCTAAAGAAACAAATTTGTCTGAGTATAATAATGTCTCTTTTGATCTTTTGGTTGGAGAATTTTAACAATAATTATATCATTCTCAAAGAAATACTTATACTTAACAGTTAAATACATAGACACACATACATATAGACACATATGTTGCCCTAATTAGCAATACATCTGTGCACCACAGGGAAACATATTTGTATTTTATGTAGAAAAGAAAGCAGTTAATTGTTAAGAGGAAGAACATTTTAGCACCATTAATTAAAATGAATAGAAAGTATTTCTTAGCATATGTTTTGAAACCTATGTAGAGAATCCATTCTCTTGGGGCTGACTTGTAGGACTGGTCATGTAAGGTGCTGAGACATTTTTTAATGATGCTGGGAATACAATTCAGTGGGCACAGAGAGTCCTGAGACAATGATATTGCATTTGCTACTTTAACTAATATTTCATTGCTTATTTTTTCATGTTATTTCAACCCCACACTTCTCTTGCAGAAACAATAATGGGACCAATTCTAAGAATTTTACTAGCAACAAATATATGCAAGACATTATTCTCCCAAAGTGTATATTCAAATAAACAATAAACAGGATGTATACATTTTCCCCAAGAAGAATAAAAATTGTCAAGTGTTTACTTTCCTAGTCAGAATTCTATGAATGCTTTCAGCTCTAGTCACAACTCGAGATTTGTTACTTTAAGGATATAGAGAAAGACTATAAAAAAGATTCATAACCTCAAATTACATTAACCGTACATTAAGGATGATGCACAAATCCCAAGAAATAATGAAATGTCAGGGTTAGAATCATCTCTTTTCAGGTTTAGTGCTCAATCTCCTATGACCTCGCATAAAATGCAATTTCTGCTCACCTTACTATGAGGAAGTACAATTGATTTTCTTGCAATATTTATTAGTGCATTAGTCATATACATTAGCACTAAACGGAAAACAAAAAATGTTTTACTTCCTCAAGTCTGTGGCAACCCAACACAAGTACAAATGTAGATGCCGATATAAGTACAATGTGACTCACACGCCTGAAATATCCTTTCTTTACCCAAATTTATCAGCGAAAGTTAAAGACAGAAACTTACTCCACCCATTTTGAACTTTGATGAGTTAGAACAGTTCACATTAGTCAGGCTATTTTTGTTCTTTCAGCTTTGTGTCTTTTTGACAAATTATCATTATCTTAATGATAATTGATCAAAAAGACACTAAGAAGAATTTTGAAATACAAAAATAAATCAGAAATAAATGGAATTATTTGTCTGATACTAATAAATAGAATAGGCTAAAACCTGAGGCTATCATTTTGCCAAGTATTTATTCCAGCTCTGGTTGTCATTCCAAATCTTACATTAGACTTGGTTGTTGTTCAAAAAAAAAAACACAAAAAAAAGACAGACGCATTTATCTTCAATAAATATTGTTAAGTTTGAAGGTCTGGTATTATTTATAATGGGTAGCTCCACCATCCCCAGCACTAGCATCTAGACCTAATTCAAACTAAATCCAAACAGCTAACTGCAGGACCATCTAGCTTGATTTTTGTCCCCGGTCACCCTCATTTAGAGATTTTTTTTTGTAATAAAATCTAAAAAATTGTATTTCACAAACATCTTTAGATTTCCTGAGTCCTTAGTTCTCATTGTTGTGTGTTTTCTCCAGGAGAATTCTTAATCCTTTGCAACAATACCTTACCTCCCGGTCCTTAGCTTAGAGAGCTGGCCAAGTCAGTTAGCCTCAGGACTATTCACTTCTCTTCTCTCTTAGGGAGATTGGAACAACTAAGAATTGACAGTGTGAAGACATGGCATTTATAAGAAAAGTTTTAAAATTTGTGCTGTGGGTTTAGATACTTTATACTAGAATTCTGCCATTGAAATTTTCTCTTCATTTTGATTTAGCACTACATTCAAATCACACTATTTTTAAATAGTCTTAAGTTCAATTTTACTATTTGAGAAGTATTGATTATCCATACTGAACTGTTCATTCTAATAAAAACTGCCATCACTTATTGACTGCTTAGTGTGTGCCAGACTCTGATACATCTTTTAAGATTCACAAAACTCTCACTCAATAAGAATTATTATCCATTTGTATGTCATATTCTTTTAAAATAGCCAACACCATATCTCTTATTGGACTTATTTATTTATTTATTTATTTATTTATTTATTTATTTTTTGCACTATGCCTTTGTTACTTCTCATCACAGTATCCAGTCTCCTCTCCATATTTTTGAGTCTGGTGGGGCCCTGTAACTTCCTTACTAACAAACACAGTGGGAGTAGAGCAGGCCTTTTCTGGTTGTAGCCCATAGCCTGCCTGACAGCTTCTACTTCTTGTCTCTTGGAAACCAATCACCATGTCAGATGTGGTGATATCTCTGACATAATGTAAAAAGTTCAGGCAACATTAAGATATTCCATGGAGATAAGCCTAGAAGGTTAAAATCACCAGCATGGTCATGAAAGGTTATCAGAATCCAGTAAAAAGCCAGAGCAGAGGTCCCAGATATCATGCATGAGAGACCATAGTCTTCTTGCGCCAAATCCAAATTGCTCTCACATCCAATTATGAGCATAAGAAAATAGAGTTGTAACTTCTCAGCTTGGAAGGGTTCTTTATGCAGATTTATATAGCTGAAAACACCACACTGTATTAAGGAAGAAACAAAGTCTCAACAGAGATAAGAAATTTGCCCAAGTTCACACAGATATAAACTAGCTGAGTGAAGATTTGAATCATATTCTGTTTATATATATATATATATATATATATATATATATATATATCATGGTTTTACATACTAGCATATGGCATTACATATATTCCATTATAAAATGCAGGACCTCAATACTATATACTTGAATGAGTTCTTTTTCTAAAGAGACTCATATTGTATGTAGTACTATGGGGAATGTTTCTTCAGAGAATAATCTCAATTTATGGGCTTCAACATATGTGTGCTTATAACTAAACAGGTGTTCCTAATTACATATTTATTTTATCTATTGAACCATGCTGACTTAGTCTCTACTTAGAAACCCTTTATTTTAAATAAATAGAACTGCATATTTTTCTTTAAAAATATATTTATTAAGATTTTCACTAATTCAGTCAACATCTCCAGAAGTTTTTTAGTAATAGTTCACATCAAATTTACCTAAATCATGCTTTTCTATAAATTATTTATTTAATGTTAAGCCAAAAAAGAAAGAAAGAAAGAAAGAAAGAAAGAAAGAAAGAAAGAAAGAAAGAAAGAAAGAAAGAAAGGGAGGGAGGGAGGGAGGGAGGGAGGGAGGGAGGGAGGAAGGAAGGAAGGAGGAAGGAAGGAAGGAAGGAAGGAAGGAGGGAAAAAGAAAGAAAGAGAGAGAGAAAGAGAAAGAAAGAAAGAAAGAAAGAAAGAAAGAAAGAAAGAAAGAAAGAAAGAAGTGTGAGATGACCTTTTCTGACCTGGAGATAGTGGTAAATTGACAAAATGAACAAATTCTGTGAACAACAGAGAGGCCTCAAACTCAAGGCTTTTTCCGTTCACTTACATGTGCCTGCTATGCACTATTCTGCCAGGTCAGAAATCCAGGCACTTGTCCAAATTTCACCAAACCCTCACAACTACAACAAAACTCTCCAATTCTTGTTCTTCAAAGTTAATTTACCTATCCATTTTCCTCTATTTGGATTTTCAGCTCATATGGAGGCCAGTGTTACAACAACTTGGTTTCAATCTTTGTTTATACTTTGTTGTTGCTATTGTTTTTCTTCTTTTTTGACCTCCCTTTCAAACACACTAACACAATGATCTTTCACTTTTTTAAAAAATAGGAAGTATTGTTCTTTTAAATTTTATTTTTCTTTTGTGGTTTGAGCTGTGCCTCCAGTTATTCCAAAAGGCAGTGTCTTCTACCCTAAATGGCCAATAAGAACATTTTCCTTAACAAGATAATTCTCCTTCAAGAGGAACTTTGGTGTTAGCTGCAAAAACAATAATGCATTTGCCATTTGTTTCTTGGTTCTGACCACTCTAACTCTGAAACCTTTTGGGAAAGTTACTTAACATAGCTTTAGCTTTCATGAAATAAATATTGAATAACAGCAACCTCAAAATGTTGCTGAGAAAAATCAGTAAATAAGGAAGATTAAGCCAAATACAATGAAAGAACTTCATAAACAACCATTTCCTTCCTGCTGTTCTCCTTCAACCTCTCCTCATGCCTTTCTCCCAGCTATTAAAATCAATCTAATGTTTCTTCATTTTAAAATAAATGTTATACAGTACCACCAAAGATTTCTGTTATCTTGAAATAACTTTTTCTTACCCTCATATCACCTATTAGCTTCGACCCCAGGCTATGGATATGCCTGATTTCATGTATAATGTAGCCTATTTTTAAGTAAAACAACAACAACAACAAAAAAAAACCATGAAAATAGGGAGACGTTGTTTATTCTGTTTATATTTCTGTACTCCTAAACCCTTGGAAAAAGAATCAAACCTTCAGAAAACTATTTTGGATTTTTCTGTTAAATTGACTGCATAGCAATCATGCTGTAGTGGTCATGAAGACTACGCAATTTTTTCCCCCCAAAATATTACACTTTTAAAAAGTTATAAGAAAATGTCTTTGAAACAGTTAAAGTTAAAATGAAGTTTTCTTATCAAGCACAATATACTTGTTGGTTTGATTTTGAATTTTCAAAAATTTTGTACAGATTATTGTAATCAACACAATTATAATTATAATCAAAATAATTGCCTCATTTGTTCAAAATAAATTTCAATGAAGTAATGGAATTTTAAAATCTTTATGCCTTGATTAAATATATTCAGGTTTTTTGTGCTTCCACCATAGAGATGACTATGACTTTCTTAATGTTATCCACAAGTAAAAATGTTGTATAGCAAGAAGTCATAAAATAAAATATAAAATGTTGTAGAGCAAGAAGTCATAAAGTAAAATATAAAATGTACTGTCAATAACATTCCATGACTATTCCATAATTACATAGTCTCTTATCTTCTTGGAATCACAAAAGGTGTTCAGATGCCAGTCAAATTATCCTAAACTATTGGCCAAGTTAAGAATAAGACCCCCTTCTCATTGGCATGCTTTAGAGGAAGGAGACCAAGGGTACAAGAGATGGGAAAAGGATAAAAAAAAAGTTGATTAGGATAATGTTCCTCCTTTAACTGGGAAAATAGTATGGTTTATAGTTATGGAAAGTGTGAAAATGGGTGGAAACTTTCTTTAATTTTTAGTTTGGTGAATGTCTATGGAAGTGTTTATTTGCCTTTCAACTTTAAGATAAAAGAACACACTCTTCAGACACAATGTTGGGTCAGCAGACATGATTTTGAATCTCACTAATCAGTAAAAGTTCAATGATAGGTAAATATAAACCTGAAGAGAACTTGTTTTAATTTTTTTAATCTTATTTTTTGCTAATGCTAAACTGCTTCCATATTTGATTTGGCTTCCTCTTGAGTCAGATAGATCTATGGACATATGCCCCAAGCTCCAGGGGCATATGTGACTCAGGAATAGCTAATCAAAAGACTTCTTTTCCAAGATTACAGTGATACATTCAGAGATATGACCATGACTTAGTTTGTTACAATGAGTTGAAATTCTCTGGAGCTACTGGAGATATAACTTGTATTTGTTTGTTTGTTTAATATTACTGAAAGGAGAAATGTTCTCAACAGACGAGTTACCTGTGAGCATAGATTTGCCACCAAAAGTAAAGAACCGATATTATGACTTTGTGTTTCAAGTTTTTTATTGTTGTTGTTGTTGAGTTAGTATTGCAGCTCTGTCTGTTACTGAATTATCAAGGGCAATTGAATCTGCAAAGCCTCAGGAGCCAATGGGAAGGGTCAGTTGCACTGCAGCATGTGCCAGTATTCCCTTGCTTTATGGTTCGCATAAAACTAGAAAGTGAATTAGAAGGTACCAGAGGTGGTATCTACTTAGTAAGAGTATATAGAAGACACACACCTTCTCCTTTCATTTTGAGAGAATATATAAAATCCCTAGAATACTGGGTAATACAGGGATTTATTAGTATAGTGCTCTATGTAATTTAAAGCAATTTACATTTAACCTGCTTTACAGATGCTCATTTCTATGCTTTAGTTCTTATTGGCTTAGTATTCTGAAAGTTGTGGTACAGAATAACATTATTCATAACAGTTATATGGGCTAGGTTCACATGAATAATTTTGGAAAATGCAAATATATTTTAGATGAAAGCGAATTCCCTCTGATGGTGAATATTACCAGAACTGTTTCCAGAAGAATTGATGCATTTCAGGTGTTAGGAACTGGATTGTTTTGCTTTGGCATAACTGAATATTACGTGCTAGGGACTAGAATAATTTGCACAGTAAAATTAGTAACTCTGATACAATTGTCATTTCTGATAATTTACTAGAGGCCCAGTGCATGCAATTCATGCACTCTGGGGGGGGAGGGGTCTCTCAGCCTGCCTGTGCCCTCTCAGGAGCCCTTGGGAGGTGTCCCACAGGCCTAAGCCGTTTGGCAGACATCCTTAGTGCTGCTGCAGAGGAAGGAGAGGCTCCTGCCATCACCGCTGTGCTGGTCAGCCATGAGCCCTGCTTCTTGCTGAGTGGGGCTCCTGCTGTGGGAGTACACTGACCACCAAGGGGCAGCTCCTGTGTTGAGTGGAATCAGGCCAAAATCAGCTTTCTGACATTCCCTCCCCCCCCCAAAGGTCCCATATTGCGAGAGGGCTCAGGCCAGGCTGACGGACACTATAGATGCTCAATTGGGGCTAGGGAAGGACATGGAAGATTGGCCAGCCAAGGAGGGACTTTGGGAGAGCATCAGGGTATGTCTGGCCTATCTTACTCAGTCCTCATCTGCCAGACCCCAGCAGCAAGCTATCCTACTAGTTGGAGCATGTGTCCCCTGGTGGTCAGTGCATGTCATAGTGACTGGTCAATCGGCCGACTTTTTGCCCATGTACATGTCATAGGGGAGCAGTTGAGCAGCCTTAGCATACATTAGCATATTACACTTTGATTGGTTGAATGGACGACCATATACAGGACACTTAGTATGTTATTTATTATACAGGATTCTCCAATACTTCTCCTATTGAAGAATTAAATAGAAATGCTAGAGGGAGCTTTATCACTACATCTTTCAAATTTTTTGATGGTAGTTTAATTTTTGGAATTTCTAAAAAGGCTATACTTTATTTTGTTATTGAGAAAAAAAATTACACATGACGAAATGCACAGACATTATGCATGCAACTGATGAGCTGTTGAAAACATATAGACCTAAGCAATCATGACATTTAGTGAGATATAAAACTTTTTCATTTCCCAAGAAATTTCATGTTTCTTCCAATGATATCTTTGAGCAAACCCATGGTATTCTACTTTACAGTACAGCATAACTTATCTAGATGTAGGAAACTGGGGCTTTTTTAAAATGGGAGATTGTTGTCACTCTTAACCCAATTCCCAAATCTCCACAAGTTTAACAGTCTAAATCAGTGGTTCCTGTACTTAAAGAGGTAAATAATGCAATAGTGTGTAGTTTTCAGGAATTAGCTCATTTTATGTATACATCCATAACATTCCAGGCTTTGCCCAGGTACCTGTGGTTATTTAGATATATGAGCTCACATCTTGGGACCTCAGGAGGCCATTTCAATGTATTGATCAGAACAAGCCTTATAGTAGTCAGGCGATAAATGAAATTTGACCCTAGCTTACCTCAGGGAAAAGTCAAAAGGATCATAAAGAAAGCTGTTGGCAACATTTCTGTCTCAGAAATAGGCAGACATGTTTGAAATAAGCATGGCAGTTCAATCAGGTATGTAATGTAAAAAAGGAATAGATCTATATGGATAATATTTCTAAAAGAGGAGGTGCTCCTCATGCATAAATAATGTGCAGCTATTCATCACCTTCTGTTTCCAAAATTATTCTGATACCTCTAAACTATTTGGTAAGGAGGACCCAGTTGGAAGAAATTTGAGTACACTGTTGAGAGAGCTTTATAAATAAAACTTGATATTAAACAAATACACATGAAAATTGGAGATTATTTTTTTCAATTCAACAAATATGCGTTGAGTCTTTATTTATACATGTGGTTATTTGTTTAATGCTATCCTCACATCTGGTGACACAAAAATATTATTAAAACAAGATATATTTACTAGTAAAACATTAAAAATCATATAAGAAGTATAATAATTTGTTGTTGTTAGTCTTCACCCAAGGATATTTTTCTATTTATTTTTAGAGAGAGTAGGAGGGAGGGAGGGAAGAAGAGAGAGAGAGAGAGACCCATCAGGCCCCTGAACTGGGCCAGGGTTCAAACCTCCCCTTGACTGGGAATCAAACCTACTACCCTTTGTTGCACAAGCTAATTCTTTAATCACTGAGCAACACCAGTCAGTGCTAAGAAGTAAAGCAATTTTGATGGATAGTTACTAAATTTCTTCATTGTATCTATTGATAATACCATTTCACTAATACTCCTATTGTTGCTCTGAAGGGTACATTTTTTCAATATATTCATATTTGTTTTATGTAGTTGTTTGCAATCTTATTTAAAGTTAAATTTAATGGTTACTAAATTTGGTATTATAGACACCAATAACAGAATTTTCTCTACTGAAGATAATAGTTTTAAAGCAGAAATACTCTACAGATGTTGAGGTATTTAGTAAACTCAGAATGTATCCTGGGAAAATAAAGATTATTTTAATAATGTTAGTAATAATATATAATTCTAGAGGCCTGATGCATGAAATTCATGCACAGGGGTGGGGAGCAGTGTGTGTCCCTTAGCCCAGTCTGCACCCTGTCTGATCTGGGATCCCTCTCACAATTTAGGACTACTGGCTCCCAACTGCTCACCTATCTGTCTGCCTGATTTCCCCTAACCACTTCTGCCTGCCAGCCTGATGACCCCCTAACCACTCCCCTGCCAGCCTGATTGATCCCTAGCTGCTCCCTTGCTGGCCCGATTGCCCCTATCCACCCTCCCTTGTTGGCCAGGTCACCCCTAACTGCCCTCCCCTGCTGGCCTGGTCACCCTTAACTGTCCTCCCCTGTAGGCCTGGTCACCCCCAACTGCCCTCACCTGCTGGCCTGCCCCCCAATTCCCTCCCCTGCATGCCTGTTGCCCTCCCCTTCCCTCCCCTGCCAGCCTGGTCATCCCTAAGTGCCCTCCCCTGCTGGCTAGATTGCCCTTAACTGCCCTCCTTGCTGGTCTAGTAAACCATAACTGACCTCCCCTGCAGGCCTGGGTCCCCCTCCCCCCTGCAACTGCCCTCCTCTGCTGGCCTGGTCCCTCCCAACTGCCTTCCTCTACAGGCCTGATCGCCCACAACTACCCTCCAATGCAGGTCTGATTCCTCCTAACTACCCACCCCTGCTGGTCTGATCATCCACAACCACCCTCCTTTGCAGGCCTGGAACCTCCCATCTTATGATGGCCATCTTGTGTCCACATGGGGGTGGCCATCTTTGACCACATGGGGGCAGCTATCTTGTGTTTTAGAGTGAATGTCAATTTGCATATTACCTCTTTGTTATATAGGATTCATAATATAAATTATAATTGTTTTATATTTAAATGTATAGATATTTAAGTTGAATTACTTATTTTCATATTCACTCTCAGTCTCTTGAATACCTTTATTCAAAAGGATTCTTATAAGACAATTTTAATAAATCCATTTTCTCTGTGACTATATTTTTCCCAGTTTACTTGAAGCCTTTTCAATTTCATTCAGTTCCATAGCAGAATAGAAATTTACTCATTTAGAAATATAATTCCATTAAAATATTTTTATCATAAGTTGAGACATTCCAAAATACAATTCTGTAATTTTATATTCATATATACCCTTTTATGTCTATTGCATGTGTTTAAGTCCCTTGCTTTTTACAGAGATACTTTATACTGTCTGTTTGCAAGATTGTCAATAATTACATTTCCCTAAAATCTTTGGATGCTGAATTGTCCTTGAGCCACATTTGATGAATAATTTTAATTAAATACTTTCAAATGTTTTTGAACAAAATGCAACCAATAATTAGAGGATTTATTTAGAAAAACTCAATACCATTGTTGAACAATTAAGTTGATTTACTAGTATTAAGTAATTCTTAAAGTTGTGAAGAATTTACCGTATGCAGAAAATTTTGTCTCCTTAGTCTTCTCCATTCTGTGATTCTTTCTAGCCATTCCTTATCTTCATGCTATTTACATTTTTTAAAGAACTAATAAATTCTTTGTGGAATGTCTTTCAGTTTGGATGTGTCTACTGTTTTCTGATTATATTGAAACTCTGCATTTTTTACAAGAATACAACAGAAGCAATGGTGCATCATCAGATGGTACATGATCTTGACATGTCTATTACAGATGAGAATAAACTTGATAATGTTCTGTAGTTGCTGTCTGCTAGGTTTGTCCACTGTAAAGTTGCTATTAATATTTTTATAATTAAGACTAATTTGGCGGAGATGCATTATGACTCTGCAGATGTCCTGTTTGTAAATTTTGCTCCCTGACTTTTATCATCCCTGGGTGCAACTGGCCTAATATAATGATTAATCTGATGTTTTCTTAATGGTGATTTGATGTTTGCCTCGTTCCTCCTATACTTTTAAATTTGAATTATTTTATAATTAAAAGATGTTCTTTCTCTCCAACATTTATTATCCAATTATTATTTTATGTAATTATGAATTCATAAATACTTATTTTATTCTATAATTATTCAACTAGCATTATTTATTTTGTTTCTTAAATTGTTTCAGCTTGGCCTTTCACAATTTCTTCAGGTTGGCTCCTTTGTCCTTTTGATATTGTTAATGGGCAACTCGCAAGAGACAACCACTAGGGACAGAGATAAAAATTTATGAGCCTTTATTAAGCTGGCCAGAGACTACATTTGTAGCACTTCCCCATGGTAAAGGCCAAACTGCAGGGCAGATCACAGGTGTTATAGCAGATCTATACTCAGAAACCACAAGAGGGAGTCAGGACAGTTACAATGACAACCCAAAGGTTACAAAAGTTATTTCAGCCATTTCCAAGGAACTCAGGGCACAGGTGCAATGCCTGGGCACTCTTGGCTGGAACGTGACCCACCACCTCCCTCCAAATTCCAACCGACCCATTGTTCGGTGACCTACTCTACCTCCCTTTGACCCAAGGCATTCTGCCTCCAGGCAATGGAGGAGGTGTGCCATGCTTGCAGCCCAGAACAATATGATCTCATGATTTTTTTAAAACAACTTTGTATTTCTGGCACCAAAAGATATTGTTGCCTTAACTTATTTGTACTTCAATAGCTCTGGAATTACATACTTCTTTAAGTACCCCCAATTCTTTTTATGGGAGAACCATAAAAGAAACCATAGTTAGAAACCATAGTTAGAAACCATGATCTCACCTGGCTTGGATTGCTCAGTGTTTCAGCATTGGCCCACACACTACGAGGATACTATTTCAATTCTGGATCAGGGCACAGGCCCAGGTTGCAGGCTTTATCCCCAGTAGGGGGAGTACAGTATGCAACCAATCAATGATTCACTCTTATCATTGATGTTTCTATCTCCCTTTCCATTCCTCTCACTGAAATAAAACACACACACACACACACACACACACACCACACACACACACACACACACACACACACACACACACACACATTTAGAAACCATAATCTGCACACTAGTTGTGCTCATTGTTTTTAGGGTATCATTGGTCCTTGCCCCTTTCATTGTATTAAACATAGATATATATGTATGTATTATGTGTATGTGTGTATGATATATATATATATATATATATATATATATATATATGGCATGCTGATACTTCAGATTATAATTATCATTGGGCTTAGTATAGCCTCTCTCTTTTCATTACTTATTATAAATAATGAGAATTGTTATAAGTAATAGTTATAATATTTATCACTTCTTTCTACAGCAATGACATAGTTCACACAATCTCAATAAATTTCTTTATTTGCTTATTCATGTATACACATAAAATAGTTTCAGAATTGCTATTGTATGTCCTGCATAAGATTACTTTGATTAATGTATTACATGTATATATTTAAGAAGTTTACAAATTCTTAAACACATCTGCTACTAAGAATTTCTAATAAGATATTATATACTAGAACTTCAGAATTGAGAATAGAGAATAAGCCGAATTTGTAAAGCTTGATTAATTTCAAGATTGCAACACATCTGTAAGAAGATGACTATTCAATGTCCCTTCTAAGAATACACAGGTCATCACATGTCTGAGATATCAGACTGAAAGCTACCATTAGTATTAAATTCTCAACCAGTGAGAATAATTATAACTATCTCATTGCAAATGCATACCACTTAGTTTTTACTTATTATTTTAAAATTACATTTCAAGTCATTCTATTTGTTAGAAAAGTAATAGTACTGGATTGCAATATTCCTAAGTGATAATATTAATTAATAAAACGACAAATCACTATGTCTTATGTTGGCTCATTATACTAACATTAGTCATGGTAAATTATTATGATATTCTCAATAGGGGTATAAGACATAATACTACCAACATGAAGAGTGACTCATTTTCCCTAGCAGTTCAATGTCTTATACATACCACCCTGACAATTTTTTAAATTATTGGTGTTCATGACATGAACATGCAACAAGAGAAATGAATTAACATTTAATTTAATTGTTTAATTGAATATTATAAATGAATCATATGCTCAGAATAATAAAGCTAGGTTGTTGAAAACAATGTCAGTTCATCCCTCATCCTTCAAGTTGATCTTGTCTTCCACAAGGAACTATACAGTTTGTTTTCAACAATCTATCTACTTTCCATTTCAATTCAAATTTTACAATGTGAAATTAGACACTAACTGTAATATCTTCTTAATTGTATTTTAATTGGTGTTTTTCTTCATATGATAATTAGGTCTCATAAAGTGACTAATGTTAAATTTGAAAAAAATCTAAGTATATTTTCTTGTTCCATATGATGAAGTTATGACAAAAAAAAAAAGAATCAGTGAATTATTTCAATACATTTGTATGGATTGTAGTGTTAAAATACATCTCTCAATCTATTTTTATATTTCTTATTTTTCTACCAAAGAAAATGATGTCCAAAAACAGATTCATGAATGTGGCAATAGAAGATACATTTGCACAACTGGTTATAAAACAAGCTAGAAAATCGATATATTTATTTAAAAAGAGCGAGAAGAGTCTGTGTGAAAAATGAATAATTCTTACCTACGAAAGGGAAAATATCTTTTAAACAATTTTGTAGTGCAGAGTCTTATTACAAATAATAATAAATTAAAAATAAAACAGTCCTAAGGCTTCATCAATAGTGATTTATAAGCCCCATTTAATTTATAAAAATTGTGATGGAAACCCATATAGTATAAATTTGATCCCTGAAAATAAAGAAGCTAATTTTTCTAGTATGCTGCTTTTATGCTAGCAATATAAACTAATTGTGTTTATATACAAAATCAGGCAACAGGGAGACACAACTAATTTATCCATGTCTAATACTAGAATGCTATGGCAATGCTAATTTTGATAATTTGGTACTAAATTAGAGGCCAGATATAAACTGCTGACAAACATCAGTAGTCCATTACTCTACTTAGAATAATAACAAGTGCTAGCCATATTTTAATGATTTAAATATGTATAGAATTGCATAGTAGGTATCTCATGAAAGTTGGGGTGCTTAAAAATATTACTACCTTTTTCTATTGAATATATATATGATTGGCATATATAGGTATGTGGAAAAAGGCATTATATACTACATTATATCAAGAAAAGAAATATTAATAGGGATATCTGTAATAGTATCAACAATAAATTAAAAATAAATATTATTATTTTTCTGTATATCTCCCAGGTCCTAAAACAATAATAAAATAATTTCCATTTTTGTGACTACAAGATTATTTTAAAAGAAACAGGAAAAATGTTAAAAGAGGCATGAAATTGTTCTTGGAACTATATTCTTTGGAGAACAGGGACATAATTGGTAACAACAATACAATTTATTTCTCACATACTTTATGCTGAGCAGAGAAAAAAGCAATTTTTTACAGATACCTCTTATTTTTGCAAGATCCCTTTGAAACAGGTAATATTATCACCCCCAGGTGGTAGATGAGGAAGTGAGCATAAGTGAAATTAAGTAGTTTCTGAGGGTCACACAGCTAGCAAAGAGTAGAAACAGAATTTTAATCTTGGTTTGTCATATTCCAGGGTCAGAGCGTTTCATACTATGTGAGTGTATAAGACAGTCTAGCCTACGCCGCAACTTCATCGCTACACACTCCTCAAAAATTCCATTTCCTTACACTTTAAGATTTAGTTTAAAATATGGTAAATGGTTCTATTGTACTTTTTGGAACATAAATTTGAATACATAAAAAATAAGACATGAATGCCAGAGGGAAGTTAAAATTCTTTAAATAGTATCATTCCACCATAAGGTAGCCTGAAGTCCCTATCTAATGTATGTCTAGGACAAACTGTGGATAATACCATCCTTAGGAGAGCAAAGTATCTATTTTGGGGGACAGTGCTGCTCTTTTGAGTGGCACTAATATAGAGGAAGGGGCTCTGTGCCTTGGAATGAAGGTTGGGACATCCATGCAATAACTTACGACATGTAAACTGCACCACAGTAAAATTACATGATGATCTGAAACATAGAGTCTAAATATCTTGCACTAAATGTACTAGTAATACACCATACTACAAACCCCAAATGACTAGGAAGCTCATTTTAGATAAAACATGCCTATACCTACAATTTAGTTTATTAAAATAAATCTGTATGCTTAAATATTATATTTTGGTGATTATAGTTACTTGTATTATTTCTTTATGCAAGTCAATTTAGATATTTAGGTATTTCTGGGTGCTTTAAGAAAATGAGACCTAACAATGGCATATATTCTGTTCTCTAAGTAAAGGATAAATGTGAGTTAGCTCAAAATATTCCCATATATTTACTTCTCAGTATTTTAGTGGCTATTGTACTTTAATTCTCCAATAAAGGTACTGATTGGTACAGGACAGAAAAAGAAGTTGTGACAATCATATTAGCAAAGTTATATAAAATTTTGTTTAAAAGGACAAGAGAATGTTCATGTAGCAGATTGTTTGTGATCTATGGTTATTGGTGCATAAAATTCTTCTTAATTTGTAAAGTCTCAAACAGCAATTTTTTTCTTTTTTCTTTCTTTTACTACTAAAAATAAAAATACAGGTCTAATAAGGTGCAAAGGATATTGCATATTGTCAAACTCATCTAAAGCATGCAATTTTCATCTCTCCTTCATGCCACAGTGAATTAAGTAGATAAACATGTCCTGAGAAATTAAGATGGATGATAAGCTTGTTGGCATCATCTTGAAGGCACAAGACATAATAACTTTCTCCACAGGTATTTGGCTGAAATACTCTGTCCTCGTATTGTGAAGTAGCACCTTGAAAAAATATCACACATATTGTTGAAAGCAAAGAGGAAGTCAAAGATAATATGACTCATAGTTTATACACTGCATACATAATATGGTATTGATATGAACTTGAAAAGACTGAATAAATATGAATAATACTTAATACTTATTTACAGACATGAATTCAACCAATTTATTAATGGAGTAGATGTGGGTTTTTTCACTTTATTTTTAGGTAAGGTTATAGATAAAAAGAAAAGATGAGTAAGCTAATTGCTCAAAGCCATTACTTTCTTTCTTTTAAAAAACTCTTTATTGTTGAAAATATTAAATATGTCCCCTTTCCTTCCCATTGACCCTTTCTGTTCTGGCCAGCCCCCGCCCTCAGCCCCAGGCAGTTACTTGCTTTCAATTAAAAAAAAATCTAGCCGAGACCGGTTTGGCTCAGTGGATAGAGCGTTGGACTGCGGACTGAAGGGTCCCGGGTTCGATTCCGGCAAGGGCATGTACCTTGGCTGCGGGCGCATCCCCAGTAGGGGGCGTGCAAGAGGCAGCTGATCGATGTCTCTCTCTCATCGATGTTTCTGACTTTCTATCCCTCTCCCTTCTGCTCTGTAAAAAATCAATAAAATATATTAAAAAAAAAAATCTAAGTCTAAATGCTTTTGACTGCCTCTATCTGTTTATACCAGATAAGAAACAGCAACTCAAAATATGTCATCTGAGATGAAAAGATATAGCCTTATCATTTTTACATGAAATCCAAGCCAGAGAGCAAGACGAAGCTCTTCAGTTCAAACAACAGCTATTTTTATGACAAAGTCAGTTATGCTCATTATGGAAACCTAAATGTTAGAAAGGTTCTTTGTCATTTCAATTAGTTCTTTGTAATGACTAGTTGTAGCTCAGACATCTTACTAGAATATACAAAAAGAAACATCCTATCTAATAAAGAGGAAATATGCTAATTAACCATCACACTCTCACAAAGATGGCATCACCCAAAGCTAATAAGAGGGAATATGCTAATTGACTATCAAACCCTCAAAGATGGTGGTACCTATAGCCACAAGATGGCAGCGCCCAGTACCCTCAACACCACTGGGACATCAGGCATGCAGCAAGGCGGGCCTGCCCCCAGGTGGGTCTGGATGCTCCTCACTCCTGTTTCCAGAGTCCCCCAGTTTCCTCAGCACCCCTTCCCCAGCAGCTGCCCAGGGCTGCCCAAGGGATGACCAAACAACTGAACAAGCAGGCAGTGTGGGGTGACCAGGCCAGCATGGGGGTTAGTTAGGGATGACCACACGACTGAACAAGTAGGCTGTGTGGGGCAACCAGGCTGGTAAGGGGGCCAGTTGGGGGCAAGTAGGCCCATAGGGGGGCAGTTGGGGATGACCAGGCTGGCAGGGGTGTCAGTAGGAGGCGACCAGACCTTGGGAGTTGCATTGCAGTTGGGAGCAATTAAGCTGGCAGGGGGGACAGTGAGGGGTGTCTAAGCCAGCAGGAGGGACAGTTGGGGGAGACCAGGCCAGCATGGGGGTGCAGTTCGGAGCAACCAGGCCAGCAGAGAGGGGGCATTTAGGAGCAATTCGGCCTGCATGCAGAGGTAATGTGGGGCAATCAGGCTGGTGGGGAAGGGTAGTTAGGGGCAACCAGGCAGGCAGGTGAGTGATTAGGAGCCAGTGGTCCAGGATTGTGAGAGGAATATCTGACTACCAGCCTGGCAGTCGGACATCCTCTGATTGGTCCCAGATTGGAGAGGGTGCAGGCTAGGCTGAGGGGACGCCCCCTCCCTGTGCACAAATTATGAGCACCAGTTCTCTAGTCTAAAATAAAGATAAATGTCTGTTAAACTGTGCTAGAGATATACTTAGCCATTTTTTTCCTTCCAGAAATCTATTTACACATTTGAAAATGTTGGCTATAAATAAGAATATATAATATTAATAGAACGAAAACTTGGAGAAACAAAGTTTTTTGCTCAAGAATTCAAATTCTATTTTATTTTTATTCTGTTATTTTTAAATATATATATTTATTGATTTAAGAGAGGAAGGAAGAGAGGAAGAGAGATAAAAACATCAGGATGAGAGAGAATCATTGATCAGCTGTCTCCTGCATATTCCCCAATGGGGATTTAGCTTGCAACATGAGCATGTGCCCTGACTGGGAATTGAACTGTGACCGCTTGGTTCTTAGGCCGATGCTCAACCACTGAGCATCATAGCCGGCTCAAATTCTATTTTAGCAAGTTTGAAAAATTAATGGAGGATTTATCTTCCCTTACTTCTCTCCTAGTTCCCTTCCTTCTCTCCTAGCACCCACCCTTTCTTTCTTTCATCCCTTCATTAATCCATCCTTCCATGCTCACTTCTATCTATCATCTATTTATCTATCTATCTATCTATCTATCTCTACCTAACTATTTATCTACCTAAATATTATCTATCATCTATCATTATCCATTCATCCATCTATCTACCTAACAATTAGGTGAGCTGTTTTGAGCTATCCATTATTCTTTACTACACATTTCACTTAACAAGCAACTAATATACATAGTTAGTCAAGAAATGCTGAATTATATTGAAATGAACTGACCTAGAATACATACACAGGTATTCTCCTATGTAACATATGATACCTCATATCTCACACATATACACATGAGATAAAAACATCATGTGTATAAACTGCTTACACTTTCACTCTCTTCTCTAAACTGTCAACTCTTACATTCTTTTCAACCTAAATAATGCATATTACCTACTGTCTTGTATCACTATCATTATGGTATGAATTTACCATGCCAAACACTTGTGCCTAAAGTCTCCAAGTTAAATAGTGAGTTGCAAAGAGCATGGATTTCCCATGAACACTATACCCATAATTGAACATAGAAGAAAATAAATATTATTGAGGTGGTAGTGTTTGTAAAGAATAAAATTGCTCAAACTGTCTCATTATGTTCACCTATTACCTCCTCTTCATACATGAAAGCATGAAGACAAGCAATATAGATCAAATAACCACTCAAAAAATAACTTAGGCAGGTAAGTTGCTGTAAGAAATGGAATATACTGACCTTACTTTGCATAGGTTGTGTCACAGAATCTGAGTGCATTTGTACCATTTGATTTGCAATTTACCTTTGAAATTCTTGTTATGCTAAACTTACGAAAGTGGTTGTCTCTCTTTGATTGTATATGAAAATTCTTTATCCTGGCTGAGTTTTGCATATATCAACATAATTTTCTGAAGAAAGATGCTGCAATTACTTCCTGTAAAAACAAATAAGTCTGCTGGCTCAAACCCATTGCTTAGCAAAAAATATGTTCTTTGCCTATAGCAATTTGCATTATTTTAGTTTATAATATTCACAATGCCTCTAAGCTTTTATGTTATAAAGAAATGTTTCAGACTCACAGTTATAGAGCTTTGTAATTAATATTTTCCCCCATGACAAGTCTACATAGTACTGGGAAGTGAAAACATTTAAATCCATAAAATGTTTGTGATTGAAGTAACACAAGGCTGTTTACAGAGAAGCCTTTTTATTTATAGCCTTAGTATCTCATACAATTATTTTTCATAGTTTTATATGTTTTTGTAATGTCTAAAAATTCTAATTTTCAAAACCAACTAATTCTGGAGATCAGTGAGTAGAGTATAATAGGATATGTAATCTCCTATCAAAAGACAAGATTCAAGTCACAGTTATGCCTTTTATTAACTCCATAATATATTTTTAGGAGCATCAGTAATTTTGACTATAAAATTTGAAACAATAATTAATAATAACAATATTATTAATTGCAACTGTAGCAGTGTGTAATAGTAAGTAGTAGAGAATAATTTATATAACATTTGTTATACTTAGAATGTAGATTTAAGGATATATATATATATATATGTACAAGCTAAAATATATATATAATATAAGGCTTACAAAATATTAATATCCATAACTTAGGTAGAAAAATAAATACATTTATTTGATACATTTTCTGCCAGGTACTGTACTTCACATGCAGTTATTAATTTAATAATTCTTAGACTCCCTATTTTATAAATTATAGAAAGTTTTGATAACTTGTCCAAAGTTATAAATCTTGGTTACATTCATGTTTATAAGTCTGATTCTAAAGATCATGTTACACAAGCTAGGACACTTTAAAATGCAGGTCGTCAATGATATAGGAATTATTAAAAGACATGTAAGATCGTCACAAAACAATAGAACTAGTTATGTATGTTTTGGCATTCTGTCAAATGACCATATAAATTTCAAAATAAAAATATTTTAAAATATGAAATATAAGTGATTGTTATTGACTAGCTTGATGTTGACATTGCTTATGGAATGACAACATTGTCAACATCCTTAACAATGAGCCATGTGTTTTATATTGCTTTTTGACATACTTTTATTAAGAGAAGTTGTATATACCAAAACCAAATAATTTTGTGACATATAATAAAGATGTAATTTTTATCACATTTATGCAAATATATGTACCATTTTATCAACTTGCAATCTTACAATCTCTCATGTCACTTCACAGTTGATAACATATAGTAAGGCCTCCATGTCATCAATAAATTTTGTGATTGTAAGCAAAACAGAGTATGAGAAAAAAAATTATCATAAGCTAATTACTATACACAAGAAGTAAGTTACTATATCATTTCATCAATGTTATAACAAAACAATGAGGAATGAACAAAATTTTTCAACCTGCTCTTCCTCATCTTTTCCCCCTGGGATTACAAATATTAAGTAGTTCCTTACCTACCACGAATACTCATTTCATTTTAAATCGCTTGTGAAATTATGAGATCTTATGTTATGTTAGATCTTAGGGACAATATGATCAATAAAATGGAACATTTGACCTAGTCTAGTGGTCAGCAAACTGCGACTCGCGAGCCTCATGCAGCTCTTTGGTTCCTTGAGTGTTCCAATGTCACTTCTTCAAAATAGACTCGCCCAGGCTGAAAACCGACTTCTGCACATGAGCCACGAAGTTTCAATCGCACTGTACCTGCGCGCCCACATGTGGTATTTTGTGGAAGAGCCACACTCAAGGGGCCAAAGAGCCTCATGTGGCTCATGAGCCACGGTTTGCCTACCACTACACTAGTCCATTTGGTTTAAGTGGATAGAGCATTGGCCCTCAGACTGAAGGGAATGGGGTTCGATTCTGGTCAAGGGCACATTCTTTGGTTGCAGGCTTAGTCCCTGGATCTGGTTGGAGGGCATGTGGGAAGCAGCCAATTGATGTATCTCTCTTACATCAATGTTTCTCTCTCTCCTCCTCCCATCCAATCTAAAAATCAACCACAAAATATCTTCAAGTGAGCATTAGCAAACCAAAAATAATAAAAAGCATTTATGCTCAAGAATCTCATCAATAGAAAAGAAGAAAACCATTGCATTAACATTTAGGTTATGGCATAATGCTGCATTTGTGATAGCTGTATGTTCTCAAAAAAAATGTTGCACATGTGGTCAGACAATAGAAAAGAAGATTAGTAATACTGCTATCCTAAAAAATCTAGGATACATGTATAAGCTATAATAATTTTATACACCTAGTTTTAAGAAATAATTATATTCATTTGCTGTGTCAAGAGGCTGAGCTAGAAAAGGGAATATAATTTAAATAGGCTTTGAGGAATGGCAAGGAGTTTGCAAATTTCAGAGAGAAGGAGGAGGAACAGGGATAGGAGGGGAGTGATTAACCTGGGAACTTATATATGTACTAGAGGCCCAATGCACAAAATATGTGCATGGGGCAAGGGATGTCCCTCTGCCCAGCCTGCATCTTCTCATAATCCAGGACTGCTGGCTCCTAACCACTCATTTGCCTGCCTGTCTGATCACCCCTAACCACTCTGCCTTCCTGCCTCATTGTCCCTAACTGCTCTCCTGACTGCATGATTGCCCCTAACCACTCACTGGCCTGATAATGCCTAACTACCTCTGCCTGCTTCCACTGCCATGGCTTTATTCAGAAGGACATCCAAAATGATGTCCAGAAGGCCATTAGGCTGTCTGATATAATTAGCTTATGACACTTTTATTATATAGTCTAGAGGCCCTGTTCACGAAATTCATGTACGGAGAGGGTGGGATGCTTCAGCCTGGCCTGCACCCACTCTAATCAAGGACCCCTTGGGGAATTTCCGACTGCCCTCTCGCAATCTGGGACTGCTGGCTCCTAACCGCTCACCTGCCTGCCTGTCTGGTCACCCCCCAACTGCCCCTTGCTGGCCTGGCCTCAGCCTAACTGACTCCTGCCAGTCTTGCTATTCCCAAATGCCCCTTTGCCAGCTTTATTGCCCTCCAACTGACTCCCTTCCAGCCTGGCTGCCCCCATACTGCCCCCTGCCTGTCTGGCTGCCTGCCAACTGCCTCCCTGCTACTCCAGTCACTCACAAACTGCCCCCTGGAAGCTTAGTTGCCCCCTAACTGCCTCCTGCCAGCCTGGTAGCCTCCTGTCAGGAAGGAAGTCAGACATCCAGAAGATGTCCAGTCACCTACTCTAATCAGCATATTATCCTTTTATTAGTATAGATATGCATAACACATGGACACAGACAAGAGTGGTAAAGGCCTGGGAGGACCCATGACAGGATGGAGGGGTCAATGGGAGGAAGAAACACACAAATAAAGAGGACATCTATAATTCTTTCAACAATAAAGATAAATCTTATCCAATAAAACAGTAATATGCAAATTGACTATACCTCTGATCAAGCCACACCCACATCCATGCCCACCAGCCAATCAGGAGCAAATTATGCAAATAAACCCCAACCAAGATGGCTGCCACCACTGACATCAGGAAGGAGACTTGGGTTTCCCTGGCAACAGAGGAAGCCAAGCTTTCCACCTGCCTTGCTGGCTTAGATCTCCACTCAATGCTACAAAGTTTCAATTATAGAAAATACATAATCTTAACGGAAATAGTGGCAGCCATGGAACTAGAGAGAGAAGAGGCTAAGGGTTGCTAGGGCAATGAAGGAAGCCAAACTTCTGCAGCCCTAGTCTAGGCCTCCACTCCAGGATACAAAGTTTCAAACAGAAATGGCTGTCCCCACAGAGCAAGCAGAAGGCTTGGCTCTGCTGCAGGCTTCAAAGTTTCAATTGTAGAACATAAATTAATCCCAGATTCCAGGGCCATCACTGGGGGGCATGGCCGGCCTGAAAACCAGCATAGGCCCCTCCCCCAGGCTGCCCCAGACCCCAAGGGAATCCCCACCCTAATCTAGGACACCCTTCAGGGCAAACCAGCTGGTCACCACCCATGTACCCGGCCTCTATCCTATCTAATAAAATAGTAATATGCAGATTGACCATCATTCCAACACACAAGAGAGCTGCCCCTATGTGGTCAAAGATCCTGTCCCCAAATGGACACAAGATGGCCACCAAAAGATGGCCACCAGGGGAAGACAGTGGGAGGTTCCAGGCCTACAAGGGAGGGAAGTTGTGGGCTATCAGGCCATCAGGGGAAGACAGTTGGAAGGGACCATACCTGCAAGGGAGGGCAGTTTGGGGGTGATCAAGCCTGTAGGGGAGGGCAGTTAGGGGTGGCCAGGCCAGCAGAGGAGGGAAGTTGGGGACAAACAGGCTGGCAGGGGAGCAGTTAGACATCAATTAGGCTGGTAGGGGAGTAGATAGGGGGTGATCAGGCCGGCAGGCAGAAGCACTTAGGGGCAATCAGGGTGGCAGGCATGTGAGCAGTTTGGAGCTAGCAGTCCTGGATTGTGAATAGCATGTCTGACTGCCCATTTAGTCCCAGTCTCAGTAGGATCAGGCCTAAACGGGCAGTCAGACATCCCTCGAGGGGTCCCAGATTGGAAAGGGTGCAGACTGGACTGAGAGACACCTCTCTGCCCCCTTGTGCATGAATTTTGTGCACTGGCCCTCTAATTTAAAAATATTGATGCAAAAAATACAGCTTAAACAATGTCAATATAGTAAAATTTAACAAGGTGGTTAAAGATATGGATTCTAACACAGCCTACCAGGTGCAAATCTTCAGTTTAAAACTTTTTTACTGTGTATCCGTGATCAATTTACTAACTCCTATACAATTAAAAAAATAATAGTCACTATCTCAAGAATCTATATATATAAAAGCCTAAGCGACCAGATGACCAGTTGACAGGTTGCTATAATGCACATTGACCACCAGAGTGCAGACGCTCAATGCAGGAGTTTCCCCCTGGTGGTCAGGGATATGATATTTTAGTAAAGTAACTTAGGTCTTCTTGTGTTTTAGCACATATTTTTAAAAAATAATAATGTAAACACACACACACACACACACACACATTGCCAATCAGTTAATCTTTTCAGTGGTCTAAATAACTGTTCATAGGACACTTAAAAACATTGAAAATCTATAGATCAAGAGTAGAAGATCTATGAGAAAATATATTAGAATCTGATTATTGTTTCAATATGGGAAAGGGCAGTGGTGGCAAGTGAGAACCAAGGATGATTCCTAAGTTTCTGTGCTGAATTAGTACGTGCTTAATGATGCTGTTAACAGACACTGAGATTGAAGCAGGAAGAGAAATTGCTAAATCATTTTTAATCCTGTTTCATTTCAGTGTCACCAGGGCATTATAATTTCTCATGAGCCTTTGTAAGTACAGATCTAGAGCCCATAATTGATTTTATCCTCACAAGAATATATTTTTAATTTACTTTAGGAAGAGAGAGAGAGAGAGAGAGAGAGAGAGAGAGAGAGAGAGAGAGAGAGAGATCAGCTGCTGCAACCTGGCTATGTATTCTCTCTGGGAATAGAAACCACCACCTTTTGTTGTATAGAACAACACTCCAACCAGCTGAGCCACTCCCCAAGACCAGAACATTTTTTCACAAATTATCAGTGGTATGGAGGTGGTAACTAAATCAACAGGCACATAAAGGATAGCAATCAGAGAATACATATGGAATGAGAAGAAGAAGAAAAAAGACATGGTTTTAACACTGTCCTAATGAAGAGATTAATACCCTTAGAGTCAAAAGGGCTCTAGTTTCCATTTTACCATTTGTGTTTTATAATATTGCATACATTACTCATTTGTCTGAGCTTTAGGCTACTTATTTGAAAATGTTTCTATGGATTCTTCCTCACACGATTATTGTTGGAATCAAATGAGGTAAAGAAGGTGAAAAGTACACTGCAAAATCTAATCTTACTGGAAAACCTTATTTGTTAAAAGAAGTGGTTGATAAGAATAGATTCATCAGGCAACTAATGGAGATGGTAGACATGGAACAAAGAATTGTTTCTTTGGGCACACTTAAAAAAACACACACAACTTTACTGAGTATATCATTGGGTAGCCATGGGTGCTTTAATCCCTTACTGCAGCATAAAATATCTAATTTTAACCATAAATTATCAAAATTTAGCTACTAATATAAGCATAGTATATAAATGTTTGTTATAAGGTAGTGTTCATCCAAAAAAAGTTATGTTGAAGTTTTATCCTCAGAATGTGACCTATTTCAAAGAGTGTGGTTGCCATTGTAATTAGTCAAGATGCCATTGCAATTCGTCATTATGCCAATATGATTCCTATCTGCACAAAAAAATTGGCCAGAGAGAAGTCAGAGAGACAGGGAGAAGTTAGAGACATGCATATCCTATGCTTTCCAAAGGGAGCAAGGCTCCGCTGACAATTTGATTTTCGACTTGTAGCCTCTGAGAACTATGAGACAAGAAATTTATGTTGTTTCACTCTATCCAATTTATGATACTTTTCTCCCAGCAGGCCTAAAAAACAATTTATAAGGTGCTTTCTGTATATATAATGTTCTCACATTTGATTATTAGAGATATGAAACTTGTACTACTTACCAACAGCAACTAGGTCATGAAAAAATACATAGAAAGTAAAGTCTTGTTTAGATTCTGAGTCCAGACTTCTTTGAACTATTAACATAAAACTGTATCACAAAAAAGGGATTGTGGATATGACTAAAAATGTAACCATGATTTATGTAGGTAACTTTCGTGGGCTTTTCAATAAAAGAAGTTTGTCAGTTTTGGATTACTCATGTCCTTGATTATATATCTACAGAACAAAAAATAAATAAATAACAAAATCAAAATCAACTCATGGGTGAACAAGGTAATGCTTATTTTTCCTTCCTATTTATTGTCAAATGTAAAAGGAACAACATTGATGGAGTGCTTCATTCTGCCTGTTCTTGCTCTGTGCATAAAATCATGGCCAACGCAAATGAAGTTCTCAATGAACTTCTGTGAATGAAATGGATGCCCTGTCCTGTCACCCCTGCACCTGTCTGCCTTAAAAATAAAAAAGGCAATAATGAATTCATTCTAAATGCTTTGAAAATAGAGCACATGCAATTCAGAAGAAAATGAGCAAACACAAGAATGAATAAATGGCATGTCTATGACTTTTTTTTTGAAAGGCACATTTAAAAATGGAATATGATGTCTCTTGTGCTATATATCAGTGGGTTCTAGTCATATGGATGAAAGGAAAATAAAATGAGTGCTACTGGAGGAAATAGAAACACATTTATGTGGGAGTTTATAGACACAAAATGTGTCTATAGCTGTTGTCATATCTTTTAATAAACTAAGTCAATTTGTATCCACATTTTACCAGCATGTCATTTAACATAAAAAGCATTAGACATATGTCATGAAGGATGTCTACTTCCCAAAACTGCTATTATGAGTATAAGGCAGAACATTCTCTAGGGTCATAGAGGTATTGATTCTGAGATAATCATTGTGGCTGGTGCTCACCAATTAGAAATATTTTCATATGCAAACTTCTAGCATATATTCAATATTTGAGATTGGAGCACTCATGGCTGCTCAACTGAAAAGGAAACTCTATTTCACATTGATCTAATATCATTAATTAAGCATATGTAGAAAAGGCGTAAATAGAAATGACACTTGAAGAAAAGCTTTGGTTGCCCTTTTCTTCCTCGGTAGGTTTTACTCTATGCCCTCAGTATTACAAAAAAATAACTGAGCAGAACATCGGTTGTAAGACATTGTCATGATGTTGCCTACGTGCAGTGGCAAGCAAGGAAATTTTCATTTCATACACCATTTGAGCCTGGCTGCAATGATTTCACAAAAACCAGCAGGCTTTGAAAAGTTAATGATAAAGAAAATCATTTGTTTTTTGTTATTTTGAGAAAGTACTTCAGTTTTTAAAACTGGAACCTGTGGAGGTTGGTTAGCAAAAATTTATTTCATTTTATTTGGAAGTAATGATATTTATGTCACGGTTAGAAAAAAAAAGCACCACGAAAATAATAATATCACAAAGAAAACTTCATCAAGAGTTATATCAGTAAACAAAAAGACACAATATATAACAATATGCATCCTACCTGTAAATAACATTAAATATTTATATTTTTAGTCATCTCAGACAATGGGCATTTATTTTCTTCAAATAATTATATAATATTGCTATCAAGATTATTTATTTATTTATCTATCAATTCATCTGAAACATGTTTATTAATATATTTTTTCAGCAATATAAATATTTGAACAATAAAAACACTAACATAGCTGTAATTTGGAGTTATTTAGATAATGATTAATGTCCTTGGAGATTGTTTCCATATCACAATGAATAAAAGTTTTTGTTGTTACCATTTGTTTTTAATTATAAGGCAGTAGAAAAATGATGTAAGAACCCTGTTTTGACATGCTAAGTTTGACTTTAGCACTGAAATTGTCAATTGGATATAGACAATTTTATCTCCTAAATAGATTTTTAAAAAATTAACTGTGCCACTGTCTTGTCAGATTACAATCACTTTCTTTTTGACTTTTGATAAGGCTTCCTAACTAATGTACTTGCCTCATTTCTTTTTGCCCTCCTGACCTCCCCAGCTAAGGTTTTCAGAGGCATTATTCTTTCAAGAAAAATATTTTTTCCCAAACTTGAGAGTTGTATTATCCCCAGGTTTCCTATAGAATTGGTGTGTAACTTATTTATGTGTTCTAGGTTTTCCTAGCCAAGCCATTCAGTTTCATCTTCCACCATTCCTACTTCTTACACTACCTTCACCAAGTCCTTTAGGCTCTTCAAACAACCTAATATATAAAAAGCCAGGGACTGTCCCAACCAAAACAACCAGATGGAAGACCGAACACAGGATGCATGGGGCGACCAGGCTGGCAAGGGGGCAGTTGGGGGCAACCAGGTTGGCAGGCAGAGATGGTTAGAGGCAATCAGGCAGGCAGGCAGGTGAGCATTTAGGAGCCAGCAGTCCAGGATTATGATATGGATGTCTGATCCCTGGGATCGGGCCTAAACTGGCAGTCAGACATCCCCTGAGGGACCTCAGATTGGAAAGGGTGCAGGCTAGGCTGAGGCTCCCCTCCCACATTCACAAATTTGTGCACTGGGCCTCTAGTCTACATTATAAAAGGCCAGGGACCAACATGACCTGAACAACCAGATGGACTATCAGTCACCAGGAAATGCATGGGGTACTTCTTGGTCCCTCCCCCGTGGCCCACAGGCTCCTATCACAGTAAGACTGGTGGCTGGCAGGCAGGTGGGGAGGCAGGGGGAATGGTGGGGTGAGGCAGGCACAGTGGCTGTGGATCAGGCCTGAAGATAGGTCCGGAGATCTTGACTGCCATAGAAACTGACCAATCAGAATAAAATCTGGGTGAAATGCCAAAAGCCAATGAGTGCCTAGGAGACAGAGCTTTTGACTCTGACTGGTATAAAAACCAACCAATCAGAACCTAATCTGGGTGAACTGCCAAGGCAGAACCTAAGATGGGGGCTGAGGAGGGCTTTTAAGGGCAACAGCTCTTTGATGTAATGTGCAAGAAATCAGTCCAATTTTTTAATGACTGGTTTGGCGGTATATATAGTGCATATGGCTGGCTATCAGTCCAGATATATGTATTTTGAATACATATATATGTAATACAGATTATGTATTTTTGTTTTCTAAGATCATCTTCTCCTGCTGAAAAAGGCTTTTGCCCTTCATTTAAACAATCCTATCCTATATAATCTATCTATACTAATTAATAGGTAATATGCTAATTAGGCCAGGTTGACCAGGTATCTTCCAGACAAAGCTATGGTGGTGAGGACCAAGGCAGAGGCAGTTAGGGTTGATCAGGCTGACAGGTGAGGGCAGTTGGGGTGAGCTCAGGCTGGCAGGGGAGGGCAATTGGGAGCAACCAGGCTAGCAGGGGAGGGCCATTGGGGGTGAAATGGCTGGCAGTGGAGGGCAGTTTGGGGCAAGGTCAGGCCTGTAGGGGAGGGCAATTGGAGGCAAGATCAGGCCAGCAGGAGATGGTCATTGGGGGTGACCAGGCCGGGAGAGGAGGGCACTTGGGGGCAATCAGGCTGGCATGGGAGATCCATTGGGGGTGACCAGGCTGGCATGGGAGAACAGTTAGGGATGATTGGGCAGGCAGACAGAGGTGATTAGGGGCAATCAGGTAGCCAGGCAGAGGAGATGTGGGTGGGCACGCAGAGTGGTTAAGGGTGATCAGGCAGGCAGGCAGTGAGCAATTAGGAGCCAGCAGTCCCAGATATGGAGAGGAATACCTGACTGCCGGTTTAGGCCCAATCCCATAAGATTGGGCCTAAACTGGCAGTTAGACATCACCCAAGGTGACCCTGGTTGGAGAGGGTGCAGGCTGGGCTGAAGGAACCTCCCCCCCAATGCACAAATTTCGTGCACCAGGTATTTAGTATATATAAAAGGTCTCAATACTGCATTTTTTCACTCCATTCCTATACATAGGCATTCATCTCTCTTTAGAATTTTACCTGTTTGCACACTCTTCCCTAGACATCCACTTTGTGAAGTTCCTTACCATTATTTAAGACCTAGTTCAAATGCAAGGTCTTTTGTAAAATATTCTTTAAAACTTCAATGAGAGGCATTCCCCATTCTGCTTCTAATAAAGTTTTGCATCTATTACTAAAAGTATCTTTGATCACACCATGCTGTATTTTACTTCAACTTCATGTCAGTTTTTCTCCTCTATTAGTGGCACTGCCATATTTTACTTTGTATCTAAGTATAGCATTAAAGATGAAATCCATAAAGGATTTCTCCTTTATCTAACTAAACAACCTCTATATTCATTTAATGACATTCTAAAATCCATTTTACTTCATCCTTCTTGTATTTTTCTATCACTTAAACATTTGTAATAATAATTGTATCTGCTGCACATACATTTCATGGTTGATCTTTTGTTTTTCAATGTTAATTAAGTTGTATATGCATTTGATATAAGACAATTGATGTTTCCAAATATGGAACTGTATTTATAACAGATGCATGTTATTAAAGTGATTTTCCCATTAAGTAGATTGATAGTTTGGCAATGGCACTCTTTTTTTTTTATCTGAAAGATCATTATAATTTTATATTTACAGATTAGAAAAAATAAACAACCATAAAGTAATAAGAAATTATATGCTTCAAGAATAATAAGATAATGGAAAACAATAATGTTTTCAAAATAGAATTGGTAAAAAGAAAAAAAATCCAACTCTTTACCTCCTTAATAACATTTGCTTCTATAAATTTTTATTCCAAAATAATAAATAAAGTCATTTCTCTACTTCTTACTGTGATATTGCCAAGTATCCTATCTAATAAAGAGGGAATATGCTAACTGACCCTCATGTCATTGCAAAGATGGTGGAGCTCGCAGCCAATAAGGAGGGAATATGCTAATTGAATTCCCTGCTCTCAAAGCTGGCAGTGTCTACAGTCAATAAGGAGGGAATATTCTAATTGACTCCCAGTCCTCAAAGATGGCAGTGCCCACAGCCACAAGATGGTGATGCCCAGTACCCTCAGCCCTGCTCCATGCACCTGCCTCCAGAGTCCCCCAGTCCCCTCAGCCCCCCAGCCACTCAGGGCTGGACTAAGGCACAGGCAAGCCTTGGATGGCGGCTGCCTGGTAGACACCCAAGGTGCAGGCAAGCCTCAAATGGCAGCCACCCAGGGCCACCCAAGGCTCAGGTAACCAGGGCTGGCTGAGGCTTTTGCTGCTGGCAGTGTCAGCAGCAGAGGTGTGACAGGGCTTTGCCTCCTGCTCTGAGGGCTCCTGGACTGTGAGAGGGGGCAGGCTTGGCTGAGGGACCCCACTCCAGTGCATAAATTTTCATGCACCAGAACTCTAGTCCTATCTAATAAAAGAGAAACATGCAAATTGACCGTAGCTCCACTATGGCCCACAAGCCATGCCCACCAACCAACCAGAAGCAAATTAACCCAACCAAGATCGTGGTTAATTTGCATATCTAGGCGCAGAGTGAAGACTGAAGACAGCTTAAAAGAAAGCCAAGAACCGCAGAAAGGAGCAAAGCTGCAGAAAACCAAGCAGGATGGTGGAGAATGGAGGGAAGCAGGCGGGGCAGGGGAGAAGGGACTGAAGCAGGCCGGGCTGCAGGTGGGGCAGTGGAGACCACCACAAGAAGCCCTATTGCAGGAATCTTCCTGCAACAGGCTTCTAGTAAAATATAAAAGAGTAATCAACCCTCCACTCAGACGGTATTGTCTTTTATATGTATTTAAAAATACACATTAAATAGTAGAGTTTTTTGAAATTGGTAAAACTTTATTCAGTCATTCCAGATTCTTTATCGCAGCATTTTTCTATAAATAAAAATGTGAAATGTGAATAAAATAAATGTTTATTGATGTACTATGTGTTAGGATGAGAAGTGTGAAAAATAGAGATAAATGAAAATGGATATGTAGCCCATATCCTCATGGAGGGCAGAATTGATTTGAGGGCAACAGATATTAATTTTAAGAAACAAACAGAATCACATGCATGTAATATTTTGAAGGGTAAGTACTCTAAAGGAAATTGACATAGAATTGAGAAGATGGAGTTGGCATGAGCTATACTAATTAGATTTATTAACTAAGAGAAACCATACCAAAAATGTGAGTTTCAAAACCATAGGCCAAAGAAAACATGGAGCCAAGGTAATGCATTTCTTGCAGAAATTTTCCAGATTTCAGAAATAGCAAGCTGAAAAAATACCTTGCCAAATTTGAATACTTTAAATCAGCCTTTATAATATACTAGAGGCCTAGTGCATGAAATTCATGCATGGGGGTTGGGGAGGGGTGCCCCTCAGCTCAGCCTGCACCCTCTCCAATCTGGGACTCTTTGAGGGCAGTCAGACATCCTTCTCACAATCCAGGACTGCTGGGTCAAAACTGCTTGCCTGCCTGCCTCCCTGCTTGCCCCTAACAGCTTCTGCTTGCCAGCCTGATCACCCCATAACCACTCCCCTGCCAGCCTAATTAATGTCTAACTGATCCCCTGCCAGCCTGTTTGCCCCCAACTTCCCTCCTCTGCCAGCCTGGTCACCCCTAACTGCCCTCCCCTGCAGGCTTGACTGCCCCCAACTGCCCTCCCTTGCAGGTCTGGTCCCTCCCAACTGCCCTCCCCTGCTGACCTGATGGCCCACAACTGCCCTCTCTTGCAGAACTGGAACCTCCCAACAGCCCTCCCCTGCTGGCCATCTTGTGGTGGCCATCTTGTGTCCACATGGGGCAGGATCTTTGACCACATGGGGGCAGCCCTCTTGTGTTTTGGAGTGATGGTCAATCTGCATGTTACTCTTTTATTACTCTCTTTCCCCAAAAGTAAGACATCCCCCAAAATAAGACCTACTTACAGTTTTGCCTCTCATTTTAATATAAGGCATCCCCCTGAAAATAAGACCTCCCTGATAATATTTTTATTCTTGAAACTGAAAAAGCCTGGGGCACACAAGCAGTTGTAAGGAAGTGGGTCGATTTAATGCTGCCACTTGTTATGCGAGGGAGCCAAATAGGTCTGCTGGTCTGGGATGCAGCCAGCATTTACCACGCTAAAGAAATGAAGAAATTTCTTCATGAAAGAAAAATAAATCAAATAATGATTCCTGCAGGAATGACGGCCTATCTCCAGACTCTTGATATTGCAATAAACAAGCCATTCAAGGACAATTTGCACATGGAAATCAATGGCTACATTGAAAATAGAATGGAGAGAAATAAGCGTGGAAGCTTTGTGAAACCTAAACTGCAAGAGGTTGTGACTTGGGTGAAGAATTCATGGAAGAAAATCACTGACAGTTGCATTGTAAATGCACTATGAGCAGGCTACCTTGACAAGAAGTACTCATTTAAAGACAGTGCTATTGCTAAACATGAGAGATTTGGTCCACTGATTCTGAAAGAAATGGAGTCACAAGAAATTCACCAGGAAATTCAGGATTTGGATTGTTATTATGATGTTCCAGAAGATGATGACATGACTATCATTGAATAAATCTTACTTTGAGTTCATACCGGTAAATATCACTATCAGTAAGTGTACCATAGATTGTTGTACATGAAAATAATGGTAATAACAAGAAATTCTTGATACTGTAGGATTCACAGTTTGTCTGGTTATACTGGTTTGTGATGACAACTACTACCGTAGCATATAGAGGTAATAAATTTCCTTTTTTGTTGTTCAACAATAAATGTGTACCATATTCTTCTTCATGGAAAAATAAGACATCCCCTAAAAATAAGAGCTAGCGCATCTTTGGTAGCAAAAATTAATATAAGACACTGTCTTATTTTTGGGGAAACAGGGTGGATAGGATAGAAGCCTGGTGCATGGGTGGGGACCAGCCGGTTTGCCCTGAAGGGTGTCCTGGATCAGGGTGGGGGTTCCCTTGGGGTGTGGGGCGGCCTGGGCAAGGGGGCTATGGTGTCTTGAAGGCTGGCCATGCCCCTCAGTGACCCAAATGGAGGCCCTGGGATCTGGGATTAATTTATGTTCTACATTTGAAACTTTGAAGCCTGGAGTGGAGCCAAGCCTTCTGCTTGCTCCCTGGCAACAGCCATTTCTGTTTGAAACTTTGTATCCTAGAGTGGAGGCCTAGGATAGGGATGCAAAAGTTTGGCTTCCTCCATCGCCCCAGCAACCATAGTCTCTTCTCTCTCCAGCTCAGTGGCTGCCATTTCTGATAAGATTATGTATCTTGTATAATTGAAACTTTGTAGCTTTTAGTGGAGGCCTAAGCCACCAACAGCAGGCAGAAAGCTTGGCTTCCTCCTTTGCTGGGGAAACCCAAGCTTCCCTTCTGCTCTTAGTGGTGGCAGCCATCTTGGTTTGGGTTTATTTGCATAATTTGCTCCTGATTGGCTGGTGGGTATGGGTGTGACTTGATCAGAGGTATGGCCAATTTGCATATTACTCTTTTATTAGATAGGATTTACCTGTGCTCTCTTTCTGGAACTCCTATAACTTGAATACTGGACCTTCTAAAGTGATTCTCTATCCCTCTTTTTTTTTTATCTTTTATAATGCATCCTCTCCTCTCATTTCCTGTCATCTCCTCTCCCCTTCTTCCTTTCTTCTGTTTTTCCTCTCTCATCTTCTTTTTTCTTTCTCTCTCATTTCTTTTCTGTTACATTTTTTTTACTTTATTTCTCCAATTTTTTATCAGTTATTTTTAATCTAACAATTGTATTTATAATTTATTGAAACTGTTTTTAATAACAAATTATTTGTGTTAAGTTCTTTTGATATGTATGGATGTAGTACTTTAACATTGTACTAAGAAACAGTATAGTGGGTGCTTATGGAAGAGTTAGGAAAAATGAATATAAAATTATTTTGTAGGAAATTCAGTTAACAATGGTATTTTCTCATCACATTGATAATCTGCAGAATGATCTAGACATAAATGATGAAGATAATTGCTGGTGAAATAAATGTTTTCTGGACCCCAAATAGTTATTGAAATGCAAAAAAAAAGCTGTCTTTATCAAAATGATTGGATGTCATTATGGTCATAGAGAAATTATTCATTTTTCAATATCAGAAAATAAACTAGTTTCAAAATATTTTGTTGAATCTGAAGCTTTATATACTATGGGAAACAGGTATTCATTATCGTAAGTACTAACTAGGTCTGTATGATGTAATTTTATCATATTAAGTACCATGTGGTTTTTTTCCAAGTTGATATTTGTTGTTTATTTTGTTTGTTGTTGTTTTTTTCATTTTAATATGTGATTATTTTTAACACAGTGTTTGCCATGAAACACTAAATTATTATCAATCATGATGATTAATCGCAGTGTAACAAAACTATCAAATGTCCTGTAAATACCATTTCTACTTTTCTGCTTTTAAGGACTTGACACTTCTTAAAAAGTAATGATTTGTTTCCCTATATTTTACCTGAGGGAAACATAGTAAGTAATATGGATGCAATTAGACTCAGCTGAGGATCAAATACTCATATCAGAAGTCAATGACTACATAACAGATTTGGATCTCTTAATATGTGCATAAAATACTTATTTAATTGAAATAAATGTATTATTTTTATACTTTTATGTTCATATATAAAAGCCTAAGTGACCATTACAATCAGTTGCCCAAATGATCAGTCAACTAGTTGCTATAACCAGCACTGACAACCAGGAGGCAGATTCTCAAAGCAGGAGCTGCCCCCTGGTGGTCAGTGTGCTCTCACAGCCAACCTCCCTTGGTTGGCTAACCTCCTGCAGTCCCTCCCCCAGTGCTGGCCCAATCACAGGCCAGGCCGAGGGACCCCACCCATGCATGGATTCGTACCTCAGGCCTCTAGTTTACTTATATTTTGCTATGTATTACAATTGGTATTTTAATGAAGAATATATCAGTTTCATTAAGAATAAACATTTTTCATATTTGCTATAAAATTATAGGGAATGAAAAACGTGGGCTTTCATCTCTAGAGTTGTACCCATTTCTATTTTAATAACTTTGGCACGCTTTCAATGAGAATCAATAAATAACAAATAAGGGAACTTTCAGAAAAATATGAATTAATGAGATGACTAGTTTTTAAAAGGTAAAATTATGTTAACTTGTAATAATGCAGTTAAAATAAAAAGAAAGATTTAAATAATTAATTCAAAGGAACAGAATCATTATAGTAAGAAACACACTCTAATAATATTGATGATGATGAAAACAGTATTTTAAGTAGTCAGTTTGCAGGGCATGCAAGATGACTCATTAGGAAGAGGAAATTATTACCGCCCTTCAAAGAATTAGCTTTCACAAAAATGAAAAAGTTGATTAGTGTATCCCAGAATGGTTGGTCTCTAAAATTATAAAATTAATGAATGTATGAAATAATTAATTTCACACATAAATATCTGTGAAAGAATTTAATTGTTTTATAGATTTAAAGTTATTTAATTTACATGCAGGATAAAATACTACATCTGAAATAATAAGCTTTTGATAGTATTTGTTCTTTTCAATTTTATAGCAATAACTATAAGAATCTTATGGATTTTCAGAAATTATGGGGAGGAAAATCACAAAATATACATAAACAAATGCCTATTAAAATAAATTTTGTACATTTTATCTATATGTGAAAATATTTTTGAGGTCTACCTGTTAAAAAAGTTTGGGTAAATTATCCCAATTTCTACTATCTATATATATAAAAGCCTAAGTGACCATTATGAAGCAATGACTGAAATGATCGATTGCTATGATGTGCCAGAACCTGGGCTCGTGGCTGGCAAGAATAGCAGCAGTGGTGGGAGCCACTCACACCTCCATAGCAGCACTAAGGAGTGAGCAGCAAGCCAAGTGGTAAGGAGCAAGCAGGTGGTAGGTAAAGAGCAAGCAAGTGGGAGATCAGGAGCGAGGGGTCCCGGATTGCAAGAGGGCACAGGCTGGGCTGAAGGATGCCCCCCCAATGAACAATTTTTGTGCGTATGGCCTCTAGTAGAATAATATGTTGATCAGATTTAGCTGCATTGTATTTGATTATAGCAAAAAAATATAGAATAGTTCATTAAATAAATTCAGTAAGTCATATGAATTTTATTCATAATATACCACACCATATAATGTAAAATAATGCTAACCAGAATGCAAGGTCTTTAATGTAATATATAATGTGAACCTATTTAGGCTTAAAATAATGTGTAATCATGTGTACTTTCTTATATAATGTACCCCCAAAAATGTATATATAATTGACTGCCATTATTAATTCAAATGGGTTCAGTCTGAAAAGAAAGCAACATTAATTGAGCTAACAGCTCTTAAAGTGCAGACATTTTTGGAGGGTGGGGCAGGAACACCTGTAGTTAATGTCAAAATCCAGGGTCAGGATTTTGTGTCATAGCATCTGTACTAGTATAAGTTCAATAACTGCCAAACTAATCTTGAAACGTTGGAAACACTATCAACTATTGAAGCACACATTTATGTTTTGACAAATTAAAGTCCCTTAGTTTGTACTGTAAAATAGGATCAAAATTTTTATCTCATAGAGGGGATATAAAGTATATTAAAAAATGGTTTGAGGAGTTGCCTAAGTATATGCAGAGGTATGTATATACTAGAGCTATTATCTATTTATCGAATACAGGTATTAGAAAATGTTAGTTTACAGTTTTGAGTATGCAAAACACAGTTTATTCTTATATTATTTTAAGTCATGTATTATTTTCCATAGAAAGAATTATAAACCTATTTTTGCCTACTCTTATATAGAACTCTCTTTATGTATATATTTATATATCTATTTTTCTATATTTATATATACTACATATGTAATGTAATATATATTATATATAGAGATAGATGGTTTATATATGTTTGTATAATAGTAATAGTAGTTATTATAAGTATTGTGATTATTATTTTTTTTACTATCTGAGTGTTCAAAAATCTATCTGGCTGAGTGGTTCCTATGTTCCCATGAGATAATTTTGAGAAAACTGGATATTTCTTGAGTGCCCTTCTCATTAGACCCTGTCTTATTTAGCTGCAAATCCCTCTGCAACTTGATGACAATAAATTGTGCTCAGTCTGATACTCTCCTATTATGCTCTTGTGGGAATTTGACCAATTTCTATCTACTCATTAGTTATGAACACCTACAGTGTAACATGGTGAAATCTATAAAGGCACTATAGATCATGATTATTTTTATCCATTGTGTAAAATAAAACAGAAACCTAAAGATCCTTTCTTACTAGCTTAAGGAAATAATGAATCATTAAATAATTTTCTTAGTTGGAACATGTTAGCAATACAGATGAAACAAATTCAAATTTCTGACTGATCATACAGGTTTCCAGTGTACATTTCTATGATATATGATCTGCATATTGCATTGTATGTCCACCACCCAAAGCCAAATCACTTTACATCACCATATATTTTGCTCCATTTCCCCTTTGCCATAACCTCACCCTCTGTCCCTCTGATAACCACCATCCTATTGTCTGTGAGTTTCAGTTTTCTATTCACGTATGAGTGAAATCATATGTTTCTTAGCTATTTCTGACTGACTTATTTGGTTAACATAATATTCTCAAGGTTCATCCATTTTGTCTCCAGTGGCAGTATTTCATTTTTTCTTAAGGGTGAGTAGTATTCCACGATATACATGTGCCACATCTCTATCCAATCTCTTATTGAAGGACACTTTATTTGTCTGAATGTCTTGGCCACCATGACTAGTGCTGCAATGACCATGGAGTGCATATATCTTTGTGAATAAATGTTTCCAAGTTATTTGGGATTGATGGGTCATATGGTAACACTATTCTTAATTTTATGAGGAACTTCAATACTTTTTTTTGTCATAGTGGGTATATCAGGTTACATTCCCATCAGTGGTAAATGAAGGATCCTTTTACTTCCCTACCTTTCCAATACTGGTACTATTTGTCTTGTTACTAATAGCCACTCTAACAGAGGTGAGATATCTCATTGTAGTTTTGATTCACATTTCCCTAATAGCTAGAGAAGCTGAACATGTTTTCATATATCTATTGGCTATTTGTATGTTTTCTTGGGAGAAGTACCAGTTCATGTTCTTTGTCCCTTTTTTTAAATGGATATTTTTTGTTTGCTTCATGTTGAGTTTTATGAGTTCTTTATATATTTTGAATACTAACCCCTTGTTGGAGCTGTTATTTGCAAATATCATCTCCTGTTGGGTTGGTTGCTTTTTTGTTTTTGTTGGCAGTTTCTTTTGCTGTGCAGAAGCCTTTTAGTTTATTTTTCATTCATTTATTTTTGCCTTTATTTCCCTTGACTTTGGGGTCAAATTCATAAAAACCTCTAAGACCAAGCTCCATTAGTGAGTGTCTATATTTTTTTTCAGTAGCTTATTATTTCAGACTTTAGATTTAGGTCTTAAATCCATTTTAAATGAATGATTAAGCACAATAAAATGGATAGAGAAAATACATCAACATAATAATATAAGCCATATAATGCCAATCTCAATGGTGAAAAACTGAAAGCTTTCCTTATAAAATCAGGAACAGGACAAAGACGTGCACTCTCACCACTTTTACTCAGCATAGTCTGGAAGTCCTAGCCAGAACAATCAGGCAAGAGAAAGAAAAGAAAAAAATAAAGAAGTAAAAGTAACATCTTTTATAGATACAGAAAAACCTCAAGACTCTTCCAAAACTTTTTAAAACAATGAACAATTATAGCAAAGTTGCAGAATATAAAATTAATGTGCAAAAATCTATGGCTTTCCTATACCAACAATGAAATTTAATTAAAAAATGGAGAAAAAAAAACAAAGAAAAATATTTAACAATTTCATAAAAAGAATAAAACACCCAGGAGTAAACTTAACAAAGGATGCAAAGGACCTATATACCAAAAACTACAAAGCATTATTAAAAGATATTGAAAAAGACACATTAAAATGGAATGATATTCTTTGTTCATGGCTTAGAAGAATCAAGTTGAAAATAGCCATATTACCACTAAAAGCAATATTCAGATTTAGTGTGATCCCCATCAAAATCCCAATGTCATATTTTTAAAGAAATAGAACTACAACAACAAAAATCACTAGGTTTGTATGGAACCACAAAAGATCCCAAATAGGCAGAGTAATATTGAGAAAAAAAGAACAAAGCTGGAGGTATCAGACTACTTGACTTCAAATTACACTACAGAGCAATGATAATCAAAACAGCTTAGTACTGGCAGAAAAACAGACACACAGACCAATGAAACAGAACTGAGAGCCCAGAAATAAAACCACACGTGTGTGGGCAAACATTTTTGTTGACAAAGAAGCCAAAAACACACAATGAGGGTCAGGGTGCAGGAGGAGCTTCTCCAATAAATGGTGTGGGGGGAAATTGGAAAGCCACATGCAAAATAATGAAACTAAACCACAGTTTTTCCACAGGTATAGATTGATGTTTTAATATAATGCTCACTCCACAATCACATATAACATTCAACATATTAACATAATATCTGATGAATGAAAATAGGTCTTTCTTCAATTGCTAGCATTTCACAAAACTTTCTAATGATCAGGCAGAATATTATTTTCCACTAATTTTAAATTTGTAATGATCATTTCCCCCCTAATACTTAGCAAAGCAGCTGTTTTGCCTTGAGCTTGAGGCTTATTCCAAGTTTAAAATGTTAATGTTGATGAGTCATGTGCAAAACAATTAAGTATCTCCAATTTCCAAATTAAAAGATCTTGGCAGCTCTCACTCACTAAATAAACTTAGGTAGAAAGAGATTTATAAAGTCAGAGGAATTCAACCACTTCTCTTTCTCTACTTTGCAACCTTCCTAACGGGCCTACAATATGAAGGAACCTTTTAACAATGCACAATTAGTGGAATTTGATTGTAGTAATTGGTCTAGACGCTTGGTTTTCAAGCTAACAGAATTAAATCACCGAGCAAGATGAAAAGAATGATATGTATAAAAAACACTGTGTAATACCAAAGTGAGATAAGTGATATAAAAACAAGTAAGATAGTATTTCAATTATTTAAAGACTATAGTTTTCACACAGTTCCTCTCATTATCAGGAAAAAAATCTTCAGGCTTTGTCAAACATATCTTTCTGGTATCCTCTACTCATTATTTTTAATGATAAAATTTTAAGTTTTTGCATGCTTATGCATGAATTGTAACACCTGTATACATTTGTATAACCAACTAGCACAATTAAAACATAAACTGATCATATCACCCCAAAACAACCTTCCTTGTGTTATCTTTTGAAAATCATATCTCCCCCATCCAAAAACACAGGCAAAGACTAAGAGCTGTGTCAGTTAGGGAATGTCCTAAAATATATTTTATAAGGCTCAGTAGACTGTCTTGAAGATAAATTCATGTAGTTGCATCTATCAATAGTTTATTCTTTTTTGCTGAATAGTATTCCATTATATGTACATCTATGACATTGCTTATCTATCATTTGTGGAAGGGCCTTGGAGTTTCTGGGTTTGAGTGATGGTGAATAGAGTTTCAATAAACTGTCTCAAGGACAGTTTTTATATGAACATACAATTTCATTTCTTTAGGGAAAATAACAGGAGTGGTATTATGTCACATGGTTAAGAAAAAAAATTGCTGAATAATCCCAGGAACAAAATGGAATGACAGATACATACTTAGACAAGAAATGAGAAAACTTGGAAATAAAATTTCTGAAGTCATATGTTTCTAGTAAAAAATGAAATAAATAAAAAAGACTGAAATACCATAGCACCTGACACATGGGAATATTTCAAAAAATATTAGTTTCTACTGACACATAACAAATATAAGGTAGCAGTGTTAACAAAGGCTATTAAATCAAAGGCTATTAAAACAAAGGCTATATCCTAAATGCTCATCAGTTTGCTAGGATTGCCATAACAAAAGTACCACCAACAGGTTGGCTAGAAACAACTGACATTTTCCCTTTCAGTTTTGGAGGTTAGACATTTGACATCAATGTATTTGAAGGACTGTCCTCCTTCTGAAACCTCTTTCTAGCTTCTGGTTTTCCGGTGATTTTGATCACTTGGTTGACTGCACTGACAACCAGCCCCTATCCTAGATGCTTTTCAAAAGTAACTTTATCAGTATAACAAAATACATCTTTATTGTTCTCCTCACTTAGGAAATGCTAAAGGTTTTGGGAGCTCTGTGCGAAATATGCATGTGTTGTTCTAGATCACAATATCATAAACACCCAGAAGAAGGGGCTCTAGAAAGCTTCACGGAAGAGTCATTTACACTAGGGAGTGAGGTCATGCTGGAGAAGTAGCTAATAGGTGAAGAGGGAAGCTGGGGAGTAGATGGCATTGCTGGCCAAAGCTCAACCTGGAAAAGCTTGAAGGGTTGTTGGTAAGAACCTGGGGAGACATTACAGAGAACAAAGCAAAAGCCCGACCAGGGGAGTGTCAGAGAGCAAAGTGGGTAACAAAGAAAAAAATCAAAATACCTCTAAAGCAATTTAAGAAATATCACTATGATGCATTCAGTATCCCCTATGCATATTTTAAACTTTGCTTTCAGACAAATGGGGGATTTTGATGGCTATCATTCTGAAGTTCTCTAGAGTGATTTAGTTAAAAAAAAAACATTGAAGACCCTACATTCTATAAACTCAATATTTTCCAAGGTACATTTTGGCAAATAATCTAATATTAAATATCTATGTTTTAGAAAACAGTACAGTCATTGTATTAATATATAAATCTTATTATTAAATTCAAGCTTTTTTCCTACTAAATAGTTCAAGAGTGTTCTCATATTCTTACATATATTTCATATTTTCCTTTCTGTTATAATGAAATGTACAAAGTATTATCCTACTGCATATTCTAATAATGTAGCAGCATATTCAATGCATTTAAAAATATATTTGTTGGTGTGTGCTCATTTTATAAGTGGGCAGCCTTTCATGACAATGATGCTTTTTAAAATAAATGTTACCAGAATTTAAATGGTAGTATGAAACTTGGCCATGGTGGTGCTATTGAGATCAGCAATACCAGTGAATGAACTGTCCGGTTGGAAACAGAAGGCCAAGCCCACTCCCTGCGCATCAGCATCTTTTGAGAAGGCTTTCTCACCACTAACATTTGCATGATAAATTTATGGGCTCTGGCTCCGCCAGCTTGATTGAACACATTGCATTTTGCTAAGAACAGCATGTCAGCTCGCACAGTCAGCATCCACATACATCTGGGAAAACTGCAACTGTTAGAATTGTGCCATAGGACTGAAGATAAGAAAAGCTTTGTCAGCTGTCAGTTAGACATTTCTTCTACTATCTATGTTATAGGTGATAAATGAAAAGTGGGGTCAATATTCAACACTGTATTTCATATATTACTCTTTGGACTAGGAAGGCTCCAGAAGAAAAGAGAAATATCAAGAAAACGCACAGGGATAGAAATGGTTGCTTTCAGTCCTAATAATTGAGAAGACCAGAAAGAAAAGGATTTATAAGCATACAAATTGGGACTGAGAAAGCAGCTGGAGCTTGGTTGGCAGAGAGCAATGTTATAAGGAAGTGATTCACTTTAGAAAAGATCACTAGTTCCTCTGCCACCTGCAAAAAATAAGCGGGATAGTTCCAAACAATGCGTGTGTGTGTGTGTGTGTGTGTGTGTGTGTGTGTGTGTGTGTGTGTTTCAATATCTACTATAACTTCATAATCTTAACCCAGTTCTGAAGAGTTCAGGTGTTGAGCCACAGGTAATTCTGATTGAGAGTGAATTGTATTCTATTATCCATGTAATTTAGGCAGAAATTTTTGTCAAAATGATTAAAAAATATTCACTTCACCTGTCAATTTAATTTTCAATGGTATATACTACATTAAAACTACATTTAAAAAATCCAAAACCAGTGATAAAAGCAACTGGAATTGAGAACATAAACCTTTGTTAAAAGGAATTCAATAAAAATGAAATGAAAAGAAAATTGGCCAGGTATTCCCTTTGTCTATTCCTGAAAGGAGTCAGTTATCTTGACAGTGATAAACAGGAATATGGCCTTACTGCAGAATTGGTAAGTGATTTTGAGTAGCTACTTAGCAGTCTGAAGTGGCCTTTGTGACACCGATAATTTTGTTCTTGGACATTTTAATGCAACTTATGAAGGAAATCTATCTTTAGACTGAAAGTATTTAGTACCGGTGACTAGGGTGACTAGTACTGCCTGGATGAAATGGGATATGGGGTGGGACAGGGCTCAGGAGTATATAGAGACTAAGAAAATGAAGTACAAATTTCAGGTGAGGTTCCAGGTTGTAGTTGGGTCAAAAGTGCCTTGTGTATGCTTGGTTATTAAATACAACAATTTATCTATGATAATGCTCTTTTAATATAGGCATCACAGATTGCTTTGCTCTTTATAATGTCTTAAATTGTGGAATGACTATATTATATTACTGACAAATGTATACGTTTCCCAGTGTGCCCATGATTCTTCTGAAAAGAATGCACTCACTAATCATGAGCCTAGTGTGCTTGAACAAAGTTGTCATTTAAACCCATTGAATCCCACTCTGAAAATTCATAAAGGAAAACAGTTGTAAATGTAGAGGGAAGGCACTATGCCAACTCATCAATGTCAACATCACAGTATAGTTCTGTCAAAATCATGTACAGAAAAGGGAAAAGAAAATTGCTAGAAAGCCAAGTCAGTGAGTACATTAATGGCATCAAATCAAGAATCAATATTTGGAGAAAAATATTGAAACTGACATAGTAGTGAAGACAAAGCAGAAAGAAAAGGAAAGCCCCTAGCCAAGGTACCCCAAAGTCAAACTGCATGAGACTAGGATAAGATCCTTTAGACTGGATCCAAAGACTGGCCCTGGGCCACTTCCTTCCCAGGGCATATTTCTTTTGCAGACATATTCTGCTCATCTGAAAATTTGTCTTACTATGCATTAATGCAAATAAATTCTTCTGGATTTGAGACTTATATGTCATCCATGGTTGCTTAGGGGAAGTATGTTTTTATGAAGTAAGTGCTTTAGATCTGAAATACATTCAGGAACTCTTAAAATAATCAGGAGCCATTATGAATGAAATGTTTACTTGAGGAAAGGTAATCACTATAAATATTAAAGTTTCAAAACATTTTTCCACCTATTTTTCTCTCTTCTTCTTCTCTACCTCTCCCTCTCTCTGTTGACTCATAATTCAAATTAACATGTACTTTGAAGATTCATGATCTCTCAGATGCTTCATTTCTGAAGTGATCTATAGTGGATCCTATTCCTGCCATGGAAGAAATACCCCGGCTTTTAAAGCCTTTCAGGAACAGAACACAAATGAGAAAAAAAGCCTTCAAGTGGGTCTTCAAAAACCTCACATAAACTCTAGCCCCACACACTGAGGTAGCAAATTATATAGTAGTTTGGGAAAACAGAAAACCTTATTTTTGTAATATGAACATTTGCTTGGAATATCCCTTCGGATATATAGCTAATAAATAAAATAGTAATTGTCACTAATTTTTTTCTAAACAGCGTTATAATTGTTATTAGTCCCATTTGATAAGTTTCACTACTGAGTTCTATAGAGATTGATCACACAATATGGTATAGCTAGGATTTAGACTCAGGCACTGGGTTTCTAAGTTTATTCTCTTAACCTCTATGCTCTGTTGTCTAACTTTCATTTTAATAACTTTTCAATGTTTCTAATTTTTCCAATATTTTTGCATGTATTACTAGTTTAAATACTTACAGAAGCTTAATAGGTGATATTATTATTATTACCATTTGAACATAAGTAAACTAAGACATACATCTAGTATGCAATATGTTTGAAGTACAAGCCAAGAGAGTTTGGCTTCAGTCTTGATCACTTTAGCCTTAAGAGACTGATATTTAACAGTGGAAATTAGTAAATGAACATATAATAACACATCTACTATGTACTTGGCATGGAAATTTGAAATTAAGTCACAGTTCCTCTCTTTAAGGAGCTCGAATTCTAGTAAAAACAATAATTATGGAGAACATATTTTTTTGGGAAAAGTGTTATATAGGAAAATCAGTTCTAAAACGTATATTGAAACTCCAGAAGAGTCTTTGATTAAAGGTAGAATTTAGAGTTAAGAAAATATCTTTGCTAATGTATTATTTTTTACATTTCAAAGTACAGTATTAGGTACCAAATATCTTTAATTCCAAGCCAAAATTATTTGGTTTAGTAGGAAACTTCTATGTATAATGGACACTTGATGTAAGTTCTTTGAGAGTAGAGGATATTGCGTTATTATTTTTATTTAAAAAGAAAGATGAAGAAAAAAAGCGAATTTTTAAATTAATATTTTCACCAGAAGATATGTTTATTGATTTTAGAAAGAGGAATGGAGAGAGAGTCAGAGAATGAGCAAGAGAGGGAGAGAGAGAGAGAGGAGAAAGAGATTGATGGATAGAGAAACACTGATCAGTTGCCTTTCATAGGCATCCTAACCAGGATAGAAACTGCAACTTACATATATGTCCTGACTGAAAATTGGACCTGTACCTTTAAAATCACCAAAGGGTGTATGGGGCACGGAGGACACTCCAACCAACTGAGACCTAGCTAGGGCATTAAATTAATATTTAAAAAATTTGTTACTTATATGCTATTCTCCATCTTGTGATTTAAAGAAATGAGTTTATATCTCAATCTATTTACTAAAAAAACAAATATATTTCCAATGTTATTAAAATAATGTTTTAGTATCTCTAAGGACTATTATGACTATAATAGATTTTACTTGTCTTAGTGTTATTTTTTACTTTGCATGAAATTCGTGCACTGGGGGGGAGGGGTCCTCTCAGCCCAGCCTGCCCCCTCTCACATACTGGGAGCCCTTAGAGGATGTCCTATTGATGGCTTAGGCCTGTTCCCCATGGGGAGTGGGCCTAAGCAACAGTCTGGCCTCCCTTTGTGGGAGGCAACTGGGCTGATCAGGGAAAGGCACCAGCCCCATCACCCCACTGCTGCAGCCACTGCCAGTCACCACAGCCACCAAGGTGTTTTCATCAACCCAGACTCCGGTCCCTTACCAATAAAATGACAACTTCCTTTAGGCATTTTCAAGATGTGTCCTTCATAGGATATAACATTTCTTTATTTTATTTTTTTAATCCTCACCTAAAGATATGTTTCCATTGATTTTTAGAGAGCGTGGAGGAGAAAGGGAAAGTCAGAGAGAAACATCAAAGTGAGAGGAACACTTTGATTGGTTACCTCCACATGAGCCCTGACCTGGGCCCAAGCCAGAGAGGAGCCTGCAACCTAGGTACATGCCCTTGATCAGAATATAACCCTGACCCTGCAGTTGGCAAACCTAGGCATTATCCACTAAGCCAAACTGCCTAGGGAAAGGATATGATATTTCTTAGCCCTCCAGCGGCAGACCTTTGTTTTTATCTCTAGGAGTATGGTAGAAGAACCCTAGATTACTTTTTTGGATTCTTATACCCAAGTTACTAAGAATATTATCAGTGGCGTACTGGGAGTTTTGCTGAGGAGTGGTCAGAAAAGGTGTTTCCTCTACAGTTCACATCTATCTCCTCTGATCTCTGGCTCCACCCCTGCCCCGGCCTAAAGCCTCTGGCCCTGGGCGGAGGACCCCCAGTTACCTGCGATTGCCCTGCTCCATCCTGGCCAAGGCCCCAAGCCTCTGGCCAAGGATCCAAGGCTTGGGTCTAGGGCAGGGGACCCCCATCACGCTTGATCGATGCGCTCCCAGGATGGGGCCCTGGGCAGTTGACCTCCAGTGGGGGTGTGCACCCAGCCACCCACAGTGCTGCCCTGCCCTCCCACACTGTGCTGCCCTGCCCTACCACTCTCCAGCAAGCCTCCACCGCCCCACCTCCCGCTCCTGATTGGCTGGTAGCGCAGCAAAGGTATGGTAATTTGCATGTTTCTCTTTTATTAGATAGGAAAAGTAAAATATAAAGTTGACTTCTGAATCATATTAAAAACTTGATTGTTTTATGATACTTTCAACTGGCAGTGATAATTGTTGGAGTTCACTGTTATAGGGCTAAAAATCACCAAAGGGCTAGTTAGTTTTGTGGTATGGATGTATTAGCTCATAATAACTTGGAACTTGTATATTTGGAAAAATTTCCTCAGAATTTGGAACAAATTTCTGTGATTTCTGAAGCCATTACAATTTAACAACTACCATATTTGGTTCCTCACAGGACATCATGTATGTAAAAGTTTTCTCTGCATGTAGGGCTGGCTCTTCCAATTGCCTATTTCTCTTTATTAATGTGGCTTATGTTTCTGTACTTAATATGTTAAAATGTTTACACAGTCTGCTTAGGCGAAGTTAAATTTTCTAAGAACCTATGAGAAAGAGCTAAAATACATTTAAGGGCCTTTGGTGTTCCAGATGATTACCTTATTTTACTGCTAATCACCAACAACCATGCTAAGTGAGAAACTGGAGTGTAGGAAACCAATCTTATCTTACTAATAGAAAGATGTGGACAGGAAGTCCAGGAGGCTGGTAAACCTTAATTGCTCTGAAAGGTCAGAGCTAAAAACATTGTTAACTGAAACACCTCTGTTTGTCCTTTGTGTATTTCTGTTGTTGGAATTTCCTGCCTGGGGGCTATGGGTGGATCCCCGTAGCCTTAATAAAAGGGATGGCCAGGCCAGAGCAAGGTGCAGTCTTTCCACTAGAGATTGGCTACCACCTGGCCCCCATTTTCCAAATTTATGCTTTTCTAAGTCTCTATTCATTGTGTGCGGCCTACTCCAGACGCTGAACCCTGACATTGGAGACCTGGACGTGAAAAGGATTTCCACACTGGAGAAGCAAAGAAATAAGTAGCTCAAACAAATTTATACTCTCTCTTTGGAATAATAAGTGTTAAAAAGGTATGTTAAATATATCAAACAAACTAACATCAGTCCTAAAATATGACTCTATATAAAGAGGAATTGATTGCCCAAACTGTGTTAAAACTGACAGTATATTGATATAAGTTGTTTTTGATGCTTTGATGCTGGGTGTATTATACCTATAATAGATTTTACTTGTCTTGGTGTTATTTTTTACTTGAAAATTTTTCAATTAAAATATTTCATTGCAATTAAAAAATTGTTATATTCTATGAGCCCATAATGTTAATAAGATACCTTACTTTCAGTTCTACCTTTACCATAAATTATGCAATTAGAAAAGTCACTTAATATTCTTGAGCCTCAAATTAATTGCTTATAAAACAAAATACTTGATTAGATTATTTGATACTGATATTTGAAAAATCTCTGATTTTATTAGAATAATCACTAGTAGGTATCTCTAAACAAAATCTCTAAACAAACCACAAGTGGTGGATACTGGTTTGAAACCATTTTCATATTTGCTGCATACTTATTATTTTGATTAAACATTCAGTTATAGAAGATTCTTAACAGAGGAGACCCTGATTCATCCTGTGTATGATAATGACTGACTGTCTTCAGGGAAGGGAATGGCCAGGAATAGGATCTCTGAATCTGTGAAAACTACTCTGACCAAAGGTTTTTATGGCATGTATGCACAGAAGACATATTAAGCTCCTTTTATGAGTAGCTATAATTTTAGTACATTATAATACAATGATAGTGATGGCAAATTTAGATTCATTCAGGGGTAAGGCAGATGATAAAGGGACCAAGTAAATAACATTTGGTGGTAAAAGGCTGGTGACAAGCAGGAAATACATAGTCTATGAAGATAAAAAGAAAAAGTTTAAAATCTTGTACCATTCAAATATACCTCATTTGCTATATTTATTTTTTTCCCAAAGAACTGGTCAATCACAACTCTTTCTTTATGTGGAACAATAAACTTGAGAACTTTGTGAATTGAGAGGTACTGTAAGTGTTACTATTGTAATTTGGTATTCAGGCATTGTGAAAATAGACTATTTAATCTCCCTGTCCTAAACCTATAATATTGGGAGGAAGGAAGAGAGAACAAGAGAAAGAGAGAGAGAGAGAGAGAGAGAGAGAGAGAGAGAGAGAGAGAGAGGAGAAAATGAGCCTAAGATACAGAAGAAAAATAGACATACAGAAAGCATTTTTCTACCCAAGTTATTATAAAACCTACTACATCAGAGTGTGACCCCCAAAAATGTATATATACTTTAACAGGTGGTAGCTATTTTTTTAAATGAAATGTATTTTAATAAACACTGCATTTATAATTATTCAAAGTGTGTGTGTATATTTTTGGGACTATATATATATATATATATATATATCACTAAAGATTTTATTCTTTTACTCCCCAAGGTTGTAGTAGATTCATGATAGACATAATATTTTACCCTTATCACATAAAAAATACGATCTCTTCTTAAGTATTGACAGTCTCTGCAATTTTTTGGACCAATGGAATATGCTAGAAGATATGCTATGCCAGTTTCTGGTTTCACATTTTAAGACTGGCATTTTTCATTGTCTGCCTCTTGGACCCTTGCTTTTGGATCTCCACTAGTTGGGATAAGGAAGGTAGCAGTAGAGCACAAGAAGTTCCGTAGAGGCTCCCATTTGTAGAAAACCAAGATTGCTCAGAGGTAGCCAAGACCCCAGATGACAACCTCTATCAGCCATGTGTGTGAGCCATGTTGGAAGTCAAACCTCCACCACATTTGAGCTTCCCCAGTAGACTTTTTTTTTTAACATATAGACAAGCTTTCACACTGGCCAAAAGGCATTTTTATGAATAAGATAAATTATTTTTTATTGCAAGCCATATTTTAACAGGAAAGTTATAATGCAACTATAAATAATAGGAACCAAAATCTTGCAAGGCGGAGAAAGCTGTTTCTTGCTTATTCTTGTGGGGTTTTTTGTTTTGTTTTTGTTTGTTTGTTTTTGTTTTTTTACTTGGACTCTATTCTAGATGGAAGGGGGATATATAAAGAGGGGTTCTATACAAAAGGTTATTCCTCAAAAGAATAAGTTCTCATTTATTTATGCCTACCACTAAAACATCCACTACTTGGTCCTAACTTATTTTGTATCCCTGAGGATTTTCTTGGGAATATTCTTCATGAACATTAATGTCCCTTTTATCCTTAGGTCAGAAAGGAATACCACTGAGTTCTCCCAAAAAACGAGAGAAGTATGGTGAGCTATAATTTCTTTACTTTTCTCTTGTTCTTCCTCTTCCTCCTGCTCCTATTCTACTTCCTCCCTTTGCCTTCTTCTAAATTTAAATGGCTACGTGACTTTTTTTTTTTTTGATGCAATCAAGCCCATAAATTTCTCCCAGACACATTTACTTTCCTTACACTCTAAAAAACTATATAGCACATGGAAAGGTCTTGAGTTTTGGAATTACTTTAATATATGTTTGATATTGTCTTTGTGTCATTTATTATTTTTGTGGCATTTGTCATTTACTTAAACTTTCCACAAGTCAGGTTTTTTTAATGTGTTAAAAATTTCAACTAAAATCTCATTAGATAAATAAATATTCTTTGTCTATAACAAAACTTTTTTGCAAACTTGTGGTAAAAATCAAATAGGAAAAGCTACTTAATCTAATAAGCATCAGAGAGTGGATAGAGGATAGCTTCTGTTTCTTGTACTGTTTTTGTTAATAACAATATTTTCTACATGCAATTAAGATTTAAAATGGGACAACAAAGTAACTTCTTTGAAAGGGTTTATTTTCACGTTAGTTATTTCTTATTTTAGAATGAAAAGAAATATAAATTATTGAATCTGACAATAAACAATAGAATTTATACATAATCAGAATGAAAGATTCATCTGGACTCCATTGCTCAGAAGACTGAATGACAAACATGAAATGTTCATAAACCTTAATTTTAAAATTATGTTCTTCAAGGCAAGTTTAACGGTTTCTTGAAAGGACATATTTATGGTAAATGAAGTTATCATGTGCTCTTATGAATATCCAATGCAATGGCAAGAGATCCTACTCTAACTCCACGTTTTAGAGTCAGCTTGCTGAGACCACTCCAGCCACAACTGTGTTGCATGGGTTTCTGGAAATAGGAGTTTTGTTTTGCAAGACTCTTGGGGTACTCATCAGTAGGAATGTAAGAAATTCCTGACAGGGCAGATGGAAAAAGCTGACCAACAATGTGGTGACAATAGAAGACTACGGGACTCAGTTGATTTCATAAGGAGCTCTGTGGTTGGGATGAGCCTTCAACTTTGTCCCAAATTGAGTAATTGGAGTTAGACCTTTGTATCCCCTCCCCTCCATTCATAGCAATTGGTCTCAGGCTATATTCTAGTAAGGGCTTCACCTGGAGCTGTGCAATCAATTCCCTGTGGCTGAGGGCAATTTCCAGATGAGAGTGAAGTTGTGCGTGGTCTCCGCCCTCTATTTCCCTAAGTTGAAGCCATGGAGAGGGAATCTGGACAGTTTCACAATACCTACTACAATATCCTGACTCCCAAACAATTTACAATATTTATTGGAGTTAGTCATTTTTTTTCTAACAGACATTTGCAAAAGTATAAAATAAATGTCTTTGATAAAGCATAGCAGGAAAATACCTCAAATCAAAATTAGAAGGGGAAAAAAAGTGTTGCTTATACAATTACAGCTGTATTTGAAATAGTCAGCAATGTAATACAAATCTCAGAAAGAGTTTTTCCCTCTAAATGAGGGCTTCAGTGATGTACTACACATAATTAACACTGAAATTCTGGGAACTACTTTATCATTTCCAGGCACTGAAGTTCCAAAGCTGGGAAGTGAACATGAGATGATTGATTCCCCATGGATTACAAGAGGCTGAAGTTCCCTTCATTATGTAAATTAATAAAATTCAAACTATACAAAATACATATTAGTCATTGATGATTAATTCATCCATGCATGAGTACTTAAGAGTCTACTTAAGCCATGCAGATATTTTAACCTTTTCAATTTAGAAAGATTTGGTATATATACATTATACTTCAGAATTATAATTCTAGAGTGGTAAAAATTAGAAAGAAACTCTAAAACTTTCATGTTAATTCGGTATAGACGTATATATTGGATGTCTGAAGTAAACAGAAGGGCCTTAATGGAGGTGACTGCTGTATTAGTTTGGGAACAGCATAAAAACTCAATCATTTAAAAATAGTGTTATATAAAAAAGAGTTATTTCTCTGTATCTTGAAAATTCAAAAAAGTAATACAAAATTCGTCTGTGTAAAAATTGATTCTCAAACATTTGAAATTAATACCTTTAATGGCAGACGGAAAGAAACACTTGAGCAATATCAGCATCAAATAGTTCAAAGTGGCCAGCATCCAGGCATTACTTTGAAATGCCCTTCTTCAGCAGTATACCTGGGCCTTTACAGTCACCTACAGATGAGGCTTAATATAGAGCAAATCCCACCACAGCTGTCTCCAAACTCTAGCAAAATGACCCTTCAAGAATATGATCTTGGCGTTGACCCCTGTCAAAATGACAGTTCTCCAAATTGAGAAGTCAAATCCCAGTAAAAACAATAGAAAATGTGGCTAGAGGTTAGTGACAAAAAATTAAATAATAAATTAAGTGCTAAATGGTACATATCTATTGAATAACATTTAAATTATGTTATAGAACCAATCCATTCACCAGGGTAATTATAATTAGTGACCTTTAGTAAAGTACAATGCTACCCTTCCTTAAATTTGCTCCAATGAAGTAATTATCTCTGTGTTATTAACACACATAACACAAACACAAGCACTTTCTTCTTTTGTTTATGGTGCATCAGAGTGAAATTTCTTTGAAAAGGATATATCTATATCTATCCACATCTGTGCCTAAATCTATACCTATAACTCTATCAGTGTCTAAATATTAGTAAGCTTTTGAGATAGTGATATTTATAACAATACACCAAGTAGAACTAAAGTGCTAGTATTTTATTTTTTGAGGTTAGAAACATAACTGCTAGATTTAACTTAGAACATATGGCTATATAAGATTGCCTGAATTATATTACAAAAGTGGGTTTGGTAAGCAGCTTCCTGGACTGCTATTTTATCTACTGTGTAAATACCACCTATTAGAAAGATCTTAAGATCCTAGTTCAGGGAAATGAAATAGAAGATGAAAGCCATTATTTAGCTCATCCAATCTAAAAGAAAACATCAGTCTGGCTGGTGTGCCTCACTGGTTGAGCTGCAACCCATGAACCAAGAGGTTGCTTATTCAATTCCTGGTCAGGGCACATGCCTGATTTGCAGCTTGATCCCCAGTAGTGGGTGTGCAGGAGGCAGCCAATCAATGTTCCTCTCTCATCAATATTTCTATCTCATTATCCTCCCTTCCTCTCTCTCTAAAAAAATCAGTAAAAACATATTTTAAAAGAAAACATCATCTCAGTCGTTTGGTATTTGAAGTATAATATGATCAGAGTCTCTCATGATTAATACTATCACTATTGCTATTGTTAATTTCCTCTTTACTTAATATTCTTTTCCAAGAGTATAAATGTATTTTAGAATCCTGATAAATTTAGATCTGTAAATTCTGGATAACCCTAAGCTAAGGTATCTAAACTACATAACTGGCTAGATAGGCTAATGTGATAATACAGTTAGACTAAGCTCCAGTTTTAAATCTTGAGGAAATCACTTATACATCCGTAAAAACTGAAAATTTTTAATTTTTATATAATTTTAAAATAAAATTCTCTTACACTTAAGAAAATATATAATTTATTAATTTAGAGTAATGAACAAATTCTAAATATTTTGAAATAAATACAGGTGTCCCCCAAAATGTATACCCACTTTAAATAAGTTAAAGACAGTATTTATTAAAATACATTTCATTTAAAAAACGTAATAGAAATAAGTTATTAAAGTGTGTATACATTTTCTTGGGACACCTTGTATATTATGTTCCCATCTATCACAACATACACTTTTTAGTATTTGTATATGTTATCTTTACTACTGAAAAAATATTGCCATTACATCTTCCTATATTTTATTTCATTGCAACATTACAAACATTCTTTTTTATCTTTATTGTTCAGTTTATTAATTACATTGTTCCCTTTTTCATCCCCCTATAGCTCCCCTCCACCCTGTACCCATCCCACTCTCCACCCTCACCTCCCGCTCCCCACTGTCCTCTCCCATTGCTGCAAGATTTTTATCCAGTCTCTTGCTGTACTTCCCACACCCCTTTTCTCCTCAAGAATTGTCAGTCCATTCCCTCTCTATGTCCAAGATTCTGTTATATTCACCAGTTCATCCTGTTCATCAGATTATTAATTCACTTGATTTTTGTATTCATTTGTTGATGGATGTGTATTTGTTGTTCATAATTTATATTTTTACCTTTTTCTTCTTCTTCTTCTTAAAGAATATCTTTCAGCATTTAGTATAATATTGGTTTGGTGGTGATGAACGCCTTAGCTTTTTCTTATCTGCGAAGCACTTTATCTGACCTTAAATTCTGAATGATAGCTTTGCTGGATAGAGTAATCTTGGTTGTAGACTCTTGCTATTCATCACTTTGAATATTTCTTGCCACTCCCGTCTGGCCTGCATTGTTTCTGTTGAGAAATCCGCTGGCAATCTTATGGGTGCTCCCTTATAGGTAACCATCTGTTTTTCTCTTGCTGCTTTTAATATTCTCTCTTTGTCTTTTGCTCTTGGCATTTTAATTATGATGTGCCTTGTGTGGTCCTCTTAGGGTTCCTATAGTTTGGGGTTCGGTGCACTTCTTGGACTCCTAAGTCAATTTCTTTCACCAGGTGTGGGAAGTTTTCGGTCACTATTTCTTCAAATAGGTTTCCATTGTCTTGCTCTCTCTCTTTTTCTGGCACCCCTACAATTTGGATATTGGTATGCTTGAGGTTGTCCCAGAGGCCCCTTACACTATCTTCAATTATTTGGATTCTTTTGGTTATTTGCTTTTTCAGCTGAGTGGATTTTACCTCTTTGTCTTTGAAATCTTTAACTTGGTTCTTGGGGTGCTCTAGAGTACTTTTAGGTCTTTGTATAATATGTTTTTATTGCAGTCAGTGTATGCTTAATTTCTGGTTGGTCCTTTTTCATATCCTTGAGAGTCTCCTTCATATCCTTGTAGGTCTTGTTCATTTCCTTGTAGGACTCATTCATTTCCACATTGGTCTTGATCATTTCCTTTCAGGTCTTGTTCAGTTCATATCCTTGAGGGTTCGTTCATTTCCTTGTAGGTTTTGCTTATTTCCTTATAGGTCTCGACCTTTTCTAGGAGCCTCTTGAAAAGCCTTATAACTGTGTTTTTGAACTCTATGTCTAGTCGTTTTTTCCCCTCCATTTCTTTCACACCTGGTTTCTTTCCATGTCTCTGCATGGTGGCTGCTTTATGTGGTAGATGTCCTCTAAGGGACAATGGCTCAGCCTCCCCAGTTACCTGAGATGGGTACTCTTACTGCAATCCTTTATGGGTTGTACAGTATTTTTGAATTTAAGCCCAGCTTGTTGTTGTTAACCCTAAGAGGGTTTGACCTCCAGGCCAATTGGCTGTGAAGGGAGACTGTGTTCACGTTGGATGGGTGGAGTCTGTGAGCTGAGCAGGCAGCCTCAATGTCAGCTACATCCTATGCTGTGCTCACGCGCGGGTCTCTGTTGGGTGGTAATCGTTGCAGGCACCTCCAAGAGAAAGCCGCTAGTCTCTACCCCTTGCCAGACAACTCTGTTTCTCCCTAAATGAGTCTGCACACCCAAAATCTCGCCCAGGGTTGTCAAACAAAGCAGTCTGGTGGTCTCCGGGACCAGGAGGCAAGTCACCAAGGAGCAAGTCGCGCGTCTGTGCTGTCAGGTACTTTTCGCACACAAACTGCTTTTCCAAGCAACCTGGTTTCTCCTCAGACTAGGAGACCTCTGCTGCACCCGGCTTCCAGGGTGGTCCCCCAGACCTCAGACCTCACCTGGCGCTGAGGAATCCGTGCAGTGGGATGTCTCCACGTACCCTGGATCTCGGACTTCGCCTGGTGCTGGGGAATCCATGCCGTGGGACGTCTCTGCCCTCCCCATTGGCGAAATCCAGCTGGGGTTGCTGATCCAGCCCTACAGCCTGCACGCGTGGTAGCTTCTAACCTCTGTTTCCATGCGTATCTTCAAGGCTGCGATCTGACGCTCTTCTGAGTCTCAGTGTCCCACCTTTACTTTTATTTGTGGAGTTTTCACTCAGCCAGCTATCTGGTGATTCTGGTAGATGTTTGTTTTGTTGTTTTGTTGTAGTTTTTGAATTGTTGCGCAGGGCAGAACAATAGGAGTTTACCTATGCCGCCATCTTGGTTGCTCCCTCTACAAACATTCTTGTCATTTAAAAATATTTTAAATATTATTCAAAGTAAATAATATAAAATACATTTTTCTTATATTCTGTTGTTTCTATAACTATAATAACAGTGAAGATGCATTTTCCTCACAAGCATAGACATTTTAAAAGTTGATCTTCGATTTATTTCACAGATAAAGCCTGTTCTCCCAAACTATGTCTTTCCTTATGGACATTTTATATATCAGTTTCGCTTCTTAATCTGCTTAGTGTAGAAGAGGACCACAGAGACTGCATGCTTAGGTGTCAAAGAGAGGAAAATTCATCCTGGATCCCCTCTTGAAGTCTACAGGTTATTTATATAGTTAGAGCAAAAAGCTTACCTCTGCCTGAATTCACATTCGGCACTATGGGAGTCAAGAATTAGTGCTTCTATAAAAAGTACAAGACCCAGGCCCGAATAGAGAAAATAACCTCCAAATCCTTTATTAATTTTTTGCTCTATTTGGAGTCTGCTTCTAACTTGGTATGGTGGTCTTACTGTCTCTTAGCATAGCATGCTGCTAAAGCCTGATGAAGGAGCCAACATGAAAGCAAAGCTGAAAGACACAGGGGTAGAGTCCTCACAACACTGTCTTCAACATCTAAAGCCAAGTAAACTCCGATGAATGTCATTGTTCTACCCCAACTCAGTGAACTTTTTCTAGGAAAGGCTAGATTTAAATTATTTTAGGCTTTGTAGTTCATATAGTCTCATGTGCAGCTATTCAACTCTGACGATGGATATGGCTGTGTTGAAATTAAACTTGATTTGCAGGAACAAGTGGCAGGGTAAATTTGGCTCAAGGACCCTAGTCTGTCTGCTCCCGCCTCACCCTGACACATGTAAGTTTCTTTAGCCTGCAACCAAAGCAGTTTTAAGACATACCCGCTTTATAATGCAAATGATTAATAGAATTTTAAACCAGAAATCATAATACCCATTATTTATACATTTGCCCTGGTTCCTGTCAACAATAAGTCAGTAAGGGCCAGAAAGTGGGACTCTACCAAATATTTTCCTAATGTATTAAGTGTTTCCAACCTCACTTCTAACTTCTTATCCCAAATCACCACCATATTCTGTTTTGAGACCTAAAATAGCTTTTCGTATATTTTTCTGTGTCCAGGATTATTCTTTCTAATTATATTTCATACTGACAGTCCTACGGTATTTTTGTAATACACGTATTGGTATTCAAGCTCATATCCAGGAAACCTTCTATGAACACCTGAGTTGGCATATCTTTTGTCATAAAACACACATTATCTGATTTCTATATTAAATCATTGTTCCTGTTGCTAGAATGCCAATCCTAGCTATAGCAATTTTCTTGTTCATAGCTTTGTTCAACTGTCAATATATGTGTTTGATATGAAGTGGATATTCAATATACATTTCTGAAAAAAAAAATGATTCATCAGAGAAAATAAAGATAAATGTAACGCAATTGTTTTCCTGCATAGAGACTTCAAAAATATAGCTTCTGCATTTTTAAAACAAGTAAGGTTTGTAAATACATATTTACTATTTTATGGTAATGTCTTTCATGTCTATTGGGACCAAAAGTACTAAAATATTATTGGAGTAAAAATAGAAGAATTAAATATATATATATATATTTATTTTATTTCAAATACTTAATTTCCCAATTATCTTTCTTTCTTTTTTTTTTTTTACTTCCAAACTGACAATACCAGTTCAAGTTCAGATGCATATTAGCTTTCTAATCAAGTCCCTAGAGGTTTATTCTGTTATTTATGAAATTTATTTTATATATCACATATTTTTATACTTCACATTGTATCTAAATTTAACTTGTTATAGTTTCTTCTGCATTTATTTCTTCAATGCCCATGTACAACAAATATTTCCAGAAAGTAAGGGATGTTTTTACACTTTTATTTGAAATTACTAATTTCAGTACAGAGCAATATACATAGAAGATATTCACTAAACTCCTACTAACTAAGGTACAAAGAAAACAAAATATTGATGATTATAAAATTACTTCTGCAAGAAATATCATGCCCAAAAAATCAACTAATGACTGCACAGCATTTTTGCTAGCATTTTGGTGAAGGCTACAAGTGTATTTCAAATGCATGAAACACAACAGATGGTTGGTTTATACTTCATATCACTCACTTGGTATTTTTGAAGAAATTATTTGATGATAAAATAATACACCTTTCACTTTTTATTTGATCTTTAACTAAGTTAATGATATGGATTATATAAAGATATGTAGTAGTCTGTCTTCTATGTTATTAACATATTTTTAAAAAATATTTAGGTATATTAAATAGGCAATGATACAACAATAGTACATGAAATCCACAAAATATTGTAGTTTTTAGAATACATAATGCATAGAAAGACTATTGATTATCATATATTTATATGATATGATAGAGGTACTGTGCATGAAATTTGTGCATGGGAGGTGGGATCCCTCAGCTTGGCTTGCACCCTTTCTCAATCTGGGACCCCTCAGGGGATGTCCAACTGCAGGTTTAGGCCTGATCCTTTGGCCTGAACCAGCAGTTAAACATCCCTCTAACAATTCGGGACTGCTGGCTCTGACCCACTCGCTTGCCTGCTTGCCTGATTGCCCCTAGCCACTCTGCCTGTCTGCCTGATTGTTTCTGTCTCTGCCTGCCTGCCTGCCTGATTGCCTCTAGCCCCTTTACCCACCTGCCTGATCACCCCTAACTGCTTGCCTGTATGCCTGAGTGCCCCTAACTGCCTCTGCCTTGGCTCCCCATCCACCACTGCGGCCACCTCTGCCTCGGCCCCTGCCACTGTGGCTTCATTGGGATGGTCATCCGGAAGTACATCTGGAGTGATGTCTGGAAGGTCATTCAGTTGTCCAGTCTAATTAACATATTATGCTTTTATTATTAAAGAAATATGCATGTATGCCAGAATCTGAAAATAGAAAAAATAACATACAGAATTAAAGAAAAATATTTGACTCTTTTTTTAATCTTCAAGACTCTCAAAATTTTCATAATTTTTGTTTTAGCTAATCAAATGTGTTAAAATTCATACAATTCTACTTTATTTTGCTTTATATGGTGTTACAATTGACATCCATGAGTTAACTTTGCTAGTCTGTATAATGATTTTACTTTACTTTGACCCATGAAAAACTACCCAAGTACAAGAGGTAAACTAAAACAACACACACATGAGTACGCGCGCGTGCGCACACACACACACACACACACACACACACACACGCTCACTCACTCACATACCTGTTGCTTTGAACTAATTCTAAAGATAAAGATTTTAATTCCTCAGGGAGAATTTCCTCCTTATGTGACATATTGCTCTACATTATTATTATCTAAAAAAAAAAAGATAAGGATTAAAGAGGATAAAAATACCAAGATTTACTTTATTTTTCATTGCTAAGAATACTGCATTTCCAGTTTTATTGGATGAATAAATCCTAACAATTCATATGTAATGTATCAGGAAGATTTACCTTGTAAAGACCAAATCAGAGTGAAAAGATACAGTACATTGAACAAGCAGTGAATTGTTCAAATTACAAGTTCTATGGAATAATATTGCTGAAATACCAAAGATCTGTTAAGTCAACCTTAAGAAACAATAAATGGAGGAAGATAAAATAACAATATCAACTCTCATAAAGTAAAAGCAATATTTACAAACCATAAAAGTAAGTAATTCCTTATAATGAGGTTATTTACAATAACAGTCAATATTAAAAGCAGCATGGGATCCCCCTGCTCTTTACTCATATTATTATATCTTTATATTAAATTATAAGGTCTTTTATTAAGGGTCTAGTTCAACTTAGTATTTTAAAAAATATCTCCAAATCAAAAGTTATCTATATTTTAATATTACTGTCTAGATGTTTTAATCCCTGTGTTTTTATTCTACCAGTCCTTTAATTAGATAGTGAATTATTGTTTTTTTTCCAGTACCTTTCTGAGGTTATCAATTTTATATTAATTAGACAGATAGACCAAGTGAGGCCCAGAAAGGTTAAGTGGTATGTACAGATTAAGGCTTTCTACCTACTGAGTTATGGATGATGTTTGAAATTCAGTCCCTTGGTATTCTTTGCTCTAATAAACTAACAGTAGAGAAGCATTATTCAGTAAGTTTTCATGAAGATATGAAGCAACGGTTTGGTTACCTACATTAACATCATGATTTATAAGAGATCTAGCAGCCTGGTGCATGAAAATTCATGCAAGAATAGGCCTTCCTTCCCCCTGCTGCAGGCACTGGCTTAATTCCAGTATCCAGGACCTGGGCTTCCCTCCTCAGCCATCGGCAGGCACCCGGCACCTGGGCTTCCCTCCTCTGGCTGCCTGTAGGCCCCCAGAACCCAGGCTGCTTCTCTCCAGTCCCGACTTCATCGGGAATGACATCCAGATTGACATCTGGAAGACGCCCAGTCTAATTAGCATATTACCCTTTTACTATTAAAGACAAACCCTATTAGATATCCTGAGATATCATTAATAGCATTTCTATTTATAACTTGCACACATATAACTAGGAAAAGGTTAATCTTCCTAAGTTTTATGAAATATTTAAATATTATTGCTTTTATATGTCCATTGATTTTGAATCTTGACATGGTTCACACTACTTTAATCAAAAGCAACTATGTTGCTCTCTACTAATACAGCTTTTGAAGCTCCCTCTTAATCTAAGTTCTAAATACAGGAGTCCTTCAGGTTCAATTTTTTATTTTCTCTTCCCTATTTATAGTCTCCATTTCCAATATTTTATCTAATCCCATGACTTTAAACAGTATTCTTGTTTGCTATACCCCAAATTTATTTCTTTAACTTCTACTTTTAATACCACACTTGTAATTAAAATGCTATTTTAAATTATTCATAGATATCTAATAATTATTCAAAAAATAACATAGACTAAGTGGAATTATCGAATTTTTCTTCACAAATTCATTTTGTACTGTGAACCAGGCAATGTATTAATTGTTATTTCTTTTTTTTTAATATATTTTATTGATTTTTCACAGAGAGGAAGAGAGAGGGACAGAAAGTCAGAAACATCGATGAGAGAGAAACATCGATCAGCTGCCTCTTGCACACCCCCTGCTGGGGATGTGCCCGCAGCCACGGTACATGCCCTTGACCGGAATCGAACCTGGGACCTTTCAGTCCACAGGCCGACGCTCTATCCATTGAGCCAAACCGGCTTCAGCTAATTGTTATTTCAACAGAGGCAAAATGCAGTCATGTTAACGTTAAGATGGACATTAAATATTCAATAAACCACTTTAAGGTAAGGATAAAGCCAGATTAGACGAAGATGTAGAAATATAAAGGACACTATAATTACACAGGATTGTGTAAGCATTTCTAGATACCCACAAGAAGAGAAGAAATCAAGTTTCTTCTACTAGCAGATAATACAAGACCAATCTTAATTGGCTTACACAATCATTTAAAGCAAACAGGAAAAAAATGTGCTTTGAAAAAAATTCCAGTTGACAAAAAATTAATCTCAAATGAAACCTCAGAATATGGATAGAAAGCAGACTTCAAAAATCACCATTTCCCTTTCATATCTGTCAAATCCTGATAACCCTATGTGTTCTTTTATTTTGAGTTATATGAGGTTTGGAAACAAGAAAGTTAAACAAAATACTAATCTTACATATATGTTATCAAGTTAGAGATCTTTCCTAAATTATAAAACATAATCAAATGAACACCTTCTCCTAGATATAAACCTTCTGCACCAGAAGGAAACTTGTATGTTTCAACATTGGTATGAAAATCATGAAAAATATACCCCTCGAAAATTAATAATTTAAAGCCTGTCACTGTGTAAGTTAGCAGTTGAAGTTATGCTACCTTTGTCTCTGAAAATTCTGTATCATAAAAGGCTAATATGCAAGTTGACTGAAAGGTAGAAGGACAAGTCACTATGATGTGCACTAACCACCAGAGGGCAGATGTTCAACTCAGGAGCTGCCCCCTGTTGGTCAGTGTGCTCCCACAGGGGAAGCGCTGCTTACCCAGAACCTGGCTCATGGCTGGTGAGTGAAGCAGCAGTGGCGGGAGCCTCTCTTGCCTCCGTGGCCGTGCTAAGGATGTCAGACTTATGGCTTAGGCCCACTCCGCAAGGCAGGCCTTGAGCCATCAGTTAGACATCCTCCGAGGACTCCCGGACTGCGAGAGGGCACAGGCCAGGCTGAAGGACACTCCCCTCCCTGAGTGCATGAATTTTGTGCACTGGGCCACTAGTCATTGTGAAAATAATTACATTATTTTGGTCCTGTATTGGAAGATCTTTCATGCAATGGGCAGATAAAAACATTTTGTATCTGAAAAAATCCAACTTTAACCCTGAAATAAAAATCTAGGTAACATGACTGCAATGTACATTATTATGGCACTACTAATAATACATAGAAACAATATAGCAAAAATGAGAGTCAGAAGAACCAAACAAAAAAAGAATTTTTTAAAAAATCGTAAGATTAGGAAATGGAAAATATAGAGTGTAAAAACTGAGTGAATATGTTAGTTACTATGTGATACATACTGAAAGGGGGAGAGGGGAGTTATTGAACCTGAAAAAATAAGGTTCAAATATTTTATTCTGAATGAATAGTAAAACACATAGAATATAGGAAAGAGAAATTAAGAAACACACTTTTGGTATCAGAAAATTAAATAATATGATTTTGTATATGTTAGGTTAGGCCATATGCATTTGCACTTTTTTGGGAGGTCAAAATGATTGAATGTCACTGAAGTTTTCATACATAGCCCTATAGGAAAACACAAGTAAACCATTCATTAGACATTTAGCATTCCTTAAGTGAACTCAGCAAGATGATTGGACACAAATATTTATGTAATAGATGATGGTATATTTATTTTATAGCAACAGTCAGTGCAGGATTGTAATTAAACAGATTATTACGTACAAATGGAAACAACAACAAATGTATACCAGCAATAAACAAGACAGAGAAATTGCCTTTTAATGGAGAAATATTTTAAAATGTATTGAAAATCATTAATGAATTTCAGTATATGGAAAGGCAAATTTCTAAACTGATCTTCTCCCTATCTCTCTCATCTCTATATACACATACATCATACACACAAATACACCACAATGACATTAAAGGGTGAGAAAATACGTTTGTCCTGCTTTATACACAAATTTAGTTCCTTGTTCCCACTATAAAAGGATATGGGCTATTTGCTTTAAATAATTAGACATTAGGTTTCTTATGCATCAAAATGTACAGAAACTAGATTTTCCTGAAAAATATTTCACAAAGTTAACAAAATATTTAAAATTTTATTTCTTGGGAATACCCAAAATATATGGAAGCTGCACTTAGCAAATTATTAAGCATATTTCTTTTTAAATATATTATTATTCTGAAAAGGGTGGACATAATACAAATAAGTATATTTCTCAACTTTTGAATTTCACATAATTTAATTGTCAAAGAATAGTAATCTCTGTAATCTGGATGCCCCTGTTGTAAGTCATGCTTGAATTTAATTTTCACAGCCAAAAGTCTGACAGGAGAAACTTATAAGGATCTACATGATTGACTTCATACCATAGTTTTAAACATGACTCACTTTCTGATTTAAAAACTATATCCCTTACAAAGTTATGTAATTATTTTATTTATATAGACGCAATTGCATCTCTGGTGAGACACAATGCAGAATCTGGGCTTCCATCCTTTGAGCATGTAACACGCGCTTTGTGAAATATAATTCAAATAGTCACCTCTCTCTATGCACCTACTTATTACGCTTGAAGTCTTCTCCCCAAACTCATGTGCTTCTCTGACTTCCTTTTAAGTAAGAATCAATGTTTGCTGTTCAGTGCTTTCCAACCATGAAATTCTCTACTTGAGCAAAACACAGATGTAAAGCATCATGTGAAACTTTATAAAACTTTTCTGGAAAATTGTAACAATAAAATAAAGGTAAAATCAATAACTATCTTATACCTCATGTGTGTAATACCTCCTTCAGAGATAGATTGCACAAAGCCCATAGTCAGTGATCTAGGTGTGACGAAGCCCATTGTTGGGAAAGGTGAATTTACCTAGTTACAAGATTTAAAAAATTATAGACATCACCCTTGTTTTATTCTTCATTATACTTATTAAACAATGAAAAAAAACATGTATCATTTGGACAGAAGGAATCTCAAATTTCTATATACCCTTCAAGTAAGATAATTAAAATGTCATTTAAAATTATAGTTTATTCTTTTTTTAAATATACTTTTTATTGATTTCACAGAGGAAGGAAAAATGAGAGTAAGTTAAAAACATCCATGATGAGAGAGAATCATTGATCGGCTGCTTCCTGCATGCCCCACACTGAGGATCCAGCCCACAACCCAGGCATGTACCCTGACAGGGAATTGAACCTCTTGGTTCATAGTTTGATGCTCAACCACTAATCCATGGCAGCTGGAAGTTTATTCTTTTTTATATTGAGGTTTTACAAAATAGTACTATTTTGGACTCAATAATTCTTTCTTGTGGGCAGCTGTCCTGTGCAATGTAGAAGAAGCTTACCAGCATCCCTGGCCTTAATGACTCATAACATGTTAACAGCATTCTCTCCCAATTAGTGGTAATGATCAAAACTGGCTTCAGACATTAGCTAATGTTATCTGGGGGGGAAAAAAAACCTTGAGAGCCACTTGAATATAATAAAACCCACCATAGGAACTTTGTTTTGAAACAACATAATAGTTCTGACATAACCTAGGGATTTTGTCTATACATTTAGAAAAGCAATTGGTGATTTTCCAATTTTATAAAGATACCTGTCTGCAGGTCTGCTATGGATTGAATGTTTGTGTCCCCGTAAAATTATTTTTTTTTTAAATTTGTTGAAAATGTTTCAGCCCTGATCCTCTATGTGATGGCATGTGGAGATGGGGTCTTTGGGAGGCAGTTAGCTTTAGATGAGATCATGAAGGTAGAGCCTCTACAATAGGATTAACATCCTAAAAAGAAAAGATCTGAGCCCTCTCTTTTTCAGCATGTGAAAACAGCAAGAAGGCAGCCATCTGCAAATCAGGAACAGGATTCTTACCAGGCATTGAATTCATCTGACACCTTGATCTTAAATTTCTGTCTCCAGAATTATGAGAAATAATTGATCATTGTTTAAGCTACCCGATGTATCGTGTTTTGTTATAGAAGCCCAAAATGACTAAGGTAAGATCTTATTATTTAGAATGTGGGAAAATATCATAATGGTGGACTATTTCAGAATGGCACCACATTTTATGATGAATAATGTAAGTCATTAGTCATTAGTCATTTTATAGCAAAAAGTCAGTCTAGTTAATGATTTTGAACTATCTATAAAATAAACAATAATATTTCTACATATAAATTAAATATGCAAATTAATACTAATCATAAAGTTGCTCAATAATATTGACTATGTTTTTTTGTGTTGTTTTTTCTACTGTAAAAGTATTAATACCTCATATTTTCAAATTGTATATATTCTTGACTTTTTAAGAAATGACTAAGTAGGCTTCCCTGATTGGATAACTCAGTTGGTTGAAGCTTCATCCTCTAGACCAAAAGGTTGGGGGTTCAATTCCTGGTCAGGGCATTTATCTAGGTTTTGGGTTCTGTCCCCAGTCAGGGTATGTATAGAAGATAACTGATTAATGCTTCTCTCTCACATCATAGTTTTTTCCTCTCTCTAAAATCAATAAAACATATCCTCAGAGGAGTATTAATTAGAAAAAAGAAATAACTAATTAGGAATAGAAAGTTTCTATAGCATATATATATTAATGCATCCAAATCAATAGCACATATCTACCTATGAAATATAATTATATTAAGAAAGATTAAGATGTTTTGCTATATATATTTCACTTACTTTTGTCCTCAGAGTTCTTGATATTGAAATAGGAGATATGAAACTAAAATTAAAAGAATAGATTAAAAAATTGGAAATTCAAAATATAAAAAAAAGTCAGTGAGTTTAGAAAAGATGAAAACTACAATATAAATGTATGAAAATCCATTATTTTCTCTATATTTACCATTAATGCACTAAATTACATAATAAAAATCTATCTTCACAATGGGAAGCATAATACAGAGGGTGCAAAATAGGTTTTATAGTTTTTCATTAAAAATGTATGTTATGATTATTACAATAGCTTTACAACCTCAAAAAATGTCATAATACGGTGTAAACCCACTTTTGTTAACTCCTGTATATCCTAATAATAATAAAATAAAAAGAAATATCTTGGTCTGAAATAAAATACATCATAAATCTGCTGAGTTATGGAAGAAAAATGTCTTTGTAGCAAGGAGATATATTTTCATGGATGGACAGAATGAATAATGCAAGAATTATATTAAAACAGTAACTACTACTTATGTAATACAGTTTATATGCTACACATTATAGTTTACATAAATTTTTCCATTAATATTTACAAAAATTCTATGGAGTTGCTATTGTATGAAAGCCAAATTTGAAAAAATAAACCTATAAAATCACTAAGTAGATGAACAAATTTGTAAAACTAAGCAATGTCTGAGTTTCTAGCTACTACATTATTATTATACTATTAGTTCTTACATATATAATTTTGGTAAAGGTGCAGCTTTTACTAAATTCTGTCACAATAAGTTTAATGCATCCATAATTTACTTTAATAAGTATATTATTTATTATTTTTGATTATCAAATCATAATTTGTGTATAAATACAAAAAGGTATTTGATTAAAAAAATTTGATTAAATAAATCAAGAAATGATTATAATTTTATAATAAACCCATGTGTAGTGTCTAATATGTCAGGAACTGTAATGAGCTGTGTTCTGCTCTTTCCTGTTCATAGAGTTGTTGGTTTAGAACAGTGATGGGCAACATTTTGAGCTCGGTGTGTCAAAATTCGCCAAAAAGCTGAGCATAACTCGGGTGGTGTGTCACTTCAAGAAAAAAAACACATAATTTTGCGATATTTATAGTTTAAATAAAAAAAAATTAATTGTAATATATAACTGTATTTAATAAACCAAAAACTAATTATTTAACTTACTTGCTTAGTGACTTCTTTGTTCATCTGTCAGTCAGTTTCTTTTGTTGGTCTTGATATTATTTAACATGTGTGGGGTGCTGTGAACTAAGATAAGTGAGGGGGAGGGGGAATTCTTTCACTAACCTGCCTATTAGTGACCTTTTTGTTGCTCAATTTTATTGGCTAAACTTTCAATTGAAAGTTGGTATTTTGAACACTTCAAGCCCAAGCAAGCACTACTAACTTCACCTGTCAATCTGTTTCTTTTGTTGGTTTTTATATTATTTAACGCTGAGAATAAGGTCTCACAAAAAGTACATAGAGGGGAAAATTGTGAATAAGGCCATTGCTATATTTTTCATGGTGCTAAAAGTGTCTGGTAATCAGTTCCAGGAGCCCAAAATTTCTTGTTAGTAGTAGCACTCCTCTTGATTCTCCAAGTGGCACCTTTCCAGATTTTCAAGCTTTGACCTCAAGTCTACAAATACCTGAGTCCAGATGCTGTCTTGAAATTCTGCAAGTTGCATCTCCAAATCATCAATTTGCATCCATTGGAAACCATTTAATTCCAAACTATTGTAGACTACTACATCAGGATACTTAATTATTTTTATGGTCTGTTCTAATTTGATTAAATCTATCACTGAACTGGTCAAGTAATGAGTCTAAAACATGCTGGTTCTTTATATGCAAGGGTTCCATTTCATTTTGTACAGCTGCACTGGCCTTCTCAAAATACTTTGTTACTCGAAGAAAATAATTATAAGGTTTAGTTTGTACATCTTGCTTGAAAATTTTAAGTTTACTTTCAAAAGCTTTTATATATCCAAACATAACATCAATACTTTTAACAAAACCTTGTAACTTTTAGTTCAGTAATATGAACAGACAGATCTGTAAAAACATATCAGGGTGTTTACCCACTTATCATCATTGAGCTGAGAAAAGTTTCCCACATCCTTATCCTCAAGAAATACCTTAATTTCTTCAAAGCACCCCACAAAGCTTTCAAGAACTTTGCCTCAGCTCGGCCATCTTACATTATTGTACATCAGCAGTCCACTGTAGGTGGAATTAACCTCCAGAAACAGTGCAGAAAATTCTCGTTTGTGAAGGGGGTAAGCAGCTATTAAATTAACTATTTTTGTAAAAATTGACATTAAGTCATTTAATTCGGTGAATCCTGCCTTGGCACATGAAACCTCCTGAAGAATAATACAATGAAAAAGCACAATCGGATGTCCAATAGCTTCTGTGAACAATTTGACATATCCAAATTTTTCCCCCACCATGTTTGGTGCCTCATCTGTCGTCACTGACACAACTCTAGAGTTATCAATTGCAGTAGCCGAGGATGAAACGTCCTTCTCAGCATGCAGCCCCATACTTCTCTGTATGTGACCGCATGTTATCGCGTGTCATCAAAAATGGCTATGTGTGTCAGTGCTGACACGCATGTCACAGGTTCGCCATCATGGGTTTAGAACCATATTTATTATACAAAATTTTAATTTAAGTATCAATTTAATGCAAATAGGATAAAGACAAACTGAATTAAAGGTAAACTTGTAATGGTGCATTTAAGATAGCATGAAACTGAAAACTTCATTTATATGGAAATTTTGAAATAAGACTTAGCTTTAGTTCCATTTATTTTATGATTTTAACTGCCATATTTAGCCATAAAAATTCCAAATATATATTTCTATACTGATTCTTTAAAAAACTGCATATATTTATTGCCATTACAATAGCTTTGTTCATACTAAAATATTTTTAAAAAATAGAAAATGAAACAAAACTTGTGGAAAAAGCTTGAATACTTTTATGGTAATAAGTGAGAATCAAATTATTGGCTTATGTTTGTCTTTTAATTTGATCTAATAGATACTCTTAGAAATAGGGGTGATATTTAACAGAGGAAATTATTGAAAAAGTGTGAGGAAAAAAATTAAAAAGTAAAATCTTCAAGGAACATTATTTTTCATTTAATTTGAAACTGCTTGACATACATATGAAGTCTCTTTTGGCTTATAGCTTAGTGTGGTCCTGGGGAATATTCCATAGACTATAACATTATTCATGTAATTGTTGTTACAAATGATTTAAACTAATATTGCTTTATGCCGAGACCGCTTTGGCTCAGTGGATAGAGCATTGGACTGTGGACTGCCGGGTTCGATTCTGGCAAGGGCATGTACCTTGGCTGTGGGCACATCCCCAGTAGGGGGCATGCAAGAGGCAGCTGATCGATATCTCTCTCTCATCGATGTTTCTGACTTTCTATCCCTCTCCCTTCCGCTCTGTAAAAAATAAAAATAAAAAGAATAAGAAAAAATAAAAAATAAACTAATATTGCTTTAATTAGTTTTATAATGTATCTCTAATATAAAACTCATGTTTTATATAATCAAAATAACAACACACTAATGCACATATAATACTTCAAAATTTACGCATACTTACCACTTCAAAATTTACACAAAATATACTTTTGTCAGTGGAGGTCTATCAATCAGAATTTTAAAAGTTAACTCTTTTATAAAAATGATAATTCAAAATTTAAAATTATATTAGAGACCAAATGACAGTAGAATCAGAATTTGCCTTTTTGTGTCACTTTTATTGCCTCCAATTAGTACCAGCCCAGATGCCAGCAGAGTGGATGCGGATGGCCAATTCAAAGTGACACTGGTGCAATCTTCAGCCTATTAAATACAAGAAGAAAATAGGAGCACTAATGTGGTCCCTGATATTTGAAGTGTGTTTGCTTCTTATAATTCAATCTGATAACACTCTTCCTTGAATGATCAAAGCAAATTCTGTGTTTTCAGTAAGTTCATCTGCCTCTCAACAGGCAATAATAAGGAAACTTCACTGACAAAAACAAGTAATGAACTCTTTCTTATTAGGTCAAAGCTTTCATTTATGGTCACTGAGTGATACTGCTGTAAGAAATGAATTGTTAGATTTTTCTCTCTGCATTGCTGTTTCAAATCAAATGGAAACATTTTTCTTGGTAGAAATCATGTTAGGGTTTTTATCTGCTGTAACTCCTAAGAAAATTTATTTGACTGAAATTTTTTATACATTACCAAGAAACAGCTTCAAACTTGATATTAAAAATTTCCCCAAACTGAAAGGAACAAAAGGAGAGAAAAAGAGATACGAAGATAAAGAGACAGACACATATGTTTACTAAAATACAAACATTAGAATTTCAAGAACACAGATTTCCTTTCTTTTTTCCCATATTTTTATGTTAGACCACTAACAAAAGTGAATAATATGTAATGAAATAAATAACAATAATTACTAATTCATAATAAAAGTAGTAAACTGAATAATTTATTTTAATTATGTTTGTAATTATGAAAATGCATAAGTAGTTATAATTTTATGTTTAATGTAAATTAATTCCATAATTGACAATATTTTAGGTCTAGCTTTAATTCTATAAATATTTGAGGGTTTTTTTTCTGTTTCTAAAGTGGCTTTCATATTATAAAATTGGTTGCAATAAATTCATTTCCTATATATAGCTTCCCAAGATTTTTATTTTTATTTTTACTTATTATTATTTTTTTAATCTTTATTGTTCAGCTTATTAATTATATTGTTTCCCCTTTTTCTCCCCCTATAGCTCCCCTCCACCCTGTACCTATCCCACCCTCCACCCTCCCATCCCCCTCCCCACTGTCCTCTCCCATTGTTGCTAGATTTTTGTCCAGTCTCTTGCTGCACCTCCCACAACCCTTTTCTCCCCAAGAATTGTCAGTCCATTCCCTCTCTATGTCCATGTCTCTGTTATATTCACCAGTCTATGCTGTTCAACAGCCTATCAATTCACTTGATTTTTATGTTCATTTGTTGATAGATGTGTATTTGTTGTTCATATTTTTCATCTTTACCTTTTTCTTCTTCCTCTTCTTAAAGAATATCTTTCAGCATTTCATATAATGTTGGTTTGGTGGTGATGAACTCCTTTAGCTTTTTCTTATCTGCGAAGCACTTCATCTGACCTTCAATTCTGAATGATATCTTTGCTGGATAGAGTAATCTTGGTTGTAGATTCTTGCTGTTCATCACTTTGAATATTTCTTGCCACTCCCGTCTGGCCTGCATCGTTTCTGTTGAGAAATCCTCTGACAGTCATATGGGTGCTCCCTTATAGGTAACCAACTGTTTCTCTCTTGCTGCTTTTAATATTTTCTCTTTGTCTTTTGCTCTTGGCATTTTAATTATGATGTGCCTTGGTGTGGTCCTCTTAGGGTTCCTATATATTGGGGTTCGGTGCACTTCTTGGACTCTTAAGTCAATTTCTTTCACCAGGTGTGGGAAGTTTTCAGTCACTATTTCTTCAAAAAGGTTTTCATTGTCTTGGCCTATCGATTTTTCTGGCACCCCTATAATTCGGATGTTGGTATGCTTGAGGTTGTCCCAGAGGCCCCTTACACTATCTTCAATTTTTTGGATTCTTTTAGTTTCTTGCTTTTTCAGCTGAGTAGATTTTACCTCTTTGTATTTCAAATCTTTAACTTGGTTCTTGGGGTGCTCCAGGGCACTTTCAGGTCTTTGTATAATATTTTTTGTTTCAGTCAGTGTATGCTTAATTTCTGGTTGGTCCTTTTTCATATCCTTGAGAGTCTGCTTTATATCCTTGAGGGTTTCTTTCATTTCCTTGTAGGACTCATTCATTTCCACGTTGGTCTTGATCATTTCCATGTTGGTCTTGATCATTTCTTTGCAGCTCTCATTTATATCCTTGAGGGGGTTGTTCATTTTCTTGTAGGACTCATTCATTTCCTTTGTGGTCTTGCTTATTTCCTTATAGGCCTCGATCTTTTGTTGGAGCCTCTTAAAAAAACCCTATAACCGTGGTTCTGAATTCCATGTCCAGTCGTTTTTTTCCCTCCATTTCTTTCACATCTGATTTCTTTCCATGTTGCTGCATGGTGGCTGCTTCCCTGAGTTGGTCAATTAGCTTTGTGTGGTAGACTTCCTACTAGGGATAGTGGCTCAGCCTCCCCGGTTACCTGAGGTGGATATGGGCTGCACAGTCTTGCTGAAGTTAAGCTCAGTTAATCGTTGTTAGCACTTGGAGGGTTGACCTCCAGGCCAATTGTCTGTGAAGCTCAGCTGTGCTCAGGTTGGGTGGGCGGAGTCTCCGGGCCAAGCAGACAGCGTTAGCTCCACCCTATGCGGCCCCAGGGACTCTGTGCCAGGGGCAATGGCCGCCAGCACCTCTGAGAGAGAGCCACTGCGGAGCTCCACCAGCTGCCGGTTGCCGGGGAATTCAGACTTTCCCAAAATGAGTCTGCATGCACAATGTCTCACCCAGGGTGGTAAAACAAAGCAGTGTGACGGTTTTCCGAATGAGAGGCAAGTCGCGGTGTGCTCTCTGCGCCGTCATGGCAGCCGAGCTGTTCGCGCGAAAGCTGCCTTCTCCACAAGCCGGGAGACCCGGCAGCACCCGAGCTTCGGTGTGCCCTCCCACTGTCCAATTTTCACCCCATGTGATAGTGGGTTCCCTGGACTTCGCCCAGAGCTGGAGAATCAGTCCAGTGGGACGTCTTTGTCTCCCTGTTCGAGAAAACTGGCCGGTTTTCAGCCGCCCGCCCTCTCCACGGCGAGCACTCCAAACCTCTCTCCGCGCAAATCTTTCAATGCTGTTCGCTGCTGCTCCTCTGAGTCACAGTGTCTTATCTTCACTTTTATTTGTGGAATTTTCACTCGGCGAGCTTTCTGGTGATTCTGGAAGGTGTTTGTTTTTTCGTTAAGTTGTAATATTAAAATTGCTGATTATGACGGCAAGATAGGTGTTTTGCCTTTGCCGCCATCTTAGTTCTCCCGCTTCCCAAAATTTTTAAAGGAAATATTGAAAATATGTCTGATTTTGTACTTGAACAAAGGTACAAGAAGTATCAAACTTCCTAGATCTTTGACAAATCTCATGCTAAGAAAAGATAAAACTCATTCCCTTAAAGAAATTACTTTTATTACTCTTATTTTTCATATATGTAGTATAGAGCAGAAGGTGATTAAATAATTTCACCATGACTACACAGCAAGTATACTAGTAAGAAGAGACAAATTTGCACATGAATCAATTTGATCCCAAGCTCTCTGCTCTTGGCGATAACACTAAGTTGTCTTACATTTTTCAAGTGAGACATTGAGACCTAGATAAATCAATATACTCCTCAAAGTTCACAGAGTGAATTAGTGACTTGATTTGCAGGAAAAAAAATGTAATTCTAACCCCCCATTATTGCATTCATATATATCTGAACATGATCAAATAGGACTGGTTTCAGTATTGCACATACAGTATTCCTTGTGCATGCTATTTCCCATCCAATACTTCATTCTCAAAATTGTTTTTATAGCCATCGAAACATTTTAACAATAATTTTAATTAAGCACATCATCATTAAGGGATGGAGAAATTGACAGGAACAAAAAACAGACATCAAAATTACTTCATGCATTTAGCAACTGCCAAGGGTAGAATTTTCTGGAATTACATGACAAGATGTCCAAGAGAATTTGGTTCAGTCATACTTATATGTTAGTTGAAAGTGAAACTATTACCAGAATATATTGTTACTTTTAGCTATTTTTCAAGATGTGAGATTTGTTGCAGTTTATTGACATTCTAATAGTCAAATTAATGTACTTTTAGTTTTCTAATGCAATTAGTCTTACCTCCCTTCCTGCTGCCCCCAAAATAAATGTGTTTTTTTTTGGAATTTTCTCCTCTGGCAAAAAACAAAACATGATATTCATTTAAGCATTTTATTTTTTTAACAACCATTGCTTTTAGTCTAAATACTTTAGTAAACACCACTGATAAATGCACCGCACTTTGTGATTATTTCTATTCCAAAATAAATGTGGTTAATTACAAAAGAGGTGATGGGGTAATATTTATAAAGTCTATCCCCTGATTTTATAGCCCCCTAAAATTTATTCCATAATCTGAGCCCAATTCCTGCTCCTTTCCCTTTCACCTGCCTGTCAATTGTCAGTTTGAGAAACTTATATATATATTCTTCTCTTGAAAAATGATGAAAATTTTCACACAGTTAGTGATTGCAAAAGTTCTACAAGATTAATATTCATTGTGCTAATTGAAGCAAGAAAGTCTAGGTACAATTATTTAAGTCATTTCCCAGTGCACCACAGGTATTCTCCAAAGATGATGGGCAAATAGATTTATTTATTGCTCTCACCCCAAACTTCAGTTTGATGAATAAATCAGTTTGCATCTATGTGAAGCTCTCTTCCACATTAGCTTCAGTTTCTGCCTGCTCTGTTGTCTAAAAATAGAGAAATTATTCCCCCCTTACCCTAAGTTGAATATTACGGCTTTCATAATGCAATACTTCCATTAAATGCATATTCATTAATACTTTAAATACTAGTAGCTACAGCAAATTAAAGAAACAGTCCAGATATCTAGTTTATTTGAATAATATAATAAAAATCAGGGATCCAATAGTAATTATATAGTTAATATGGAAAGGAGAAACTTGACATATGGAGATTTTTAGGGTCACAGTCTGATGTCTTAGCTCAAGCTGTACAACCTAGTGATGGGCTGATGATAAAGTGTACATATATACCATGTGTGACATTTGTTTCATTCCATTGATAAACAAAACATTTCAAATATTGCTGGTTGTTTCTTGGGAATCCCAAGTCCTATCACACATTTTTAAAAATATTAAAGCCTGGCAAGTTTGGCTCAGTGGTTGAGTATCTGTCCACAAACCAGAAGGTCAAGGTTCATTTTCCAGTTAGGGCACACATGCCTGGGGTGCAGGCTCCATCCCCAGTGTGGGGTTTGTAGGAGGCAGTCAATCAATGACTGTCATTATTGATGTTTCTATCTCTCTCTTCCTTGTCCTTCCTCTCCCAGAAATCAATAAAAACATATTTAAGAAATATGTTGCCCTAGCTGGTTTGGTTCAATAGATAGAGCATCAGCCTGAGGTTTGGAGGGTCCTGGGTTTAATTTCTATCAAAGGCACCTGCCCGGATTGCAGGTTCAATCCCCAGTGTGGGTGTGCAGGAAGAAGCCAATCAATGGTTCCTCTCATCATTGATGTTTCTATCTCCATCTTCTTCTCTGAAATCAATAAAAATATTTTAAAAAGAATTATATTAAAAATATGATGTATCCTATGGAAATACCTACCATTAAGAGAATGTGTTGGTAAATGAGGCAAAACCCATGCAGAACCAAATTAAACCAACAAAGGAAAATAAGACAAAGATATTTCAACTCAGGCTATAGCTTATGACAAAATTTATTGTATAGAAACTAAGTAATGGAAAAGAATCAGCATGCACTTGAAACTGTACATTGTTCATGATAATTTTCTTTAATGTAATGGGGAAAAATAACCCACTTTCATTCCATTTTATAAAACAATAGCTAACTATGTCTGGAATTCACAGAATATAAAAAATAATTGAATATTTAGTAATAGAAAATTATATAGAATGAAACTGTTTTAAATTTAGTTTCAGCATTGGATCCTGAAACTGACTTACTTGGCTCCTACAGTATCAGAAATTCAGAGTTCCAGAGCTCTGTACTCTTTTCCAAAGAGGATAAAAAATAAATTTTCTATTTCCCCTCCATCAACTGTGTAAACTTTGAAGTACTCTCAGTTCTCCTTTTATCAAGTTCTTCCCTTTTTTCTTTGACTCCCCACATTTATTTTATTATTTCCACCAATACTTGTGCTGAGATAATTTATTTTCCTAGTTTTCAGTTTTGTTAGGAGGTAGGACTGTGTCAGTATTAGTTGTTGATGTGGTCCTTGTAAAAGTGCTGACTAATAGTCAGAATGCATAGGATTTTATCCTGGCACTGGTCCCTGGAAGTTCAGTGGTTGCCATCTAATACACCTGCTATCTTCCAGACCTTGGTAATGTAAAAAAAAAACAAAAACAAAAAATAAAAACACAAGCACAAAAGTTAGTAATGCTTCTTTTTAACTCTGGCAATTAAAAGAGAAGAAGAAAAATAATTCTGAGTTTAGGATAACTTAAACTGGTTTCTTTTTGTAGAAACATGGATGGACCTGGAGAGGATTATGCTAACTGAAATGCCAGTCAGAGAAAGACAAGTTCCCTATGATTCTACTTATATGTGAAATCTAATGAACAAAATAAACTAACAAAGTAGAGACAGACTCATGGATACAGAGAACAAACTGACAGCTATCAGAGGGAAGGGGAGTAGGGGAATGAGTGAGAAGGAGAAAGGGATTAAGCAAAGAAAAAAAATACTCATGGACATAGACACAGTATGGTGACTGCCAGAGGGACTATAGGGAGAGTTAGAAGATGATAAAGGGGGGATAAATTGTGACGGAAGGAGACTTGACTTGGGGTGGTAAACCTGCAACACAATGTACACATGATGTATTATAGAATTGTAGACCTGAAAACAATATACTTTTATTAACCAACTAGAGGTCCAGTGCACAAATTCATGCATCAATGGGCTTTGGTCAGCAGGTCAGTCCCAATTGGAGCTGACTGGGCTGGGCTGGCTGGGGGGAGGAGTCATGGGCAGTTGGCCGGCTGGCCCCATCCCTGGTCAAATGTCCAGTGGAGGGGACAATTTGCATATTAACCTTTTATTATATAGGATGTCACCCTAGTTAATTCAATATAAAAATAAAATAAAAATAATGGTTGTCTTTGGCTTTAAGAAGAGTAAAAGTCACTCTTGAATTTTTTTAATATATTCCTAAACATGGTTATCTAACACACTGTAATATTCAATGCAAGCTTTTTCTAAATACTATAGGTAAGCCAAAACTAAGATGCATATGGCCAAATTTTTACAAAGGAAAACAGAAAAAAGATAACTGGAAATAATTTAATTGTTCATCAGAAAGGAATGCATGTCAAAGCATAATTAAAATCCTCAACATACACACTCCTCAGTTACATATGTAAACACACAAAAAATTATATGTAAATTTTTAAACTTTAAAAAGTATAAAAATATATGTAAGTCATTTGAGAAGAAGAAATATATGTAATTGTGGCTGATAATAATTGTGAATGTATAAATGAAAATATACTTTATGTACATGGATGATGGAAAAATAGGAAAAATAAAGAAACTTAAAAACAATAGCAATGTGAAAATTTTAGAACACACTGTGTTAAAATACTTAGTGAAATCAAATATATAAGTAACTTCACTTAGGTAACATTGGCTATATTTTTAATCAGGTGGCTTATATATATCAATGAGTGATTTGTTCTAGCTTTAAAGACATAATTTGAAAATATGAAGGACCTGAAAATTTTTCTTTAGATAAACATCAAATCAACTTATAGAATGTGAACTATTATAGTTATTATTATTTCTTAATTGATTTATAATTTATATTATATTTCAAATTTCCAGAGGATTCAATGTGAGATTGTACAGATTTTATTTAAATCAAACAATGGTAAAAGTTCAGCAGAAGGTTAAACAAATCTGGTAAAGTGTAATAGGAAACACATAAAGTCTAAGAAAAATTAGGAAGTTTGCACATTAAGAAAAAAACATAATGAGAGCTTTAAGTTCTTAAGGACAATTTAAAAAATTGCAAATAGAATAGAAAAGAAAGGAAATGGTTTTCATATTAGAATACTTGAGAGAACTTGGGGAAAATTTCTATTCCTAAGGCAATTTTCATAGAGCATCAGGTGGTGCCCTTGACAAAGATCAAGGTCTAAAATGAGACAGTTATAGAACAAGTAGCATAACTCAAGTCCAATAAATCACCAGGACCATATGGTATATATCCAAGATTTCTAAAGGAAATAAGCAAACTAGCACAGATACAGGGAGGGGGGAGGGGAGTGTGTAATAATTTTAATGGTAGCAACTGCTTTTAGATTGGAATATTACTAATTTGGTACCTAGAAAATAAAAGCAACATTTTAGAAGAATGTCAAATAAAGACTTTTATATGCACTTGTATTAACCAGTGAGGTTAGGTAATCTTGAATATTTCTATACTGTTCTTGCTTTATCATTTCTGGATTCCTTTTATAACCAAGATTTTCTGCCTTCTCTCTTCCTTATCTTGGATGTTCTTCCCAACCACCCATTGCTTAGTAAGCCAGTGGTAAGCATCCATAGGTCCTGAAATTTATTCCAACCTGTTGGATTAAAAAACTGGTGAATTACCTCTGATAATCACACTGGTCCTGCCTCAGAACATTTACAGTTTTTACTCTTGTGGATTATTGTTGTTGTTGCTGTTTTTTAAAGTGATGACAAGTTGGAATATACTGGATTTTAAACAGAACTAGTATTTCTACACTTTGTTTTTCAGACATTAGTTTTGTTACATGGTTGTGGAATTTAGTTAGGGTTGTTCAAAATATCTATCAATTTGCAATTTGAAAAGTGAATATTTAAATGAATTTGTCAGTTTACTTTTTATTGAAGTATCTAAAAAGTATGCTATTCATAAATGCATAATTTCAAATAATTTTACATGCATATGCACGAATGTAGCCTCCAGCTAAATTATCATAAAGCACATTGGAGTAAATGGGTTAATATTCATTCTTTGTACACATTATACCTTACAAAATTGTATAATTATTTTTCTCCCTTTCAGGCCCACCCTGTTTCTCACTACCAGGAAATAATCATGTGCTAATGTTTCATTGATTTTTACATATCTCAATGAGGCTTATTTCAAATGTCATGATTAAAAATATTCAACATTCCATTGTTTTTAAAGATATCTAGTGAAGTCCTTGAAGGTCCCACTTACACTTGAGAAGCAATTAACAGTGGTGGAAATAACTTTTAACACAATTGACAAGATAAAATAGCTTAGTTTCCTTCTGGATAAACTAGAGGCCCAGTGCACGAAATTCATATGCTTGGGTGGGTAAGGGAGTCCCTCACCCAGCCTGCACCCTCTTACAGTCGGACATCCTTAAAGCTGCTGTGGAGGTGGGAAAGGCCCCCGCCACTGCTGCTGTGCTCACCAGCCATGAGCCCTACTTCTGGGCTTCTGGCTGTGTGGTGCTCGCCCTGGGAGAGCGTACTGACCACCAGGGGGCAGCTCCTGTGTTGAGCTTCTGCCCCCTGTTGGTCAGTGCACATCATAGAGACCAGTCATTCTGCTGTTCAGTCAATTTATACATTAGCCTTTTATTATATAGAATATGGAACATTAGACTCTCTGTCTTCAGTCACTTACTGCTGTAACATGCTATGGTTTTATGAACTTAAAACAAACAACAAGGCACTTACTGATTTTATTCATGATTAAACTGAACTCTCACTTTGGATTAGCAGAAGCAATTCTGGTGGCTTCAAATCTCCTCATCATGGAGAAAGCAGGCATTCCTTCAAAAATACTGCTCCTATACATATCCAATAGTAAAAAATTGTAGATGTCCCCTTTACTAAAGTTCCATCAACATGTTTCAGAATCGGTAACAAAAGAAACACAATTTCAACAGTGGTTGCAACTCCCCTGAAATGACTGGAATGAATCAATTAGGTCCTTAGTGGTTTCCACTCAGATGGGAAAACTGAGGAGTTGCTGGCAAAGACAAGATATTACAGCCAGCCAGGAAGTGAGATTGTCTTATAGGTTCCAACAGTGAAAGACTTGAGACTATTAGTGAGGGAACTGAAGCTTTAGGAATTTCTAAAATGTTAACCCTTGGACACAGGGGTGGTGAGGGCCTGGGAGAGGGGGTGGGGTGGGACTGGGCTGGAAGAGGTTCAGTGGGGAAGGAGTACCTATGTGATACCTTCAACAATAATGATTTAAAAAAAGAAAAATAAATAAATAAAATGTTTGAACAGGCAACATCTGCTCTGTTTATGGCCCCAATATCAAGTACAGCAAAGGCAAAGGGTATCAACAAGGGGCTGTTCTGATGCAATAAGTTCAGCCAGGGCAAAATACCCTTTTTAAGATGGAAGATTTTAACTTTTCCATTCATTATTGTAAATAACAAAGAATTAAGCTTTTAAGTAATAGCATTTTGAAAATTGGAAAAACTCTTTCTTAAAAAATATATATATTTTTTTATTTTTCAGAGAGGAAAGGAAAGGGATAGAAAGTTAGAAACGTCAATGAGAGAGAAAACATGCATCAGCTGCTTCTTGCACACCCCCTACTGGGGATGTGCTGGCAGCCAAGGTACATGCCCTTGCCTGGAATTGAATTCAGTCTGCAGGCTGAAGCTCTATCCAATAAGCCAAACCGGTTTCAGCTGAAAAAACTCTCTTAATGAAATAGTTTTAGTTCATCTTATGCTATCAAGAAATTGTAAGGCTTCTATAGGACTGTTTAAGCCAAGAAATTTAGATACTATGTTTTGTTGTGTTATCTAGCAAATGGTTAAGCATTTTCATAGTGTTATACATGTAGTTTTTATTAATAAGGTTAGAAAATGTTTCAGTAATCCCACTGGAGTATAATCAATTCATCTTAATTCTTTCCATGTACTTCACGAAGTCTCCAGTGATGTTGATTAAAAAGTAATAATAATAAAGTAGCACAGGTCCCATTCAGAGAAAAAATTTTTAAATGTTGTTTGTTTCACTAAAGCCCAAAAGTCTTCCACTACTCTTTAGCAACTTTGTCAATGACTCCTTTCATGCTATATTTCCTCTATTGTATATCTGAGGAATTAGAAAAAACAAATAAGGATAAAATAAATTTATTATTTGCTAAAAATTGGACATCGCAAGTGAGTCTAAAATAGGAAATCCCAGGAAGGTTTAAGTAATTATTAAGATATTTCTTTAAAAAGTATTATTAGGGGAAACTGACCATGAAAATGAGTAGTTTTCAAAAAGAAAACATAAAATAATAATAAAAATATTTATTTTAGCTTTGTTTTGATTTTTTCTTTAACTTAGAATTGAGAAACCAAATATGCTTAAACTGGATAATCTGAAAATCAAGGATATCTACACTGAAATTTCTCTTTTCTACACATGTCATTTATTCTCTCTAAAGAATATCTGAGGAGACATTTTCCTTTTTACTCTGAGAGGCAGTATAATGTGGTAGAAAGTACATTAGGCTTATGCCCTTTATCTTATGCAAAGTCGATTGTCTCTGGTTCTCCCAATTCTTCATCAAAATACATAACCCTGTAAGTAGGTAATACTAAATTCTTGTAAAGAGCGGGTATGATAAAATTCAAATGCAAATGGTCAATAAATTGATTTTTTGGTCTTTTTCTGTGTTCTCAAATATAGTAAAAGCATCCCTTAATGCAATAAAAGCAGTGGCTTTTTACAAGAGATAACATATTTATTAAAATGATGAATAAGTTTAACAACTGTAGGAAACTGGAAAAAGAAAAAGATTAGAACCAAAATAAGCAGTAGAAAATAAATAATAAGAATCAGAGCAGAAATCAATGAAATTAAATATAGGAAATCAAAAGAGGGAAAAAATCAATGAAACCAAACAATGGTTTTCTGAAAGAATCAATAAAATCTACATGTCTCTTGGCAGGCTCACTTAAAAAAAAAAGGAGAGAGAGCAGGAGAGGGAGGATAGTAAAAGTACAGCTATAACAACAAAACAATAGATAAATTGTACTACATCAAATTTTGTAAAAGTATATGTTTCAAAGAACACCATTAAGAAGGTAAAAGGCAATCCAAAGAATAGAAGAAAACTTACTTCATAACAAATTTATATCAAGAAAATATTTTTATAAATGACTTACAACTTGATAGTAAAGAGAAAAATAACCCAATTTAAAAATGGGCAAAGTGTCTGAATAAGCATTTCTCCAAGGAAGACATGCAAATGGCCAATATGCACATAAAAACATGATCAACCTCATTAGTCATTAGAGGAATAAAAGTCATAAATTTATGAGATACTGCTTCATGTCTCTTAGGATGACTTAAGTAAAAAATATAGCAATTAGGTTTGATGAGGATGCGGAGAATTTTGAATCCTCATACACTGCTGGTGGGAATGTACAATGATGCAGCCAATTTTAAAAACAGTCTGGCAGTTTCTCAAGCAATTCAAAATAAAAAAAATAATTTAAAAAACAATAAAATAAACATCTATAATACTTTCAATGATAAAGATAAATTTTAAAGAAATAAGCAAATTGCTCAAAAAAATAGTTGCCATATGACCTAGTAATTCTAATCCTATGTTTATACCCAAGATAAATAAAAACAAACATTAATAAATCTTGTAAATGAATGTTCATGGTAGTGTAATTTATAATGGCCAACAGGTGGAAACAATCCATGAATCAATAAATGAATAAATACAATTTGGCATGCCCATATAATTAATTGTTATTCAGCCACTAAAATATATAAAATAGTTCCATGGCAAGTGTAGCTCAATGGTTAAAATGTCATCCCCACACCAAAAGGTCACAGTTCGATTTCAGGTCAAGGGCATTGGGTATCATGTTTCATCCCAGGCCCAGGATTGGACACCTGTGGGAGGCAACCAATAAATTTGTCTCTTTCATCTCTCTCTCTCTTTCCTCTCTTTTTCTTCCCTGCCACCTCCCTTTAGTCCATTCTCTCTTTAAAAAAAAAAATCAATGAAAAAAATATCCTCTGGTGATGATTAACAACAAAAACTATATATATAGTTTAACAACTGTAGGAAACTAGAAAAAGAAGAAAAAATTAGACCCAAAATAAACAGAAAAAATATATATAGTAGTGATACATGCTAATATATGGATGAATCCTAAACATATTATGCCAAATTAAAGAAGTCTGCCACAAAAGATGTCTTATAATTTCTTTCATATGAAATACTCAAAACAAGAAAATATATAGATATAGAAGGTAGATTAGTGGTTGTTTAGTGGTATGAAGAGAGATAGTAATATAGGAAGGTGGTGGCTAAAGAGCACAGGGTTTCTGTCTGAGGTGTAAAAATGATCTAAAAATTGACTGTGGTGATGGTTGCACATATCTGTGATTGTGCAAAAGAACACTGAATTGTAGAGTTTGAAGGAATGTACTGTATATTATGTGAATTATATCTCAATCAACCTATTTTTAAAAGAAACAAAAAGCAGTCTTTGCTGGTGTGGCTCAGTCTATTGAGAATCAGTCCATGTACTGAAAGGTCACTGGTTCAATTTTTGGTCAGAGCATATACTCAGATTGCAGGTCTGACTCGTGCTAGAGAAAATCTATCAATGTTTCTCACATTGATGTTTCTCTCTTTCCCTCTTCCTTCCTTTCTCTCTAAAAATCAATAAAAACATTAAAAAGTAAAGAAACAAAAATAAATTACATTGAGGTGCTGTGACAAAAAAGTAAAAAAAAAATATATAAGAAAAAGAAAAAAAGAAATTTCTCTAAACTCTATACAAAATAGAAATTAATGATTATTGGCACAGAGCAGACAGACTGTGCAATTCAAAATATTTAAAGATCCATTCAAACTTCCATTTGCTATCCCATTCATTATCAAGGTGTTTTTTCTATCTGCATGGTTAAATGACCTTATATCCACTTACTAGTATAGTCTATAGGAAGGGGGAAAGATGCTTAGAGCAAAGAATTTGAACTTTAAGAAGATGATCTGGAAAATTGCACAGATTAGTTTTGCTTATAAGCCATTGGACCAAACTCATGTTCAAAGCTAAGCTGTAAGGAAGATTCAGATCTGAGTACAAATACAGCTAGTAAAAATACTGAGATTCTGTTGTGCAAAGGGGAGAGCGGGAAAGAAGTGGGGGGGGGGAGGGGGGGAGAGAGAGAGATAGAGAGAGAGAAGTAAAGAAAGGTAGATGATACTAAGAGATAATTAGTTGTCTCTATCATACAGTACTTCTAGGTCTCAAATCTTCAGAAGGTTTTTTATTATAATTCTAGGTCTCAAATCTTCAGATGGTTTTTTTATTATAATCCCAGTCATGACCTAGAAGGCTTTATACTTTCTGACCCTCTCATCTCTGACCTCATCACCTTTCGCTTTTTGCTAATTACATCAATCTGAACTTTCTATTTACTTCTAATATTATACCAAGCTTACTTTTAGGGGCTGTATATGTTGTCATTCGCTATTCCTTGCATTGGTTAAGACTGTCTTTCATATTCTCCATACGTAGATCTTTTTCATTACTCATTTTTCAACTATTTAAAGATATTTTCCCTGGCCATCAAAACTAAAGTATGCCAATTACTGTTGTTTTCATTATTTTGTTATTTTCCTGCAATAGTGATATCCATTACCTGTAATTAGTGCATTCATGAGAGTCATAGTTATTTCTGTACTTAATAATTAAAATTAGTATTTCTAACATACTCTTATTTTTTTTAAATCAATATTTTACCCACACAATATAATCTCACATAAGATTAGAGATTTTGCATTTTTCACGAATCTTGATTTGACACAAAACGTACATAATGATTTGTAAAATGAGTGACTGAAAATAAAAATTCAGGTGATGGTCAGCAGGATCAGAATGGCTTAGTGACTGAGTATTGAACTATGAACCAGGAGGTCACAGTTTAATTCCTGGTCAGGGCAAATGGCAGAATAGCTGGCTTCATCCCCAGTGGGGGGGGTGCAGGAGGCAGCCTATCAAGGGTCTCTCTCATCATGATGTTTCTATTTCTTTTTCCCTTTCCCTTCCTCTTTAAAATCAACAAAAATATATATTTTTAAACGCACTTGACGGTAAAGAAGTGAAGGGACAAAAAAAAATGCAGAGAAGAAACACTTTATATAGGGCTCAGATTGTGGGAGGAGTGGAGGTGGTTTTGTGGAAGGAATGTCCAAAGATCTAAAGTATGGTTTTAAAAGTAGCCAGCTGAAGGAAAGGCAAAGGAAATGGTTGAGAAAGCTTAAAGATCAAAACAAAATAACAAAATTTACTCACGAACCTTAAAGAAGAGTATTGGTGCAATGTGATATATTACCAGAATGGAATGATTAAAAAAATCAAGACTGGAAGAGAAAGTTAGGGTCAGATTTTGATAACATTATTTATAGAGTGGTTGTAACAATGTAGGATAAATTCACTCTCACCATATGTTATATTCCTTAGTTTTACTCTGATTGATGCAGAACTTCACAGGCCTTGTTAACCTTTAAAAAAAAGGCCACAGTGAGAGGCACACTGTTTATTTGAGATAAAAGACAATTACAATTCTGGGAATCACTAATTCAGGCAGAAACCCAACAATGTTCTGAATATAGTGTGGAAGTAAGGGATTTTTTATGAGAAAGGAAAGATAAATAATTACATGAATAGACGGAAGGAATTTATGTTGATGCTAAGACTCTAAGGAAAATTTTTCTACTGGTACTAATAAGCTAGGTTCCTCTTTGGTAATACATGGCTGGTTACTGACTCTAAAGAGCATCCAAGATCATCAGTCTGCAGTCAAGAGGCCTACTTTCCTGTTAGCTTTAAAAATAATTGCCTGTAAGACAATGTGGGCTGGACTCAGAATGAAGTTTTTTCCCAGTTCAAACATCCCAAAGATGCAAGGAGTAAGACATGCAAATCCTCTGAGGTAGAGCTCAGATTTCATTTTGACCTGGCTCTGTCTGTATCATTTTTTTCCACGTTTTTTAAATAAAGAAAAACCTCACACAAACATAAAAATTACCCTGTTCCAATTTCAAACTTTCAGATAACATTGCTTTCCAATGCTCTAGTACTTTATTATCTTATTTTCATCACCAGCGGTCTCCTCTAGATGCTCACAGCACAGACGGCTAAGACATTCCATACCAAACATTACAAAGGAAAAGGCTTCAGCATTTTATGTCCAAGCACAGGCCTATAGGGCTGAGGTATAAAAGTACCAGTGTTATAGGTTTCAGAAAATGTCTGAGAATATTACACATAAAGGAAACAGAATACTTGTAATCTTAAAATTTCCATGGCAGACATTTAATTTTCTTTATTTTTTTTCTCAACACAGCCTTAATCTGTAATACCTGTGTTTCTTAACAATGCATAGTGCTGTTCCAGAGGCAAGGCTGGAGTGTCCTTCTGAAGTGTCTCATGGAAAATCACTCCTAAATAGCCCAGTAATGGGGGAGGTTTCTTTCAGCTTTTCAGAGCTGAAGGCTTGGGTCTCAGCAGGAGGAGTTCCTCTTTTATCCTTCCCCTGGGAGAGCACCATGGACTGCCTGTGCCCTGATCTTCCTAAGGAGATGAAAGAGCTTCATCTCTATTGTGCATCCACATGTTAACTTACATTTTCATTGCTATGGAATTCTACATTAGAGAGTAAATTTTCAGACACTTCAGGACAGGATGGAAGCTGCAATATAAAACTGTACAACCTCCCCGCTAAAACCTGTTTTTCACCTTCTTAAGTTTAATGGTTTATGATTAGAAAGATGCCTAAACTTACTTCAAATCAAAGTTCCTTTTTTTAAAAAAAATTGTCATCAGTAACACTCAGTCCCTTCCGAGAGAATCACATGGTGGCGACCACAGAAAGGCAGGATCACATGGGCTCCTCTGCTGCTACGTCAGTAGCCTCCTTGTCACCTGCCATGTTGACCCAAGGTGATCGTCGTTCTTGGCTGAGACAGTCCTGAGGAACTGCTCACAGCACCATTTGGGGCAGGAAAAAAAGGAACTTCTCCTGTTTTCAATCCTGGTGTTAGGCCCTTCTCTTTCATCTCTCCCAGTCCAGCAATGATGCCACAGTAACTAATAATGAGTTTTACTGAAAATTCAGGATAATGAAGCAACATGGGTATAACCTAAAACTACCTCATGGGCACCAACCACTCCTACGATTGTCTGTCAGGCTTGATCCTTTCCTAAGAGTTGTGGTATCTCAGCCACAGTCACACTTATGCTTCCGTGTCCCCTACTTTTTTGGGGCAGACCAAACTGCATCCAAATTCAAAGTTAGGAAAATAGTTTTCCCACCTTTCTTTTAAAGCCTTTGTTCTCTAGGCCCATTCTTGGTGAGTTTTTAGAAGAATTAGGAATAAAAGGGAGTTTTCCCTCCTAGAAAATCTGTTCTTTCACACTCAGGATTATTCTTTGGACTCAGGACTCCAGCTTAATCTAATTTATTATTAATTGTTTCTCAAAATCTGAATAATTCAGGTTTAAATGATACTACATTCAGGAAGAACAGCCCAATTCAACTATAGATGCATCAAGCACAGACCATTTTTTTTACCATGGTTATTAAAAACTCCAAAAAATCTTGGGGTTCATAATCACTTGATTACATTTCCATATAATAGATTTTTGTACATTATATTTTCTCTTAATAATAATTAACATAATCAATAAAATCCTCATTAAATCAGATATGTTGAATATAAACTAATTTGGTTAATTCTTATACTTTAATGATTTGTGTTCCTCCACTAAAGTTTTGAAGACAATTTCCACTGAGACACTTGCCTTTCAGTCAAGCCGATTTAACATATATATTTCATATTCCTATGATGGGATGTTTGAGTAAATATTAGGACAAGTAATTTGCTCTTCTACAGAATAAAAATAGAAGACGGATTTTTTCACTTTAGGGGACTCTCTGATTAGATAAGAGCCCATTGCAGAATGCTCCATCAATGTCCTGGGGCTTTCTCATTGTTCTCAGTCCCCTTGAAAAAAATCATAAAATTATACTTTACAAAGCATTTTATATATCCACAACAATGTTTTTCAAATTAAAAATTTAGACCAGAGCATTACATAGATGATATATTTAATCCATTAAAAAAACTTTCAAATAAAATTTAGGGATTCAATTAGTATTGAATCCCTACTTACTTACAAGGGTGGTAAAATGTAAAGAGTAATTAATTGTCTTTTTGGAAATAAATTCATATAAGCAAATATAAAAAAAAGTTTTACAAAATCCCAGTATTAAACAATATCCCATCAAAAAGTCCTAAACATAAGTAAAAAATTAAAATTTACAAAACGTTTCAGGATTCTCATACAGAAACTAGAGCACTGGCTCTGATAGGTTCATAAAGGTCAAATACTGTCTCATTCTTTTAATAGTTGGAGCCCACTAATGCAAAGAGTGTCATTATTTCATGTGTATTCTGGGTTGCTCAGATACATTAACCATAAATTGTCATTGAAAACCAGAAGATTTTTATGCGTAACAGAAGCACTGTTCAAATTACAAGGCAAACCAAGAACACCCTAGGTAGACCCTCTACCACTGACCTATAAACTCTTGTACTCTTCCCTGCAAACAAGTTGGCCATTATCCTTTTTTAACTGTCTTATACCACCTAACATTTTAACATAATGTTCTCTAAATGCCTCACATTTTCACAAGTTATTACTCTCCTATATCACTCTAATATTCAATAAAATCTCATATAACACACACACTATCCATGCAAAGGTTAATTATTCTTTCCTCAGTCATTCAACATACAATTATTGCTTGCTCTTCCTTAAAGCTTGGGACTAACTACCTCTGGCTGGAAAAGAAGAAAATAAAGGATCCCTTAGGCTTCTAGAGTTAAACATACTGTTGTGCTCCATCTTTAAAATAGTAATTTGAATGTATTCAAAAATAATTATTATTTAAGATTTTTCAGTGATAATAAACAAAAGTATTAGAGATCTTTAATAAAATTCTATATAAGCAAATATGTAATAAGTGCTTGAATGAAATATTATATTATATGCTCTGAACATTTTTTAAAGCCATAAATCTAAAAGGAATTTTCATCTTAAAAAAAAGAAAAAAGGAATGTGCATTACCTATAACTAGAGGCCCAGTGCACAAAATTTGAGTATGATGTATGAGTCCCTCAACCCAGCCTGCACCTTCTCTAATCTGGGAGCCCTACCAGGATCAGGCCTAAATGAGCAGTTGGGCATCCCTCTCACAATCCAGGACTGCTGGCTCCCAACTGCTCACATACCTGCCTTCCTGATTGTCCCTAACCACTTCTGCCTGCCAGTCTGATTGATGTCTAACTGCTCCCCTGCAGGCCTGGTCGCCCCCAACTCCTCTCCCCTGCAGGCCTGGTCCCTCCCAATTGTTCTCAGTCCCCTTGAAAAAAATCAGCTAAAATTATACTTTACAAAGCATTTTATATATCCACAACTGCGTGCCCACAACTGCCCTCCCCTGAAGGACTGATACTTTCCACTGCCCTCCCCTACTGGCCATCTTGTGGTGGCCACCTTGTGTCACATGGGGGCAGCCATTCTGTGTGTTGGAGTGATGTCAATTTGCATATTACACTTTTATTAGATAGGATAGAGGCTTGGTGTACTGGTGGGGGTCAGCTGAAGGGAGTCCTGAATCAGAGTGGGGGTTCACTTGGGGTGTCAGGTCGCCTGGGCAAAGGGCCTGTGGTGGTTTTCAGGCCAGCCACACCCCCAGAAACCCAAGCAGAGTTCCTGGGATCTGGGATTTATTTATCTTCTATAATTGAAACTTTGTAGCCTTGAGCAGAGGCCTGGGCATGCCAGGGTGTGAAGGAAGTTTGGCTTCCTGTATCACCAGGAAAATACCAGCCTCCTGCTCACTCCATGGCTGCAGATATCTTGGTTGGATTAATTTGCATACTAGCTCCTGGTTGGCTGGTGGGCATGGCTTGTGGGTACAGCAGAGGTATGGTCAATTTGCATATCACTCTTTTATTAGATAAGGTAATAAAAGCATAATATGCTAATTAGACTGGACAGCCAAATGACCTTTCAGATGTCATTCCATACATCTTTCTGGATGAAGCTGCCAAGGTGGGGCCCAAGGCAGAGGCAGTGAGAGGTGATGAGGCAGGCAGGCAGAGTGGTTAGGGGTGGTCAGGTAGGCAGGTAAACAGTTAGGGGCCAGCTGTTCTGCATTGTGAGAAGGTGCAGGCTGGGATATGAGATGCTCCCCTCTCCCCATGCACAAATTTTGTGTACCAGGCCTCTAGTACACTGTAATAGTAGAATGGGTGAATATATCCTAAAGAATATAAATAATCATTTCTCCTGAGTGATATAAAGAGTCATGCAATCCCATTGTAATGGAATCAGGCATTTGCCTCCTGTCCATTCTTCCTTCTAGTAATAACACTGTGATTCACTGTTGAGGGATCATCTCCAAGCAACTTTACCTTATATGGTAAGTGGATTCATTCTCCACTTACCCTGTACCATATTCTGGCTACAGGAATAAACCCATGACTAAACCCAACCTAATCACACATTCCTTGTTTTAAGATGAGCACCTGTCTAAAGTCAAAACAATGAAACCCACGACCCAAAGTTAAATCTTCTCCTGTCATCATATGTAAGGATACCCTTTCCTGCCCCCTCCACATCCCTCTGGTAACTACCACACTATTGTTTGTGTTCACAAGTTTCAAGTTTTAAATCCCACATATAAGTGAAATGAGTGTATTTTCATATCCTCTTCCTATCTTCTCACTGTTTGAGTGGCTTGTTTGTTGGTTGTTGGCTTTTTCCATCCATATTGTTGCAAGTGGCACTATTTTATCCTTTCTTATGGCTGAATAACCCATAATATATGTACCACATTTTTTATCCAGTCCACTATTGTAGGACAATTAGGTTGTTTCAATGTCTTGGCCACTGTGAATAATGCTGCAATGAACACCGAGGGGGCATATATCTTTGCGAATACATGATTTCAAATATATTGGGTATATACCCAGGAGAGGGATTGCCAGGTCATATGGTAACTCTTTGCTTAATTTTTTGAGGAGTCACCAGACTGCTTTCCATAGAGGTTGTACCACTCTATATTGGTGAATGAGGGTTAAATATTTTCTACAATCTCTCCAACATGTGTTTTTATTTGTCTTGTTGATAATGGCCATTTTGTGTGAGGTGGTATCTCATTGTAGTTTTAATTTGCATTTCCCTAATTGCTAGTGAGCTGAACATCTTTTCATACATCTATTGAGTATTTGTATGTCTTCTTGGAAAAGGTATATTTTGAGGTCCTCTGCCCAATTTTTGGTTGGATTATTTAGTGTTAAGTTTTATGAGTTTTTAATATATATTGGAAATTAAACTTTTGTCAGAGTTACTGTTCGCACATATTGTGCCCCAACCGATTGGCTGCCTTTTTGTTTTGTTGTTGGTTTCTTTTGTTGTGCAGTAGCTTTTTAATTTGATATAGTCCCATTCGTTTATTTTTGCCTTACTTCCCTTTCCTTTGATGTCAAGTTAATAAACTCTTCTCTACAACCAAGGTCCATAAATTAAACCACTTTAGAAAAAAGAAGAAAGAGACTGGAACAAAGAAGTTTGATATGCTAATATAGTTTCAATATCTGAAGGCAGATATTACTTTGAAAGCAGCTATATTTTTCAGTTGCGTGATATAATAAACTTTTCATTTTCATTAATTGATCTCACTCTTCATTTTTTAATTTTTAAAAAATCAACAGTTTGTTTTACAATCAAGATTACAGACCAGGCTAATCTTTCATCATAAAAGAGGTATGGGAAAATTGAATGATATTCCAGTGAGAGGAGGAAAATAAACAAAGAAAATGATCCAAGGATTTATGCTTAATGTGGTGCTTAGCTAGAGATAGCATAGGGAAGGAGGTTCTCATAATGGAAAATATGCTGTACAGAGAAGTCAGTGACAAGGTCATGCACATTCTTCAATGTCAGAACCAAAAGTTAGAATTTTATTCTGCAGGCAAAAATGTGTCAGATACTATTTTAGATAGAGTAGAAGAATGACATGATCAGCTGTGAAACTTTGGAAGATTATGCTGATGACACTCTATTGGGTGATTTCAGAAGAGGAAACTAGAGAACAAGTTGCAGAGTCATGTGTTTGATACAGAGGAATAAGCACTCTTGTGCAAGAGCTGTACCCAAAGAAGATAAAATGAATAGGAAAATAAAGTCTTCTGATTAATTCAAGACTTTCCCAATAAAACGGCCCTGTCAATCTTTTTATTATTTTTATTTACTAAGGTATTATATGTGTGTCCTTTACCCACTTTGTCTCCCATCACCCCACTCATGCTCTCACCCCACTAATGTCTGTATTCATTGGTTAGGCATATATGCATGCATATAAGTCCTTTGGTTGATCTCTCCTCCTTACCCCCACTCTTCCCTGCTTTCCCTCTGAGGTTTGATGGTCTGATCAATGCTTCTCTGTCTCTGAATCTGTTTTTGTTCATCAGTTTATGTTGTGCATTATATTCCACAAATGAGTGATATTATGAGATATATTTATAAAACATTGTGAAGATCATGATAAGATTGATGTGAGTGAAAAATATGTAAAAATATAAAATAAAGTTTACTTAGAGTTCCTAGGTTCAGTTACTAATAAATAGAAACAAAAGGCATTAGAGACTTTTCACATTTAATTGAGATAATAATATAAAAAAAGTCAGTTTGGTCACACATTAAAAAGTAATCTATGTGTATTTGTGTGTATGTGTGTGTGTGTGTGTGTGTGTGTGTGTGTAAGGCTGTGTGCAACTTAAATTTTACAAGTGATGGTGCAATTGTAAACTGTTCCAAAGCCCATGTAACATAGTTGAAAATGTCACTTGAAATGCCATTACCCTGTCCAAAATCTCTGTGAAAATCTGCCTTTGATATAAAAAAATATTTAAAAACAAAAAATGTTTGAGAAGAGTTTATTACAATTCACTTTGTTTGATTGATATTACAATTCTTTAAATATGATGAGTAATCACATTTTTAAAGTCATAATAGTACAAAAATCTAGGTCAAAATTAGAGTTTAAACAAGAACACTGGTAATGGAATTATTAATGGGGGGCGTGTATATGACTATAATGGATTAGAAGAGTCAACATGTCAAATGCTTTAATTATATTAAAGAAGTTAGCATGACATTCACTTTCTGGTATATGAAAGAGATATTTATTCATATATAAATATATATATACACATATAAATACACATATATATGTATATATATGTGTATATATATATATATATATATTATACTTGGAATGACATATTACTTGGAATAACAAAGATTTAGCTTCTTAAAGGATCAAAGGTAAGAGTGACTGATATTCCAAGTATTTCTGAAATTTATAAAGAAGGAAATTTGATTATTAGGAAGGATTGATTTAAACTGGAGGAAGAAAGAAAAGAAATTGAGAAAAAATATAAAAGTTTTAGAAATATACATAGAGTACAGCAAAAGCATATTGTGAACCCTATAGCAATCACTAAAATAAATAATACATCCATAGATAAATAGAAAGTTGTATAGATAGTATATTTAATAAAGTTATAAAGAAGATAAACTTGAATTCAAAACTTTTCTCAATTAGCCCACATGAAGATAGGGTAGATGGGATATAAATGTTCTCCAAAGAAACAAAACAGATGCATATATGCATAGAGAGATAGTTAGAATATAGATAATAGATAGATGATAGATATTTGAACTTCTTATAAGGAATTGACTCATCCTATCTTATAAAAGAATAATATACAAATTGACCATCACTCCAACACACAAAATGTCCACCCCTATGTGGTCAAAGATGCTGTCTCCATGTGGACAAAAGATGGCCTGCAAGGGAGGAGGGTAGTTTGGTTTGACCAGGCCAGCAGAGGAGGGCAGTTGGAGGTGACCAGGCGAGCAGGGGAGGGTAGTTGGGAGAGATCAGGCCTACAGGAAAGGGAAGTTGGGGGGGACCACGCCTGCAGGGTATGGCAGTTTTGGGGACCAGGACTGCAGAGAAGGACAGTTGGAGGAGACCAAGCTAGCAGGGGAGGGCAGTTGGGGGGACCAGGCTTGCGTGGAAGCACAGTTGAGGGGATCAGGTCTGCAGGGGAGGGAAGTTGGGGGGAACCAGTCCAGTAGGGTAGGGCAGTTGAGGGGGAGCAAGTATGCAGGGGAGAGTGGTTAGGGGCAACCAGGCCAGCAGAGGAGGGCAGTTATGAGTGACTGGGTGGGTAGGGGAGTGCAGTTGCGGGCAACCAGACCACAGTGGAGGACAGTTAGGGGTGACCAGGCCAACATGGGAGGGCAGTTAGGGGCACTTGGGCTAGTAGGGGAGCAGTTAGGCATAGATCAGGCTGGCAGGGGAATGGCTAGGGCGTTTTCAGGCTGCAAGGCAAAAGCAATAAGGAGCAATCAGGCAGACTGGCAGGTGAGCAATTGGGAGCCAGCAGTCCTGGATTGTAAGAGGGATGTCTGATTGCCCATTTAGGCCTGATCCCACTTGGGTCCCAGATTGGTGAGTGTGCAGGTGCACTTGAGGAACAGATCCCCTCCCCCCACACACAAATTTTGTGCAGCAGGCCTCTAGTATGTATATGGGTGAGCGTCCAGCCAGCCTGGCCAGGGGGAGGGGCATGGGTGGTTGGCCGGCCTGCCTATTGGTCAAATTCCTGGTAGGGAGAATTTGCCTATTAGCCTTTTATTGTATAGGATATACACTGAGTGGCCAGATTATTATTTATTCAGAGACCATAATAATCTGGTCACTCAATGTACATTTAAAATAAGGTAAAGATAAATTAAATAAAAATATGAAAAAAGATTATCTTGAAAATACAATTCATAAGGAATCTGGGCAATTTTATTAATACTAGAGGCCCAGTGTAGGAATTCCTGCATGGTTGGGGTCCGGCTGGCCTGGCCCCAATGTGGGTGGATGAGGACTTTGCCTGTTGGGAGGAGGAAATGGCAGAAGGTTGGTGGGCTGTCCCACCCTGATCAGGGCCCAATCAGGGCCGGGACCCCTGAGGGAAGGGGCCATGGGTGATTGGCCAGCAGATCCCACACCCAATTGGGATTGGGAGGCTAACTGGGGACAGGTCCAGCCATGGGGAGGGGCTGTGGGCAATGGGCCAGCTGGCCCCACTCCCAGAGTGGGGTTGCCAATTGGGGGCCAGTAGCCTGGGGGAGGGGTCATAAGTGGCTGGCCAGCCAGCCCTGCCCTTGATGGGGAGGGTGGGATAATTTTAGAACACACAGAGTATGTCCTATCATGTTAATGGAAGTGGCTATTGGGTATTGAATTTCTTAGATGTTAATATTTTACAATATAAAATTGTTTAAAAAACAATCTAAATCTACCTTCAAATAATGCATACTATTTCATGTATTGTATAGTGCAGGTACCTTCAAACAGAGTATTCACAATTCCTGTCCCCGATGACATTTCTATCTACTGTCCACGATGACATTTCTATTATTCATACAACTTAAACACATTCATTTGCAATAATTACCCACTGCACTGGTACTATTATTACTCTAAGCAAAGCAGCTATCTTATAGTTTCAAAGAGTTCATGACCTTTCCATGTTAACATAGTTTAAAATGTTGTAAAAACAAGATACATCTTATGCAGGGAATTGAGTGTGTTGCTGCTCAACATTTTTTTCTCCCAAACTCCTTTCAGTGTTTTGTATTGCAGTGGCTGGAAAGACAAACAGAAAATTCCGCAGACACTTTTGCAGGAAGAATTATGGCTACTTAAAGGTTCATTATCAGGGATATATCAGTAGGATTTAGACTGAAGAATGTGGCAGAGGCCACTATCTGCTAATGAATCAGATTCAGCTGGGAAGTCCAAGATGAAGACATCTGAGTTCTCACCATCAATTTCTAGATAGTAATAGCTTGCTGATCATGAATGTTTCCTGATTATACTATTAGAAATGTTTCCTGAATGTAGTACCTATTCCCAGATCTGAAACTAGCAGGTATAGCAACAAGGTTTCAATGCCACAGGTTGTCTTTTACATATATATATATATATATATACTAGAGACCCAGTGCATGAAAATTCATGCACTGGAGGGAGGGGTCCCTCAGCCTAGCCATCTTGGGGCTGTGGGCACTACCATATTTGAGGGTGTGACAGTCAATTAGCATATCCCCTCCTTATTGGCTGTCGGTGCCACCATCTTTGAGGGCAAACAGTCCCTCTTTATTAGATAGGATATATATATATATATAAAATCAATTTCAGAGAGGAAGGGAGAAAGAGAGAAAGAAACATCAATGATGAGAGAGAATCATTGATCAAATGCCTCCTACAAGTCCCCCATTAGGGATGGAGCTGGCAACCCCAGCATGTGCCCTGACCAGGAATCATACTGCAACCTCCTGGCTCATAGGTGGATGCTTACTCACTGAGTCATGCCAGCCGACCATAGATTATCTTCTGATTGTAAAAAGGCAATGATGCTCTGCAGCTTTAGAGTCAATCCTGATAACCATTTCTATAGCTTATTTATTAAAAATTCTTTGTCATTCTTCTGGCTGTTTACATTTATTTCTCTTTTAACTAGCACATTATTTAAGGTAGAGTCTAAACTGCTTTATAAAACAAAACCAACAAAAAACCTTAAGGTGGACCTTTCTCTCTCATACACATCAAATAGTCCAGAAGTATGTAAATAATACAAGTTGTTCAGGAAAAGGTGCTCTAAGTTGTCATCAATTGAACCTGTTTACTTTTTGTTGCTCTGTGCTCCCCTTAGATACTGTCCATTTACATGATTAAAGTGGTTCCTAGAAAAAGCAGAAGTGGATAGCAAACAACCTCTCTTCAGAGACACATACAGAAGTGGTTATTCCCAATTCTGTCCAGTTCCTATTCATAAGTCCTCAACTCCTAAAGGTAAGCTAGGAAACATAATGTCAGATGGATAAGTTTGCTAAATCAAAAACTTCTGTACCTACAACATAGAATGGGAGAATCAGTCTTAAGGAAAATTTTCAATATCTATCACAAATTAATATAAATTCTGTTCTCAAAAGTGGAACATGAGCAGTACATGCTTAGTTGCATCATTTCTACCCTAGCATGCTCAATATAATCTATTCATTCTTTGAACAAATGTGTATTAATGTCTGCCATACTCTAGTTATCTATACTAATAAAAGGGTAATATGCTCGTTAGACCAGATAGACCAGACATATTCTAGATGTCCTTCTGGACAGAGCCACAGTGACAGGAACTGAGCCAGAGGAGGTTAGGGGTAATCAGGCTGGCAGGGGAGAGTGGTTAGGGTCAATCAGGCCAGCAAGGGAGAACAGTTTGCAGCAATCAGACTGGCAGGGGAGCAGTTAGGGGCATCAGGCAGATAGGAAGAGGTGGCTAGGAGTGATCAGGCAGGCATGCAGAGTTGTTAGGGGTGATCAGGCAGGCAGGCAGAGTGGTTAGGGGTGATCAGACAGGTCGGCAGGTGAGTGGTTAGGAGCCAGCAGTCCTGAATTGCGAGAGGGATGTCCAACTGCTGGTTTAGGCCCAGGATTGGGCCTAAACCTGCAGTCATACATCCCCTGAGGGGTCCAGGATTGGAGAGGGTACAGGTCAGGCTGAGGGCCCCCCCATGCATGAATTTAGTGCACTGGGCCTCTAGTCTATAATAATAAAAGTGCAATATGATAATTAGGCTGTTTGACCTTGTTAAAGAAGCTGGGGCTGCAAGGGAAGCCAGGGTCCCAGGTACCAGAGGGAAGCTGGTGCTGACAGCTAGGGGAGGAAGGCTTACTCTTGTGCAAATTTTGTGCATTGGCACAATAACAGTCCCTGCCCACAGGGTGCTTATAGAATAGAGTTATAGACAGGCACAGAGACAGTATATATAATAAAACAATATAGCTAACATTTTGAGTTCATAGCAGTGTTATGCTATTTAATTGCTTTCTATATTTCTAATTCTGTAAACTTTGTGATTAATTGTGATGTCCTCATTAGTATATTCATTTTAAAGTTAGGAAATCTGAGACACAGAGAGACTATACTACTTGTCTAAGACCACAAAGGGTGAATGCACTTAACAATTATATCATGTTTGCTTTCACCATGTGTTATAGGGCATGCAAGTAGGGATGAGGGAAGGGAGAAAGAAGAGGTAGGGAGAAGTATCTCAGGACACAGAAGTTGATAAATATGAATCAAAGGGAATGGATGAAATCTCCCAGATAGAGGGTGTAAACTAAGAAGAAGACAGATGAATTTTTTAGAGTAGTGAATTTGTGAAAAAACAGGTTACATGGAAAATCAGGATTGAATATACTTCAGAAAGCAATTATAATTGTCAAATGGGATATTTTTTGTTCTATACAGTATTTGTTGTCAAACTTTACAATGCCTTGGCATCACCCACATGGATGGTTTTTTTAAATACATATATCACAAATTGTTGGATCCTAACTCCAACAATTTGGAGTACATCTAAGGAATTATACTTGATGCAGTACATCTAAGGAATTGAAGCTAGCATTTGCTATGAAAATGATCTCATATGTTGCTCTTGTTGATGGGTTAGACCCTAATTTCAAAACAATGCCAAGTGACTGATATTTCAGTGAGGCTCCATTTTTGATGTATCAGTAAATATCTCTGTCATTATCACAAGTAAGCAGAAGGAAGAGACGGCCATCGCAAACCTAGAAGAGCAAACTAAATGAAATAAAAACATATATATGTATCCATATCCATATCCATATACTTATATACAATGACACATTTCATTGGAGGAATGGTCACCATACATTTCCACAAAGATATGACACAAATAAATTATGGCCAGATCATTTAACTTTTTTCAGCTATCTTAATATCCATTATATCACCAAAAATAATTGACCATAATTACATTATGATGTTAAGTTTGTAACCATTTATTTTCCTGGTTATTAATAAAAATATATTTAGCAAGCTTGGAAAGAGAGAAAATTAAATACAATCAATAGTTTGTACAGATAAAAATAGAGAAGGGTAAAAAATATTTTAGCTATTATACTCTAAAGTAACCAAAATTTTACTTAGAAATTAAATACATAGGTAGATATATAACAAAATTATATATTCTTTCAGTTTGAATTTATTAAAATGTCAATGTACTAAGTAAAGTAAGTATTAAATAACATGTTTTATATATCATTCTTATCTGTGAAAACAACTTTAAAATCCATGTCTAATAAATCCTTGATTAGGTGACTGCTACATTTATTTATGGATTTACATGAAAATAGATGTTTAAAAAGTATGGAAAGAAAAACTATTCAGCAAAGAACTCCACTTCATGTGCTTGTTAATAACAAACATAATTTTAAATGAGACCTAAAGCTAACCTGATAAGGCCTTTAAAGTGAAGATAACTTATTATGACAAGGCTCAATGGAATAAAATATCTGAGAAAAAAATATTCTTTCCTGGATATGCCTACATGGGAAATCATATTCTCCAAGGACAGCCATGGTCAGTTGGAGGGAGGAATAGGCAAGAGGCTGAGTATAGATAGGATGCTTTGCTTAAAAATGACTTGGTTTAAATACACCATGGTAGTGTGCTTTCTTAAATGTAAGGGAAGTATGAACTGACTAAATGAATAAACAAATAACAGAGTTTTATAGGGATGAGAATACAGGGAATGAGGAATGACTTGGGAGTCCTGGGTCTTTTATGCCACAAATAGAAGTAAAGAGCTTAATGAGATAAATCCAAATTGTCACAGAACAGATTGATTTTGCTATATCTTCTTTGGAAAGTTAAAATATTATCATTTCATTCAACAAGCACAAATTAACCATCAGCCAGGTGTCATATATTATGCAAAACTCCAAGGAATATGTGAGCAGTACATAAAATGCACATGGTTCTCACTCATTATCTGCCAAAAACACACCTCAGGGTAACACATTTCACTTATATCTGCTATGTAAATAACTACTTTGTGCGCTGTGTATTTTTCTATTCTTAAACATTTTGTTCATGACAATTGTCAGTCTTAATTTTTCAAAGAAAATTGGTGGGTCCTTTTTTTTCTTTCCACAAATACTCACTCCTGATTTTACCCAGTGAGATTTCAAATTATTTTAGTTCTTCTTTACAAACCATTCCACAGTTGCATTTAAAAAATCCTTTCAATATACTTGGGAAACAGGGAGAGAAGGTATCATGACTAATTGATAGGTAAGAAGAATGAGGACAGATGGAGTAAATTTAATTATGATTACAAAAATTATATTGAACTGTCATCATCAGGAACACTTCACATTATTCTAAATGCCAACCCATCACTTTTACAAAAATGATTGAGAAGTATTTTCTGATTTATTTCCAATATAGAACATTCTGTTCTCCATTTTGGACACAGAGACAAACAGGGCTTACTCCTACAGACAACCACAGTAGTGATTAACATCCTATACTGGAGAGAAACCAAAGCACAGAGAGACTTTTCAAAATACCAAAATTGAAATACCAATGTCATTAATTAACTAATCCATAAATGCAATGGATATATTTTTCCTATTTTTTTTTTTCATATTTTACCTGACTCTCAATGTAAAACCCTTAACTTTTCCTCTTTGAAACTGTTTATTTGGACTTTCATGACACTATTCTCCCTTGTTGTTTTCCATTGTTTTGGCCAGAATTTTACTTTCAATGATTACTCCTAAAAATTGGTGTTCTTAGTATTTGTCTTTTTACTTTCATTTCTAGATATTCACCTTCTCTCCCCCTAGTCTGTCATGTTAATTACTCCAGAACCAATATGAATGATTTGGTCTCTATCTTGAATTTTAAACAGGCCTACTTCAGCAGAGTTGGATCAGGATTTACAAATGTGACTCATACTATTTCCCCTTCTGAACATGTATGTTCTCTTATGTTTGTTATGACTATAGTAGTGCCACTATCCATTCTTCAGACCAGAAGCCTGGAATCCTCATTTCTATCATTACCACTTTCAGCTAGTCTTTCTCCCCCTGGATATTTGGCTTTCTTAAAGAGCACTTCCTTCTTCCAATTTCCAATGTCTGAGCCCTAGCACTGCTTAAAAATGCCTGCCAAATTGAATAGTGTGACAAAAGTTCTTGATATCAGTGTATTATGGAGCATTTCTTCTTGCTGCCCTAACTTTTTAGTAGTTTACAAAGCACTTTTCAGTTTCAAAAATATTTTTTCACTTTTAAAAAATATATTTTTAGACTATCTTTTTATATTATGTTAATACAAATATATTTTAGACTATCTTTTTTATATTATGTTAAAGCTTTACCATTGTAATAAGTGAAGCTTCCAGTTATAGTATGATACTGAAATATATTCACAGATGGAAAATTGCTTAACTAAAAAGATGACCTACTTTGGTTAATTCACCAAACTGCTACACACATCTTTTATAGAATAACCAGATGATTGGAAGATATTTTAAAATAAAGAAAGGATAGAATTTAATTACAAGAACATTTATGTTGTACCATAACAATAAACTAACGATAATAATAATAAATTGCATTATTATAGCCCATTTCCATGTTCTTAACATAAGAGTTGTTTTAAAATACGGGTGAAGATTCAAACACATATTTCAAACTTACTAATATTATCAAAATTTAGAGTTGTATAGTCACTTATTTGTTTTATGCTAAATATCTCTCCTTTCTCTTCTGTGAATGATTAATAAAGATGAGGTATACTTTAATCATCATTAACTTATGTATATTTTTAAATGTTCAACCTGATATCTACCCATCTGTCCCTATCCAGGGAGCTAATTCAATAAAATTTTATCCCATCTCACCCTGCTGGTGTTGCTAAATGGTTGGAGCATCGTCCAGAACACTGAACGGTCACAGGTTTGAGTCCTGATGGAAAGCACGTAACTGGGTGTGGGGTCAACTGTTAATGTGTCTCTCACAATGATGCATCTTTCTTCTCTCTTCTCTCCTTCTCCTTCTCCTTCTCCTTCTCCTTCTCCTTCTCCTTCTCCTTCTCCTTCTCCTCCTTCTTTTCCTTCTCTCTCTCTCTCTCTCTCTCCCCCCCTACTTCCCTCTCCCCCCTCTTCTTTTCTTCCCCCTCGTTCCTGTCCCCTCTCTCTAAATAATCAATAGAAAAATATAATCAACATAAAAATTGATCCCATCTCTATTAACATAGCAAACTCAAACATGCATGAGATAATATCACATCAGCTCCTTTCTACACTATTTGTTCTATGTAAGCCTTGGACATTTAATAGAGGGGATGTCCTTTCCTTGCTCCATATTTTCTCCATGTAGAAACATGTTATGTTTAGGTTACACCAATTAGATAAGGAAGTGATCCTAGCTTCATGTTTCAGCTCTGCCAATGTGAGCTTTTGTTGGGGGTGTATCCCTAGGTCTAGATTGAGCAGAGGCATGAGAATCACTGGGGGTACCCAGCCCTTTTAGCCCCACAATAAATATTTATTCTCCTTTTGAGAATCACTGATAGTTTCACTACTTGCCTTTCTCCCATGTCTTATTTAACACTTGGTTAAAAACATAGAAAAGGGAATGCTGTGCTACATATTGAATTTCTACAATTCTAATACAATCCACAAGATAGGATGGAATGATAAGAAGAAAAAAAGAAAAGGAGCAGTATTCTCCTTGGCATCTGCTCAATGCACAGGGTGGAGTATATGAGGCCATTAAAAATGATTCAAATAGTTTTGATTTTGGCAGCTACCTTTCAGACTACTATACCGTGCTCAAGTTAGACAGTCATTTAAATAAACACAAAATGTAAGCTTTTCATTATCCAATATTTTATATAGCATTTTTTTCTATTTATAAACTCTAAGAATAATTTATTCCCTTCTTTTCAACAAGCTCAAATGGAAAGGGAATGGAATGGTTTTAAAATTTAGTATTTCCAAAATATCTCTCCAATTTCCATATAAAATTATCATTGATGTTTCTATGAGTAACTATATTAAAAGAAAAAAAAGACATAATTTCACAGAAAAGCCAGCATTTTATCCAATGCCAGGCTCTCTTATGAAACTTTTATTTTTTTTAGATAATAGCTCCCTATTATCTATAGGGGATGCATTCCATGACTCCCAGTGGATACCTATATCCACAGATAGTACCAAACCCTGTATACACCATTTTCCCCTACACATACTTACCCTTAAATTCAGCACAGTAAGAGATGAACAACAATAACTATTAACAAAATAGAACAATTATAACAATGTACTGTAACAAAAGTGTGTGATAACTGTGGTTTCTCTCTCTCAAAATACCTTATTTTCCTATACTCGGCTTTTCACACGAAGGAAGCACTGTATGCCTTCTCTTGGCATATCCAAATTGCCAGCATCACTATCATTCTTCCTCAAGACCCTCATTAAGTAAAATAAGGTTACCTTAACGCAAGCCTGGAGATACCAGAAAGTCAATCTGATAGCCAGGAAAACTATTAAGTGATTAATGAGCATGCAGTATACATAGTATAGATGGGCTGGAGAAAGGGATGATTTATTTCCCGGGTGAAATGGAGTGGTAGGCATGAGATTTCATCATACAACTCAGAATTCAAAACTAGTGAATTGCTTATTTTGGAATTTTTAAATTTAATATTTTTTCAGGCTTTGATTAATTGAGGGTAACTAAAACCATGGAAAACAAATAGCAGATAACCTGGCCAGTGTTGCTCAGTGATTGAGCATCAACATGTGAACCAGGAGGTCATGGTTCAATTCCTATTCAAGGCACAAGCCCGGGTTTGGGCTCAATCCCCAGAAGGAGACAGCCAATTGATGATTCTCTCTCACCATTGATGTTTCTATTTTCCTCTCCCTTCTTCTTTCTGAAATCAATGGGGGGCCAAGGGGAGAGCAGAAAATTGCATACTACTATAAATGCATTTTAATGAAATCTTTATTATATGTCCATATAGTTCATGCCATATGATAATTATATACTCTTGACTACTTTATACAATGAAACTAAACTCCCATAAATAGAATAAAAAGCCTATTGTTAAACATCTTACATCACCACTCATATCTTGAGATATATCCAGGACCTACTGGATTACTTGCAGTTATGTAACAAAATGGTAAAGAGAGGATTTTGAAGTGAGGCTGCCTACATCGCATACCAAGTTCCAAACGCTTTTAGCTGTGTTACATTGGTCAAGTTATTTACTCCTCCCAATTCTCAGATATTTAATACATTATTTGGAAAGAACCACATTACCTATTTCATGGAGTTATTGTAACATAAGATGACCAGACAACTATACTATACAAATATAACTAAGTTGCAGTCAGACACAAAGTAAGTGCTCAATAAATGTTTGTTTTTATATTAAATATCAGTTTGGATATATAAGATCCTAAATTATTAATTTTTACTTGGTTAGAAGTTATTCTACAGAAACAAAGACATCTAAAGTGTTAAAAACAAAAAACACAAAATTAGATCACTTGGAAATTAATGTCCACACATTATGTTGACCAGGCACAAACCAAATCATCATTCAGTGCTGCCAAGGTAAGCCCAGGCTCTATATGATTTGGATTCCAGACTGGTAAGTAGATATGCAGCTGCATCCTGGAAGTCAGCTGCTATTTATCCAACTATAGTAGAACTTAAAATATCAAATCAGTTTCAAAAACAATGCTCTAGTTTATGGAACAGTAAATACGTATGATAACAGAAAATTGAAGTAGTATTTGGGTATCCTAAAGAGACAGAGGAATAGATATTACATAAAAATTAGATAATGTTACTAGCAAAGATGAACTGATGGTGGCTACAAAATGACTGCCCCTGAGATATAGGAGCGGGGCTGTATCAAACAGAAGAAATAAAATTAAAACTGGTATGAGTGCTGTTGCAGAAATCAGTCTAAATCTTCATTCAAAAGGTTTCCATGTACAAAGAAATGTAACATTGCATACTTTATGACAATTAATAATTGATTTAAAATATGTTTGGCACTATTTTTTACATTTTTTATATTTACGTTAAAATTGTATGTTTTATGGATGACTCACACATGATGTAAATATTCTTCACATTAAATAAATAAACATTGATTAAGATTTCTAAGGTAGCCTGGCCAGTGTGAGTTAGTTAGTGGTTGAGCATCAACCCATGAACCAAGAGGTCATGGTTCCATTCCAGTCAGGGCCCTTGCTCAGGATGGGGACTTGATCTCCAATAGGGGACATGCAAATGGCTGTTAATAGGTAATTTTCAGTGTTGATCTTTTTATCTCCCCCTCCCTTCTTTTCTGAAATCAATAAAAACATTTAAAAAAAAGATTTCTAGCATAGGGTCTAGATTGTGTAACTATTTAATATGTAGTAAGTCTATGCATCTTTACGATAGAGTAGTTGGTAGAATATACTATCAGAAATTTTCTTGATTTGAATTATATGGAAAAATAGACAGGAAGGACTATATCAACCACTATACTAACTTACATAATCATTTTAATTATTTTTAAATGAAAATTAAACTGATTATTGGAAATGTGTTCTGTTATTTGGGAATGATAGTTGTAATAACTAAAAATAAAAGAGAATCTCCAAGTTAGCACAAATGATACAAAGTAGAAACAGTAGGGTCAATTGCACTATTTATAGAAAAATCATAAATATAGGATCTTGAGTGATATGGATTACATTTACTGAATCAATCAGTGGTTGATAAACCCTCATTTAAATAACTTGTGTATAGATTGATCATAATTAATAGATAAAAGCACAAATCCAGGCTGGTCTAAGTTTGGAAACCATTTATATTTGCTGTTGATTGCAGATGTGAATTAGTTGAAAGTGCCTACCCTTGAAAGAATCAGAGCTGAGTTTGAACCTTTTCTCTCCCATCTTCATCCTTAAATTAGCTGTTTTCCTTTCTAAGTCACTATTTTCAATGAAATAGTGATACTTATAATAGTAAATATTTGTTGATAACTTACTTCTTGGCAATATGATAAGCAGTGAGAGAATTTGGGAAATTATCATATCTGGCCTATTAAGCTCCCTTAATGAACAGCCAACAAATTAAGAATTTAGGTGACAAGAAATAGGGGCTAATATCAGACAATAAAGTATTCAATGGAATCTGAATTTTGTTTTAATATCCTGGAGGCCCAAAGGAAAAATACTGAATTCTTAGAATTAATAAGATAAAAGCAATAAAATGAAGGAAGAAAATACCATTAAAATATATTTTGCTCATATATTTTATTAATTTTAATTATTTATAATACTTCATACTATTCCAATTAATGTCCTGTAGTATAGTATATAAAATTAATGATAGCATATAATACTTCAAAGTAACATAGGCTATTAAGTTTTTAAGAGAATTGAGATAGTTCACTTTTTTTGAGGGAGAGATAATATTCAGCATGGAGATTACTGAAATTAAAATAATTGAGTTTTAGGATATTTTATTAAAATGTTACATGCCTTTTATTAAGAATTTATTTATAAACTCTTGTAAGAAATTTTACTTTCCCCAAAAAACTTAGAAACACTATATAGGAGTTAATTTTGTGTAGATAAGTGGTTTTTAACCAGTGTGCTGCAAGAATTTCTAAAACATGTAATTCCTGACTATGAAGTATGGGACACTGAGATCTTTTCCCTTAAATGGTCAAAAAACAAAATGACAACAGATAACAACTGTTTGGTGTGAATGAATAAAAATTACACCTATCGTTTTGTCAGATCAGCAGAATTTTAGTAGTTAATTTATGTGTGCCATGAGATGAAAAAGGTTATATATTGCTGGTATAGAAAAAGAGGAGAGGCATCAGAAAATAGTATATCAAGAACTACAGTAAAACTGTGTAGTCAAATAGAGCTGATGATAAGATTTATTATCTTTATATTGTTATTTTTTAAGTAAAATCTAAACTTTTACACACATTTACCTAATACCAATGGTTTATTCCTGGACAGTGTAATTCATACCATGCCAAATGCAAACAATTCTTTCTTTTTCCTCCTTGTCCCGCTTTCAGTTACATTAGGAATAGCATCATAATGTACTTTATGAAATATTTATGAGAATAAACTGTAGAAAATCATCTAGTGAGAAAGTTACTTAGATGGACAGTTTTGGGGTGATATAAATTAAATAAATAGGATAGAAATGAAAGAGAGAGCATGAACAGAGGGTCAGTGATTGAGGATAATGGTTAAGAAAGAATCACAAAAACAATGTATCGCACTACTCACTATGCTCAGAGAAAAAATAGAGATAATATCAACTAGAAAAGAATATTAGATGGTATGCTTTGTACAAATCTTTGCAGTTGCAAGGTGAGCTAAAATTAAATAAAATGTTGTAATTATCTCCTGGCTCATTCTTATGGATCTTCTAGAGACATAATTAACTTTGCCAGAGGTGTAAGAAAAGCTATACTCTGGAGGGGAGTTACATGTAGTACAGTGGTAGAGAAATGGTACCATGAAGTTAGAGGAATGGGGTTTATTAAGAGAGTTAATTTCACACATTCACAATAAACTGAAGGTCCCAATGGCTTAATGCATCCAAATGAGAGTTAGAGGAAGAGTGCAAGGACAACTTAGGCAAGAGCAAATGCAGAGTTTATAACAGAATGTTGAACTTCCATTTGAACTTGTAGCCCAAGAAGGCAGGGCTGGTATGGCACAAATCTGAAAAGACTGCTATGAATAGAAAAAAAATTCAGATCAAGTTAAAGACTTGAAAATAAGTCATTGGCCTATGAGTGTTTGCAGCCTTTTCTCAGAAGCAGACATAGCCTCCACAGGGAGAGGAAATATGAATGGTCACCTTGTTAAAAGGAGCTAAGAACAGTGAGTGAGAAAACAAATACATAAAGGCTTTCTAGACTCGAACAAAAATGAATCATTCCCTGGAGGAAGCCTGGGTGGAAAGAGCGATAATCACACAGCGAGAGCTGTTAGGTACTCAACCAACACATCTACTTGCAACACATGCAATCTTGAGAAGTTTAATTAACATCTCTGAAGTTCAGTTTCTTGTTTTTGAAGATGTGTATAAAAATTCATGGTGTTCCTGAGACAATGACATGAGCAAATAAGGACAAAACAGGAGGCTCTCAATAAGAGATCCCTACACTTCCTGCTGTAACATTCTTGCATGACCATATATACCTTCTTCCAATACACCTCCTTACTTTGTCAGCATGGTCAACACATACTCTGTATCCTTTAAGATGAAACTCAAGTGTTACCTATTTGTGAACAGATTCCACATTCCCTCCTTATAACTCTCATAAAATCTTGCTCCGAATAAAACTATACTACTTGTGACATTCTTGCAATAATTTGCTTACAAATATGTCTTATAATAAATAATGAAATTTTAAGATACTAAATATGTGCCATAAATATCTCAAATTTTCCTAACAAAATATCTTAGAAATTGTATGTGCCTAAAATATTTTTAAGTAAATTGAGTGAGCCACATATTTAACAATCTCTATTTAATTTTTACTAATGGCACGTGGTTAATACAATAAAAATCAATACAGTAAGTCAGTACAGGTGAAAGATCTGATCAGATAAGTATGTTATAAAAAAAGCCAAGCTGAAACCATTGTTACTTATTCTAATAGTTGCTTTTAAATCATATAATGACCAAAATAACTGTCTGAATTGTCAAGAAAAGGAAACAAATAAAAAACCACTTGTTTTGTGAATAAGAGTGAAAATTCAATATTACTCAGATGAGCTTGATGGCACACGTTTTAAACTGTTCATTGCATGTCAAGAAAATGCAAATGTTTTTCTACAAAATGATGTATATATTATTGTGAGAAGTTTGGAAAATATATAATTCACCTTGTTACTAATTTAGAATAAATAAAACAATTAATCTGGAAAATAGTTAAGATGACAATTGAGTGAAATAATGAGTAGGCAATAATTGATCCAGGAACATGATTTATTTTTTGAAATTTTTCCCCTTTCATCAAAAGAATCACTTCATCAAGAATTATGGTTTATTCATTCAATTGTGTGCCAAAACCCTGATGCACTGAGATACTTAATTGTCTTGGTCCACTTACAAACAGCATGTGCAACTGAGCAACTGACAGAAGAGCTTTATTTATTGTACGTTATTTAGCACAATGTGTGTAGATGTTGTGTGAGTTGTATTTAAGATTTGGGTGAATTTTTATATGCCCCCTGATGATCTATCTTTTCCCTGACTGTAATGAAAAAGAAACAGTTTCAAATATCTATGTTTTAAGCTTACAATGTTCAACTTAGTGGTAAATTAAAAAAAAAAAACAACCTGATGAATGGATAACTCTGAAATCAGTTTGAGGAACAAAGCTTTCTCAGCAAGAAAGAAGAAATGTAGTGATCTTTTGCTCCATGAAAGCAGTCCCATTTTTAGAATGTGGTTTTGCTGTTCTAGTGTATGATAAAAGGTTTTCCTAGACAATCAAAAATTGTGTACTCAGAAAACTACAGGACACTAAAAAAAGAGATAGAGGAAGACATAAACAGATGGAAGAACATGCCGTGTTCATGGATTGGTAGAATCAATATCATTAAAATATCTATAATACCCAAAGCAATCTATATATTCATTGTACTCTCCATTAAAATACCAACAGCATATTTCACTGACATAGAAAGAACTTCCCAAAAATTCATCTGGAATAAAAAAGATCCCAAATAGCTGCAGCAATCCTGAGAAAGAAGAACAAAGTAAGAGGGATATCAATACTAGACATCAAGCTGTATTACAAAGCCACTGTTCTCAAAACTGCCTGTTACTGGCACAAGAACAGACATATAGACCAATGGAATAGAATAGAAAACCCAGAAATTGACTCAAGTCATTATGCTCAATTAATATTTGACAACAAAGCAAGAGAATACAATGGAGTCAAGACATTCTCTTCAATAAATGGTGCTGAGAAAATTGGACAGATTGATGTAAAAAAAAAAACAAAACAAAACTAGACCACCAACTTACACCATACACAAAAATAAACTCAAAATGGATAAAGGACTTAAATGTAAGATGGAAAACCATAAAAATTTTTGGAGGAATACACAGGCAGCAAAATCTCAGACATATGACAAAGTAATTTCTTCACTGATACTGACCTTAAGACAATAGAAACTAAAGAGAAAATAAACAAATGGGACTACATCAAAATAAAAAACTTCTGCACAGCAAAAGAAACCAACAACAAAACAACAAGAAAGTCCACTGCATGGGAGAACATATTTGCCAATGTTATCACCGAATGGGGTTTAATCTCCAACATTTATAGGGAACTTATATACTTAACAAAAGGAAGATAACCCAATCAAAAAATGAGCAACAGACCTAAATAGATATTTACAAAACAACAAGAAAGCCCACTGCATGGGAGAACATATTTGCCAATGTTATCACCGAATGGGGTTTAATCTCCAACATTTATAGGGAACTTATATACTTAACAAAAGGAAGATAAACAACCCAATCAAAAAATGAGCAACAGACCTAAATAGATATTTTTTGAAAGAGAACATAAGGAAGGCCAAGATACATATGAAAACATACTCAAATTCACTAATAATCTAAGAGCTGAAAATAAAACGTCAATGAGGTACCATCTCACACTAGTCAGAATGGCTATCATCAACAAATCAACAAACGACAAGTGCTGGTGGGGATGCAGAGAAAAAGGAACTCTCCTGCATTGTTGGTGGGAATGCAGACTGGTGCAACCACAGTGCAGAACAGTATGAAGTTTCCTCAAGGAATGAAAGATTGAATTCCCATTTGACCCAGTGATCCCACTTATATGAATATATCCCAAGGAATCAGAAACACCAGTCAGGAAGGGTGTATGCTCACCTATGTTCATAGCAGCACAATTTACAATAGCTAAGATTTGGAATCAGCCTAAATGCCTATCAGCAGATGAGTGGATTAAAAAACTGTGGTACATCTACACAATGGAATGCTATGCTGCTGTAAAAAGGAAGGAAATCCTACCATCTCAACAGCATGGATGGACCTGGAGAGCATGATGCTAAGTGAACTAAGCCAGTCAGAGAAAGATAAATATCACATGATCTCACTCATTTGTAGAATATAATGAACAACATAAGCAGATGAACAAAAAGAGAGAAGAGACAGAGAAGCATCAATCAGACCATCATACCTCAGAGGGGAGATAGGGTGGGGGTAAGGGGAGAGATTAACCAAAGGAATTATATATGCATGAATATATACATAATCAATGGACACTGATACCAGGGGGGTGAGGTCATGATTTGGGGGTGGAGGGCAATCAGGGGACAAGGATACATGTAATATCTTAATTAATAAAGAAAATTTAAAAAATATTAAAGAGTTGTATGTGAAGAACAATAATTCTATATTTCTCCACAATATCCACATTCAATTTAATCATACTCAATAAAATGGGCCAACATGGATTTGTAGATCAGGGAAAGCAATTAACCATCAACATGATAATCATTCGTATTTTTTTCCTGAGAAGAATTTATCGTTATCATTGATTTCACTGAGTTAAACCTCCTTTTGAGGTAAGCCTTTTCCAGGTAGCAGAGTTTCAACTATGGTTCTCCTAACTGAAAAACTTCACTTTAGTCCTTTGGGAAAATGCTCAAAAAAAATCTTGTATAATATTTTTCTTTATTTTAACTTGTAGAAATTATGATTTTTATAAATATCACATGAAAATTCTACACATATAGGGCTGTGATAATTGCTGATTGCATTTTCAATAGAAAACAATACATGCAGTGTTGCTGCTCAGCAATTATTCCATGTGTTCTTTCATGTAATATCCTGTATTGCAGTTAGGATGGGGATCAGGTTTCTGTTTTGGAGGAACAGGCAGAGTATACATTGTGTGTGTTACTATCTGGCAGACACAGTTTACAACATGACTTTTCCATATTCTCCTCATTGAGTGCTTTTACAGGTAAGGGCCACATGTTTGGGTATTACAAAATGGAGGATGTTTAGGCAATGTAAATCACTGAATGGACAAGATGTCCCACTAAATCACATTTGATTGTGTTTTCATAGAAAAGTAATACTTTAGATTTTAAGTCAAGCTTTTTGATGCTGTTGTTGCAATAGCTTAGTTTATACCATTACAAATATACCTAGAAATAGGCAAGTATGAAAGAAATAATAAAAGGTAGGACCATGAACCTAGCAATTAGTTGGAATTTCAAGAAAGCTTATCTGCTGATTATAAATACTTCACTTTTTCCTCTTTTCCTGAAGTGGGTAGTAGAGATAAAAGGAGACATGTGGCTTTCTATGTGATCTTAGAGAGACTAATAATAGTGCAAGAGAACTGAGATAATAGATGAAAAGTAGTTCTAGAATATTTGGTAAGGGTGAAAAGGAAGGAACATTAAATGATTGGATTTTAAAAGTGACTCAATCTGTGCACAAATTAAAAGAAGGGTTAGTTGAAAATTTATACACAATGTAGTATAAGGCCTGAAATTTCAGGTGTTGCCTCAAAGAGACCCCAAGTCCTAACCATGAGTTGACCTGTTCTTTCTTGATGTGTCCCCACCAAGCCTAGGAACTGAGAAGAAAAAAATAAAAAGGAATAGATATGTGCTACAAGAAATGTGATGAAGAGTTAAATTAAAAAAAAAAAAAAACAGTTGAGAACTAAGATGGCGGCAAAGGTGAAACACCTATCTTGCCGTCATAATCAGCAATTTTAATACTACAACTTAACGAAGGAACAAACACCTTCCAGAATCACCAGAAAGCTCGCCGAGTAAAATTCCACAAATAAAGGTAAAGATAAGACACTGTGACCCGGAGGAGCGGCGGCGGACAGCTTTGAAAGATTCGCGCGCAGAGAGAGGTTTGGAGTGCGCGCTGCGGAGAGGGCGGGCGGCTGAAAACCGGCCAGTTTTCTAGAACGGGGAGACAGGGGCGTCCCACTGGACAGATTCTCCAGCTCTGGGCGAAGTCCAGAGAACCCACTGTCACACGGGGTGAAAACTGGACAGTGGGAGGGTGCTGCCGGGTGTGCCGGCTTGTGGAGAAGGCAGCTCTCGCGCGAACAGCTCGGCTGCTTGACAGCGCAGAGAGCGCTCTGCGACTTGTCTCTCATTCAGAAAACCATCAGTCTGCTTTGTTTTACGACCCTGGGTGAGACATTGCGCATGCAAAGTCATTTGGGGACAGTCTGAATTCCCCGGCAGCTGGTGGAGCTCCACAGCGGCTCTCTCTCAGAGGTGCTGGCAGCCATTGCCTCCCACCCCCGCCCCCCCGCCCCCGCACAGAGCCCCTGGGGCTGCATAGGGCGGAGCTAACGCTGTCTGCTTGGCCCGGAGACTCCGCCCATCCAACCTGAGCACAGCTGAGCTTCACAAACAATTGGCCTGGAGGTCAAACCCTCCTAGGGCTAACAACAAAAAGCTGGGTTTAAATTCAAAAACACTGAATACAACCCATAAAGGATTGCAGTAAGAGTACCCACCTCAGGTAACTGGGGAGACTGAGCCACTGTCCCTTTGAGGATAGCCACCACATAAAGCAGCCACCATGCAGAGACATGGAAAGAAATCAGGTGTGAAAGAAATGGAGGAGAAAAGACGACAAGACATAGAGTTCAAAACCACAGTTATAAGGCTTTTCAAGAGGCTCCTACAAAAGGCCGATCAACTTAATGAGAATTACCAGGAAATAAACAAGACCAACCAGGAAATAAACAAGACCAACCAGCAAATGAATGAGACTTACAAGGAGATGAATGCTTCTTACAAAGAAATGAATGAGACCCTCAGGGAAATGTGCAAGACCTCTGAGGATACAAACCAGACCCTCACAGATAAAAAAAAGGACCAACTAGAAATCAAGCATACACAGGCTGAAATCAAAAATATTACACAAAGTCCTAAAAGCAGTCCAGAGGGCCACAAGAACCAAGTCAAAGATTTGAAATACAAAGAAGCAAAATCCACTCAGCTGGAAAAGCAAGAAACAAAAAGAATTCAGATAATTGAAGATAGCATAAAGGGCCTCTGGGACAACCTCAAGCAAGCAAGCCAACATCCGAATTATTGGGGTGCCAGAAAAAGAGAGAGAGCAAGTTAATGAAAACCTACTTGAAGAAATAGTGACTGAAAACTTTCCCCACCTGGTGAAAGAAACTGACTTAAAAGCCCAAGAAGTACACAGAACCCCAAAATATAGGAATCTAAAGAGGACCACACCAAGACATATCATAATTAAAATGCCAAGAGCAAAAGATAAAGAGAGAATATTAAAAGCAGCAAGAGAAAAACAGTTGGTTACCTACAGGGGAGCACCCATACGATTGTCAGCAGATTTCTCAAGAGAAACGATGCAGGCCAGACGCGAGTGGCAAGAAATATTCAAAATAATGAAGAGCAAGAATCTACAACCAAGATTACTCTAGCCAGCAAAGCTATCATTCAGAATTGAGGATCAGATAAAGTGCTTCGCAGATAAGAAAAAGCTAAAGGAGTTCACCACCAAACCAGTATTATATGAAATGCTGAAAGATATTCTTTAAGAAGAGGAAGAAGAAAAAGGTAAAAATATAAATTATGAACAACAAATACACATCTATCAACAAATGAACATAAAAATCAAGTGAACTGATAGGCTGATGAACAAGATAAACTGGTGACCATAACAGAAACATGGACATAGAGAGGGAATGGACTGACAATTCTTGGGGAGAAAAGTGTTGTTGGAAGTACAGCAAGAGATTGGACAAAAATCTTGCAACAATGGGAGAGGACATTGGGGGAGGGGGAGGTGAGGGCAGAGGGTGGGATAGGTACAGGGTGGAGGGAAGATATAGGGGGATAAAAAAGGGGAAACAATTTAATTAATAAACTGAACAATTAAAAAAAAGTAAAAAAATATATAAAAAAATAAAAAAATAAAAATTAAAAAAAAAAAAATTACCTAGCAGCTTTTAGAGAACTAAGGAAGTAGCTGATATATGCATCACTTTTTAAAATGTAAGTTTCATGATATTCTCTGCAATCTGAAATATTCAGCAGTAAATAAAATATAAGAGACAAAATGAATAATGAGATCTATTCATATTTGGGGAGTAATAGTTATAACAGAAAGACATTTATAAAACCTATTAAACTTATATTAAGCATATGGTAAAAAAAAATAGTCTGAAGCATTGTCTATCAGGACCACAAAATAACAAAGAGAACAACATATTTTTGTGGTAGATTGAGAATACATTGAGACAACTGTTATTTCCTAGGTAGCCTGTAACCTGACCTTTGTGTTTAAAAAAGATAAATGCTACCCCTCAGAAATTTTACATAGTTGTTTATGGGATCCTACATATGTTTTTATGTAACATTCAATATATGATTTTTCAAATTAATTTGTTTTGGGCCTTTTGAACTAATCTATACTAATAAAAAGGTAATATTCTAATTAGAGTGAGCCAACTGGCCATCTTCCAGATGCCCAACTTCCTTCTGGACAAAACCATGTGATAGGGGTGAGATCAGGTCTGCAGGGGAGGGCATTTGGGGGCAAGATCAGGCAGGCAGGGGAGGCAGTTAGGGGCAATCAGGCAGGCAGGCAGAAACAGTTAGGGGTGATCAGGCAGGCAATCAGAGGGGTTAGGGGCCATCAAGCAGGCAGGCAGAGGGGTTAGAGATGATCAGGCAGGCAAGCAAACAAGTGTTTAGTAGCCACTCATCCTGAATTGCAAAAGGGATGTCTGACTGCCATTTTGGGATCAGGCCTAAAATGGCAGTCAGACATCTCCCAAAGCATCCCAGATTTGAGAGGGTACAGGCCGAGCTGAGGAACCCCCCCCTCCCCCTCTGTGCACGAATTTCAAGCATTGGGCCTCTCGCACATTATAATTTCAAATAATATTAAAGTTAAGTATCTATATAATAACAACCCAGTGGTTGTACTGCTATAATGACCAAAGACTGGTCACCAGGTGGCTTCATGAATGGTGAGGCATGAACAGGTGGGCGGGGTTGCGTGCCTGGCGAGTCATGTGTGGGTAGGTGGGGCCATGCGATTTTGTGTGCTAGGCTTCTAGTACTTACATAAGTAACACTAAACAATACTGAAATTGGGAAAATATAAAGTTATAATAATGTTTACTTATGAAGAAATAATAGAGTAGAGAAAAATATTTTACTAAACATTTCTAAATATGAGGGAAATATAATGAACCATGTATATATTCATACATAGCTCTACAGCATATTAAATCAATATAATTTACTGGATCCAGCTGATAGTTTGAACTTCTTAGTATAACTTACTGCCTGGGAAGTAGATGAATTTGTCATTTTTAAGTAATTGCTGTAGGTGCTACACTTATGTAAGCATACATGAAATCATTCTAAGGTTAAGGTACATAAATACATATTCTACTCCTCTTTGCTACTAACAAAGAAATATTAAAAAGCATACTTAAGTCATATTTGTGTATGACAACTGGCAAATTAATTTGTTCATTCATTCAAGTTTTTGGTTCATGTGTATTTAATGGTGTTAAAACAATAGTAAAATCTAAAATTTAGAGTTAAGTGGGAGACATGTTTAAGTCAGATGATGAACTAGCATACTACCTATTGATGCCTCTACAATATATTTTAAAAGAGAGAATATGCCACCCCAAAATATGCCTCTTTGGCATACTGATTATTTTGAATTCAAGCTACCTAAGAAGTAGCCTTGCAAGAACACTGAAAGCAGGAAATAAATAAATCCCATATGTGAAAGTACCCTCCCTTTACTAGAAGGGGAGCAGGCACCCTTATCACCAGAGATAGGGAATCCAGAGATGAGAAGTCTGCCTAAATGAATATATATTTTTAAAAATATATTTTATTGGTTTCAAAGAGGAAGGGAGAGATAAAAACATCAACAATGAGACAGAATCATTGATCGGCTGCCTCCTGCATGCTCCACAGTGGGGATCGAGCCCACAACACAGGCATGTGTCTTGACTGGGAATTGAACTGTGACCTCCTGGTTCACAGGTTGATGCTCAACCACGGAGCCATGCTGGCTGCGCTAAACACATCTTAATACTGTTTTTACTAATTTGCTACCCCAAGCACAAACCCCTTTGTTTTGTCCATTCTTTATAAATTTATTGTTTCCTTATCCTAAACCGTATAAAAGCTGCCTGCTTTAGTCACTTCTTTGAGTTTCATATTTTTTATGGGTTCCTATACATATGAAATTAAATTTGTGTTTCTCCTGTTAATCTGTTTTATGTCAATTTAAGTTTTAGACCAGACCTAGAATGGAAGAAAAAAAGAGGTCTGGGTCCCTATATTTAAACATCTAAAAAACTGACATTAAAACTCTATTATGTCAGAACATAAGGAGGTATCTAAGTCAGAAACCGCTAGGAGGCAGAATTATACTAGAATTTAGATTCCCCGTGGGAACTTGTAGTAGTCATTTAAGTGGTTGAGTCACAGACTATTTTATAAACTTCAGGCATCCCCATAGTATTCTGGAATCGTTTATGTAAGCCAGTGCAGTATATAAATAAAATTGTACAGCTGTATTTGGAATAGTCCCACTGTCTATAAGACGCTTGTGACAAATGCTCAAATGCTCTCATAGAGAGGTAAATACTGTAATGGAGTACTACCAAGCTATTGTAGGAGTTTCTGGAGGTATTTATAAAGAACTTAAGGTCCCTGTGGTGTTATCTTCTAAATGCCCTGCATTTTAAATTAAGAAAAGTTAAAATAAAAGCTAATACACAGAAGACCAGACCATTTGTAAAAAAAGTCCTTGTTCCACATCTGGAGAAGCTGATCAGAAAGCTCAGGTACCCCCTTCTTGGGGTCAGCATACCATGTAAACCCCACCTCCTGAACACAACTGAAGATAGAATTTTGTGCCACATAATGAATTAATAAACATAGAAAATATTCATCAATAGGAATATTAGAAAGTTATGTTTTCATATGAAAATATATAACACCGTCTATGAAGCACTTTTGCCAACATTTAGAATTCAATTCTCATTTATCTGGATTTTAATGCCAATTTTGGAGAAATTCATGAAGAGAGAAGTATGTTAAGCCAAAAGATAGGAAGCAAATCTAAATCAAAGGAAACTATAAAAAAAAAATTGTCCAACTGGTGTTGGTCAATGGACCCATTGGCCCATTAACCAAGTGGTCACTGGTTAGATTGCTGGTCAGGGCACATGCCCAGGTTGCAGGCTTAATCCCCCCAATCCATGGTTGAAAGCATGCAGGAGGTAGCATTCTCTCTCATAGATGTTTCTATCTCTCCTTCCTTTTTCTCTAAAATACATATTTTTTAAATCACCTGTCTTTTTCAACAACAGTTGTGGGGGGCCATGGAAGAAGAGAAAAAGAAGGTGATGAAAATAATTTAAATAAACTTTGAGACACAATAACTAATCCTAATAAATAGGCCAAATGTAAAACTTTTTTAGAATAATATGAGTACTGTGATTATGACAATATTCAGGAATTATTATTTTATTGCAGATTTTGGAATATGGGGAACATAATTGGAGTTATTTTTCAAATATGAGTTTTTATCATTTGTCAACACATAATAGCCAATTTATTAATGAATATATATATATATATATACTTTCTGAGATTTGCTTCACAATAATATAGAGGGTCTTGAGGCTAGTGGTAGAGGAAAAATATATTGTTCAAGAGTATAATTTTTGAAGTTTTTTAAGAATTATCTGAGTTTTATTTCATTTTTTCCTTTTGTACATGCTTTAATTTTTTCTTTAAAATGCGAAGATAAATCTGTCCTCATTAAACAATTGTGTTGTTTTGTTTCTGATTGAAAATCAGAATAAAAGGGAGGCGGACCACGACATCTTGAAGGAGAGGAGCCGGAAAACATACAGCTGCTGTACGCGGTACGGGCTGGACCGCTGGGGCTCTCGGAGCACCAGCGCCCAGGTGGCGCGGAGGCGCGCAGAGCCCAGGGAGCTCTAGACTCCAGCACGGAAAGGTCAGATTTCCCTGGGGGTACTTTGGGCACGAAACTGAGGGGGCTGGCAGTCTGTGAGATCTGCACCTTGGAACTCAAAACCCGGAGATCTGCACCTGAAATAGAATCTGTGGCTGTTGAAGCTGGTAAACGTGGGAGAGGGCCCTTGGAGCTGGTGGCAGAGTTGATCCCTGGAGCGCAATCGGTTTGGACCTGACAGAGGGGGGAAGCCCGGAAGATTTTGGGAGGGTTCTGGCTGCTAAAACAGCAGTCACCATTAGAGAGGCAGTATTGTTTAGTTCAGGATAGAGAGGACCAATAGACCCAGAAGTCAATCTAGAAACACTGCCACCCAGGGGCCAAATCACAAATTGACTCTTATGTGACGGAATTGATTATATTTTCTCTTCGACCTTGGGAATATAGTCTATTTTCATCTACACTTTAGTATCTTTTACTCTACCTCAACTTCACCTTTATACCACCACTCTCTGGCTAACCTTTCCCTATTTAGTGCCTTGTTTCCCTTACACTTTTCCCACTTTAGATTTACCTAATTCTTTCCCCTTACCCCCTGTTAAAATTTCACCCCACTGATAAATCTAATCTCTAACCACCTAATCCAAGTGCATATATACCTCTAGCTTCTCTGACTTCACTATCTTAAAGTGTTTTTAGCCCTGTCCTGTTGTTGTTGTTTACTTGACTGTTGATTATATTGATTTTTTAAGCAGGTTTATGAGATTGATTTGCTTATTCTGTTAATTTGGTTTGTCTTGTAGGGGGGGTTATTTTTATTTTTGGTGTTGTTTCTTGTTTTGTTGTCCTCATCTGCATTGTTTTGAGATAGATTTTTGCTTCTGTGTTCCCTCACCTCTCTTGATATTAGTAGTTGTATGTAATTTGTATCAATCTCCAAGTACTTGTTGCAGGTTTTGGTTCAGATTAGGGGCTGTCCTATAGGAGTTTTCACCCCACATTTATAATTTACTCCTTTTATTTCTTTTTTTTTTTCTTCTCCCCCTTTTCCCATTATCGTTTTGGCATTCCTGTCTTTCTTTTTTGTGAGTGTATGTGTGTGTGGGGGTCTCTATCTTTTTTGTGTGAGTGTGGGTGTGTGAGTGTCTGTGTGAGTCTGGGGGAGGTTCTCTTTCTTTTTTCCCACCTATCACCGAATTTGCCTTTCTCTGGCGGTCACCTTTATTTGGAATTACAATTACTTTGACTACATTCCGGTTCAGTGCCTGGTGCGTTGCACCTGGTTGTGTTGTATTTTGTGCCTTTAAATCAATGCAGGAGAGTGAGAACTACATAACCAGATACACAGAGAAGAGAGACCATGGGAAGACAAAGAAATAGCCCACATATGAAAGAAAAGCAAGGCTCGCCAGAGAAGGCGGTAAACGAAATGGAAGTTAACAACCTGACAGAGAAAGAATTCAGAGAAATGGTCATAAGGTGGCTGAAAAGAATGGAAGACAAATTTGATAATATGAGTAAGAACCAAGAGGAAATGAGGAAGACCCAGGAAGAAATGATGAAGAGCCATGAAGAAATGAAGAGGAGCCACGAAGAAATGAAGAGGAGCCAAGAAGAAATGAAAAGTGACATTGCTGAAGTAAAGAACTCAATAGAAAGTATTAAGAGTAGACTAGAAGAAGCAGAGGATCGCATCAGTGAGCTAGAAGACCAGGTAGGAAAAAATAACCAAGTAGAGCAGCTTCTAGAAAAAAAAATTAAAAAGCAGGAGGAGAGCCTAAGAGAACTTTGGGACAACATGAAACAAAACAACATCCGTATAATTGGGCTTCCAGAAGGACAGGAAAATGAGCAAGGAATAGAAAACCTGTTGGAAGAAATTATGACAGAAAATTTTCCTGGTATAGGAAAGGAAAAACCCACACAAATCCAAGAAGCTCACAAAGTCCCAAGCAAAATAAACCCCAAAAGACCTACGCCAAGGCACATTATAATTAAATTGGCAAACATCAATGACAAAGTAAGAATCTTAAAAGCTGCCAGAGAGAGACAGAAAGTCACCTACAAAGGAACACCCATCAGACTAACAAGTGACCTCTCAACAGAAACCTATCAGGCCAGAAGGCAGTGGAATGAAATCTACAAGGTCATGCAAAGGAAGGGTCTGAATCCTAGAATACTGTACCCAGCAAGGCTCTCAATCAAAATTGAAGGTCAAATCAGGAGCTTCACAGATAAAAAAGGACTAAGGGAATTCGTCACCACCAAACCAGCAATGCAAGAAATGCTAAAGGATCTGCTGTAAAAAGAAATAGGAAGCAAAGAAGGAACACAGGGGTAAAGAACAAAAATGGCAACATATAAGCACCTATCAATAATAACTTTAAATGTAAACGGTTTAAATGCTCCAATCAAAAGACATAGGGTAATAGACTGGATAAGAAAACACAACCCATGTATCTGCTGTCTACAAGAAACCCACCTCCGAAAAAAAGACGCACACAGACTGAGGATGAAAGGTTGGAAAAAAGTTATTCAGGCGAATGGAAATGAAAAAAAAGCTGGGGTAGCCATACTTATATCTGACAAATTAGATCTCAAAGTGAAGGACATAACAAGAGATAAAGAAGGCCACTTCATAATACTAAAGGGAGCAATTCAACAAGAAGAAATAACTCTTGTAAACATATACGCACCCAATACAGGAGCACCCAAATATATACAAAAACTCCTAGAGGACATCAAGGGAGAGATAGACAGCAATACAATCATAGTAGGAGACTTTAATACCCCATTATCACCATTGGACAGATCCTCTAAACAAAAAATCAGTAAAGAAACATCAATTCTCAATGACTCACTGGACCAGATGGAATTAATTGATATCTTCAGATCATTTCACCCCAAAGCCACAGAATATACATTCTTTTCAAGTGCCCATGGGTCATTCTCAAAGATAGACCATGTGTTGGGTCATAGGCAAAGTCTCTCCAAATTCAAGAAGATAGAAATCATATCAAGTATATTCTCAGATCACAGTGGCATAAAGCTGGAAATCAACTACAATAGAAACAATCCAAAGAAATCTAACACATGGAGACTAAACAGCATGCTATTAAACTATGACTGGGTTACTAGAGAGATTAAGGAAGAGATAGAAAACATCATGGAAACAAATGACAATGATAGCACAACAATCCAAAATCTATGGGACACAGTGAAAGCAGTTCTGAGAGGGAAGTTCATAGCTCTATAATCCTACTGCAAAAAACTAGGAACAGCGGCAATAAATTATCTAACCCAACAACTCAAAGAGTTAGAAAGAAAGCAACAAGAAAATCCCAGTGTAAGCAGAAGGAAGGAAATAGTAAAGATCAGAACAGAAATAAATGACATAGAGACCAAAGAAACAATACAGAAGATCAACAAAACCAAGAGCTGGTTCTTTGAAAGGATAAACAAGATTGATGAACCTCTAGCCAGACTCACCAAGAAGCAAAGAGAGAGGACCAGGAAGCAAATAAAATCAGAAATGAAAGAGGTGAAATAACAACAGACCCCATTGAAATACAAAGGATTGTTAAAAAATACTATGAACTACTCTACTCCAACAAACTGGACAACCTGGAGGAAATGGATATGTTTCTAGAAAAATATAACCTCCCAAAACTCAATCAAGAAGAATCTAAACAACTCAATAGACCAATAACTGTGGAAGAAATTGAAGCAGTCATCAAAAAGCTTCCAGCAAACAAAAGCCCAGGACCAGAAGGCTTCACAGGGGAGTTTTACCGAACATTCAAGGAAGAACTAAAACCTATACTCCTCAGACTATTCCAGAAAATTCAAGAGGATGGAACACTTCCAAACTCCTTCTATGAAGCTAGCATCACCCTAATACCAAAACCAGATAAAGACGACACAATGAAAGAGAATTACAGGCCAATATCGCTCATGAATATAGATGCCAAAATCCTCAATAAAATTCTATCAAATCGGATCCAGCAGTACATCAGAAAGATCATACACCACGACCAAGTAGGATTTATCCCAGGAATGCAAGGATGGTACAATATCCGCAAATCAATAAATGTGATACATCACATAAACAAATTGAGAGATAAAAATCACATAGTCATATCAATTGATGGAGAAAAAGCATTTGACAAAATCCAACATCCTTTCTTAATAAAAACTCTAAATAAGGTAGGAATAGAAGGATCATACCTCAACATAATAAAAGCCATATATGATAAACCCACAGCATACATCATACTCAATGGGCAAAAACTACAACCATTTCCCCTAAGAACAGGAACAAGACAGGGTTGCCCACTTTCACCACTCCTGTTCAACATAGTACTGGATGTATTAGCCATTGCAATTAGACAAGAAGAAGAAATAAAAGGCATCCAAATTGGAAAAGAAGAAGTTAAGCTATCCTTATCTGCAGATGACATGATATTGTACATAAAAAACCCGAAAGACTCCATAAAAAAGTTAGTAGACTTAATAAATGAGTTCAGCAATGTAGCAGGCTACAAAATTAATGCCAAGAAATCTATGGCATTTCTTTACACTAATAGTGAACTTACAGAAAGAGAGACTAAAAAAGCAATCCCATTTACCATCACACCAAAAAAATTAAGATACCTAGGAATAAACTTAACTAAGGAGGTGAAAGATCTATTCGTGGAAAACTACAGGACACTGAAAAAAGAGATAGAGGAAGATGTAAACAGGTGGAAGAACATTCCATGTTCATGGATTGGGAGAATCAACATAATTAAAATGTCCATACTACCCAAAGCAATCTATAAATTTAATGCACTCCCCATTAAAATACCAATGGCATATTTCACAGACCTAGAAAGAACTCTCCAAAAATTCATCTGGAACAAAAAAAGGCCCCGAATAGCCACAGCAATCCTGAGAAAGAAGCACAGAGTCGGTGGGATTTCCATACCAGATTTCAAGCTGTATTACAAGGCTACTGTTCTTAAAACAGCCTGGTACTGGCACAAGAACAGACATATAGATCAATGGAATAGAATAGAGAATCCGGATATCAACCCAATCCACTATGCTCAATTAATATTTGACAAAGGAGGCAGGAACATAATATGGAGTCAAGACAGTCTCTTCAATAAATGGTGTTGGGAAAATTGGACAGATACATGCAAAAAATGAAACTAGAGCACCAACTTACACCATACACAAAAATAAACTCAAAATGGATACAGGACTTAAACGTAAGACAGTAAACCATAAAAATATTAGAGGAGTCTACAGAAAGAAAAATCTCAGACATATGCCAAAAGAACTTCTTTGATGATACTGCTCCGAGGGCAATGGAAGCTAAAGAGAAAATAAACAAATGGGACTACATCAAAATCAAAAGCTTTTGCACAGCTAAAGAAACCATCAACAAAACAACAAGAAAACCCACTGTATGGGAGAACATATTTGCAAATGTTATTAGTGATAAAGGTTTAATCTCAAGCATCTACAGGCAACTCACCCAACTCAATAAAAGGAGGACAAATGATCCAATAAAAAAATGGGCAACAGACCTAAACAGAATCTTCACGAAAGAAGACAAAAGGAAGGCCCAGAGACATATGAAAACTTGCTCAAAGTCACTAATTATCCGAGAGATGCAAATCAAAACGACTATGCGGTACCATCTCACACCTATCAGAATGGCTTACATCAACAAATCAACAAACGACAAGTGCTGGCGAGGATGCAGAGAAAAAGGAACTCTCGTGCACTGCTGGTGGGATTGCAGACTAGTACAGCCACTGTGGAGAACAGTATGGAGATTCCTCAAAAAACTAAAAATGGAGCTCCCATTCGACCCAGTGATCCCACTTCTAGGAATATACCCCCAAAAATTAGAAAGGCGAATTAGAAAGGATATATGTATCCCTATGTTCATAGCAGCACAATTTACCATAGCTAAGATTTGGAAACAGCCGAAGTGCCCATCGGCAGATGAGTGGATTAAAAAACTATGGTACATTTACACAATGGAATACTACGCCGCGGAAAAAAAGAAGGAGCTCCTACCATTTGTAACAACATGGATGGATTTGGAGAGCATTATGCTAAGTGAAATTAGCCAGGCAGAGAAAGACAAATATCACATGATGTCACTCATTTGAGGAATACAATCAATGACATAGACTGATGAACAAGAATGGATCCAGAGACTGAGAAAAGTCGATCAGAATGTCAAACCTCAGGGTAAGTGGCAGGTGGTGGGAGTACGTGGAAAAGTCAATATACTTGAACTCTTGAACTGAGGTAAGTGATTTGTGTTTTTACATCCCTGACAAAGTTTATATAAAATTATTAAAAAATGGCAGCTAGTCTGACATTGAATTGACATGGCCTAGAGCTTGTCATATCCTATGGAGACCAGTCCTTAGGCTAGGCCCTGCTTAACCTCCCATGACACCATAATACCCTTACATGATATTATTCTACAATGTCATTATAATATTTGATATTTGACAACAGCATATTATACAATTATCCCAAATAAACTTACAAACTAATTCTTTGAATGTTGGGCAGCAACTTAAAAAAGGATAGGAAAGAAATTAATCCCTTTCAGAAGGAATTAAGGCACTGGGAAGGCATCCAAGCATTCTATATTGGCCCTTCTTGCCCTTTCTGCCAAGAGGGACCTTCTTGTTACTATCCAAATACACACAGCTGATGCTAGAGTTTTCAGTTACAGCTGTGGCTGAAGCCTTTGGGCAGCTGGCACCATGGATCTGTATCTCGACCAATGGTGTGAGCTGGGCCCTCTCTGGAGAAGAAACCTGGGTCCCCCGAGATATGTGATCAGTACTGGGACCCCGCCAGCAGGCGAGGGGACCCCAAGGCAGGTACTGGACGTGGAGACCACAGGGGGGCATAGACTACAAAGGAGACAGAACTGAACCTCACATCACCCTGTTTGGCCCTGGAGGATGGCTGGTTAGCCAGAGACGGGTAAGATTCCTCAGGGAAGGAACAACCTAAGACAGGCACAGTCGCAGAGGGGCCAACAGGAGAGAACTAAAAGGTCAACAGAGGTGGGGCACAGACCCTCATCCACAAACCTTGCAGGGGTTTGAATTCTCACCCCTCCTGAGGGAGGTCTCCTACCCCCACGGCTGCTTCGCCTCCCACACACAACTCATACAGGGACCCAGGTGGCAGACAGAGACTCGGCCAGCAATAGCTGCTCTATATCTAAATTAAGTCTATTACCAGGAAGGCTCGGGACCTACTCAAAATTGCAAATATTCCTTTCCACTAGTATTCACAGGGTAAACTAAGATTTCTGCTTCAGTATTAAAATTGACAGGAAAATAGTAATCAAGTTTTCAGATTAATTTAAATTGGCCAAGTGAAATATGTGAATACTCAAGAAAATTATAGTGTACTGGACAAAAAGCTTTTCCTAAAACATTAACTAAAAAAATCTATTAGTAGTTCATCTCACTGTAAAATTGCCTAACATCCAAAGAACCTAAAGCAGTCACTTTGCGTGCAAAAATTAAAATTTAAAATTACCAAGACTGCAATATAAAATTTCCAAAAGTCCCCATTAATCAAAAAAGGGGAGGGGACAGCGGGGTAATATCATGTAAGGGAAAAAAAAATATCGAGTAAGTAAAATACATCTAGAAAATTCTTACTCCAGTAAAGTAAATTCCATTTGTAAAAACAATTGCAGGACACCCATGAAAAAACACACATGGTGTCAAAATAAGCCAAAAAAAAAATAATTTAGGCAAAAATTAAAAAGAATCCCAAGTCTATTTTGCATAGAGGATCCCTTTGTTAACTTTTGGTCGAGAATGTGTTTGTGTGTTTTCAGAGAACAACTCCAAGACCATGTGGGTTCCTGCGACAGTGAGGAACTGATGGACCTGTTCTAGTCACGAGGATGGTCCAGAGATGGGGGACACTGACGACACCTTGCCATGCTAACAGTCAGCAGCTGTGCATGTCTGCAGGCAGCCCAGGACCAAACCAGAGAGGATGGATCTTGCATTGACACGATATGTCCACCATCTGGATACCATTGCTGACTTATACACATAAAGAATTATTTGACACTGAAACTGGGACTCAGAAAAGTTGGACATTGAAACTGAGACTGAAACATTTTTTGTTCTTATACATTTATTTCTAGTATGCAGAGGCAAGATATTTTTGAAGAAAAGAAACAGGGGAGAGTGATTGATGTAGAGGCGGGATGGCCTTGAACAGGCTGTCAAGCTGCAGGGGGAGGCTTGGGTGGATGGGAGGCAGATGTGGGGGGAGATCAACTAAAGGACTTGTATGCATGCATATGAACATAACCAATGAATGAAAGACACTGGGGCGGGGAGGGGGGGAAGCTGGGGATATGTGCTGGGGGGTGGGGGAGGCTGGGGGACGATAAGGGGGAGGGGGAAAGGAAAACATGTACTACTATTATACTGCAAAAAATCAATAAAAAATAATTAAAAAAAAAAGAAAATCAGAATAAAAGCCTAAAAAGATTGTGCTATATGTATTTTCATAAAAACTATTTTTGGATTCCTAACTAACTTTTATTATAAGAATTTTTATGGATTAAAACATAAATTAATTTACAAAAATAAATGGGCAATGAAGTTATGCGGTATAAAATATTAGATTTTGGTTGTCGTTGTTACTGTTCTTAAGTGGCCAAATGTCCTTGATATTGTTTAGACATCTAATTGAAAAAGCTTCAAGTGTAAATGCTGAGAACAATCTACATATGTCATGAACACTTACTTATAATACCTATAAGTAAGATAATATAAAAGAACACATTTTAATAAAAAATGATTTTAATGAGAAATCACTCTTGTTAATTATCCTCCATTACATGTTATATTTTCTCACTTAATTCTACCAGATATAATAATGCCTTTCTAGAATGGCTTTCTGGGAAAATAGGTGATTCAGAAAACTCTTCTGATTCTCTGGATTTATTTAAATTTGTCTTTTGAAATATGGTTTTTAAGTCTTATAATAAATATCAGAATGAATACTCAGTCTCTTAATCATCCAAACATTTTATAGTATTGAATGGAAAATAGATTTTCCCAAACTCTGCTTTAGAGAATAGAATCAAAATGCTTGAAATAACAAACAAATGCCAAATTATTACCTTCTGCATTCAATAAGCCATTGTAGGACATATAATAATTTCAGACAATGTAACATGTATTTTCTCATTGTTGGTGGATACTTTATTAGTATGATAACTACTTTCTCTTAGCTATTCTAGCAAAGTGTTTATAGCTATCATAATAATATTAAAATAATTTAATAATGGCTTTGTTTTATAAAAGGAACTCATCATAATCATATGAGATTTAAATATCTTAATAGTGTTATATGATGATAAAATAACAAATTAAATAATAATGAAAATTTGATTAGGAGAAAAAACAAATGAAAATATGCAAGAGAAATTTCTGGTATTATGATTATTTTAATCCTCCATATTCACAATTATTATTTAAAATGAATAACAATTTAGTCATGTGGGACATGTATGTATGTATGTATGTTTTGACAGAGGGAATGAGAGGGAGTGGGAGAGAAAAAGAATTGATAATAATTGGTGTTCAGTTTTAGAAGCTTCCCTAGATGGCAATATAAATCAGCTATTACAGTGTGTGTTTTGTTTGTTTGTTTTGTTTTGCTTTGTTGTTGTTTTTAAAGATATCCCAAGGAATTATATATGTTTTCAAAAGAAATCTGTTAAATGTGTTAGAGAGCTATTTTAATTATTTTGGTAATAATTTCCTTACCAATTCTGACTTTATAGGCAAAAAAAAAAAAAAAAATACTGGCATTCCTTCCATCCAATAGACAGAATCACGATTCTTCAGAGGTAGTCATCTTTGAGATAAGCTTCAATAAATAGTTTTAAAATAATCCTATGAGATATAGAGTACATTAAAACAAACTTTAAGCAGGATCCATTTTCTTGGGACATTTACCATCTTTGTTGTTACCTAATGATTTTAGAGATAGAGAGAGGTAAGAAGAGAGAAGAAGACAATGTGAAAGAGAAACATGGATCTGCTGCTTCCGTAAATACTAAACTAGAGACTGATCCTGCTATGTGTGTATGTGCCCCGACCAAGAATCAAATCTGCAACCCCTCAGTGCGTAGGACAACACACAACCAATGGAGCAAATTGGGCAGGGCTCCCCCATTTTCTGCTAATTGTAAATGTCAATAAGTAATCTAGACAAAAGGTAAATAAATCCTTGAAAACAAAAGTTCTGAAAATATGAGAGCCTATTCAAACTAAATTCATATCAAGATTTTAAAACATTTTAATTCCTTGTATTTCTTTAAAAACATGCATATTAATTTATACTTTAAACATGCATTTTAGAAATTCCAAATAAGATATACATTTTACTCTTGATATCTTGATGGATATATTCTTTAGAATCAGCCACTGCAACAGTGATTTGAGAGTCAATTAGGCCAACCATTATGATGTTTAATTTTTAACATTTCACTACTAATGAATGACCATTAAACAATCACTTAATAGGAGGGTGCTATTCAATTATTCACAAATTTCTTGAAGCATTCATAATTTGATATGATTTTTAGTGGTCATTCTTCATCATATTTGATCAACACAGCACAAAATTGATTGAGAATGAAAAAAAGAAGTTCTTGCCAGGCTGGCGTGGCTCAGTGGTTGAGCTTCAACCTATGAACTGAGAGATCATGGTTTGATTCCAGGTCAGGGCACATGCCTGGGTTGTGGGCTGAATCCACAATCTGAAGCCTGCAGGAGGCAGCCAATCAATTATTCTCTCTCATCACTGATGTTTCTATCTCTCTCCTTTCATCTCTGAAATCAATAAATATATTTAAAAAATAAGTTCTCTACTTACTATGAAAATTTTCTATTGGGATAGTAATATTCATTGATAAAAATACATAAATGATTCCAGGAAGTTAGCACTGAATATCTAATAATATAAGATGATACTATTCATCATTATTTCAGTAAATTTAACCATTTCATTATACTAACCCAAACAGCTAGGTAATAGTTTTAAATGGCAATGGGTTGACTCTCTTGAACAACCATTTAAGACATCTTTGTGTACCTATTAGTTTTGTTTTCTCTTTGATATTTATTTTCTTTGTATTTTATATAAATTAAATGGCACACAGTAAAGAAAAGAAGATACTTTCAGTAGACTGGAAATAGTTTAAACATAAGATGCATTTCCATTTTCATTGCTAATGCCAAAATTTGCAGCGAGCTAACCCTTTGCAGAATAAATCAACTTAATAATCCCCAGTGTGGGGATGGTAACAGTTGATCACTTCAGGTTGTCAGTTTGCTTCTGGAAATGAAGTAAAAAGATCAAGTTGCTTAAAATTTCCAATGTGCTGCACTGCCATCAGTGCCTTGAGCTGCAGAATATTTGTTCTATCAGCCTTGTTGGGCTTCTTATTTAAACGGGTAAATTCCAATAGATACAAAGCTTCATCTTTATTATCCTGAATGCTAAATGTTCCCTGGAATATTATAAAACAAACAGCTATTATATAAGGACATTAAAACAACAAAGCAATGGTATTCATTTTAAAACACCTACTTTTATAGTTAAGAAAATAACCAAAGTACAATAAAATAAATAGGGTAGAAAAATGAACTATATGCAAAATAAATAACAAGAAGATAAAAAATACATGGGATACTGCTATCTATGATTAGAAACACAATGAGTATCTATAAAGCACATGGAAATGGTCACTGAGATACTTGATTAGCTTTGCCCACTTGCTTGGGTGGTTGAGCAGAGAAATTTGATTGCCTATTGGGTTATCCAATCTGGTTGCTAGGATAATCTAATAACCAGACACATCATTTACAGTCCTGTTATTTTGATTACCCCTGTGACTTAAATTGCCCGTTTCATAAACTTATCCAGTGCTCCAATCTCCACTTATAAGTGATTGAGGTGATCAGCCATGCAGAAATGATCAGAGTACTACTCAATTTTAGAACATAAAACTGGTGAATGAAACAAGAAAATGGAAAGAACTCCTCAAAACCTAAAAACTTATGTAATGAATAAAGTTTTCTCCTCATAATCTCAATGTTCTTCACATTTTTCTTACTTCTAAATTAAAATATGAACCAATTTTTTGAAACTTGCCTTAGCTGACCCAAAATCAGAATACAGAGAGAAGTCAAGGAAAATCAGTTCATTTCAGTACATATGAATGAAATGCACTGCATTATTCATGATAGTTGAGATTATTTAAGTGATTGTAATTATACAAATTAGGTATTTGTTTAATTAAAATTTTCTCAAGGAAGCATTTCACAAATGTCTTACAAATCTAGTCACTGCTAAACTTCAGTTGCTATAGCATATAAAGCAACCCCTGAATATTGTAGATACCATCACTTCTCTATTACCCCAAGAAACTGCAAATAATTAACAAATTGTTGTTATTTATTTGTGAGGGGAGTTTGTTTGTTTGTTTGTTTGGTTCTGAAAGGGGATTTAGCGGGAAAAGGATATGTCCATGAAGATTGAGCCTCATAAATTGTGAAGACAGAAATCTACTGTGAGTATATATATTTATCAACATTCCAAAATTCAAATTACATGTATCCTTGCATGTGTCCAAACCTTAAATTTATACATATTTTTCCCCCAATAGTCCTGATTTGGGCAGCTTTTTCCACATAGCAGCAAATCTCTAGATATAGGCATTTTGTCAAATATGTTAATACATTTTAGTGAGTCTTCCAGTTAGATATTTTCTCCAGATAATTTTTATGCAATAACTTCACCTTAAACATTGCAAAATATAGCCATCTGGTAAGGCAATATTAAAATAACTTGTAGAGAATTTTGGGTTTTGTGTTTAATGTTAAAAAATAAACATTTTACTTTTGTGGCTTTTGTTCAAAAATTAGCCAAGAAACAGAGGCACTGAAAATAAGATGAGAAATCTTCCTTTAAAAAAAAGGCTTTAAAAAAACCCACTCACTCTGTGTCTTCTCCCTAAAGTTTATCCATTTCTTGGGATCTCATGACAATATGATAGTTGTGGTCTCATGCAAGCATAGAATGTACTTTCCCAATATTTTTATCCTTTTGGGAGAACAGAAAACAAACTTGCAGACCAAAGTTGTGTAATGAGCAAGCCCTCAGGGACCATGTGAGAGAAAGAGAAGGTTAGAAAGAACAGAGCAGGAGTGACTGGGTGTACAGACCTCTAGGTTATTGGATTCCTTTTATTAAAACCTAAATTTTCTGGGCCTTCTGCCTTGACAGATGGTTCTTCCTCAGAATCACAACTAATTTGGGGAGGTACTATCTCAGTTTACATGTTAGGAATTGTTTTCATTCATAGACCTTCTGTCTTCATCTTAGTTCTAATCCAGAGATACCTATAAACAGACAGAAACTTACTTATAAACTGCTACTGTGTAATCTTCATTAATGCTGTTGTGATTTGGATTTCTCAGTAGGTGGAATTTATCTAAAATGTTCTCAGAAATAGCACTTGATGGGTACGAGAAAAGAAAGCAAAATGGGAAAGAGAAGAGTTGGGGTGCAGTATTGTTATGGTATTTCCGGCGACCCCACAGGTATCTGTAAACCTAGGATAGCTCTTCCTAGTTATCTTGAGGTGGTGAGTGGGCAGAGCCTATATGCTCCTATATAGACACATCCTTTTAAGCAATCAGTCTCAAGAAGGTTTAATGACCTTAGGAAGTAGCTTGTAGTCAAAAGGGATTTCCAGAGAGGACTGATGAAGGCTTAGGGCCAAAATATTCCGAGCAGCAGAAGGAATATCCTTCAGTCCTGAAAGGGATCTGGGGTTAGTCAACCATGGTTGCCTATAATAAAAGTCAATATTCATAAATACAATGTTCATGAATGCCTAAGCGGGAGATGAAATCATTATGGGCCAGAAAAGATTATAAAGGTTTTGCTGCAGGGCATGTGTGGATGGGTTAGGGCTGTGGTTGCAAACTGCAGCTCACAAGCCACATGTGGCTCTTTGGCCCCTTGAGTGCGGCTCTTCCATAAAATACCATGGCCTGGGTGAGTCTATTTTGAAGAAGTGGCATTAGAAGAAGTTTAAGTTTAAAAAAGTTGGCTCTCAAAAGAAATTTCAATCGTTGTACTGTTAATATTTGGCTCTGTTGAGTAATGAGTTTGCCGACCACTGGGTTAGGGAGTGTAGGGCCAATGAGGAAAACACCAGATTGATTTAAATCTATTTGTAGCCCATAGAACTTAGAAATTACCAGCTAATTCTACTGAGAAATGAAGGTAACTCACAAAATGTTTAATAATAAATGATTGTGGCAGGGAAAGGAGTGGGTGGAGGTGGACGAGATCATAGAGGGAATAAATGATGATGGAGAAAAATAAAATGAAATAAAATATACTTTTTATTTTTAAAATGCAATATAAAATAAAAAAGTAATCATATTAAATGCAAAGTTTCAAGAAACCTTCATATCCTTGATTCAAGGAGAAGAAAGGCCATGCCTAATATATAAAATATAATTTAGGTTGCCCTCAGTTATTTCGAGCATAAAATTTGAGTTGTTTTGATGCAGGAATAGGTAGGTACTTTACATATATTTTAATAGTAATCTACATACTTTTTAAAGGGGTGAAAAAACACTGTTTAATATGTAAACTTGAAAAGAGAACTTCTGATGTATAAAGGGATGGAAAGCAGCTCTCTGTCCATGGAACACGTAAGGGTCCCAGATCCTGGCCATCAGTCTTCTGCTCACTCTAAGTCATCTCTTAAATCATTGCTGGGTTTCCCTGGAGTTTCAGGGAGACTCTTGTTTTATTTAAAATATATATTCTAAATTTATTAACTGTTTATCTAAAGACCACCAAAGTATTTCTTAGCATATTTTACAAAAGCCTTCTAACTCCCTTCTTTTCCCATTCTTGACATCCTAAAAACCACTTTCCGTACCCAGACATAGGAGTCTTTTTAAAACATAAATTTTATCTTATGCTTGTTTACCTGGTGTTGTACATTACTATATCCTTAGTTTTAGAGCAAGTTTTAGCACATAATATATAGTAAATGCTCAATAAAAATTCGTTAAATAAATATTATTCTATTGTCTAAAGTCTTGACATGTTTCTGTCATACTTAGGCTAAAATATAACTTAATTGTCACAATCCTCAAGGGAGAAGATTGCATGCTCCATACTTACCTCTTCAGCCTTATCCTGTAGCACTCCTACCCTCCTCACTTACTCATTCTAGTTTTAAGGTCTAAATTTCATAGAATTTTCCCTTTTTGTAGAACATAATGTTCCATCTTTATAGATTATGTTGCTTTCCTTTCCCACCCTACCACCCAGATCTTTATATGACTGATCCCTTTTATTATTGTGTCTCAAGTTAAAAGTCACATCTTCTTACACATTTTCTATTGCCATCCAACATAAAGTAAACTTCAGCAACTTCATAACATTCCACATTTTTTCTTCACAACATGTTTAATGTTCAGATGGTAAGTATATTGTTGTTATGATGCAAATCCTAAAAAGAGCTAAATATATGTTCATCTTCCTTTCCTTCATATAATCAATTTCATACATACATGGGTGCACATGTGATGTATACACACATTACATGATTTCATGGCACGCTGACTTTGTTGCAAGTCAGGATTAAGTTGGCTGCACTGATTGTGAGAGATGTATGAATGACTTCCTTGATATCTCAGCTTCCCAAAATATAAATGGCTATTCTATATAATAAAGAGTTAATATGCTAATTAGTCCAGATGGCAGAATCTAGAACAACCAATGGGCAGGGCTGTGAGGCAACTGATGCTGCTGGAAAGAACGAGGTGCCAGTAGCGGCTGTGAGGGCCTAGCCCCTGGCATGAATTTCGTGCATCCCGCCTCTAATAACAATATATTTGCCTAACTCATATAAATGCTCTGAAAATCAACTAAATTTATATCAATGAAAACAATCCCATAACGTACAAGCAAAGACTCTTAGTCTGTCTGGGCTGCTGCAACCAATTACCATAGACCAGTGGTTGGCAAACTCATTAGTCAACAGAATGGCAAACTGCGGCTCGTGAGCCACATTAGCTCATGAGCCGCAGTTTGCCGACCACTGCCATAGAGTGTATTACATAAAAAACAAACATTTATTTCTCTTAGTTCTGGAGGCTTGGGAGTCTGAGATTGACAGGCCTACATGAAGAAACCCTTTCCCAGCTGTCCTCATATGGTGGAGGAAAAGAAGGAAAGGAAGTGAGCTCTAATGTCTCTTCCTCTTATGTAAGTACTAATTCCATTTATGAAGACTTCACACTTATGAGCAAATCACTGCCAATACCTTACCTCCTAACAATTATATTGGGGTTTTAGAGTTCAACATATGGATTTTAAGCGAATTCAAACATTTAGTCCATAACAGAAAGAATATCAAGATACCAACAATATCATCTCCCTTAGAGGCCTGGATTAGTGGTATCACCCCAGAGAACCTAGATGTTTTATTCTAACAGATTATACACACTGATCTCCTTTTGTTTACATAACTGTAAGAACATTTTTAAGTGGGGAAAAAGAACAGATTAGCCTTAGGCTTACCATCTTATTTTAAATGAGAAAAAATTTCTCAAAGAAGAACCTAGTGATTATGGGTCCCACAAGTAAAAGCAGCTGTGCTGGGAATAGAACTCAGATCCCTGAAGTCTCATCTGTTGCTCGTATCCCTAGTAAGAGTAGCTGAGTGAACAATAGGCTTCCTTAGCTCAAAGAGATCAAGAATCATGCATTTTTTTTTAACTCTAGGCATTTTGTTAATCCAGTGCATTAAACATTAAGAAAAAAAACAAGTATCTAGAAGTAGAATGTCAGCTGGGAGATCTTTTAAAAAGTTGTGTTTTTAAAGTTATTTGGGCAAATCACTATTTATTTCCATGACTACTTCTGTATGAGATATATTTTCTTAAGGCTGTAAATCATTCAGTCCCAGCTGTTAACCATATGTCAAGTCAAATTTAATAATATTGTGAGTACTATTACTTAACCAAAGATTTCTTCTTACTTAAAAGATTGCCTGTATGTTGACATCAATACAACTGATTTTATTTTGTGCTACTCCATCTCATAGAGTTTTCTTACCACTTCTATTCAACTATTACATTGATCATTTGAGATTTGTGTTAGATTAATATATTTAAGAACATTTTACCTGTTATTGCTAAAACTATTTTTCCTATACGTAGTAGAAAATTTAACAAATAAATTCTTAGGTAGCAAAAAGAGCATTAAGAATCAAATCGGAAAACAAAGTTTTGTTTCTTGGCTCTTAATTTCCCAGGTATAAATGATCTCAAATAATTTAACTAAATTTTAAAATATATTTTGAAATAATTTGACACAGAAATGTGTAAGTATATTTAATAATAATATTTGTTATAATTATATATTTAATAATTATTATAAAACTAGAGGCCTGGTGCACAAAATTCGTGCATGGGGGGTGGGGGATGTCCCTTAGCCCAGCCTGCACCCTCTCCAATCTGGGACCCCTTGAGGGATGCCCAGGCCTAAACAGGCAATCAAACATCCTTCTCACAATCCAGGACTGCTGGCTCCAAACTACTTGCCTGCCTGCCTCCCTGATTGCCCTAACTGCTTCTGCATGCCAGCCTGACCACCTGCTAACCACTACTCTGCCAGCCTAATTGATGCCTAACTGCTCCTCTGCCAGCCTGTTTGCCCCCAACTTCCCTCCTCTGCCGGCCTGGTCACCCCTAACTGCCCTCCCCTGCATGGCTGATTGTCCCCAACTGCCCTCCCTTGCAGGGCCTGGAACCTCCCAATGGCCCTCCCCTGCTGGCCATCTTGTGGTGGCCATCTTGTGTCCACATGGGGGCAGCCATCTTGTGTGTTGGAGTGATCATCAATCTGCATATTTCTCTTTTATTATTTAGGATAGAGGCCTGGTGCATGGGTGGGAGCCAGCTGGTTTGCCTTTAAGAGTGTCCTTGATCAGGGTGGGGGTTCCCTTGGGGTGAGGGGCGGCCTGGGCAAGGGGCCTGTAGCAGTTTGCAGGCCAGCCACACCCCGCAGCGACCCAAGTGGAGGCCTTGGTATTTGGGATTAATCTATGTCTACAATTGAAACTTTGTAGCCTGGAGCGGAGCCAAGCCTTCTGCTCACTCAAAGGCGGCAGCCATTTCTGTTTGAAACTTTGTAGACTAGAGTGGAGGCCTAGGCCGGTAACAGTAGGCTGAAAGCTTGGCTTCCTCAGTTGCCAGGGAAACCCAAGCCTCTTCTCTCCAGCTCAGTGGTTGCTGCCATTTCTGTATCTTTTATAACTGAAACTTTGTAACATTGAGTGGAGTCCTAGGCAGGCAATGGCAGGTGGCTTGGCTTCCTCTGTTTCTGGGGAAACCCAAGCCTTCCTCCTGGCAGCAGCCATCTTGGTTGGGATTTATATGCATAATCTGCTCTTGATTGGCTGGTGCGGGTGGCTGTGGGCATGGCTTGCGGTATAGTGAAGGTATGGTCAAGTTTGCATATTATTCTTTTATTAGGTAGGATTGATACCATGTATTGAATGTTATTGTTATAAAAATGTATGTAACTACACATATGATGTAATATAATTATTATTAGATAATTATATTTAACTATTCCCAGATTCAGTAATTCTTTAATTTTTATACACACATCTAAACATATAAAGATATAATATGCAAATTAGCCAGGACACCATAATAGTCATGACTGGTTAGGTGGAGGCTATGCACAGGTGAGGCTTGGAGCGGAGATGGAGACAGAGATGGGGGTGGGACTGCCAGAGAAGACATAAGCAAGGGGACCTGGGGATGCTCTAGCTGTGGTGCACCAGCAGCCCTGCCTCTGCACAGAACTGCAGAAGAAACACCTTTCCTGACCACTGATTGGCTGAGCTCCTGGTACACCAGTCACAGTGTTCTTGGTAACTTGAGTAATAAGAATCCAAGAAGGTGATCTAGGGTTTTTCCACCACAATCCTGGGAGGAAAAAACAAAAAAAACAACGAAGGTATGCTGCTGGAGGGGCTAAGAATATCATATCCTGTCCTAAGCTGGTTTGGCTCAGTAGATAGAGCTTTGGCCTGCAGACTGCAGGGTGCAGGTTCAATTATGATCAAGGGCATGTATCTAGGATGCAGGCTCCTCCCTGGCCAGGGCCCAGGTCAGGGCTCATGCAGGAGGCAACCAATGAAAGTGTCCCTATCACATCGATGTTTCTGTCTTTCCCTCTCTCTTCCACACTCTCTAAAAATCAATGGAAAAATAGCCTCAGGTGAGGATGAAAAAAAAATAAAGGAAAGAAATGTCATATTCTATGAAAGAGACACCTTGAAAATGCTTAAAGAAAGTTGTCATTTTTTCATGGTGAAGTGACTGGAGTCTTTGTTGATGAAAACACTTTGGTGGCTGTGGCAGCCGGCAGTGGCAGCAGCAGTAGGATGATAGGGGTGGCACCTTCTTCTGATCAGCTGGTTGCCTCCTGCAGGTGGAGAAGCATTGATCTGCTGCCTCCTGCATGACCCCAATAGGGATGGAGCCCACAATCCAGGAATGTGCCCTGACCAGGATTCAAACCTATGATCTCTTGGTTCATGGGTGGATGTTCAATCACTGAGCCACCCTGGATGGGCTATCAGGTATTGCATTTTGTCAAATGCTTTTTCTGCCTCCATTGTTGGTTTTTCTTTAACCTATTAATGTGGTAGATCACACTGATTGATTTTTATATGTCAAAACAGACTTGTATACCTGGAATAAATCTCAAATACTGGTGCTATTTTTTATATTTTTAAAAATTATGTTTTAACATTTTATGGAGGATATAACATCTATTTTCATGAGAAATATTGGGTTTAGTGTTCCTTTCCAGTAATGCCTTTATCTGTTTTGGATCAAGGCAATGAAAATGTCAGAACTAGAAAGTATTCCTCTCACTTCTATTTTTTGGAAGACATTGTTGAAACTAGCATTATTTCTTCCCTATATGTTTGGTAGAACTCACCAGTGAATTATTCTGGTCCCTATGACTTTCTTTTATTGAGAATTGTTATTAAATTTCTTTAACAGATATGAGCCTAATTATATTTTCTATATCTCCCTGGGTATATTTTTGTAATTTATATCATTCAAGAATTGGTCAACTTCCTCTTATTTATCAAAGAGTTTTTCATAGTGTATTTTTATTATCCCTTTTCAGTAGTAAAGAGCCCTTTAGCAATTCTGAAAATAGTAATTTGTTTATTTTTAGTTTATTATCCCAGCCAAGTATTTATGAGTTTTATGATGTTTTATTTAAAAAATAGGTTTTGATTTTATTTTCTTTGTACATTTTTTGTTTTCCAGTTCTTTGCTTTCTCCCTTAATTTTATGTTTTTTTTTCTGTTTGCTTTAGCTTAAATTTATCTTTTTTCTCTAGTGACCTAAAATAGAAATTAAGATTATTATTTGGATTATTGCTTTAATCTATTTTTCTAATATTTGCATGGAATGCTATCAAGTTTCTTCTAAGTAGTGCTTTCATTATTTCTAACAAATTGTCATAACACATAAATAAAAATTTTATGTTTACTTCTTTGATTAATGTATTTTTGATATGTTTATAGTTTAACTTTCAAATATATGGGTATTTTTAGATATCTTTCTATTATTGTTTTTTAGTTTAATTTCTATGTTTAATTTAGTGTTTTCTATGTGCTGTAATTGTTCATGTGGTCTAAGAATATGCTTTGTGTGGTTCCTATTTCTTTAACTTTGTTAAAGTGTGATTTGTATCTTGGAATTTGGTCTGTCTCTGGGGATGTTCCATGTAAACTTGAAAAGAATGTATATTTTATAGTGTCAATCGAATAATGTTGATAGTGTTTTTTAGATCAGCCATTTCCATATTGATTTTTCTGCTTTTATTACTTACCAATTAGTGTGAATAGTGAAGTCTTCAAATGTAAGCATGGATTGGTCATTTCTACTTGCAATTTTACAAGTTTTTCCCTTATTCATGTTGATGCTCAGTTGTTAGGTACATAACACATTAATTATTGTTATGTTCTCTTGTAGAACTAACTTCTTTATCATTTCAAAATACCCCTTTTCATTGCCAACAATTTTGTTTTGTTTGAAATTAATACAGCTACTCTAGGGTGATTTGATTACTATTAGCATTGAACAGTGTATCTTTCTCTGACACTTTACTTTTAGCTACTGAATATTTATAAATCACAGACAGTTGGTCTTTTTTTTCCCCACATACTTAGATAACTTCTATCATTATTTGATGTTTATAGACCCTTCACATGTAAATTTGTTATTGATGTAGTTATATTTGTATCAACCATTTTTATAATTGTTTTGTAAGTTCTGTAATTGTTCTTTGTTTTTGTTTTTTTCTTCAATCCTTTTCCTGCCTTCTCTGGTTTTAACTAAACTTTTCTACAATTAATTTTCTCTCCGCTCTTGGCATATCTATTATACTTTTTCAATAAGTATTTTAGTGGTTGCCATAAAATTTTCCATATGCAATTTGAACTAATCTAAGTCAGCATTCAAATACACTAAGCAACTTCATGGGGGTGGGGGGGTGCCAGTAACTCATAACAGAGTAACTTGGACCTCTATCTCAAGTTTCTTATGCCATTGCTGCCATTTGTTTCATTTACACAAATACCAAAATCACCCAACCCAGTGCTGCTATTATTTATTTAAATGAATAGTTATCTTTTAGCCCAATTAATAATAAGAAAAATAAAACAATTTATTTTACTTTTATTTATACCTTCTCTGATGCTTTTACTTTATGTGGATCAGAGTTTTTTACCTATATCATTTGCCTTTCTCCCAAAGAACTTTTTAAAAACATTTTATTTTTGTAGAGAATATCTGCTGGCATTTAATACCTTTAGTTTTTGATTGTCTGAGGAAGTATTTCTTTTTCACATTTGAAGGATACAAGGATACTTTTACTGAGTATAATATTCTAGTATGTGTGTTTTTCTCTCAACACTTTAAAACACTTTAAATATTTCAATTGTTGTTTACATGGTTTCTGGTAGGAAGACTACTGTAATTATTTTCTTTAGGCCTCAATACCTAAATTATACTGAGGCATGTGTGTGTGTGTGTGTGTGTGTGTGTGTGTGTGTGTGTGTGTGTACGAATTCATTTTGCTTGGAATTCCCTGAACTTCTTAGATATATAGTTTGGTGTCTATTAGTTAATTTTTACTTCCAATATCCTTATGTTCCTTTTGCTGTTTGTTCTCCTTCTGGTATTCCCATTATGCTTATGTTACACCTTTTGCAACTGTCCTATATTCTTGAATATTCTGTTTTCTTCTACCTTACCCCATTCTTGTTTCTTGACATTTCAGTTCTGGAATTCTTATTGAAATATCATTAAGCTCCTTCCTGGGACTTGCCCAAACCTATCTAATAAAGAGGGAATATGCTAATCGACCATCACACTCTCACAAAAATGGCAGCACCCACTGCCAATAAGGAGGGAATATGCTAATTGATTGCCATGCTCTCAAAGATGGCAGCGCCCACAGCCACAGGATGGTGGCACCCAGTCCCCTCAGCCTCCAAGCTTCCTAGGGCTGGCCTGAGGTGCTGGCAAACCTTGGATGTTGGCTGCCCAGCTGCTTAGGGCCTGCCTGAGGGACAACCAATGACTAAACAAGCAGGCTATGTGGGGCGACCAGGCCGGTAGGGGGACAGTTGGGAGTGATTAGGCTGGCGGGGGGGGTGGCAATGAGGGGTGACTGGGGGGGAAGTTAGGGGCAACCAGGCTGGCAGAGGGGTGACCAGGCTGGCAGCAGGGGGGCAGTTAAGGGCTATCAGGCCGGCAAGCAGAAGCAGTGAGGGGCAATCAGGACAACAGGGGTGGGGGCAGTTAGGTGAGTGATTAGGAGACAGTGGTCCAGGATTGTGAGAGGGATGTCCCCAGAGGGGTCCCAGATTGGAAAGGGTGCAGGGTGGGCTGAGGGATCCCCCTGTGCACAAATTTCATGCAACAGATCTCTATTATATATGCTAAGTATCCAACCATCCAACCGGTATCTATGACATGCACTGACCACCATGGGGCAGATGCTAAATGTAGGTGCTGCCAAGAAGAAGTGACTTGAGAGCAGTGTTTCTCAGGTGGCACAACCTGAAGCCAAGATGAAAGAGTCTAATTCCTCACGTTGCTGTGCTATTTCATCTTTGGCCATGGGTTACGTTGTTGCTATGGTACTATGGGACCCAAATCTGGTTTACAGCACACTTGCATTTGCATTCCACACCCTGTATGACAGCAACTTTGCAGAGTGCTTGTTATACTCGGGACCATTCAGGGGATGTCAGATAGCCAGTTTTGGCCTGATCCTCATAGGCCAGGCCAAGGGATCCCACCTCCCAGAGGGACCTTGCTCACTCTGCAGACATCCTTAGAACTATGGCACCACTCCAGGTGCAGCTGGCCAGGGAGAGACCATGGGAGGTTTGTCTCCAGGGTGTGTCCAGCCATCTTGCCCAGTCCTGCCCATCAGCCACCTTCTATTTAATTTTCTTTCAATGTGCATGAATCCATGCACCAGATCACTAGTCTAGTGATAAATTTCCTAAAGGCATTTTTTTCCTCATTTCTGTTATAGTGTTTTTTACTTCAATTATTTCTTTTTTATCTTTCTTCAAGATTTCATCTAATTAAATCATCCATCTGTTCTTGTATGTTGCCTACTTTTTGCATTAGAACTCTTAAAATATTAATCACAGCTATTTTGTCTTTTCTATTAAACAATTCTAACCAGTGTCAGATTTAAGTCTGTTGTTTTTTAATGTTTCCTTTTCTCTTTGGATTGTGCTTTTTCTTTGCTTTTTACTGTTTCATAATATTTTGAAGCTGATCATGATGTATGAGTAATAAGAACATAAACACAAACACATGGCCTTTGATATGAAGTTTTATATTACTCCAGCTAGCACTGATTTAACTACGTCTAATGTTTGTTGTAAGTTTAAGTGAAAGAGGATTCCAGTACCTCCACTGACTTTGTTTTTGTTTCTTTTGTTGAATTTGCAATTTCTTAAATATTCTGCTTTATAAGAGTAAATCATCCATTGTTATTATATTAGATCATTATTAATGCGGTGGTAAAGTTGGGGAAAGAGAATACTATAACTAAAGGCCCAGTGCACAAATTTTGGGGACCCTCAGCCAGGCCTGCACCCTCTCACAATCTGGTAACACTTGAGGGATGTCTGAATGATGGTTTAGGGGATGCCTAAGCCATCAGTCAGACATCTTTAGTGCTGCCGCAGGGGCAGGAGAAGCTCCACCCACCACTGCTGAATTGGCCAGCCATGAGTCTGGCTCAGGGATTCTGAGTGGGAGTACACTTACCACCAGAGGGCAATTCCTGCATTGAGCATCTGCTTCCTGGTGGTCAGTGCACATCTGTCATAGTGACCGGTTGTTCTGCTTTTTGGTCAATTTACATATTAATCTTTATTATATAGGATTCTAAAGTGTCCTAAAAACAACCCTTATGATTAAATCTCAGTTGCTGTTGTTGTTATTTTTACTAGGCCTGTGTTATCTTTATTAGGCTGTGACCTTGAAAACAGTCTCTTAGTTTACCCCCTAGCCCTCACTTAGGTCAGACAGAAAGGATAGAGCTATCTATATTAAAGAAGAAAGACATAAGTGTCAATGAGAGGGTAAGAAAGTAAGGCATATATCTCTTCTGAGCAGAGGAAAAAGTGACAGTAACTTGTAGATATATGTTGAAGAATAGTGGTCAACGTTTGGCAACTAAAGAGTTTTATGCCACAAGTATTTTATCTTTCTATTAGTCACAAAGAAGAGTATTATTTGTTAAATGGGAATAGATAGAAAGACAAAGCTTGGCAACTGAAAAATTTTATATCCAATATATTTTATTTTTCTATCAGTTACAAAGTAGTTATATTTGTTAAATGGGAATAGATTGGAAGACAGAGTTAGGTTGGTATACTTTAAAAATAAAGATCCAAGTGCCCTAAAATGATCTTTCTACATAAAGAGAACCATGCCTCTGTAAAGAAAGTGACAGAGGCATGATTCCTGGCATCACTTGTATTTGGTCTGACAAGTATAACAAGGCACTGAGAAAGCTACTTGATATATTTCCTTAATCATCCCAACCATTTAGAAGTGAAAAGCAATGCATCAATACTATTCATTTATATATAAAAGAAGGTCTTTATGTACCACATAAAAATAAGTTTATAGAAATTATGGTGGGAAGATCTTTAAAGATTAAGAAAGCCCATTAAATATTGCATATAAGAGTACAATATCCAGTTGACATACAGAGAAAAAAATATATACCACAGCCAGTACCGCCAAGCAGTAGTCTCATGTTTTCCTATTTAAATTTTAATAAAAATATATTCACATTGCATGAAATATGTTAAATATATTTATAAAATTATTAAAACTTCATATTTTAAAATAACATAGGTCATCTAAATTTTACAACTATGTCGACAAGTAGATTAATCCACTGTAACTGTGAAATATAATGTACTGAAAGCAATGCCTATAATTAATTTGCCAAAGCTATTTTACCTTTTATTATTTTGATAATTTTTTTGCCTTCATTTTTCACTAGGAAAGCAAGAATGTCTTCTTCCCTATCATAGTTCATATAGAAAAATGTTATTTTCATCTTCCCTGAAGCAAATAGAGTAAAATAACAGAGGAAATAAAACAAGAGGGGGGGGGCACAAAAATATACATTGGATTTTTATCACAAGGGAGTGAAGAATAAAGTAATTTTTCCCAAAGATACCTTTAGATTCATTTTCCTGTGTGAGTCTTCCTAAAACTCTCAACTGAATGGAGGTACATGTTTGTTTTATTTTATGAAGCATCAAAATATATATCCTTGTACAGTGCTTTGCTATATAGCTACTTATTTTCTGCATATATCATTTTTATAGAGTAAAAGAAAGGCTAAAATTTACTTTTCTTTTCCTTGTAAGATTTTAGTTATATCAATTACCCATATTGAATGTTTTGTTGAGTGCTTCCAGGCATAGCAATAATATTCTTGTTGTTTATTTTGTTTTTGGTATTTCAAGCAAAGAAATACCAAAGTTTAGATTCATCATTACTATTCTCTGCTCTGTTGACCAGGGTTTTCCAGGGTTATAAGAACTGGCTCACGCAATTCTGGAGGCTAAGTCCCATGAGCTGCTTGATGTCTGAAAGCTAGAAGCTCAGAAAAGCCAGTGGTGTAGTTCAGTCTGACTCCAAAGGCCTGAAAACCAAGGGAGCCAATGAGGGGCATAAGATGATGGATGTCACAGCTCAGGGAAAGAGAATACATTCTCCCTTCCTCTATCTTTTTATTCTTCCCCGACCCTTCACAGACTGGATGGATGCCTACTCTCATTGACCATCTTTACTTAGCCTACTGATCCAAATGTTAATCTCTGCCAGAAATACCCTCATGGACACACCCAGAAATAATATTTTGCCAGCTTCCTACATATTCCTTACCTCAGTCAAATTGACACACAAAATCAACCATTACATCTGCCAATAGAAGTAATGGTCTATTTTCTGCCACTAGATTTTTCTATTTTGTGTGGATAAATCTATTAATTTTAACTATCCAAGATTGATGAGAACTGGTCCAGTACAGTATACTGAGACTTAATTGCCCTTAGAAACACACACACACACACACACACACACACACACACACACACACACACACTATTGTAGTTCTTGGGCCAGGGATTTCATATAAATTCTTTTCTTTAGTTATTTTAGTCCTTACAGATTATAACAAACACATAAAGTATATAGTCTTGTCATCACAATCTACATAAGAAAAACTATATACTAAATGGCACAAATATTAACTTGCCAGGGTGACATCATTATTGTCTGAGCTTAAATTTATGTTTGTATCAGTCTAACTTGAGAATTTATTCTCAATTTATTATAAACAAAGTGAATATGTGTTGTTTTGGATAAAAGTTGCTTATGGCCCTGTGGAGAATTTTATCATTGTATTTAGTACTGACTGATCCCCAGAAAAGAGTACAGACTGACCAGCCACAGTCCTTATACACAGAAACAGGATGGCTGAGGAACAGTTGCCACGGTGTATATAGGTAAAGGTTTGAAAGTTGTTTACTCATAATTTCCTCTTTGAAAGGTAGTTGCAACCAACAAATTGCATTTAAGTGAGGATGAGTAGCCAATGTTTCAATTTTTAAAATTAGAGGGTAATAGTAAGACAAGTGAAGTGCAAAATTAAGCCATTTTCAAAACAAATTTCAAGTCCAAAAATAAAATGTAGGGGAAAAAAAAACCTGCCCTAAACTTGGAGATTGAGACAGAGGGAGATAGATAGTTGGATGAAGGATATTATAGTTGTCAAGTTGCCCCAAACACACAAAAAACTTATATTTTCTTCAACCAAAGATCTTCGTTGCCAATTCAGCACCAGCAGGAATCCTCAATTTTGGGTGCAGTGAAGGGAGAGAAACGTAATTCAGTGCAAACAGCTCAACTGTAGTACAACTTGGCTGTGAAACATCACAGCTGTGGGTCAGCTCAATAGTAATACAGCTCAAACACGATAAAGCAGAGATATGAACAGCATAGTTGTGCAACAGCACCAGCGAAGTAAACTTGGTGAATCTTCAAATATGTAAAGGATTGCATTTTCTTCTCTTTGTTTGATTTTAGAATTAAGTTTATCTTTAAATTCTGAAGGAAAATTCTTATTTGTGACTTGGTTTATAATAGAATTTTCAAAACTAAAAATGTATGCTTACAAAAATTAGCACATTGCCTTAATATCAAGGTAATCAATGTTAAATTTTGCTAATTACTCATGTAATTCCATTTATTTTGTTTTTGTTTTTATTTATTTAGTTTTAGTCAGGTTCAAAATAAGGTCACAATTTTGCTCCTGGTGGATATCACCTTAAATCTCTCCCTCTTTTCTAAAACTGTATTTAAAAATAATTATAGATCCATGGGAAGTTACAAAAAACTTCCTCATGTACTCCTCACCAAGCTTATTCAAACCTTGACTCTTCTAAAGCTATAGTACAACTACATGCCCAGTGCAGAAAATTCATGAATTTGGGGGCAGTTCTCAGCCAGACCTGCATCCTCTCCAAACTGGGAGCCCTCAGGAGATAGCCAACTCTGGCTCCTTACCTGCCTGCCTGCCTGTCTGCCTGCCTGCCTGAACAACTATGCCCGCCTGCCTGATCCCCCTAACTGCCTTCCCCTACAGGCCTACTCACCCATATTAACTTTTTTAAAAATATTATCACCTTCACCCACAATTGTATTTGATTTCCTTATTGGCTTGTCCCTCTCACCCAATTTTTCTCTCTTCTTTATATAACACTTTTTCCTACTGACTCATGATTTATAAACTTTTCTTTCCTTCTTATTCCCTGCTTCTGTTCCATCATCCTTCCTCCCATCTTTCACTACACTTCCTCCCTCTTCACAGTCCTTTCCTTTATCTTTACCTCTGCCCTCCCTCCCCCTTTCCTTCCTTCCCACCTTAATTTTTTTTCTTTGCTTCCTCTCTCTGGTCTGTTTTGTTCCCTTCCCCATTTCTTCCTTCTTCCCATTCCCCTTTTAAGCTCTACCAGCTCCCCTTTAAAACTTTTCTTCCCTCCTTCTTTCCCTCTCACCCTACCTTTCCTGTGCATTCTTCTCTACTTACTTTCACTATTTTAATATCTACCTGTCTAATTATACACTATCATTTATCTTTTTTTCTAGTCTGACTCCTACTTTTAAAATCTATCCCTAGCACACAACTATACTTGATTTTCATTGTAGCTCCTACAGTTCACTCACACATCCTCTTTCCTTCTTTAACTCTACTCTCTACTGACTCCTTTATAAAGTTCTTCCCTCCCTCCTTCCCTTCTTAAAGCTTCTGTTGAGGGAGGGCCTTAACTCTCAGCCCAGGGCTCAGCCCAGGACAGGTGTTCGCCATCCCCCCTTCTCCAGCCGCCCCGCAGCTATCCTGCCCCCATTCCTTGCCTAGGATGCCTGGCCCAGGGGTTGCTGTCACCAAGCAGGAGCACCTCTGCCCAGAATGCCTCAGACCATCCTCTTCTTCGTCCAGGACCCCTGTGGCTGCCTCCCCTCCAATGGCTGCCATAATCCTGCTTCTGCATCTGAATGGAGCTCTCTGCTCCATGTTGCCTGCACCCTGCCCCATGTTGGGCACACCTGTTCCGCAACTCCCCCAGGGCCTCCACCCCATCCTGCATGCAGCCCCAAGTTCTCTTGCCTTTTCCATTCTTGCATCTTTTTCTTGTTCCCTTTCTGTATTTCTATTTCTCCTCTCGGCCTGTCTGTACAGAAGGTGGGGACACAGCCTGCTGATCCAGTTATGAGGTGATGCTGTAAAGAACAATTTACATATTCCTCTATTATATATATACTAGTGGCCCGGTGCACAAAATTCTTGCACGGGGGCAGTGGGGGGGTGGTGTTCTCTCAGACCAACCTGCCCCCTCTCACATACTGGGAGCCCTTAGGGGAGGTCCAACTGATGGCTCACCCCCAGCCTGCCCAAGGCCTAAGGCACTCAGCCATCTCCCTGCTCAGCTCAGCTCCAGTTGCCTGTGACCATCCAGCCCCAGGGGCTGGGCCCTCACCTCCACTCCCTCGCCCAGGCCGCTTGCCCCGCCCCCTGGCCACCTTTTGTGCTCACCGTGCTCCACCCCCCCAGCTGCCTCCAAGCTTGGGTGGCCAGGGCACCGTGGCCCTCACCGTCGCCACTGCTTCATCTCTACCCTGGGGCCCAGCCCTTGTGCTGCTCGGTCCTGCCCCTTGGCTCCGCTTCCTGCTCCTGATTGGCTGGTAGCATAGCCAATCAGGAGCCAAGGTACGGTCACATTTGCATGCCACTCTTTTATTAGATAGGATAGATTATATATAGATGTCAAAACCAGGAAACTGACATTGGTATAACCCATGGAGCTTATAAATTTTCTGTGAGCATATTTTATGCACTCATAAAACAGAACTAGATGATCATAGTCTCCCTCATACAACACAAGCCTACCTTTAAGTAAATGCATTTTCTATGTTTACATTAAGCAATTTCAAGTGAAATATTATGTTAAAATTTTGTCACTGTAAGAACTGTGAATTTTTATTATGCATTTGCTACCAGAAGGTATATACAGTCAATCTTTGCTAAATAACTGCTCTCTGTGATAGTGAGAGCATGTGGCATCTATTTCAATATGATAACTATAAGCAACTTTTTGGGTCTTTCCAAGCCTATTTTGGACCTCACCTGTTTTTTTTCCAGTATCACACTAATATGTATTATATTGGTGAGTGAAGGAAGAAGAGTGTATGGTTGGGAAAATTGTATAGTTGAGATCCTCTCAGATAGAAAATTTGTTTCAAAATAGTAGCGAAAGGGTAGATAGAGGAATGTGGGGATTTTTTTTGTTTGTTTTGTTTTGTTTTTAATAACCGAGTGTACTAGGCTTTTTCTCACTTTTGTGTTATTTACATTGATAATTTATTAATGTGGTCACTAAGTGGAGCTAGAAATGAATTACCTTATTGAAAGGTGATATGTTTAAAATTGCACCACAAATTAAAATGCTACCTGAAACAAATTACAAATACAGTGTGGCTTCCATAAATGTTGTTTCTAAGATTTGAAGCTATTTTGAATATAATTGAACCCTTAATTGGGCCCCAAACCTTTTTGTTCTCTAAACCTGAGTGCTTTTACAGAACATGTTTTCAATGTGTATTTCATTATTTAATATAATTTTCAATTACATTGATGTGGAAGGACTGTGTGCACTCTTACCATGGGCAATTTCATACCAGACCATTTTCAGACACCAACCATTTCTCAAGGCTAAAGTAAATAGAAGTAATTCCCCAAACTGTATGAAAATGTGAAACTGAATGTCCAAGGCAATATAACTCTGCAGGCCATATTTTCAAAAATCCGACTGCAAATTCTAACTTGCCAGGATCTAGGAAATCAGCAATCAATTCAATCAATATATACCGGAAGGAGTTCACATTCAATTTCGCACTCTCAAACTTGTGCTTTTCTTGCCAAGTGAAACATACCCATAGAGTTGACAATAATATAAAACATAAAGACACTTAGTCAATTTCCCTTTCTTTTTTGATTTCCAATAAAGTGAGTCAAAATGCTGATTTTGAGAGATGAGAAAACTTAGTGGTTTTACTATTAAATAGTCTTTTATTTATAGGTAGCAGGCAAATGCATATAATTGTTTAAGACCTTTTGAGTTTAAAGACATGAATGATAATTATCTATTCTTGTGACTTTCAGCTAGCTCAGTGGTATAGTTGAACCTAGTGTTGTACTAACTCTTTACTTAAGTATTTTACATATTAATATTATACATCTATAAAATGTTTTCATCTCCTGCAGATTTAATATATTCTTATTAATTTCAGAGAGAAAAAGGAAAAACTATTTCATATATATATATATATATATATATATATATATATATATATATATATAATTGATGAGATGGATTATTGATTGGCTGCCTCCTGCATGGCTCCTACTGGGGATTGAGCCCATAGCCCGGGCATGTGCTCTGATCAGGAACTGAACTGTGTTCATAGGTCGATGGTCAACTGCTGAGCCAGACTGGCTGTGAAATCTCCTTTAGATTTAGATAACATGTCAAATGGTGCCAAAGCTTTGTGAGGAAAATCCCGTATAATAAAAGCATAATATGCAAATTGTCCCCTCTGGCAGTCATTCAATCTGGAGTTCTACTGAGTTCAATTGCTCGCTATGACATGCACTGACCACCAGTGGGAAGCATTGATGATTGCGGTACTGGCATCAGGCATCAGTGAAGGCACTGCTGGCTCAAATGGGCCCCAAGGACAACAGGGCCATGGTGGGATGGTGGAGGAGGTGAGTGGGCAGCACAGGCCAAGGCAGTAGTTAGCAGGGGCCCAATTGCTGTGCCCCAATTGCACCCACAGACTGAGACCAGTGGTGGTGGCAGTGGGGGTAGGGCGGTCGCCACCTGGCTCCCAGATGCTAAAGGAGTCAAGCAGAAGGCCTAGCCTGACTGATGGCCCCAGGGGTAGAATGGTGGAGCAGGTGAGGGGTTAGTGCCAGGCCATGGCGGGGTGCCAGGCAGGGTGTGGGGAGGCTAGAGGTGTGAGCTGGAGCCTGATTCCCGCAGGCTACCCCAAGGGACCCCAGCCATGCACAAATTCATGCACTGTATCTCTAGTATAATATAAAACATTTTCTCCCTCTAATTTAATGTTTCCCTAATCCTTGACTTCCTCACATTTTGAATTATCTTCCCCTTTCCCACTCAGACTACCTTGCCTTTTCCTTTTTTTAAGATACTCTCCCATAATTGTGTCATTAGTTGGCCTGGCACTTCATTTCTTGTCTTAAACCTAAACTCTATTTCTAAGATAACTCCCTTTTCTCTAATATAATTTCACCCCATCATCTTTTTAGTGTTCCCATATAAAGTTAATTAAAAATAGTAAAGCAGAAAGAGGGGATTCCTACATTACAGGCTTTTACTAAGAAGCCACTTAGACTTCAGAACTTGCTAAATCCCATGGGCATACAAGAGAAGCATACTAGTGTCCTTTCTGGTACTGATCCATACTACTGCAAATAGTTCTGGAAACCCCCAGTATTGAAAGTCTACCAATCCATGCACATAATTACTACTTGCTTTGTACATGACACTTTAAGAAGTACTTTGAACTGATGATATGAGTAGATGGGTTTATAAGGACAACATAATCAAAAGTATGCATATATAGTGCCCAGCCAGCTTGGCTCAGTGGTTGAGGGATGACCTATGAACCAGGAGGTCATTGTTCAACTGCCAGTGAGGACACATACATGGGTTGTGGGCTCAATCCCCAATGTGGGATCGGCAGGAAGCAGCTGATCAATCATTCTCTCTCATCATTGATCTCTCTCTCTCTCTCTCTCTCTCTCTCTCTCTCTCTCTCTCTCCCCCTTCCTCTCTGAAATTAATAAAATATATATATTTAAAAATGCATATATCAAGTGAATAATCTAAAATACACATAAAATAATAAATAAGATATACTATATTAATAACATTTTCTGTTCCTGAGACTTTAAAAATACAAACCCACTTAATTCTTGCAACACTCTTAGAAAACTTCCTACTGTTATAATCCACATTTACAGATGGAACCAATAATATACAGATTATAATCTTTATGCAGTGCACCAGGTTTGAAAATATCTTTATCTCATGCCAACATCAGTAGTCTTAACCAATACATCATCTTATTTTAAGGTTCAGAGGAACAAAATATACATTACAACACTATTTAAATAATGATTCATTTCCTTCATGTGTAAATCTCATTATATAGCTGGCTATCTGTTGGGTTAGCAATGATTCCTCAGACATAATTAATTAGATTTAAAATGTCAAAATAGAATTTTTCTAAACTGGGCAATACTTTTGATAAAGTCATGCTTTTAGGTGAGTCACTTTCTTACCTGGGTCATATGTTTAATAAGGAGTTGAGTGATTTCACTTTGTTTATGTTCACAGCAAGAGTTTCTAGCCTCAGACCCCATCAGAGTCTATGAAGTGTTCAACTAAAATCATCCCTTAGGCACTACCTAAGTTTCTTCTTCTATTGATGGTGACTTTCATCAGCTCCTTCATTCACTTCCAGAAATCTGTCAGTTCTTCTCTGTGCCCATTCCCAGTGCCTCTCCCAGTCCTTTCAGTCACCCATGCCGGTTCCCAGCAGCTGTCAGTGGCATGACTCCCTGGGGTCATAGGTCTCCTAAGCTTTTACCAAAAGTCATTCAGTAGCTCCACTGAGAGTTGCAACAGGTTTGTACAACAGCCTCTTATGGCAGCTCTGCTGGCTGGTTCTTTATAAACATTCATCTGAAGGCGCTTCCTTGAATTGCTTTACACTTGCACTTAAGGGAAACACCTCTGGATCACCAGCTGTTCCTCTTCTCACAGAGCCTTTGGAACATGTTCCCTTCTGACAACTAATATGTGAAATCAGATATGGCATATCTATAAACTGCCTCCTGATCACACATTCAGTAACTTTGTCAAGCTTCTTTCTAGAGGGAGTGTCTAGCTGGAATTCAAGCCAACTTACCAACTGAATCTGAGAACTAGGATGGATTTGCCTATAGAAGAAGTGAGAAAACTATATCACATTCTCTAACTTTGAATTTAATGCTGCTGAAAGGCACACGATCTGTTTAACTGATTAAAGTTAAAATCAAGATTCACCAGTGTGTATCAAAGCATGGTCTATGGAGCCCTATGAACCGCCCCCCTCCCTTCCGGCCTCCAGTGGAAAAGTGTCAAATTCTCTCTTTCTTTTAAAAATAAAACCAAAAAGGCATGTGTAGGTAATCTTGGCAGAAACATAGGAAGAGCTGACTTTGTGGTTTGCCTTTTGTGAATTTCCAATGCTAATCAGACAACACAGAATAAAATATAAAAGATGATAGGACAGCTTTAGTATACACCAAGGGGCTCTACAATTTCACTTGCATGATTTCAATTTCTAGAATCTGAGTGTTTTTCAGATACAATGACTATAAGCCAGATTTTCCCCGTGTCTGTCTACCCAAAACTTTCCTTTTAAGCAAGTTTGAAAGCTGCATTAACTCTTTCAGTGGTGTCTTTTCCCCAATGGTACCCTGGTGGCCTGAAAGGCAATCTGCCTTCCCCTTTATACCATTTTCTTCAATTCTAAGACACAAATGCAATCAGCAATTTAGCTCCTGAAGAATTAACTTATGTAAAATTGCTCTAGATGTTTTTCTGTTTATTGCAATTGTATAAAAGGTCTAAGGTGTATACACATATTATCCAGCATAATTCTTGCTCAACAGTAGACAAGATAATCTTTAAAAATCTGATTCCTAATTAAAATCTTTAGAAGATTTGTAATTAGGATCAAACCTAAACTTAGCATGTTGTATGCTAATTTGTCTAGTTTGCTAAAAAATACTGTCTTGATTTAAGCTTATTATACCAGCTTTTTTGTTCATTGTGCCAGGGTTTTTCCTTAAGATATATTATTTTTGAATGAAAAAAATTATACGATGATTATTATTTTTTTAATTTTGTTAAATTTTTAGAGAGAGAGAATGAAAGAGGGGAAGAGGGAGGCAGAGAGAGAGAGAGAGAGAGAGAGAGAGAGAGAGAGAGAGAGATTTGTTGTTCCAATTGTTTTGCAATTATTGGTTGACTCTTGTATGTACTCTGAATGGGAGCCAAATATGCAACCTTCAGCACATGGAAAGGATGCTCTCACCAACTGAGCTAGCCCCAAGGCCGGCCAGCATTATTTTTTTTCCATAAAAAACTCACGATGAACCAGCCTTGCTTAATGCTTCAGAGTCACCTTCTATCAGGACCCCTTGCCTTTCAGTCATCCAACTACACTAGACTTCTTGTTATTGTCTGATACAAGATGCTTTTTCAGTTTTGAGATTTTGCTCATGGATGGTTCACTGTACTCAATTCTCCCTCTCAATAGGTTCCCTTAAATAGCTCTTTCCCTTTAATGTGATTCTTATCAGTTCTTTAATAAGAAGCCTTTCTGCCATATCTCTGTAAGCTTCTATTTATTCCCCTTGTCAGTGGTGACCTCTCTGGTAGATTTTGCTGGTACCTTATGCACAACCCATATCTCTCTCATGACACATTCTCCATGTCTGTTTACTGGACTGTCTCTACAGAGCCCAGCAATCTTTTTGAGGCCTCACTGTACCCTAAGTCTCTAAGGCCTGCATATAATTTAAATAAGAAATGCATATACATAAATAAGAAATGAATAAAAATAAGAATGGATGATTATTTACTTTCAAACCTATACCTGTATTTTGCATTAATACTAAAAACAATTATAATCTGATTTATATCTAATTCTACCTAATTTTCTCAAAATAAATGATTTTCATCACAATAAGAGATCCTGGCTTGCATCACTTAATTATATTTTTCCCATTGATTTATTTTAGAGAGTGGAGGGGGAAAGGAGGTGGTGAGAGACACAGAAACATTGATGTGAGAGAGACACATCAATTGGTTGCCTTCCCAAACACTCCCAGAGGGAGATGTTTTAGCTACTGTTATATTTCAATAATATCTCAGAATTGTCTGCCTCCCTTCATTGGTAGTACCTGCAACCCAAGTAAATGCCCTTGACTCATCTGTCCACTGGTTAACACTCTAACCACTGAGAAAACTGTCCAGGGCCTGGATGGCATCACTTTATATAAACTCATCATACAAATATCTGGTTTTATGTTATGCCTTAGATACTGCAAGATATTATTATTATTGACTTTATTTTTAAATAGTAAGAAAAATCATTTATTTGGCCATATAATTACCATTTACAGTGTTCTGCATTCCCTTATGTAGACCATAATGCCAATTAACACAATTTTCCCCCTGCCTCTTTGATTTCTTTTTTTTCTTCAGCTGTTTTTTTAAATTTTTTTAAATTTCTTTATTGATTAAGGTATCACATATGTGTCCTCATCACCCATTACCCCTTCCAATCCTCCCCTCCCCCCATCACCAGTTGTGTCCTCACCCCCTGGTGTCTGTGTCCATTGATTAGGCTTATATGCATGCATAAAAGTCCTTTGGTTGATCTCTTCCCCTTACCCACACCCTCCTCTACCATCCCTCTGAGGTTTGATAGTCAAGGCTTCTCTGTCTCTGGATCTATTTTTGTTTATCAGTTTATGTTGTTCATTATATTCCATAAATGAGTGAGATCATGTGATACTTATTTTTCCTTGACTGGCTTATTTCACTTAGCATAATGCTCTCCAGTTCCATCCATGCTCTAATTTAAGTAAGGTAGGAGACTCCTGTGGGCAGAGCCAGAGAGGACAGTGTGTCTGAACGCCTAGCAGGTGCTCTAGCAGAAAGGAGACAAAAACTCCAGGCTGCCCTGAACCCAGTTCGGATTGCACTCAAAACCTGGGGGACCCAGGCCCTTACTAAGAGAATCTAGGCTGCAAGTGGAAACCCAGGGGAACAGCCAAAGGCAGAGCTCCGAAGGCTTGTGCGCCAATGTGTGCAGAGAGGACGAACTGGGCTCCTGGAGGTGTCTGGCAGGAGAAAGGAGCTCCAGGCAGCACTGTGAGGCGAGGAATCTTGGGAGAACAGCCAAAGGCAGAGCTCCGGGGGAGCCCAAGAGTGCTCACGGTGAGGGAGATCTGTTGAATGTGTGGCTGGCATCTGGCGGAAGGGAGGAAGGAGTTCCAATTGCACGGAACCCAGGTGCCAGGCAAAAATCTGAGATTCCAGATTCATTGGGGACTGGATGGTCTGGCGGCAGGCGAAAGTCCAGGGCACCTTTCTCACAGAAGTGCTCGCAGCGATTGCCTACAGACTGTAGGACCCAGTGACCTTGAGAGGCAAGGCTGACTGGAAGCCAAGGCTGTCCACTCCACCCTGAAAATCCACCCCACCCAGAAACTCCACCCCAACCAAGCTGAACACAGAAACTTTGGCAAATTTGCAAGTCTTGGTGCATAAGGCTGTCTTCCAGTGTAGACACAGCTGATCCTCACAGCCAGTTGGCCTGGAGGTCAATTGCTCCCAGTGATACCAACAGCAATCAAGACTTATCTGCAACAAGGCTGTACACACAGTCCATTATTATTATTGACTTTAAAAAAAGAAAAAATTTCAAAACAAACTCCCTTGTTAGAATTTTAAATATAAGTGAATTTTTAAAATGTTGACTAAGAAGTTTCCTAATAAGCAAAAACACATTCTCCTTAAAAGTGAGGCATAAAATAAATCTTTAGAGATAAGCATAGATTCAAATCAATGTCAATGTTATAATTATCTATAGACTCCACAACTCTGACCATTCATTATGTACAAATTGAAAAAATGATTTTTAGAAGATGTCTACATGATTAGCATGGTACAACTTGTGAGTCATTTCAAATATTGATTTCAGACAAGCTGATCAATGTATTCCATTTATTCCCAGGAAAGCATGATGGGCAGCTTTATGGGATTATAAGTCATTCCAGTAATAACATTCTGTACAGAGACTTCCTGTACACATACCTAAGGGAGATGTTTTAACTATTGTTATATTTCAATAATATCTCAGAATCATCTGCCTCACTGCATGCAGTTTTATTCAGTACTTTTTCAAGAATTCAAGATTTCAAAAATAGCAAAAGTAAAACAGGAATTAAGGAAGTTATGGAGATATGGATGGCTGTGATGTAATGTGCTAGGTCAGTAGTCGGCAATCTCATTAGTCAACAGAACCAAATATTAACAGTACAACAATTGAAATTTCTTTTGAGAGCCAAATTTTTTAAACTTAAACTTTTTCTAATGCCACTTCTTCAAAATAGACTTGCCCAGGCCATGGTATTTTGTGGAAGAGCCACACTCAAGGGTCCAAAGAGCTGCATGTGGCTTGCAAAACCACAGTTTTCTAACCACGGTGCTAGGGGATGGATGCATAGATAGTTAGAAAGCTAGCTAGATAGTGAGATATTTATCTATTTATCTATCTATCCTCTACCACATTATATCACAGATTCTCTCTCTCTCTTATCTAATAAAGAGGTAATATGCTAATTGACTCTCATGCCCTCACAAAGATGACGGCACCCACAGCCAATAAGGAGGGAATATGCTAATTGACTGCCTTGCCCTCAAAGATGGTGGCACCCACAACCACAAGATGGTGGTGCCCAGTACCCTCAGTACCCCAGGTACCAGGGCCAGCCTGAAGCACAGTCGAGTCTCAGATGGCTGCTGCCCAGCCACCCAGGGCCTGCCCAAGGGACAACCAAATGACTGAATAAGCAGGCTGCATGGGGTGACTAGGATGGTAGGGGCGGGGGCTATGAGGGGCAACCAGGCCAGCAGGGGTGGCCACTGTGGATGACCAGGCAAGTGGGGGGGGCAGTTAGGGGTGACTACACTGGTGGGGGTGGGATACAATGAGGAGCAACCAGGCCCACAGAGGGGGATATTTGAGGGTAACCAGGCCAATGGGGGGGGGCAGTTAGAAGAGACCAGGGCAGCAAGGAGGGGGCATTTGGGAGTGACTTTGCCAGCAGTGGGAGTTAGTTAGGGTTAACTAGGCTGGCGGGGGTGGGGTGCAGTGAGAGGCGATCAGGCTGGTAGGGGTGGCAGTTAGAAGCAACCAGGCAGGCAGGAAGGTGAGCAATTAGGAGCCAGCAGCACAGGATTGTGAGAGGGTGCGGGCTGCACTGAGGGGACACCCCCCCCCCATGCATGAATTTTGTACATCAGGCCTTTAGTGTATGTATGTATATGTATGTGTGTGTATGTGTGAATACACACACACACACACACACACACATATATATATATATATTATATATATATATATATATATATGAATCTCCATAGATAATTATTAAAATTCTGCTAGTTGGAAATGTCTATTCCCATATTATAATGTAAAAAAAAATGAAAGCAAAGTAGCAATTAAGATATTTAATCAAAAGGCATAATTTTGAAAAAAACAATTTTAATTTTAATTTAACCTTTGTCCCTTGGCATTCATGATTCTACTTTATTTGCTATGTGGTACCGTCTCTCCGATTACTTGTATACAAATCACAATATTTTAATTAAGAGAAAACAAAATTTCCAAAGCAATTCTTATTCTTAAACCTAAGGACTACCTATGAACATAGAGAGAATAGAGATGATCACATACTTAATATCACACATTTTAGGCATTAATTACTTATTTAGAAATATAAGTGATATCAAAATCCCCTGATATCACTTACTACAATCAAGAGTCTGAATAAATTATATCTCTATTTATTAAATTAACATTATTTAGAAAATACCTAAAAAATTACCTAGATATATTTGCACACACAGAATTATAGTACATTAGTAAAACAAAAAGGCAAATTGAGGAGAATGAGCAAAACCTTAGAATATTCTCAAGAACATCCCCTTCTTATCTGTTCTGGCTAGAAAAATGAAAACACATTTGAGAGGTATCTATATTGAGTGATTGATTTTTAAAATATTCTTATCTTTAGAACAATATTTTATTTTTATCCTTTTATTTCTCTCCTCCTTCCTTACTTTTTATTTATTTTATTGTGGAACAATCTCAAGGTTACCACAAAATTGAATGCAATTTAAAGAATACTTTTATTTCTGTCCATCTGTACAAAGTCAGCAATAAAATGATAGATCATCCCTGGTTAAATTTAATGTGTATTTCCTAAAACAAGTATATTCTCCTATATAGCCTCAATTCAACCATCATAATCAGAATATTAGCATTGATACATTGCTATCAGCTAATCCCAAGGCCCCATTAAACTCCCTTCCATTTGTGCCAGCAATGTCCGGTACAGCAAAAATCCAGTTTAGACCCATTTCTTATATTTAGTTGCATTTAAGCTCCATCTATCTGGAACAGCTTTTTACATTTCCCGATTTAATGGCCCGGGAGCTTTTTCAAGATTACAGGCCAGTTATTGTAGAATGTCCCTCAATTTTGGTGTGTCTGGTATCCCCTGTGATTAGATTTAGGTTATACATATGTGGGAACCCTATTCAGATTACGCCGGATACTCAAGGCCAATTGGAGTGCAGAGACCTTGTTCAGAGTTTGCCAGGTGTTCAAGACAACTCTTGAGTATGAGAATTTTAATCAGGGTGACCAAGGACTATACACAGATGGAAGAGCAAGGCCCCAGTAATCTGTATGTACACTGCACAAGCAAGCTCTTCCCCAACCCAAAAGACTGAGGTCACTATTTGGCAATAAGCCTCTTTTGTCTAAGCAGTATAAAGTTGTTACTGACCAGCCAGTGTGGCTGCTTGGCGAGGCTAGCTTCTATCTTAGGGGCTGCTGCATTTTGGGGAAGATGTATTACTGACCAGCAGGCTGCTGCTGTGGGTACAGAGGCTGCTGTTGCTGTGTGGGAAAGATGTATTGTTACCTAACTGGTGTACAACTACTTACGGCACTTTACTTTCAAGAACTGTTTTGTCTAGTGACTCCTTGTTAGCAATGGCTACATGGCCACTGACTTTTACAATAAAGACTCTCTTATATACCCACAACTTCTCATAGGTTTTCTGCCTTCGAATAACTGAGGTCCCAGGAGGTCCAGTCCCTGGTAGAGGGACTCAGACCCAACAGTTGGCACAGCAGATTATGATGAGTTCCAACAACATCTTTGGCAGAAAGACACATCTTATTTCACCGGAGGAAAATACACTGCTTCATTTTTCCCATTATGAGAGATATCACTAAATTCATATGATGTCAGGTCCTCCCCCGCTTGTTTCCGGTGTGCACCCACTCCTGCTGCCATCCATTGTCTGACACAGATCCTCTGCTCACAGCCCTTGTCATCTGGCCACATTGGCACAGGTTCTCCACACCTCACTTGGGTTTTGAGCCTCTGCACTGGGCTCCCCATTGTGCAAAAACCCAGATTACATCTCTCTGTCTCTGATATCTGAAAACAGCAATGCTCTTAGGTCATTTTCCTTTTCACGCCATCCCGGGCTATGTCTAACACTCCAAGCAACTGCCTTTGATATCCTTTCATTTCTTAAATTTCTTATATCCTTCCTTCTGGTATTCTCTCTATATATAATGGAGGCCCGGTGCACAAAATTCATGCATGGCGGAAGGTCTCCCTCAGCCCAGCCTGCACCCTCTCCAATCCAGAACCCCTCAGGGGATGTCTGATTGCCAGTTCAGGCCTGGTCTCCCCCAACTGCCCCTCTCTCTGGCCTGGTCGCCCCATGCTGACTTCTGCTCAGACATTTGTTTGTCCCTCACTAACCCCCTTGCTAGCCAGGTCACCTCCAACTGCCCCCTGCCAGAATGCTTGCTCCCAATTGTTCCCCCACTGCCAGCCTGCTCACTACCAAATGTTCCCCCTCTGCCAGCCTGGTAAACCGTCACTGCCCCCCTCTTTGGCCTGGTCACCACTCATTGCATGCCCCTGTTGGCCTGGTTGCCCCATGCTGCCTGCAGCTCATTTGGTCATCCCTCACTAACCCCTGCCAGCCTGGTTGCCCCACACAGCCTTTTCGGCCATCCGTTTGGTTGTTTTGGACATGATGACCCATGGCTCTTTATATATATAGATTTCCCCCCTTTTCTCCCTTCTCCCTTCCACTTCTTCCTCCCCTCTCCTTCTCCCTTCTCCTGTAAGTACATACCAATATACTTTTCTTACAAACTGTTTTGTTTATTACTTGCTGCAAAAATATCAAATCACTCAAAAACTTGGCTTCCTACAGATTGAACACTTACACCTCTTTGAATGGATATTCTTACACTGTGTGCTCTCATTTTAATTTTCAGTATCAATTCTGGAAATATTGCCCTATAACTATTGGCTCTCTTCCAAATATGTTAATTAATATTACAATGTCACACGGAGATTGTCATTGTCCTCTCCACATTCTTCAGTGATCACACACTTCCCTCAATCCTGTGGTCTTTTGTTAATAACATTAAATCAAAAGTTTGCTCAAGCTAGAAATTCTACCATTATTATTATTATTATTATTATTATTATTATTATTATTATTTTAAAATTGGTCAACCCGCAAGTTATTGATAACTTAAAATGTTTCTAAAAATATGCCTATTCTTCTGTTATCATTCTACTTTTGTGGCCTGGCCTATTGGCTTCTTCTTGTCAAATGTCATTGTGATCAAGGGAGCATCCTTGAAAGGAGTCACTCACACATGTTTGTGTCTTCCTACAATGTCAGGTTTATTAGGGGAGACCTCCCAAAGAAGCCAACACATAGAGAGGTTACACATAGTGAGAAGGGGCTTATGCAATAGAGTGAACAGTGGAAGCATTGACACTATGTCCTGGTCAGTAGTTGCATCCATAGGTGGAGAGGCAGGTGTGGGGTCTTAAGCCAGGTGGCTGCAGTGATGGTAGGTGGTGTGGAAGTCCAGCAGGGCTTCGAGCGTGACCCATGGTAGAGCTAAGCTCAAGCATTTAGTGGGTAGGTCTTTGAGCTCTTATAGCCTATAGGCACTGAGCAGTCCCACTTAAATCAGAGTCTAGATGGAGTCCTTAGCCAGTGTCCAGACTTGTGGTTTTGGGTGTTCAGGGTCATTCTAAGTGTGTTCCTGTTACACTCCATTACCTTAGTCTTGACATCACTAATGGGTGACAGTACCTCCACATTGGATTGTCAAAGTGTTCAAAAAGTGTGCTTTGCTCTTTCTCTATACAGTTGGAAAACCTCTGCTCTAATCCCTCAGTTTCTATATCTTCCCCTAGAAATCAACTGCTTATTATAATTTCCACTAAATATAATCTACACTAATAAAAGAGAAACATGCAAATTACCATCACTCAGCTACACCCAACAGCCAATCAGAGTGAGTATGCAAATTAACCTGAAAAGATAGCAGCAGCCCCACCCCCCAGCAGCTCTGGGCCTGTGGGAGTCGGATAATTTGGGCACCAGTGCCTGAGGCTGGCTGCAGCCAGAGAGACCAAGAAGCCCCTGTCATGTGATTCCAGGTCTCAGAAAGCAACAGAAGCCTCATGTCCACCTGCCCCAGGCCCTGGGGGAGATGGAGAAACCAGGCCCCAGCACCTGAGGCTGGGTGCAGCCCAGGAGAAAAAGAAGCCCCCTACCCTGTGATCCCAGGCTTCAGCCAGCCAGAGAAGTCACCCTCTTTGCATTTGAGGGAAGATGGAGAGACCACCTGCCTACAGTCCAGGTTCCAGCACATGCGGTTGGCCACAGCCTGGTAGATGGAGGAGCCTCCCGCCCACAGTCCCAGGCATCCTGAGGCTGGCTGTGACCTGGGAGATGCAAAAGCCAACCACCCCACAGTCCCAGGCACCAGTATCTGTGGCTAGTTGTGGCCCAGAAGATGGAGAAGCTGACCACCACATTGTCCCAGGTGCCAGCACTTGCCCACCATCCCCTGTGGCTACAGCTGGCCTGTGCACCTGTGGCTGACCAGAGGGAGGGAAGCCCAGAACCTGGGTGCCTGTGTTCAGCTGGAGGAGGGAATCCTGGGTCCTGGATGTGGGGCCTGAGGCAGAGGTGGTTAGAGGCAATTAGACTGGCAGGCAGAAGCAGTTAGGGGCAATCAGGCATCCAGGTGAGAGGTTAGGAACCAGCCATTCTGGATTGTGAGAGGGATGTTTGATTGCTAGTTATCCCCTGAGGGGTCCCAGATTGGAGAGGGTGCAGGCCAGGCTGAGGAACACCCTTCCCCCTTCTGCCTCTCCACTCATGAAGGAATTTTATGCACCAGGCCACTAGTTCTCAATTTTTTTACAGCTAAAAGTTTTGAACAATCATTATAAAAGTCAGCCTAAGAGATTTGCCATCATATCAATACTCTGCTATCCATAATTTCCATACGTCCATTCCTAGTGGCTCTTTCAGCTCCCTAGGCATACACTCTCTTCAAAATGCAATGGGCAAATAGTTTCATGCTTTGCTCCATTCTCATTCATCAATGACTACAAAAGGATTTTTTTAAATCTACTAGAAATAACTGTTGTCCTTTAGCACTTACGTAATGATTCTACTATAGCATTTATCAATCTGTCCTATATTAAATGTGCTCCTGAATATGACTTTCTCCTCATTAGGACTTTTATTTCTTCTTTAAACATTCCCCTCAAGCGCCTATAATATAGAAAATTGGTCATCTTAGATGTTCAATATATATTGAGTTAAAATATGATCATGGGGTTAATGACAAAGGTGACCAGCCATGCTTTGGAATGTGTAATGGATTGATTTTTTGATGTTACAAGTAAAAAGATGTTCATGTAAAAAATAGAAAAATAAAGAAAAAGTATATTGTCCTTCCTCTCTCATAATATAGAAAAATAATAATTAAAAATGGATTGCAGTTATCAGTATAAAAGTAAAATAATAAGGCTTAAAAATGATGTATAGAAGTACACCTGCAAAATTACAAAGCAGCCAAAATATTTTGCAAGATACCGTAAACACTATCCACAAAGATTATATGTTTTAAAATTGTACTGTAAAAAGATACCATTGAGGATAAGAAAAGTGGCCCTTGCCTGTTTGGCTCAGTGGATAGAGTGTTGGCCTGTGGACTGAAGGGTCCCAGGTTTGATTCTGGCCAAGGTTATATGCCCAGGTGGTGGGCTCAATCCCCAGTAGAGATGTGCAATAGGCAACCAATCAATGATTCTCTCTCATCATTGATGTTTCTATCTCTCTCTCCTCCCTTCCTCTCTGAAATCAATAAAGATATATTAAAAAATAAAAAAATAAAGGATAAGAAAAGTTAAGTGGCAGACATGGAGTTATTTGCAATCTCTGTATTGATAAAGGATTTTATCTTTAATATACAAAGAACTATTACAAATTCAGCTAAAAAATACAAAATTAGAAAATAGAAAAGTAGACAAAATACTTGAGTAGGTATTCCACAAAGCAGGTTATCCTAAGATGGGGTGGGCGGAACCACTAATTTCTAATTTCATTACTTATTGTGGAATTGCTGTTAAAGCATATGGCCCCAAACCAAGTTTAGATGATATGAAGCAAACACCAGTCACAAAGATTGCCAAAAGGAATGTGAAATGGAAGAGGAAAAATCATTAGAATACTCTGCTTCTTCATTTTTTGCCAGTTTTTTTTTCGGGGGGGGGGGGTTGCTAATAATCTTTGCTACTTTAAATTGTACATCTACAATAAGAAATGTGAATTTGAGTGTGTATTAGTTTATCTTGGAATTTCAATAGTTATGTTATCTATTTATAACCTTAACATTTTTGTTTCTATTCCTTGAAAAATATTATCATTTTTATTTATAAATATTAGCTAACTTTTGTCATCTGCAATGCACTTTTATTTTTTCCAATGTTGCCAAGTCTTTTTACTTTACTATATATTTAAACATAAAAAGTTTTTGTTATCTTTAGATATATAAATACTTCTTATTTTACAAATTCAGGGTCCAAATCTTAGGTATATTCATTAAATAAAATTTCCTAAATTTTCTTAATAAAACTTAATTTTCTATTTATATTTACATATGTAAAACACAAGAATTTTATTTAATTATGTTATAAGTAGGTACACATTTTCATTTTTTTCTAATCTATCCTTTGCCTACATACATATATGGATATGCTGTGTTTGTCAAATTATCTGAGACATATTTCTTAATTCTCTAATTTGTCCTATTGATATGCTATATATGTAACTCTTCTGCACCAATGCAAATTTAATTGGATTAAATAGACTCATTACTGCCCCCTATTTTTCTGTTTTTTTTCCTATTCTTTATCACAATGTTTTAAATAAAAAAATTAAAAATGTTTATTAAAAACAGCTCTAAAGCCATCTATTCTGGTGTTTGCAAGATACATTTTAAATCAACATTCAAAATTCCTCTATATAGCATTTAGTCTAAAGACATTTTCTACTTCTTGGGTTCATTTTATTTAGTACTAGAGACCTCATGCAGGAAACTTGTGCATGGGGCGGGGGGGGGAGTGTCCCTCAGCCCAGCCTGCACCCTCTCTAATCTGGGACCCCAAGAGAAATGACCGACTGCCCATTTAGTCCTGATCCAGGTAGGATTCGACATTAATGGGCAGTCGGACATCCCTCTCACAATCCAGGACTGCTGGCTCCCAAATGCTCACCTGCCTGCCTTCCTGATTGCCCTTGACTGCTTCTGCCTGCCAGCCTGATCACCCCTAACCACTACCCTGCCAGCCTGATTTATGCCTAATTGCTCCCTTGCAGGCCTGTTTGCCCCTAATTACCCTCCCCTGCAGGTCTAGTCATCCCAAACTGCCCTCTCCTGCAGGCCTGGCCCCACCCCAACTGTTCTCCCCTGCAGGCCTGGGTCCCTCCTAACTGCCCTCTGCTGTAGGCCATCTTATGGTGGCCAGCTTGTGTCCACATGGGCGCAGAATCTTTGACCACATGAGGCAGCCATCTTGTATGTTGGAGTGATGGTCAATCTGCATATTACTCTTTTATTAGATAGGATAGAGGTCTGGTGCACAGGTGGGGGCCAGGTGGTTTGCCCTGAAGAGTGTTCTGGATCAGGGTGGGGGTTCCTTTGGGGTATGGGAAGGCCAGAGCGAGGGGCCTATGGTGGTTTGCAGGCAGGCCACACACCCCTGCATGACCCAAGCAGAGGCTCTGGTATCTAGGATTTATTTATCTTCTACAATTGAAACTTTGTAGCCTGGAGCAGAGCCAAGCCTTCTGCTCACTCCATGGTCGCAGCCATTTCTGTTGGAATTTATGTATCTTCTATAATTGAAACTTTGTAGCCTTAAGCTGAGGCCTGGGCCAGCCAGGACAGGTTGAAAGCTTGGCTTCCTTCATCTCCAGGTACAACTCAAGCCTCCTGCTCTCTCAAGCTCTGTGGCTGCTGTCATTTTTGTTGGAATTTATTTATCTTCTATCATTGAAACTTTGTAGCACTGAGTGGAGGCCTAGGCCAGCAAGGGCAGGTGAAAAGCTTTGCTTCCTCCATTGCCTGGGAAACCCAAGCCTTCCTTTTGCTCTCTGTGGCCACAGCCATTTTGGCTGGGTTTATTTGCATATTTGCTCCCAATTGGCTGGTGGGTGTGGCTGGTGGGTGTAGCAGAGGTGTGGTCAATTTGCATATTAGTATTTTATTAGATAGGACTAGAAGCCTGTTGCATGAAGATTCATGCAATAGGCTTTCCTTGCCTGGCTGCCAGGACCAGTTTTCCTCTGGAACCTGGAACTCAGGCCTGCCCTCTGGCTCTTGCCTTTCGTTTTTACTTTGGCCGGCTGGAGGCTTCACTCCAGCCGGAGCCTTCAGTCTTTGCTCTGGCCAGAGTGCCATATCACTGCCACCTCATCTCCGGCCCTGCCCCCTGCTTTTGATTGACTGGTAGAGTAGCGAAGGAACAGTCAAATTTGCATGTTTCTCTTTTATTATATAGGATTATTTTGCTAGAAAGCTAAACCCTCCATTACTTTCCCAAATTTCTGCTGTAGCGGATACCTGTGATGTTCCAACTAGTCCTCTTATTTAGGCATCACAATATCATCTAGCACCTTCTAATAGTTTATAGGTATGTTCCTCATTATGAACTGGCTTAGACATAAGAAGTTGCACTTCCATGAGTTGGTGGATGGCAAACACTGAACTGAAGCAATTTTGCACAACTCCAAATGACTTTCCCAGGTTCACTGCTCCATGTAGGATGGCTTTAGCCTCAGTGGCAAATGCATTATGGTTTATCTTCCTTTTTTAAAATATATTTTATTGATTTTTTACAGAGAGGAATGGAGAAGGAAAATCAGAAACATCAATAAGAGAGAAACATCAAACAACTGCCTCTTGCACACCCCCTATTGCGAATGTGCCTGCAACCAAGCTACATGCCCGTGACTGAATTGAACCTGGGACCTTTCAGTCTACAGGCCAATGCTCTATCCACTGAGCCAAACTGGTTGTGGCGGTTTATCTTCTTTTCAGTTCTTCCTGCCTTCCTGACTTTCCTGCAATTCTATATTCCAAGATAGTCTTTAATGAGCCACCTGAGCACAACTCTCAATCCCAGAGTCTGTTTCTCAGAAATTCAAATCTAAGACACTTGGAGGCAGGGCTGTACCTGAGAAACAGAATCTAAAATGGGATTTGGAAAACGAATCAGTACATCCCCTTATACAGGGATCCCATCTTGTTGATGGGTTAAGTGGGAACACAGCGTAATTGTTACTTTTCTCAGTGATGAATTGTGATGGGATACTAGTATAAGGTTATGTAGTGGTTAGTGTAATATGATTAGATATTGTTAGGCATGAGGGAAGTGTTACCAATAAGGAGAATTGACTACAGAGACTACGGCCGAGCAACATAGATTTATTGAAGAGGGAAGATAATAGACAAAGAGAGATCATTACTAATTCAAGGCCAAGTTATGAAAGCACAGGGGCTTCCTTGCAGCAATTTAGGATGCCCCAATCTTTGGTAGAGAGGAGAGCTTGGTTCAGAATGAATCCATGAATTAGACCAGAGTAGATGAGTTGGCAAGTACAGTGTAGCCTTGGTAAGACATGTATATTTGAGAAGGTGGGAGACAAATATTTTGAATTAAGAAATATATCACATTGGTGATATTTTTTTAGGACTCTGGTAGTTTGGGACATGTTTAATATCCCCTTCAAAGTATACAACAAGTTAATGTATCTATAACTCTTCCTTCTAAGAAGGAAGTTTCATAGTCAAAGGGCTATACTGGGTTCTGGAGCATATTCCAACTGGAGATGCTGTTCCAGCTTGGAGTTAGGCCTGGAAAAGGAAAGGTTTTGGAAACAAGTCCAGGCTTTAATTCAAATAAGTCTGATATTTAGGCTTTACTACCTTTCATACCTAATGATTTTAAAGCCAACCGGGAGAAAAGATGACCCAAATTAGATAATCTCATTTTACATGCATGTCTGAATTTGTAAAATGAAATGCATTGATTGAAATGCTAAATATTTAATATTACATAGTCTAATAGGTCTATACCATTTACAGAAAGATGTATTTCAAAGTATTTGCATTTTATTCCAATCTTTTTCTTTTATTCTGAATGATTTTGTTTTGAAATAACTGCTACGTTACTTGGTACAAACAACTTTACAAGTATATTTTTCTTCATATGTTGTACTTTAAAATGTGTGTGTGTCAGAGAGAGAGGTAAGATCAACTTTAACATTAACTGTCAGAGAATAAAGGGGAAAGTATATAAAAGTTATTTTACAAAGGCAGTTGCTTTTAATTCACCATGTTCCTCAAATATTTTTTTGTGGTCAATACTTATTCTAAAGAAATATAAATGTTACATAATTTCTTTAAAAATTACTTGCAATTATCTCATGTTAATTAATATTTTAATCCTTTAACTTTATTTTGCTTATATTTTCAACTGCAAGTTTCAGATATAGTTTATATTTATAACCATGAAATATACAAAATTACATGTAATTCTAAGTTTACTAGAGGCATGGTGCACAAAATTTGTGCTCGTGGGGGAAGGGCTGTTACTCAGCCTGGCCTGCACCCTCTCAAAATCTGGGACCCCTTGGACATCCCTTTTGTAATCCAGGGCGCTGGCCCCTAACTGTTTGTCTGCTTGCCTGATCGCCCCTAAGGAGTCTGCCTACTTTCATGATCACCCCTAACCACTCTGCCTGGCAGCCTGATTGACCCTAACTGCCTCTGCCTGCCTGATTGCTCCTAATCGCCTCTGCCTGCTTGGTGGCCCCTAAGCACTCTGCCTGCCTGCCTGCCTGCCTGCCTGATCACCTCTAAGCACTCTGCCTGCCTGATTGCCCCTAACCACTTGTTGGGGGGCTGCCAGCTGGGGTGAGAGGCCATGGTCGTTCTGGTCTCTGGTCATTCTGACATTTTGCTTGCTGGACTTTTATTATATAGGATATTCCAAATAACTTTAGAAAATGGGGACAAAAATTTCCCAGAAAGCATTAAAGGACAATTAAATCATTAAGGAATCATAATTTAATATTAATCAAAGAATGAGAGGTCTAAACATACACATAATATTCAGAAATATGCATATTCTTTTTTTTTCACAATGATAGACTAGAGAAATATTTAATGATGGACTCGAAACAATAGGTGTACCTATTCATAGTGCCGTACTATCTGATGGACAATGTTTAATCACTGGGAAATCATGTTCAAGGAATAGAGAATTGAGTTGGATACTGGTTACATTTGTCATTCAGTCTCAATAAGTGCAGATTGGAAAGAAGGTTTGTTAAACATTTATTTATTTACTTATTTATTTATTTAATATATTTTTTATTGTTTAAAGTATTACAAATAGTAGTACATATGTTTCCTTTTTTCATTTTTTTATCAGCTTAAGATTTTTTATGATTTATAATTCTATATAAAGTGAAATTTTGAAAATAATCCATGTCTGTCTCTTATCATTTACTTCTTATTTCTGTATTCAGTATAGTTTTATAAGAGTTTGACTGTGTTAAATTATTTAAGATAAGTACAAAGTGATTAAATAATTATTGAAATAAAAGATAGATTATGACATTAATACTACTCATTTGCAAGTGTTGAATTAGTAAAGTTAATTTTACTTTTATGAGAGTATTAGAAAAGAGCCTACTTGTTACCATTGCCAAGACATCCATTATAATTGTAATGCAATTGGATGATTAATAAGTTAACATTGTTCTGAGTTTAGTGAATGAAATATCTTCTATTCATGCATAATATTTAATATTTATTATTATAAAGTAATATGAGCTAATTGGGGATGTGGAAGGTATGGAAAATTTACCAACTATAAAAATAATTGAAAACCATGATTATCTTAATAAATATTTCTATGTATTTCTTCCCAATATATTTTCTTCCTGGCTGTGTGTGTATATGTCTCTGTCTATATATATAATACTTTTCATACTTTTTTAAAGCATTAATTCATGAACATACTCTCATATCTTTAAACATTAGTTGAAAATACAAAAGATCAGTGAAAATACACTGCATTATACTGTACTGATGGATACATGTCATTATACATTTGTCCAAACCTATGTAATGTATAACACTACGAGTGAACCATAATGTAGATTAAATTTGGGTGATTATAATGTGTCAATTTAAGTTCAATTATTTTTTAATATATTTTATTGATTTTTTTATAGAGAGGAAGGGAGAGGGATAGAAAGTCAGAAATATTGAGAGAGAAGCATGGATCAGCTGCCTCTTGCACACCCCTTACTGGCGATGTTCCCACAACCAAGGTATATGCCCTTGACCAGAATGGAACCTGGGACCTTTCAGTTTGCAGGCCGACGCTCTATCCACTGAACATTGTAGATAATGGAAGAGGCTATGCATATGGGTGGGAAAGATCTATTGCTGTGTAACAAATTACTTTAAGATGTATCAGCTGCAGGCAACAAACATTTATTATCTAAACAGTTTCTGAAGGTCTGAAATCTGTAGTCAAAGTAACTGGGTGTTCCTGGCCCAAGATCCCTTTAAATGTTGTTGAGTGAGACTACAGTAATCTATAATCTATATGGGTGTCCCTTGCCATATGCAGTTACTGTAGAGCTACTCATAATATGAAAAATGAGTCCCCACTTATATGTAAGCCAAGAAAGTGAAAATGCAAGCCACCAAGACATAAGCAAAAATGAACTTTATTACCTGATTTCAGAAGTGACATAACATTACATCTGTTATAATCTACTAGTCACACAGATAAAACACAGGACAGCCGAACCCAGTTGGGCTCAGCGGGTTCGATTCAGGTCAAGGGCATGTACCTTGGCTGCAGGCACATCCCCAGTAGGGGGTTTGCAAGAGGCAGCTAATCGATGTTTCTCTTTCATCGATGCTTCTGACTTTCTATCTCTGTCCCTTCCTCTCTGTAAAAACTCAATAAAAATATTTAAAAAATAAAACACAGGACAACATAATAGAGGGATCCATAAGGGTATGAATCCTCGGAGGTGGGGATCACTGCAAACAATAATGGAGCTGATACAATTTACTCTCTGCCTCCCAGGGATCCTTCTCAGGCAGCCCTTCCAAGTCCCAGGAGAGACTAGCCCCATTTGAGATCAGGTCAATATCCAGAATCTTGTTATCTAAGTCAGATTTAGGTACATATGTCTAGTCTCTCAAGTATAGCTCTTCAGATACCTGAGCTAAAGAGACAAAGTAGTAATCACAATCCAGTTCCATCTGGAACTGAAGCTTTGACTGAAGGAGTACTTTTAAACTAACTTATGTAGTTGTTTGCTGGCCTTGGTCACTTGCCATAGGGGCCTTCCCACAAGGCTGATTCACAGCATGAGACCTGGTCTCTCCTAGCATGCTGATTTAAAGAGAAAATTATAGTATGCATGGTAGAGCCACAGGTTTTTATCAACCAATGTCAGAAGTTATTGTCAATCCTTTCTGCTATTTCAAAATTGTAGAAACAAGTCAATGAGCCATGCCCACAATCAATGGAAGATATTATTTCTCAGCCTGAAAACAAGAGGTGGGGATCATTGCAGGCTATCTTTGTGACTTCCTACCACAGAACCTGTCCAGTTAAACCTTGGCCCAAGGAGAGGCATACACAAACAAGAGAGATAAAAATGAGCAGCTGGGTATTTTTTAGGGAGATTTTTATCTTTTTTTATTATGATAATCTTCTATTAAACATCTGTTGTGATAGTGCCTTTGTGAGAAACATATAAGTAATATACTTACTGAATTTAGCCATAAAATCAATCTACACTAATAAAAGAGAAATATGCAAATTTATCATCACTCCACTATACCCACCAGCCCATCAGAGTATGCAAATTAACCCAACAAAGATGGCAGTTAATTTGCAGATGCAGATGCAAAGTGAAGACTGAAGACAGAAAAGAAGAAAGAAGGAGGGAAAGCAGAAAGTGGGGCCATGGTGGCAGAGGGAAGGAAAGCACGGGGCAGCAGTAGTGGCTGCGGGAGGAAAAGCATGAGGGGCGGGGGGACAGCAGTTGGAGGAAAAGCGCCAGGTGGCAGTGGGGGTGGTAGGGAAGGTCGCCTGGGTGGGCTTCGCTCAGGCGGCAGGAAGCCCTGTTCTCCCAGGAATCTTCCTGCAATGGGCTTCTAGTCTAAAATACCTTTGGAAGTCAAATATAGAGACAGTTTTTGCGAGTTATGGCTATGGTAGTACCTAACAATGTGGTTTCTATTGTAACCATTTATTTAACAACAATAATGCATGTATGTCTATTGCATACTCAGTAAGATACTTCCAAACTTTTACTCTTTGTGGGATTTAAAACTAAATGTAAAAGGTACACTGTTCACTTTTTGCATTCCAGTACATCTACCTGTGTACAGCATGACCTGTGTCTTCCACTCCTTTTCCATGTTGATCTCTCAGCCTGGTCCTCTCCACACACATCCACATCTCATCACCATGCCCTCCCTACCCCTAACTTTACGTAAAGATTTTGACCATTTTAACATCTGCTCATCCTTTAGTCTTTATCTTAGACAAGATGTTCACAGTCTAAGATATGGAAACATTTCTTAAGAGTCCAGTAAAAGGTTTCCTTAGAGATGATTCAAAGTGCTTTAAATTATTTTCTCAAGTGAGTTTATAGAAGCATGATAATCTAATCTTTAAAATCTACTTTGACCTGGGAAGACTTGATTGCTTTTTGTTTGATTGTAATATTTCTTTTCCAACTCTGGTTGCTTATATGGTTCCTCAAATTATCAAAAGCAATTATTCTTTGTCAGTTATTTGACAATATTTGAAATATGCAAATGTGTTCATTTGCTTTTATTTCAGCCTTTTGAATGCCATTGTTTGTACAAACCATGGGCAAACAAGACTTCACTGTTAATTATCATTGAAACAAGCTCCTGCCTCAAGTATTTGCATATTCTGGAATTTATCAAAATGCTGTATAAATTAAATGCAATGGGATTTCAGTAAAGCAAAGGAAAGAACTATAATTCCCAATTAGACATAAGTCCAGATTTAAATGTAGCATTTACTGATGAAACTATTTCATTCTCTAGGCCAAGCTTTTTAAAACACAATAAGCGTGCATTGAAAGCATACACAGATAATACAAATGGTTTCTTCAAGAAATTCTGAGAAGTACAGTGAACAGTTAGAAATGTTTTTCTTTACAAATAAATGTGTGGAGGAAAACTTTTTTTTCAAATTCCTGTTATATTGTTACAATACCTAAGTAGCAGAAACTCCTCATCATGGAAACTTATCAATCTTATACAAGGATAAAACATGAGAATGCCATGTTTCCCAGAGAAATTGATAAGCTTTGTATTGATTATAAATACGGATGATATGCTATGAATAAATAAAATTGAATTTGTACCCAAAATCACTGTAAGAAAATGTGATGAGCAGATGTTCATATATCCATAATGATTTTAATCAAATAATTTACTATCCTATCTAATAAAAGCATAATATACAATTTGATCATCCCTCCAACACACACAATAGCCACCCCCATGTGGACACAAGACAGCAAGCAGAGGAGGGCAGTTGGGAGAGACCCAGTTGGAATGATCCAGGCCAGCAGAGGAGGGCAGTTGGGGACAATTGGGCTGGCAGGGGAGCTGTTAGGCATCAATCAGGCTGTCAGGGGAGCCGTTAGGCATTGATCAAGCTGGCAGGGGACTGATTAGGCTGTGATCAGGCTGGCAGGCAAGCAAGTGATTAGGAGCTAGCAGTCCTATATTGTGAGAGGGATGTTCGACTGCCAACTTAGGCCTGATCCCAATAGTGGGTTTGGGCCTAAAAGGGCAGCCGGACATCCCTCAAGAGGATCCCAGATTAGAGAGGGTGAAGGCTGGGCTGAGGGACACACACCCCCTCCCCAGTGCACAAATTTTGTGCACCAGGCCTCTAGTAATTAATAAATGCATGCAGCAATCATTTATCAGAACATCAAAATATATGTAAAATAAATGTTTGACTAATTAAGCATACTGACTATATGAATAGAATGTATGTATTAGTCAACATGGGCTATTGTTGAAGAAAGTTTCAGTTATGAATAATGTGAGAATGAAGAATGTAATTGTTCCTAAATTTTCATATTTTGTCAGTACTAGGGATAAGGGCAGGGAAAGGAAATAGTGAGGGGGTCAGTTTTTGAAAAAGTTAACAAAATCTGCCAATAGGTTAAAATATAGTATGTTTTCAGATGACTGATTTACTTATATAAGGGGCCCAGTGCACAGATTAGTACACATTGAAAGTAAATTAGTTAGAAGGTGGCTGGTGGGGTGGGGCTGGGTGAGACAGGCCAGACACACCCTGAAGCCAATCTCCCTCGGTCCCTCTGGTCCTGCTATGCCTGGGGCAGTGCTGGGGCTCCAAGGGCATCTATGGAATGAGTGGGGTCCCTCCAGCAGGTGGGGTCCCTCAGCCTGGCCTTTGGGATTAGGCTGAAACCAGCAGTACAACATCCCGTGAAGGGTTCCAGAGTGGAATAGGGCACTCTGCAAAGCTAATGCTCAGCAGCTCCTGCATTGAGCATCTGCCCCCAGGTGATCATTGCACATCATAGCTACCAGCCAGTTGGCTGGTCACTTAGACTTTTATATATATAGATGCTATGAAATTATAAGCAAATATAGTGAATATTTATATGCCACCCTTCAGTAAGCTAGAATTTATTAGAATAAAGATAATTATTATCTGTGTTGTTTTATTTAAAAAAATAATTTTAGAGCAAGAAGAAGGGAGAGGGAGAAAGTAAGAGAAACATTAATGTGAGAGTGAAACTTTGATTAGCTACCTACTGCATGCCTCCTACTGGGGATTGAGCCTGCAACGCAGGCATGTACCTGACTGGGAATCAAAATGGCACCTTTTTGGTGCACAGGATGATGCTCAGCAAACTGAGTTATTTCAGCCAGGGCTAAATCTGAAGTTTTCAAAAGATGCTTCTTTTCCCCCAAAGTTATATCTAAGAATATATCAAATAGTAATGCTCTTGAGTCTTGAAAAAAAAAAGACTAAAACAAATCAATACACTGTGGATAAATTTCAGAATTTTTAGTAGTTTCTTATTGCCTCTAATACAATGAGTTGACATATGCTTGTCAAGACCTGATAAGTATTAAGGAAATAAAATGTGATATAAGGAGACTAGTAAAAATGGCAAGAATATAACACCTTAGGTGAAGTAAGCAGTATCAGAATTAAGGCATCAGGATATCACATATCTCTTTGGAAAGAGACTATAAAGCAGTGGTTCATACTATGACATCAATTAAAACCAGAGATTTTAACAGAAAGACCATTCCCTTCCAGCTTTTAGGCTCAGCCAGAACATTAGAGAGTGTGCACAGGAAGCCAGACAAATAGTGTTTCAGATATTTATCAAATAGCGTAACTGTAAATAATGGTATCAGACATGGAATGTGACAAATTTCACTGATCTTAAATCCTTAATTTTGCCTTTATCTGTGTACATACTTTTCACTTTGCTGTGAAAATATCTTTTTTACAGAGACATTTGAAGTGATATTTAAGTAGAATTGTAAAATATTTAGAATATTATGAAAATAAGAATGCCACATTACTCTTCTTACATATCACATCCCCAATTAGTTTCTCGTTTAAAAAGATTACTATAATTTAGGTAATATTATTATTGTATGTGAATTTATTATTAGGTAACCACATATAAATTATAAAACTAACTTTTAAATGTATGCTAATTTTTTATATTGAGTGAATTTTTAAAGAAAAGCTAAACTCATCCTGTATTAGTATATTTTAGGTTAAGCAGTCTGCAATTTCTTGAAGGCACACCCATATGTGACTGTGTGTCCTCAAACTTAAAAATTTACACATGTATAAGAGCAAGAGAAAGTAATATAAGTATTGGAAGTAAATTCCATTCTAGCAGTGAACATATATGACCCAAATATTCATAACTTTTGTCGCTTAATAACACAATAATTAAATTTCTCTAGTATGTTATAGATTTAGAAATTGCTGATCATGTGGTTTCTAAATAAATGAAAGGGAAATCATTGTTTTAATTTATATGATGTGATAAATAAAAGAAAATGAAACTGAAAAATCATTGTTTTAATTAATATGCTGTGAGAAGAAACCTTTGAGGTAGAAAAGGAAAGATAAAATTAAAGCTATTCTCAGAGCAGCTTATGTTCTTCAAAGCCCTCCATGTCACACATACCAGTCCAGGTTGTGATTGGGTAAAAGGATTAGTAAAGTGTTTTTTTTTTAATGGACCATGAGATATGCCATATGTTCACTGAATTTCTATTACTAGTTTGTTTAATATTCACCAGAAATATTTTAAATATTTTTATTGATTTCAGAGAGGAAGGGGAAAGGAATGAGAAATAGAAATATCAATGATGAGAGAGAATCATCGATTGGCTTCCTCCTCCATGCCCCACACCAGAGATTGAGCCTGCAACCCAGGTATATGCTCTGACTGGGAATCAAACCGTAACCTCCTGGTTTATAGGTAGATGCTCAATCACTGAACAACACCAGCCTAAACACCAGAAACAATTTTTAAACATAGTTTTAGCTTGCAAAGTATATACTTGAGTTACTTGTCAATTCTGTGATCCATTGGAGTGGGAGTTGTTTTGTTTTCCAATTGCAGTGTGTATCAAGGCAATTTGTCACAAACCAAGAGTATAAATATGAATGAGGATAGATCTGTAAGTTGGTCTTCTACCTTCATTAAAATAATAAGATAAGGAAAAAAAACAGCATCAAAACATTTCTTAGGAATTCTATGTTGCTAGAAACATGTAATCAGATATAAAAAATACTTTTTTATTTTCCTTGGGAATTCTATGTTCCTATGTGATTTGAGATAAAAAGTTATTTTACTTAACTATAAAGTTATCATGTAATCCTCTGACATAGGGTAAAAGTCATTAATCAAAGTGAAGTTAGGTACTAGAAAATTATTTAAAATGTAAGCTCGTTTAAATATTAAGAAACATTAAAGACTAATGAGACCATAAAATGTATTTAGAGTTTAGACTAATTAAAAAAAACATGAAAATTAACCGTCACTATGCTATGCCAAGCCACGCCCACCAGCCAATCAGAGTGAGTATGCAAATTAACCAATCAAAGATGGTGGGTAAATTTGCATATGCAGGCGAGACAGGCAGCTCATGGTCTGCCCCTGGGGGTCCGGATCCATCAGGGGCCTGGGGAGGCCAGGCGGGCAGCACCAGATGTGGCTGGCAAGGTACCAGTCCATCCGGCCCTGGGAGGCAGGGTGGGCAGCACTAGACACCATCAGCGGGGTCTGTGTTCATTGCAGGCCCTGGGAGGGGCAGGGGCCTGCCTAGCCATGCCTGATGGGCTTTGGGAACATCCTAGCCCAGGGGAGGAGTGGCTGGGCGTGCTTAGCCACTCCTGTGGGGCTCCGTGAACATCACTGCTGGGAGGCTCTGCCACCCCACCTAGCCACTAATGTGGGGCCCAAGGAACATTGCTACCCCAGGAAGCAGCAGCTGGACCTGCTTAGCCACTTCTGTGTGGCCCATGAACATCTCAGGCATGGGGTTGCTGAGACCCAGACAGGGCCTCTGGCCACAGAGTCACAGCTCTGTGGAGACTGACTCTACCAGCCCACCAAGAGGCCATGTGGCTGGGCCATTCAAGATGTGACACAGAGAGGAGGTGCGGGAGAAAATCCGGAGAATGGGATGTAGGGGTTCAAAACTCACTCACTTCCTTTGGGCTCTGTCCTTCTTTTTCTTGGTTCTTTTCTTTTGGGCCTGGAACCCAAGCACTGCAAGAGAGAGGGATGGATGAAGTCTGAATGTGGAAGAAGAGGCCTGATTGCAGGGTTGACTGAGGGGCAGCTCCAGGGCAGTGCCAGAGCTTTGGCAAAGCAGCTGGCCAGGAGGCAGGAGTTCCAAGGGGTGCTGAGAGGCACCTCACCATCCCTCTATGAGGACTCCCCACACAGGCGCTGCCTTTACCAGCAGGCTCTGGGCGACATCTGCAAATGCTACTGCAACCTCTAGCATTCTGGTTAAATAACTGATCCTGTGCCCCTCTGGGTACCAGCCTTGCTAGGATTGTGTTGTCACCAATGCCATAGATCACAGACTAAAACCTGGTGAGGCAGAGTGCACCAGAAGGGGCTCGGCCTGGGTCAGGGGACCAATGGACAGGGATCAGCCTCACCTATTGAGAGAGTGGCTCTGCAGTGTCCCCAAAATGAGGGTGGGTCCAGCCAGGGATCAAGGGGCATGGAAGGATGCCTGGGCAGAGAGGCAAGGACCTGCAGCCCTGAAGCAGGGGTTGAGGGTCCATGCTGCCTCAGTGGAGGGGTACCACACTGCAGGGTACTGGACAGATGAACACAATTCAGAGAAGCTCCAATGCTAACCAGCCTTGCCCAGGCAGCCTTCACACTTCAGAGGCAATGGCTCCTGCTCTTGCCTTGACCCAAAAGCAAGCCCGCACCACCCTTCCCCACAGCAGAGCACTGCTAGGTGGTGAGTGTGAAGCCTTCCACCTGCTCTGTAGAAATGGGGGCAGTAAAGAATGGGGGCAGGGAACCTGGGAGAGGAAAGAATGTGGAGTGTCAGCAATCAAGAAGTGGTTGAGAAAGAGGCTTGGAAGCCTGAGGGGAAGGTTTGTTCTGTTTGCCAGAGGCTGTCCCTTAGGAAGGGCAGAAAGCACGGCTGTGAGGCCTCCCTGCATGCTGAGTCAAGTTCCACAGCCAACTGGAATTGGCCTGTTTCCTGGTCTTTAAAATGGATTAAGCATGTCCCAGTACCTTCACTGAGATGGCCAATTGAGATACTATAAAAGGAAAATGAGGAAAGAAGTGAGAAAGAAAAGTAAAGGTGAACAACACATAAGAAAGACTGGAAGGAACCTGGTAACCCATTGTTACTTAAATAGGGAATATAGTCAATAGTGTTGTAATGATGGTATGATGCCAGGTGGGTACTGGATATCAGGGACACTTTGTAAAGTATGATTGTCTAACCACTATTCTGTAACTAATATAAAACCTGAAACCAATACAAAATAATATTGAATGTAAAGAAATGAAAACTGGAGTGAAATTTTTATAAATTTCAAAGTTTAAATACAGGCTGTAAAGGAAGGAAGGGAAGAATAAAAATAATGTTTTTAATTTTACCACTTTATTGTCTTTTCAGTACATGAAAAAGACAGTTGTCTTTTTATGGTGCTTTTATACTTTTCTAAGTCATTATCTCATTTTAATTTCAGGGAAACTTAAAGACAAGATGATTATTCCCTCCACTATTCAAAGAAAGGAAATCTTAGTATCTGGTCCCAATGATTCAATCATAAAGTCCTTATTTTACAAAGCAGGGTTAGTAAATTTTGTGTGAAGGGTCATATCTGTACTTATAAAAACCTTGGGGGTGATCAGGCCAGCAGGGGAGGGTATTTGGGGGCAATCAGGCCGGCAAGAGAGCACTTAGAGGCAATCAGGCAGGCAGGTAAGCGGTTAGGAGCCAGTGATCCCAGATTGTGAGAGGAATCCCAGATTGAAGAGGGTGCAGCCTGGGTTGAGGGACATCCGCCCCAGTGCATGAATTTCATGCACCGGTCCTCTAGTATATGCATAATATTAATTCCATTTCCATTCACTGCAAGTAATTCAAGTTGAATACTTTGAAACTATATAAGAAATGATTAAACTTTGTTCAATCTTTGAGATTAATTTTAACTTATACACAGTTCATGAGACATTTTAAGAACTTAACTTTTCAGTGATACAATATTATAGCAAACACCATTTGTGACTTATCCAACAGCCATCCCACCTTGCTCCCATCTCTAAGTTTGTATAAACTTAGTGTTCCTCAGCCTTCATGCATGGATAAATTCAGAGAAGGTAAGATTATCTCCAGCCTCAGGGAAGAAATCACAATTAGTCTAACACAATCATTGCAACACTACACCCTTTAGAGAAAGTTGCACATCTTATCCAACAATAGTTATTTCAACAAAATGTATGTCTGCTGGAGGGCAAGTGTTATTGGAAATTCATCTGACCATAATAACCACCAAACACAATACTGAGTGAGTTTTCTCTTTAGGTACCTTATTTCTGCCACCTCTCATGTTTAGACTTTTATTTCTTACATTTTCTATTGCAACTGCATTCTAGCTAGTTTCCCAATACCTTTCTTCTACTCAATTGTCCTTCTTTACAACTGGCAGATTAAGATATTAAAAATGTAAATCTGATCATGTTAATCCTTGCTTAAATTCACTCAGTCATTTCCCAAGATCCAATCTTCATCTTTCAATAGGAAATCCTCCTCCACCCCATTTCCTATCCCCTAGGAGGTTTAAATGCTCATTTTCCATTATAGCAGCATAAGTGACTTCTCAGGAGAATGTGAGTTTCTAGATTACAGTGGTAATGTACTTATTTCTCTATGCTCACTAAACAGGACACCAACTATAACATAAAAGAAGCATTACAGGTACCTGTCAAATAGTGGAATTAATAGTGTAGCTATAATTATTTAAAGGGAACTATTAAGTCCAATTGTTAAAGTTTAAATAGATCTCCAATCAAAAAGAAAAATAGATTTTGGGAGGCAGCATTTGTCACAGCATGCAATATGCCATCCATATCTGTGGTACAGTGATTTAAAACAATTTCACACTCAATTCTGGAGGCAAGTTGAATATTATCCAACCTGGTATGAGGCTCTAAGAGAAGATTTTGAGCTTAAGAAATTGTGACTCTGCTTGGGGACATGAGAATTAGGAAAGAAATGGTTACATTTCACCGTGTTCTTCTAAACTGCCTTTGTTAATAGAAATGTCTCATAAATACTAGGTTCTCAATACACTTTGGGTCAATGTTGGTTGAATCTTTGAGATATTTGTACTTCTATCTTGTGCAACTTAACATGAAATATATTTTAAATCCCCCCTTAATTACATCATGTGTACTACTCTTTCTCTTATCTCAAACAAAAAATTATCTTTCATTTCTAACAGCCATATATTGAGCAGAAACCATTGCAAAAGGAAGTGGCAAAATGCTGAAACAGCAAATCAATCTTTTCAGGGGATATGGTCAAGGGAAATACAATAATTATGCATCTCCAAAATATTACTTATTAAATGTATTATTACATTTCCATTTCAGTGGTAGGTGTTGATTTTTTCATGTGCTAAAATTTTTCAAGGTTTTCTTTTTGTTTCTAATTAAAACTTAATGACATTTTACTTTACCCTAACAACAAGTATAAATTTCAGTGAATTAAAAAAAATGAACACACCAGTGAAACCACTTCCCTGATAAAATATTTTAATGTTGGCAGCCCTCAAGAAATCCCCCTTGTGTCCTTCTGAGTTCCTACTCCACACTACAGTAAATTCTCTCCTTATATAAGAGAGTGAAACATTGGCTCTCTCTACTAGTAACCCTCTTGTTTGGGCCTGCATATTCCCATAGTCTTCAGGCTGATAGTTCCTGCTTTAAACATGCTACTCATTAGAGAAATTCTGAATGGGGCTTGAGTTTTTACAAAAACAGTCCCTCTTATTTTCCCTTCCCTTGAATTAAAAGATGCCTGAATGTCGTGCTTACTTAAGATGAAATTGAGTACCTGCAAGCACTCCTAATTTCTCAATTTGGTGCCTTCTCCATCAATAAAATTGTTCTTACTCCAACAAGAACACACACACACACACACACACACACACACACACACACCTGGAGTAGGCAGAGAGCCACCACTTCCCCCTGCCTCATGCTTCAGTGCAGGAGAGAATTTATACTTACTCCAAGAAGAACAGTTTTATTGCTGGAGAAGGCACCAAGTCGAGAAGATGAGAGTGCTTGCAGATACTGTAAAAAAGAAGGAAGTCTTACCATTTGCAAGATCATGGATGGACCTGGAGAGCATTATGCTAAGTGAAATAAGCTAGTCAGTTAAAGTCAATACCACATGATCTCTCATTATTGGAATATAAAGAACATTATAAACTGTTGAACAAAAATAGATAAAGAGGCAAAGAAGCATCAAACAGACTGTCAAACTACAGCGGAAAGGCAATGGAGGGTTGAGGGGGGATAAGAGCTCAACTGAATGATTTGTATGCATGCATACAAGCATAACCAATGGAGGAAAGACACTGGTGGGGGGGGGTGAGGGCAAGTGTGGAGGCGGGGTAGGGGAGGCCGGAGGAAGGTCAATGGGGGAAAGAAAGGAGCCATATGTACTACTGTTTGTAATACCTTAAGCAATAAAATGTAAATAGATGATAGATGATAGATAGGTAGGTAGATAGATAGATAGATAGATAGATAGATAGATAGATAGATAGATAATGGATAGATACATAGATGATAGATAGATAGATAATAGATAGATAGATAGATAGATAGATAGATAGATAGATAGATAGATAGACAGATAAAAGAAAAAACTGTTCTTACTACAAATTCTGACCTTTTGAGTTTTGGTCCTTTTGAAACATCTGTTGTATTTGCACAGAGACTCACCTTCTTTACTATGACCCTTTCACCTTTCTGTTATCCACTCCCTTTCCTAATCACTAATCCCTTAGAATAGTGGTCAGCAAACTCATTAGTCAACAGAGCAGCAAACTACAGCTCAGGAGCTGAATGTGGCTTGTGAGCCACAGTTTGTCAACAACTGCCTTAGGACATCAGATTCTGGTCATTATCAAACAGTCTCCAGAACAAAGCCTCAGGTCTGTTGACCAAAGAAACATAGTTTCAGTCAAGCCAAACATAGCATTGTGACTTCAGTTGTATTTCAGGCCCAGGCCCAAGGAAGCAGAATGACCCTACAGACCCCTCTCATAAAACCAGACAAAACAATATAAGAATCAACTGCTCCCTACCCTGGCCCCAACCAACCAATAGAGCCCATGACCCCAACTCTTTTACCAGCAGGGTTAATGATTTTTCTTCTATATAGCCTGTCCCCTAGAAGCCATCAGGGAGTCAATCAAGTCTTTTAATCCTTCCTGAGGATATGTGTTTTTTATTTTGTTTTGTTTTGTTTTGGTTGTTTTAGAGAGAGAGGAAGGGAGGGAGAGTGAAATATCAATGTTAGAGATATGCATAGATTGATAGCCTCCTGCATAATTCCCAACAGGGGTCAAACCTGCAACCCAGGTAGGTGACCAGGAATCCAACCCATGATCCTTAGACACACAGGCAGGTGCTCTAACCACTGAATAAACTGGCCAAGGCAGTTTTATCTTTCTTGATGTCCATTTAAAAGGGATGGATCCCCACTTAGTTGCAAAAACATTTCTTGGCTAAAATTGGAAAGAGGCTGGGAGAAGGTTTCCATCTCAAAGCAACACAGAAAAGATTGACAATTACAAATGTTCTGAAGAAGATGCTCTAAGAAAAGGGAGGACAGACCAACAATCAAGAAGAGACTTAACATTGGTCAAACTGAAAGGACAAATCAAACTTCATGTTTGTAACTCTCCCATATTCTGCCCTGCACATCTTTTCATTTGGCTGCTTCTAATGTGTATGTTTTTGCTATTCACAAAACTGTAATTATAAACATAGCTCTTTCCTCTGAATCATTGTAATCAATTATCAAACCTGAGGGTGGTTTTGGTTTCCTCAGATGTACAACTGATGTTGAAAGTAATTCTAAGGACAAAACAGACAGGTTTAGGGGAGGAATGCATATGTGAAGGACAGAAGTATCTCTGCCCTGAGCAATTAAAGCAAGTATAAGGTAGATCAAAAGCAGCCCTGACCTGAGCAGCTTGGAGAGGCCAAAATGCTTAGCTTACTTGTACAAAGGACAGATAAATGCCACAGGATGAGGGGCAATGAGACTTACATTCACAGAGCTAAAAAAGTCAGAGATAATTGAAGGAAGGAGACATATTTTAACAGAGAATAGAGGAATGCTGCAGGATAAGGGGAGAGGAAGAGGGGTGACCTCTTGGGCTTTGGTCTTTGAAACTGATACTATCTAACAAAATAACCAATGAGGAGAGCATGGGGGCCCTAAATTAATGAAAGATCCAATTAGAAAGGGTCAGGTTCAAACAAAGAACTGCAGCATATATAAACCGGAGACAAAGGGACATGAAGCGGGATTTTAAAAATGTTTTCCCATTATTGAGAGAGCAAGGAGGCTTTTTCCAATTTGGGGGCTCCTCCACAAGGGGTCCCTTTTGGGGATACCTCTGCCCAGATGGAGTTTGTAAATACTTCCAATAAACTTCTACATTTTTAATAAATAAGTCTGTTAGTCCATGTATTTATTCATCTTCGTCAGACAAGAACCCAGGAGAGAAGTTTGTACCCCGAACCCCACATTTCAATGTCAGTAGCCTGGAACACTGTTGCCTTAACCTTAAGTTTGGTTCATTCCAAATTTATTCAGATTAATCAAGTATTTTTATTTCACCCACCCTTATTAGCATATTAATTTTTATTCGTTTACTTTTCTTTTAGTGATTACACTTTATAACATTGCTTGACTGACTTGGTTTTCTTTTACTTCAGGACTGTGAGCAATGAGCACTATTTAGTTTCTGTCAGCCCAAAATTACTTCATTTCTGCTTCACATTTTAAGACTATTTTCAGAGCATAGACATGTAGGTTGATTTTATTTTCTTACAGAATTTGAAACATATTGATTTATTCATCATCACCTTCATTACAGTTTTACCTGTTGAGAAACCAGATGTCATTGTGATTACTGCTCATTTAATTGTAATGAGTTTTAATTTCTGGCTTCATTTTAATGGTTTTCTTTGTCTCTCATGTTCATTGTTTTACTATGATATGCCATGATATTGTTTTGTTGTAATTTTATTGCTTGGATTTATAGTCCTTTTTTAATCTTAATAGATATTTAATCAAAATAGATATTTTTATCTATTTTGAAAAATTTTAACCATCATGTAGTCTCATATTTTTACTGCCTCATTTTTATTGTTCTTTTTTTTTATAATACTCTTTGTTTTTTGGTTTTTTTGTGTTTTTTTTTTACAGAGAAGAAGCGAGAGGGATAGAGAGTTGGAAACATTGATGAGAGAGAAACATCAATCAGCTGCTCTTGCAGAACCCTCTACTGGGGATGTACCAGCAACCAAGGTACATGCCTTTGACCGGAATCGAACATGGGACCTTTCAGTCCTCAGGCCAATGCTCTATCCACTGAGCCGGTTTCGGCACTTGAACATTTTAACCACAGTAATTTCAAAGTGTCTGTATAGTATCTCTGATAGTGATGTTATCTATGGCTATGTTTTTCTTTTCTATTTTTTCAATATGGAACTCTTTCTTGGTATAGGTGATATTTTTGACCGATTTAGGAAAAATTGTAGAAACTCAAGATATTGTCATCCCCAGAGGAGATTTCCCACCCTCTATCAGTCCTAAATGTAAGGAAGACTACCTCTATCCCATCAGTGACTGCTGACTCAAGATAAGTTTTTTAGTCTTGTAAGGTCCAGTATACCTTTACTTTGTTTCATTCTCTTCAGAAATCCTTAGGTTTTTTACTATGGCAAATCTTCCTCAACATTCTGATCGAATAATAAGGATCCCTAAAGTTCTCTGTTTTGCATTATTTTCTCCTCAGATCCTTAATATGCTGTCTTTCACAGATTTTATTTCCCTGCTCTTAAAGCATTGGCTGCTTTGTCATATTTATGTTGCCTTTGAATCAAGCCTTTCTTCAAACTAAGTTTAATGTTTTGTTTTTTTCTTTTCTAGTTATTCATGGCAAGAGCAATGCCTATTACAACCTACTTCATTATGGCCAGAAGAAGAAATCTGTTTCCGCTTATTTTTTTTGCTACTTTCCTTAAATTGAAACAAATTTGTTTTTAAAATATTTCAGAGATATGTTGACCTGTAATTTGCTTTTATTACTGTGCCAAGTAACTGTCTCTTAATTATTGTGCTCACGTATATTTGCTAAACTTTTAAGTTATATTCAATCTAAAAGGATAATCTGCAGAATCAGAGTAAAATGATTTTATTTTGAAGCAAACCAACTGGACTGAAACAACAGACAGTGCATTTTTATAGTGTGTAGTTCTTTTCCTTGAGTTGTTCCTACTCCCATCCATTAGAACTATTATGTGTTTTGAATATTGATAATAATAAAAAAAATCTGTTGCTTGTTGATTTTGGATTTGTCTGCCTAACATATTGAATTAAATATTCAGTTAGTGAATGACATATGGCATTTATTCACTGAAACATGGCAAATATGGCTTTTTCTTGGAGCACAGACCTTGTTTCCAACCAATTTTAGAAGCTGTGCAAGATAAGTGGATTCAAGAATAGATTGTTCAAGATTTATAAATCACATTATTCGATGATTGTCTTCTGCCACAAAGTAAATCTGGGCTCATGGATAATAAATATTTATGAAGATGAAAACCTTTACTGAATTCTAAATTTAGAAGCCAAATGTTGGCTAACTTTCTCTTTGTAACTTCTATCTTTGTTGGTTTGATATTATTTAGTTTATAATATTTTTCATGGTTTTTTATATCTTAACTTTAAATTATGCACCACTGTGATATTCAACAAAGTATTAACTAGTGCAATTCAATAAGGCACACTAACATAACATCAACATGTTAAATAAATAAGATTTTGTGTTTTAGCCTAGTCTAAGAGAATTTAGCTAGAAATTGTATCCTATATCACTTGGGTATTTCCCCATATTTAAGCACCTTGATAATAAAAATAAAAACAGGTGGAAGAAAAAATCAATAGAATCTTATTAAATGCTAGAGGCCTGGTGCACAAAATTCATACACGGGGTGGTGGGAGGTCTTCAGCCCGGCCTATACCCTTTTACAATCTGGGCCCACTGGCTCCTAACCACTTACCTGCCTGCTTGCCTGATTGGTTAATGGGGGAAGAAGAAGGAAACATGTGTCTGGGGGAGAGGGGGAGGCTTAATGGAGGAAAAAGAAGGAAACTGATCTCCTCCAACCACTCTGCCTGCCTGTCCAATCACCCCTAACCATTGTGCCTGCCTGCCTGATTGCTCCTAACCACCTCTCCCTTTCTTCCTGATGCTCCTAACTTCTCTCCCCTGCCTGCTTGATACCCCTAACTTCTCTCCACTGCCAGCCTGATTGCCCATAACTGCCTTTGCCTTGACCCCAGCCACCATGGCTTTGTCGGAAAGAACGTCCAGAAGATACCTGGTCTATGTGATCTAATTAGCATATTACCCTTCTATTAGTATAGATAATTTTATATAAATAGGTAGAAACTAGATAAGACTGATAATAATAAACATTTCATTTTCTATATATATACACACCAGTTAATTGTGATGGAAAATACTAGAATACAAGAATAATAGCTGTAACTGTGAGAGAGTAAAAATAGGTGTTCTTCTAGTACTCTTATTGAAAATACCTAATTTTTGTGCTTCCATGGTTTAAATTTTTCCTAACCTAATCATAGGAATTTCATTCTCAAAATGGTGACTTTGTATTGTGCCAATTTTGCCCAACTACATTTTTTTGTATATTTATCTTTCTCATATGGTTTTGGGTAAAGTCAGCCATAAGAAAATTATGGGTGAAATTAGGAAAGTTTAAGTGCGTAGTTGACTGTTTTTTATTTTTTGTTTGTTTGTTTTTTAACTCTCTGAAGGTCAAAGTAGAGCTAAGACCTTTGCATTTTCATTGATGTGCTAGGTCATCTACATGTGGGACACAGCTGGACCCTGGTTTCTCAGATTCTTGATAGATATGGTGCTTCAGCTTCTGCACATTATTGCCAAGGCACACATGCAGATCTTTGATGAAGGGTTCCCAGATTCCAGCATAACTTACATTGTCAAGATTGGGATCTATTTTGTCACAGTGTGTTCCTATTTATCTCATATGTTCCCATTTATCATCACAAATTCTATGTGCCCTTATTTGTTCCAAATTCACATTAAATTTTATTTCCATATCCTGGCCCTGGCCTCATGTTCATCATTTACAGATACAACAACTCTTAACTAAACTGATTAATTGCTTTGATAACTATGTGAGGTCTAATTGTATAATAAGCCCCTTTCTCTATATAACACATTGTGATTATTATTCTCTCATCAAACCCTGAACATACTAACCACAAGTGGTTCTAGGAGATTAGAACATTAAGAATCAGTTATTTGAATTGCTTCTGGATTATACAGAACTGTTTCTCATGTCTTATTATTTTTAAAATATTAAATACCCTGATTCCAGTAGTAATCAAATTAGTGTTAGTCCATGACATATATCGACAAAACAGTTTTTTAAATTATTATCTGGAGAGGTCTACAGTCAATTACTATGAAAGGTAAGTCTTTGGATAGCTGTTTAGTTTCTGTATAACACAGTAGTGGAAATATCGGGTGATATTGGATTGGTTGGCTATTTCTAAATATGCTAGAAGATTGAGGAAAGAAACTGGTAAGCTTAGTACTTTAAAGTCTTAGCTCAATTCTGGGTCCAGGTAAGGGATCAGAACACTTTCCCTCTTCTTTCACTAGAACTTAGATTTCTGAAAATGAAACCTGTCTTACCCCATAAGTGAATAAATTACAATATAAATTAATTTTTATGAGCATATTCTGAGACTTTTAACCCATAAATTATTGTGAAGTTCTTTTACCATTAAAAGTAAATTTCACTTTCTTATAAAGAAGTCTTTCTTTGCTTGAATAATCTACGAAGGCCTCCTCTGAAGTATCTGATATATAGGGAACTGCTGATACTCCTTACCATCTCAACAATCTCTCAGTGCTTCTGAACTTATAAGCACACTAGAGGCCCAGTGCACAAAATTCATGCACGGTTAGGGTGCATAGGCCTGGCCAGCAATTAGGGCCAATTGGGGCCTTCCTTCCCCCAGCTGCCTGCTATCTGCTGGGACCTTCCTTAATTCTGCACCAACCCTGGTGGTCAGCACACGTCATACAGAGTGGTCAAACTCTGGTCAGTCAAACTCCCAGGGACAATTTGCCTATTAGCCTATTAGCCTATTATTATATAGGATTCAAGTCCTGAAAGGCCAGAAGGGGTAAACCCAAAAGTGAGACATATGATGAGGTGCTGGATGGAGGGGATCACTGGGGGGGGGGGTGGACATCTATCTATAATATTTTCAAAACTAAAGATAAATAAAAAATTAAAAAAATATATAATTGGGGAGAGTTGCTCATTTTAAAGTCAAATGTCTCTTTAGTAATGAATAAAAAGTCTTGATCACTTTTAGTTTTATGGAAAGTGACATTAAGGTGTCATATTCAGAGATATAGTTGTCCATTCCATGGGTAAGTAAATATGAATAAGAAGTGTCATATTTGGAAAAGCAATTTTGTAAATATATCAACATCATTTTATTTCTATAAAGTCCAATGAAAGTACAGTTAGAGATAGAGCCAAGAACATATTTGGATATAGCACCATTGGTGACTTCTGGCCCACATCTTCTGCCCATGCTTATATCCCAAATGATGACAGGCTAAAGTTCTTACAACTATTGGTATTGGGAGGGCATTGAAGGGGAAAGGTAGAATGTACATTGGAGGGCAATGCTGGTTGAGGACATTATAGAAAACCTCTTATTGGGATACAAAATAATCAAATACTGCTTCTTCAGTATTCAACCAGTCCATTCTCCTAGGATAGAGTAATATAATTAGTACTGAAGTACTCTTAGAATTTGTTTCTATCTAGGAATTCTAACTACTCTCGGGATTAAAATTATCCCCACTGCTATTCAAGCCAGATTGGAAACTACCACGAGGTGTTGCCAAAATACAAACAGGACAAGATATACCTGAATTGTTCAGCCATTCTTTTCCTACTCAACTCCTAGAAAGCAGCCTGCATAATTTCACCCAGATTGATTAATTAAACTTCAGTAATCTGAGCCCATATTTTTGAATAACACTTTTTTTGCATGATGAGTGTGTTTCTTTGCATTTGATTAATCTCCTCTCTTGGGTATACTGGTAACAGCTATAATCTTGGATAGCCAAAAGCCTTGGTCATTTCATGTTTTCAGTCTCAAAGAACTGAATACAGGATGCTAAAAGCTTTCTCATGTCCCTCTCTGGGAAAATGATGGTATTTACATGCACAAAGGTAAAAATGGGCTCACTCCAAGATCATTATTGGTTGCTTAATAATAACTGCAATGAGTGGTTATGGAACCTACTTAAAATACTGTGATCACAGAAGGCCTTAACTGGAGAGGTAAGAAATTTTAATATAAAATCATGTCAAACTTTCAAAATCACTGCACACATATGACTACACATTTTAAATTACTAAATTATGATAATGTTTTCAGCCTACAATGGCTACAATACATTGTTTCCCTTTAGAATCATCAGATAATCATGGATGCTCCCTGAGGTTCTAGCCAAGAATGGGAGGGGGGATAAAAGAATTTCCCTCAGTAATCATCATATATAATAAAGAGAAAACATGCCAATTAGACCAGATGGCAGAATGGCCAGTGGGTGAGGGGCAGAGTTGTGAGGCAGCCCAGGACTGTAAGCACCAAGCCCCTTGAGTCAATTTGGTGCATTGGGCCTCTGGTTATTTTATAATATCCTCCAAGACATGCTTACTCAAAGCCCTGGTTAAATGTTAGCTACAAAATCATTTTTATTTAAAAAGGTGTGTACATATGTAATGATATATACAGATATGCACATATCAATATATATTTGTTTATATATCTATATCTACATCTCTCTATATTAATTAAAACAAAATGTACTAATTAGACTAGACGTCCTTCCATACGAAGCCGGGGCTGTAGCAGCATGATGGAAGCCACCGCCGTGGAACTGAGGAAGGGATCCAGACAGCTGCCACAGCTGCGAAGGCCCACTATTGCATGAATTTCATGCATTGGGCCTCTAGTATACCTTTAATTTCTTTTATGATATCTCTCCAGAGATATATGTTCTCAGTTAGGGATGAATGAAAGTGAGTATATTACAATATGCTTTGAAACTTTTTCTAAATTATCTATCACAGTATAATGTTTAAGGGCATAGATTCCAGTTCTTGCTAGTTTTGCTCAGTGGATAAAGCCAATTAGCCTGCAGACTAAAGGGTCCCAGATTCATTCCAGCCAAGGGCACCTACCCAGGTTGTGGACTTGATCCCAGTGTGGGGGGGCCATCCAGGAGGTATCAGATCAATGATTCTCTCTCATCATTGCTGTTTCTCTCTCTCTCTCCTTTTTTTCCTTCCTCTCTGAAATATATATTCATTTATTTATTTATTTTAAAGCACAGATTCCAGAAACAGTCTGGATTTGAATCCTAACTCTACAATTGAGTGAAATCACTCCAATTATTTAGCTTCTCAATGCCTCAGTTTACTCCTCTTCACATCAGGTTTAGTAATAGTGACTATTCCATAAGGTAGTTGTGAGGACTTCCATATTTAAAACTTTAATATCTGAGAGAACAGCATCTAGCACATATTAAATATATTAAACACTCTATATGTAAAAATTTTATTTTCTCTGAAACTTCATGTTTTATTTCTGGAAAAATAAAATCATTCTTTAATTAGAGATTATAGATTTGGTTTACAAAAGAATAAGATAATGCAACTTATTTGCAATGATTAATTCTCACTTTATTTCTATTGCTTAAATTTGCAAGAAACAGTCTCTAAAACTTCCTACACACTATCCTATTCCCCCAGATTGGCTCTGACCATAATTAAATCAACAGCTGGCCCTTCAGGTGCCATGATGTTGAATTTGAATGCCACAGAAATATGATTTCATCCCATTGATCTATCTAGATGAACTTATTTTGAGATTGCATGAATTACAAGTGAGACAATTATGCAACTCAGAAGACTAGAGTTAAGATAAACTGCATGGGAATGAGAATATAACAGCAACTTGAAAGATGTTTTATCCCTTAACATATTTCATAGTAAAAGAGTATTTTGAAAAGAAAAGATACAAGTTATTAATTCTAGTTTGCATTCTACCAAGAAGAGTGAAATAAGGTGGAAAAATATGCACAAATTTAGGAGAAATTTTCTTTTTGATACTTGTATATTATTATTCCACCCTTTAATATTGAATGCTTTTATAAATGAACTAAAGGTCAGATGCATGCAAATTCATACACTGGAGAGGGGAAATTCCTCACCCTGGCCTGCCCCCTCTCACAGTCTGGGAGTTTTCAGGAGCAGGAGGCGACCTGGTAATCAGGGGAAGGCAACACCCCCATCACACTTTTTCTGCTGCCACTGCTGGCAGTGCAAGCCTCAGTCAGCCCTGGTTACCTGAGCCTTGGGCAGCCACTATCCAAGGCTTGCCTGTGCCTTGGGCCAGCCCTAGGTGGCTGGGGGTCTGAGGGCATGTCCAGCTGCAATGTGCACTTGCCACACACACCCCGCTCTGTGGGGCTGAAAGAACTTGGGAACTCTGGCGGGACTGAGGGGACTAGACTATGGGAACTGCCATCTTTGTGACGGCATGACAGTCAATTTGCATATTCCCTCTTTATTAGATAGGATGTGCTACCAGAATAGGAATGTGAATATTAAAAAAATGTAAAGAGGTAGGCATATATATTTTATATTTGTATATTTATCAGTATTGTTCTATTTCTTATAATCAATTAAGTGATATCCATAAAACTACATACAAAGATAGATACAATTAATTAGCAATACATACACAAATATAATTTAACTGCATGTGGCTCCCCATTATATCATTAAGCTTTATGCTAAAGAAAGAATGAAAAAAGTATTAAAGACCTTGAAAATATGAGATTTTTTTATTTCCAGAATAAAAATTAGATTATCAGTTTAGTGTGCGTGTGTGTGTGTGTGTGTGTGTGTGTGTGTGTGTGTGTTTAACTATACACTCCTATATACTTCTATTGGGAACATTTTGCTTAAAATTATCTGTCCATAAATAATGAATTATCTTTTCTGAATCAGAATAAACACAATGTTTTATGGGAAATAACATGTATCTATTACAAGGACAGACTGTATAAAGTACAATATGCCCATCATCCAGGTGTGTTCTATTATAGAAGAAGTAAACTCTCTTTTTCATTTGCCAAAAAAAGTTATAATTTTCCTACCTTATATCACTTTTGTTCACAAATATAGTTATTTTAATATGCTTTATTCATTTTTCTGAGGAAAAAATAAATGTCATTAACACTGTAACTCAGATATTATTTAAAAATAGTACAGTGACTCTCACTCCTAGCTTTATTATTTAAAACAAGAAGTCAATTAAGTTAAATGACATTTTGCCTTAAGATTAAATGAGTTTCTGACATTAATCTTTATTACCATGGTTGATGGTAAATTGTTAATTCCAAGAACTCTTTTTATTGGACATAATTATTCAGATTTACCAGGTGTCTCTGAAGAAGGTGTTCTCAAATAACTTACCCAACTTCACCGTTGTAAATAATTGGGACAGGATGGTTTTCAGCCAAGGTAGTATAAAAAATAAATAGAGCACAAAGGAATATCTGACAAAGTAATATGTCCATAAAGTCTATCAAATTTTCTGGGACACTGAAAAATTTCTGTTGTCAGCATTATGTTTTCTATTACATTTATATAAAAATATAATATTACTGTCAAAATAAATAGATCGGTTGAAACATATCCAAGGTACTCATTCTTAATAGTGGAACTAGAGCTAATAGAATCAAAATATTTTGAAGTAAATAGTGTTAAAAAGGATAATTCAATAGTATGTGAATAGAATAAAAGTGTTTTATTTCTCCCTCCTCTTGATCATAAAGATTGATTTCAACTTTTTAGAAAATATATCTTTCAAAAATTTTATAGTTGAAAAGAGTTCTCTGACAAGAACTTGTCTCTTGTATTCATGCCTCTATCCCTAGAATAAGAAAAATGAACCAATCTTTTTGCCTAAATATTCTAGAGAAACATCATGACCTTTGAAAAAAATGTGAACATACTTGTGCAATACAAAATTTGTTGCAAGGAAAACAAATTGACCCAAGAAAATTTAATTTTTATTCAAATAATAAAAAGTAAATAAAAATAAAATAAATAAAATTAAAATAAACTATAATGAGGCTAATTTTAATGAATATGTATTACAAACAGAGTGTATTTTAAGATACCCACTGATCCTAAAATTAGTCATGATGTGTTGTTAACCTGCACAAACCAAAGCATTCATAAACATAAATAATGATTCAAAGTTTAGCTCAGGATCCCATTGAGATTCTGTTGCTCTAGTAAAGTCAGCCTCATCTTGGTTTGCTGTAATTTCCTAGTCCTTTAAATTCCCAAAAAAACATTTTTATTTTCCCATTCACTTGTAAATTAATCGAGAATGGCATTTATTTTAAGCATGCCATACTAATACAATCTGTTTGAATGTTTTGTGTTACCTACTAGATCTTAAACTCCCACATGGCAATGAGTTATCTCTACCTTTTCTCTTAGGGCACGATGGCACATAATCTATTGCTCGTATCTCCCTTTGTTGTCACTATATATGCACATTGGCACCTTTTTTCTTCAAATATGAGCATGAAGTACAATTTGTAATTAACTACTACCTCACTAATCTCATTAAATTCTAATTTATTTTCATCCCAATTACATCAGAAAAATGAAACTGCCAAATGCATGGTATATGCAAAAATTGTTATGTGCCTCAGTTTTTAAGGTAACTTCTTCATGACATGTTACCATCTCTCCAAATAGCATTACTTCAAATACCCTATAAATCTGGGGGAAACAAATCCTCTCCAGCTATTTTTCCATCATTTGCATATCTCATAGCACATGCTATTTTGTAATGCATAGTCTCTTATCTGTGTTCCCACTATGCTATGATTACTTTTCAGGTATTCTGCCTCTGGCATGACACTGTATGTAGCACATCAGGGACTATGCCATCTCCACCTAAAATATGATTATGGTTTTTAATTTATTTATCCAACCACCTAACCATGTGTCTATCTACCTTTACCCAGCACAGTGCCTGATTATTAAAACTTTATCAAGTACATGCTGAATGATCTTGCATAATAATTTGTATATAATTTCATGATGTGTAGCACAATAACTAACACATTGTGAGATCCCACCAGCACGTTTTAAGTAAAGTTATATGAGGAGGGCTAGTGAATAACAGTATGAAAATGAAAAAGATTAAAGCTGGGTCAAAATATTAACAATACCACTGAGGATGTTGAGAGGGTTTATTCTGAGTAAATGCTACTTCACACCAGCTGCTACAGTCATGCAGATTCACTCAGAATCACAGGGACTGCTGGACTAGTGAAGTGTCCTGCTGGCTGTTTGTATAGATAGTTGAGGTGGGTAAGGGTTGTCCTGGAAGGAGCAGAATACATTTGCTCTCTGCAGGCAGACTAGCTCCATAGAGAGGAAAGGAAGAAGGCTGGGTGAAGGTTCAAAGTTTTTCCCCTAAAGTTACTAGTCTTGCATATTTTAAAAATGTATTATTATTGGTATCATAGAGGAAGTGAGAAGGAGGAGGAGGAGGAGGAGGAGGAGGAGGAGGAGGAGGAGGAGGAAGAGGAGGAGGAGGGGGGGGAGAAGGGGAAGGGGAAGAGAGAGAGAGAGAGAGAGAGAGAGAGAGAGAGAGAGAGAGAGAGAGAGAGAAACAGCAATGATAAGAGAGCATCATCTATCAGCTGCCTCCTATATACCTCTTACTTGGAATCCAGCCTGAAATCTAGGCATTTGCCCTAACCTAGAGTCAAACAATGGCCTCCTGGTTTATACTAGTAGGTCCACACTAAATCACTGAGCCACACCAGCAGGGCAAGACTTGCACATTTCTCATTCCCTCTGAGAGTGAATGACAGGGTGGGGGAGAGACACACCCTATTCAACTTTCTGCACATGGAAAGAGGTGGTAGGAACATGGAAGAGACATACTTAGGTATATTGGATGAATATAACGATAAAACAAATGCATTTTTATCAGATTCCTGCAGCAAAGGGATGAACAGACATAGACAGCTATGACCTTTATCCATCATATTTTTCTCTGCCAAGTGAAGGAACAGTGGCAACTAAAAACAGGTACATACCAACCCCTCAAAAAATAAAGTTTAGACTCCAAAAAAATATCATAAGATCGTAAACAGTATAACCAGGAGTCGTTTCAAATATAATAAGCAGTGGCTACAATACTGCCATCACTTTTTAATATATGTCCTGCCAGCAGGTATGACTGTTAAATTTAAAGGCATTGACTATTTTCCACATGTAATTCACAGTTTATCAACTCTTAGTTCATTTTCATTCAGTCTCCTCATTCCTTATATTCCCCTGCTATGTTCTGACTGCTTTTTTTTCCTTATTAAGATGTATCCTTGGGGAGGGGGAAAGGAAAACATGTACTACTATTAATTATAAGTTATACTGCAAAAAAATCAATAAAAATATATTTAATAAATAAATAAATAAATAAATAAATAAATAATAAAAGTAAATTCCTAACAAGTCAGTTAATTCTTAAAAATATGTTGTAAAATAAATTTCACTTTTCTATTAAAAAAAAGATGTATCCTTATCCCCCCATTGCCCCCCAACCCTCCCCAAATCATGCCCTCACCACCCTGGTGTCTATGTCCATTGGTTAGGCTTATATGCATGCATACAAGTCCTTTGGTTGATCTCTCCTCCCTTCCCCCACCTTCCCCTACCTTCCCTCTGAGGTTTGACTGAACAGACTGTTCAATGCTTCTCTGCCTCTGGATCTGAACCTGTTTATCAGTTTATGTTGTTCATTATAATCCACAAATGAGTGAGATCATGTGACATTTATCTTTTTCTGACTGGCTTATTTTGCTTAGCATAATGCTCTCCATGTCCATCCATGCTGTTGCAAATGTAAGAATTCATCAACAAATCAACAAATGACATGTGTTGGTGAGGGCACAGAGAACAAGGAACCCTCATGCACTAGCTGACTCTTTTCCATTCCAAATTGCCTCATTCTGTTTTTTCCATTTAGTCCCAGATCAGTTCTGTTTTGACCTTCAATATTCTTTTTGAAAATTATGGCACAATCAAATCTTCCAGGTCTCTAAATCCCTGTTTTACTCTAGACAGGTGCACATATGCATACGCCATACAGTTAGGACTAAGTTTTCTTGATAGCATTTTTTTCTTGCAGCTCAATAACTTTATACTGCTCTATTTTACAGGAAGCAGAATATTTTATGAGTTCAATTTAGTTTGTATTCTAAAACAGTAACTGAAATCGTGAATTTGCTACATTTGCTTACAAATAAGCAATTTAGGGCTTGAGTGAACTCTTTCTGTGATTACAATCTTTAGCAGAAAGACGTGGTATTCAATATCTAAAAAATAAACATACTCCTAATAAATTTAGTGAGTCATATGATAATATGATAGTATTCATGCAGCAAAAGGATAGAGTTAGTTTCCATCACAGGAAGCAATTCCTACAAAAGAAAATTGGACCAATTGTGGTGGTACTACAACCAATGGCAGTGTCCTATCTTATGAAGGTAGCTCCCTGAAATAAATGCACATTCTACATAATTAAAGGGAAATCTAAACTATGTGATAATGGTATTAGTAAATTTGGCTTTGAGCTATCTGTAAGAAAAGCATTATGTAAAGACAGTATCTCAATTTAATGTTCAAATAGAGAATAATGCCTTACTTGTTTTTCTTTTAACACAGTATCTAGTCCTGCCTTATTTTCTGGGTTTTTTTTTAGAGATATATGACTTTGTTGAATTACAGCATAAAGTAATTTGCATTTTGATGCATGAGTTTAAAGACAAACAACTTGTCCAACTTTTGATATTTTTAATTGCAATTGACAAATTTGCTTCTAAACATGAAGTTTAAATAATATATATTTAAATGAAATGTTTCTCTATTAACTTAAAATATATTTCTATATATTACTTATTTTCTAAAGTCTCTTTTCTACACTCTTGCCTGAACAAAAACTTAGTTAAAATGCTGCAGAAAGTGTCTTAAAAATGTTAGTAATTAAAACTTAGTTCAAGATTTCGAAGCTTCAGTATTACTATTTTGTAAATTATCAAAAAGTATAATAATCAAAAGATATTCTATAATGGTGTATCCATTGAATGGAATGTTTGAATTGAAATGTAATAGATAATACATTATTTCGGGGGGTCAAATAATTTTGATAAAAATGTATATGCTATATAATGGCAATCATAAAAAATCATATAATATGCATGTTTAAGCTTCTTTTTTACATGTGGCCATGTTATTAATAGTATAAGGTATAAATTTGCAGGTATAAATTTATTCAGTTCAGGTGCTTTAAATGTTTTAAGTTAAATGTATATAGAACTATAAAGTTAGCTCAAAAATATTTTTTCTATATATATACTTTGATTCTAAAGCAGTAATTTGTGAATTTGCGATTACTCAGATTACTTAATTGCAAAAGATAATACCACTCTCTTCATATAGCTAGTACACTCTGACAGTTATTTATAATTACTGGTAATACAAACATCACTGCTTTGTGAGTCTTTAATTAATTATGAGCATTAGAAATCTAGAAGTACCTTAGAATTAAACTTAACCTGGCAAGTGTAAAGTCAAATGGTTTTACTGTCCTTATGAGCAATAGGCCTTCATAGAATAGGCAACCCATTTAGATAAAGGGCAGCTGCTGTCAGCCAAGGCTCTGCCTGTTACTTGGGTCCCAATCTGAGCTGGGTGTGGGAAATGAATGCTGACATGTACACATAAGGAACTTTTTGAGATTGAAACTGGACTCAGAACTGTTGGACATTGAAATTGGGACACAAATATTTTTTATTATTATATGTGTATTTCTAGTCTGCAGAGGCAAGATTTTTTTAAGAAAAGAAACAGGGGAAAAAAATAGATACAGAGGCAAAAAAGCATTGAACAGACTGTCAAACTACAGTGGGAAGGCAGGGGAGGTTGGGGAGAAGGGCTGTAAGAGATTAACCAGGAGAACCAAGATGGCAGCATAGGTAAACACCTATTGTTCTGCCCCGCGCAAGGATTTAAGAACTACAACATAACAGCAGAACAGACATCACCCAGAATCGCCAGAAAGCTGGCTGAGTGAAAACTCCACAAATAAGAGTAAAGGTGGGACACTGAGACTCAGAGGAACAGCAGGAGCGCAGCCTTGAAGACAAAAAAACAGGTTAGGAGCCATCCTGGTTGCGCGCACGGGCTGGGGCTGGAGCAACAACCCCGGCTGGATTTCGCCAACTCGGAGGGCTGAGACGTCCCACTACACGGATTCCCCAGCGCCAGGCAAGGTCCAAGATCCTGGGTACATGGAGATGTCCCACTGCACAGATTCCCCAGTGCCAGGCGAGGTCCGAGGTCTGGGGGACGCACCCTGGAAGCGGGGCGTGGCAGAGGTCTCCTAGTCTGAGGAGAAATCCGAAGGCTGGGAAAAGAAGTTTGTGTGCAAGTGTCGCACAAACCCGCGACTTGCCCCCTGGAAACTTGTCTCCTGGTCCTAGAAACCATCTATTTTACAACCCTGGGCTAGACTTTGGGTGTGCAGAAATATTAGGGGAGATGCAGAGTTGTCTGGCAAGGGGAAGAGACTAGCGGCTTTCTCTTGGAGGTGTCTGCAGCCATCCCCATCCAACAGAGACCGCGCAAGCGCCGCATAGGACATAGCTGACACTGAGGCTGCCAGTGCAGCTCAGAGACTCCGCCCATCCAACCTGAACACAGTCTCCCTTCACAGCCAATTGGCCTGGAGGTCAAACCCTCCTAGGGCTAACAACAACAAGCTGGGTTTAAATTCAAAAATACTGTACAACCCATAAACGATTGCAGTAAGAGTACCCACCTCAGGTAACTGGGGAGGCTGAGCCACTCTCCCTTTGAGGATATCTACCACATAAAGCAGCCACCATGCAGAGATATGGAAAGAAATCAGGTGTGAAAGAAATGGAGGAGAAAAGACGACAAGACATAGAGTTCAAAACCACAGTTATATGGCTTTTCAAGAGGCTCCTAGAAAAGGCCAATGAACTTAATGAGAATTACAAGGAAATAAACAATACTAACCAGGAAATGAATGAGACTTACAAGGAAATGAATGAGACCCTCAAGGAAATGAACAAGGCCTCTGAGGATATGAACCAGACCCCCACAGATATGAAAAAGGACCAACTAGAAATCAAGCATACACAGACTGAAATAAAAAATATTACACAAAGTCCTAAAAGCAGTCCAGAGGGCCACAAGAACCAAGTCAAAGATTTGAAATACAAAGAAGCAAAATCCACTCGGCTGGAAAAACAAGAAACAAAAAGAATTCAGATAATTGAAGATAGCATAAGGGGCCTCTGGGACAACCTCAAGCCCACCAACATACGAATTATTGGGGTGCCAGAAAAAGAGAGAGAGCAAGTGAATGAAAACCTACTTGAATAAATAGTGACTGAAAACTTCCCCACCTGGTGACAGAAACTGACTTAAAAGCCCAAGAAGTACACAGAACCCCAAAATATAGGAATCTAAAGAGGACCACACCAAGACATATCATAATTAAAATGCCAAGAGCAAAAGACAAAGAGAGAATATTAAAAGCAGCAAGAGAAAAACAGTTGGTTACCTACAGGGGAGCACCCATACGATTGTCATCGGATTTCTCAACAGAAACGATGCAGGCCAGACGCGAGTGGCAAGAAATATTCAAAATAATGAAGATCAAGAATCTACAACCAAGATTACTCTATCCAGCAAAGCTATCATTCAGAATTGAAGATCACATAAAGTGCTTCACAGATAAGAAAAAGCTAAAGGAGTTCATCACCACCAAACCAACATTATATGAAATGCTGAAAGATATTCTTTAAGAAGAGGAAGAAGAAAAAGGTAAAAATATAAATTATGAACAACAAATACACATCTATCAACAAATGAACATAAAAATCAAGTGAACTGATAGGCTGATGAACAAGATAAACTGGTGAATATAACAGAAACATGGACATAGAGAGGGAATGGACTGACAATTCTTGGGGAGAAAAGTGTTGTTGGAAGTACAGCAAGAGATTGGACAAAAATCTTGCAACAATTGGAGAGGACATTGGGGAGGGGGAGGTGAGGGTGGAGGGTGGGATAGGTACAGGGTGGAGGGGAGATATAGGGGGATAAAAAGGGGGAAACAATGTAATTAATAAACTGAACAATAAAGATAAAATAAATAAAAAAAGAAATTAAAAAAAGAGATTAACCAAAGGACTTGTACGCATGCATATCCGTATAACCAATGGATACAAGACACTGAAGGAGGGGGTGCAGGTAAGGGCATGTACTGGGGGTAGGGGAATTCAGGAGGAGGTTAATGGACGGTGGAAGGAGACATATGTACTACTATTTGAAATACTTTAAACAATAAAAAAATAAATAAAAAGAATAGGGAACCCAGGATCCTGCATTTGTCTCAAGTGTGCATATAATTTTTGCCCAACACTTAGGCAGTTTTGAAGCCCTCTTCTCTGATAGATTTTTAAACAAGCTTCTTACAGGTTCATCCCACTTCTGACTTAACATCCATTGCATTTAATGCAGTAGCAAATGAGATAAATATTATCAGGAGTCTGGAGGAAACTACTTCCCAGGTGTCCTTCATCCTAGGAGAGATTCCCTCATTTTCTTAGCATTTTACAATATTTAGCATTGTTCATAAGCACACAAAACTCTGTTACCTGGGTTTCTCATGCCAATTCAGAAGAGCATTAGAATATAGACAGGCAAATTAAAAGCCAAACAACATTCCAACTCCAGGAAAATAGCATTTGGCATGTGGTGGTGGAGATTGGAGATTAAAAAACTTAATCGGGATATTTAAACCGAATGACCAGGAGCCAAATCAGTTTGTTTCTCAACCTCAATTGCTTATGTCAGGACCCCGGACTATTACCCTGATTTGTATAATACCAGCCTGTCAACCACTATTTAACTTCAAAAAATACCAAACAAACAAAAATCCATAATTGATCACTCTTTTACAGGCATTGTGTTAATGACTAGAAATTTACTAGTAATAATACTTGATAGAAGACTTTAAGAAAGTATTGCTTATAATTAAGTAAAACAAGATTCAGGATACATGAAGAGAAATGTAATAATTAAAACGTCTATAAAGTTCAAGGTGACACTATAGCAAGAGTTCTATTTTTGGTTTCTAGCATTATTCTTGCTCTTGCTTGAGCTTATTAATCCTTAATATGGTTGATATTGAAGTACCAGGAAATTTTGCAGTGAATCCTACTACAATCATCTGTGGGTAGCTGAGAAAATAATTGCAATCAGTAAAAATAAAGCCCTAATTTATCTAATGTTGGATGAGTTAAAATGAAGGGAAATTATAATGGAAGGAATGGAATGAGTATTCATACATGCCCTTGATCCACATAAATCACTTAACTTAGGCAGTGACTATAGGAACTCAATATGGTATCAGGTAGCCTTGCTTTTCCTTGTGTTGGTATGTACTAGTTATGGAGCTCATTCATTTATATGACTTAAAATCTTACCCTATGGATATTACTTCGTGCCATTCATCAGCTCTATGTTTTATCTGGATGCTTAGGATCATCACCTAACATGGAATTTGTCATCTTTTCCCCAAATCCAGATTCCATGCTGACATCCCCATTACAAGCTACTCAGCCTCAAAATGAAAGACCAATTCTTATTACTTCACTCACCCTACTATACAACAGAGCATCCTTCTCTCATTTCATGTACCTATGGATTAGTTTATCTTCCTTATACCCATCGATTTCTCTAATCATCTATAAGTCTACTCCAATGGCTTAGTCCTGACTGTAACTTTGGCCCATTCAATTCATCTAACATCCTTTAAAAAATAAGTTATTTAAATTTTTAGAATAATTTTGGCATCTAACATATTTTAACACAGTTTTCTCTAAAACTTTATTTTACTCATATCAATCTCTTGCTTATATTCTTCCAAAACCTCACTAAAATGTTTGTCTAATATTTACCTTTCCAATCTTATATCACTCTAATATTACCAACATTTATTACAAAATTTATATTTAAACTTTCCTCAGTGTATACTGAGAGAAATTTGTATTTGCCTTTGTGGTTTTTATCATACCATTCTTCTAGTTTGAAGTAAGTTCTCCTTTATGTTTTCCTCCTCTAACATCTCCTTTTTAGTACTGCAGGAAAACTCATCAGTAATATAACAGACTATCACTAAATCTGCTTTTCTTTCCACTTGGATCTTCAGATGAGGAACTATGCCTTTCTCCAAATGTGTGTTTTCTGGTCCTAGCTAATTTCCCTCAGTGGGTAGAACATCAGCCTGTGGACCAGGGGTCTGGGTCTGACTCTGGTCAAAGAGAGGCGCCGCAGCTGCAGGCTCCCCCCCAGCTCAGGCCCTGGTCAGGGCGTGTGTCTCTCTATCTGCCTCTCTCTTCCACTCTCCCTAAAAACCAATGGAAAAGTATCCTCAGGTGAGGATTAACAAACAAAACAAAACAAAAAAAAAGAAGAAGAAGAAGAAGAAAGAAGTGTGTTCTTAGGGGTAAACCTTTTGCTCACAGTGTATAATCAGTAAAAATATTTTGACATTAGAGATATCTGGTAATAAAATATAGGATAGTCATCCACAATTAAATACTGAACACTGTAAATTATCAACCTCTATAAATTACCTTCACTGATGAATAGTATCTTTTCTTAAGGACATGTGAGTGAACACTAGATTTAGATTATGTGTACTTTAATGTAAACATTAAACATGGCTCCATATGTGACAAAGTCTGATATATTTTTAATATATTTTTATTGTTGATAGTATTAACATACTATCATACTCCCATACACCCCTCCCCCAGTACTTATAGACAGTTTCTCTATGGATATATTCTGTAACTTTGTTTAGTCACTGAAGTATTTAAATACTGCCAGTACTTTTTAGCTTAATGAAAAAATGAGAAATGTGTAATGACATAAATCCATCAAAAATAGCACACTCTAAATAAATTTGAAATATAATTATTGTTCATACACTTTTTCAAAATCTAGTATACTAAAATAAAAGTATATAAACTGTGTAAGCATATTACTTGATATGTCACTGCTTGTTATAAATTTCAAAAATGTTAATTCATGTGGGTTATATGAGAATTTACTTTTTTGTAAAAATGCAAAATGCTGGCAGTATTTTTTTAACCAAGGTCAAATTGGTTTATTTATGTTGACATTAATCTTCAATATTAAATACAATTTCTGCAGATAGCATATCACATGAACAAGCAGAGAGTACATGTGAGAGATTTAATGATGAACTACAGAATTTAATCCAGACATGAGATAGACATAGTTAAAGGTTTTAATTCATTATCTATTTGATTATAGATAGAAAACAAAGACTGGAAAATATAGAAATATTGTCAATCTTCTTAGAAGTTGGTATGTAAGTGGTGCATACTAAAGAATTGAGTGAATAGTTAGATTTTCTACAATCTATTTTCAAAGTGATTCACACACACTGAATGGCCAGATTATTATGATCTCCAAATACATAATAATCTGGCCACTCAGTGTATATCCTATATAATAAAAGGCTAATATTCAAATTGTCTCCTCAACCAGGAATTTGACCAGCAGGCAGGCAGGCTATTGTAGAATGTCCCCTTCCTTGGCCAGGCTGGTCAGTCCCCACTGATGAATGAATTCATGCACCGGACCTCATACACACACAGACACTCACACACACAAATTGAGTGGCCAGATTTTTATGCGTTCAGAGATCATAATAATCTCAGTCAGTGTATATGTGTATGTGTGTGTCTGTGTGTATGTGGCGGTTGTAATTCAACTATGGAATAATGCTAACACCTTTTTATCCAAGGTGGTGGGGAAAGAAGCACTGATTGTATTTTTTATAAGTTTGGGGATATTCTAAAATTTTCCCAATAAATACTGTGAAAAGGCATTATAAAAAATAAATCTAAGACTTTAACATTATTTCTAGTAACTACTAATATATTACACTGCCTAAAACAATAGCCAAAATAAAGTAGGTGATTAGTAGATGTTTGATGAAAAAATAATTACTGAATTAACTAACTCCATGTGACTGAGAGAGTAGGTATTTAATTATGACAACCAATTAAAATATGTTTTGGCATCTAAAATCATAAAATAATAAAGTCTAGTCTCAAAAATATAAATTTATTTCAATATACATATAAAGTGTATGACCATTTTATTACAATGTTATTTTATTTTCATATTATTTGATCTTTATACAAAGCTTCTAAAATATTTAAATTCACTCCTTACTCCTGAAGAAACTAAGGTACAAAAGACATTAAAGTATTTTCTTAGTGCCACATAACCAGTGAATGGCAAGTCGAAAACTTGAACCAAACAGTTTTACTGTTATTACTGACATTTTTTTCACATCATGTTGCTTCTTTCTACTGTCTGTGTACTTATAAGAAACCACGCAAATGTAGCTATCACACAATGCTTGAAACTGAAAGAAAAAAATCATATTTCCTCTTGACAGAGAAAATGTGTTTGAATACATAAGATGCAAACTATCATTTAGTTGTGGCTCCTATGCTGTAGTCATCAGTGTCAACAAAGTCTACAATTACTGTACCCATTTGCTTCATTTGACTGACAGTAATTGAGTTTGTGAAAGCTTGAAAATATAACCCTGTAAATGGGCCCTCTCGTTCCACTTTCTCGTAGTCTCCTCCTGCTGTTCTAAATGATAGAAGTTAAAGGGATTTTTTGTTGTTATTCTTTTACATAAAAATTTTACTTTCAATCAACTGAGGTTTAATTTATAAAAAGTAATACCATTTACCAAGACACCATTATAAGTGGACAATCAGTAATATAATTATTCATTATAGAAGACTGAAAATATTATTATTCTCCTAAAAATCTTATGTACATATTTTATCACAGAATACAAATTAGTGAACTACAACTACAAGGAAAAGCAATGTACAGCATCTTATAAATGAAAGGGCCTGGCTGGTGTGGGACAGTGGTTGAGCACTGACCCATGCACCAAGACCCATGCCCCTTTGATTCCAGGTCAGCACACATATCTGGGTTGTGAGATAGATCCCTGGTGGAGGGTATGCAGAAGGCCACCAATCCATCTCTCTCATTGTTGTTTCTATTTTTCTCTTCCTCTCCCTTTCTCATTCCCTGAATCTGCACACATTTTTGTATAATACTATTATACTTTATATATAAGAAATCCCAATGTTTCAGATATTATTAACTTTCAGTGATTTCTAAAACTAAGGCCTCTATTATTTAGTCCTGTACAATGTTTCACGTCTTTCTAGGGCTTATTAACAATTGATATTCATTTACATTTTTAATGTGTATGTATGTCTCATTACCCTTGTGGGTGGGACTGGGAATAGCTTATTCAGTTACATAAAATAAGGGATTAATAAATATTTGTTGGATGAATGAATGAATAAATAGAAACCTCATCTAATAAGAAAAAGATATAAAATAATTTTAGGGATGATCACATATACATGAGAAAGCCCAATTAATTAATACAGGCCAGGAGGAAAACCACACACCTGACCTGTATTTTTATGAGCAACAATATTTGTTCATTATTTTAATCTGCTGCATTGATTTGTTATGCAGTAATGGCTAACTAATACATGGCTTTTCCAACAGTTGGAAAGGAAATCATGTTTCCCATTAAAGTTTTGACTATTAAGCAACTAAGTCATAACAACAGGCTTTCATTTCAGTAATGTGTTACCAGTATTACTGAATAATGTTTAGTTTAGCCCATTCAAAACAACAATAACAAGCAAACAACCAAACAACCAAACAAAAATCACAATAGTAAAATTAATCACAATGCATAATATGAAAAGAATAAAATAATAAGTGAAATAAGCCAGTCAGAGGAAAAAAAGTATCACATGATCTCACTGTTATGTGGAATCTAATGAACAAAATAAACTGATAAACCAAATAGATCCAGAATCATAGAATCTCAGAAGGAAGGCCGAGGAGAGTGGGTGGGTTGGAAGAGATCAACCAAAGAACTTGTATGCATAACCCATGGACACAGACAACAGGGTGGTAAAGGCTGAGGGGAAGGGTGTGGGCAGTGAATAGGAGGAAAAAGGGGACATATATAATACTTTCACCAAGAAATATTTTTATTATTTTTAATATATTTTATTGATTTTTTACAGAGAGGAAGGGAGAGGGATAGAAAGGCAGAAACATGGATCAGCTGCCTCCTGCACACCCCCGAATGGGGATGTGCCTGCAACCAAGGTACATGCCCTTGACCGGAATCAAACCTGGGACATTTCAGTCCACAGGCCAATGCTCTATCCACTGAGCCAAACCGGTTTTGGCTAGAAATATTTTTTTAAAGATTATTATATTTTAATTAATATCTATAAAAAAGACTATTATATTTTAAAAGTTATACTCACCAATTTTTTAAACATAACAGAACACATACAAAATGAAAATCACCTTTCCTGGAACTCACTATTTTATATCAAAGAGTAAGTTTGCCTACTTATTAGAATCTCCCAATATTTCAAGAATAACTTTTGTTGAAATTTCTCCGGTATCTGGTAGAAAAATAAATTATTCAAATTCAATACAGAGAGAAGTATATTCAATATCCTAATGGTTGATAGTGGATTCAGAGAATAAAATGATCCCTCATTGAAAATTAATATGTTTTCCCCCTGATTTGAAAACTAAAGTATAAAATACATATTACAAAGGAAGATGTGTAAAAAGTTACCTTACTTAAATGTACAGTATTTTTCAGATTTAAAAATACCAATGTAATAAAAATTTCACTTTGCAGATTCAAATTGCTATGCACACCTATTTGCAAACTGGATGTTAAAATTGAAAAAGAGGTACTGAATGGAAGCTTAATGTGTGCTAAGGAGGTTTCATTATGGAGAACATAATTACCATATACAGTGCCTTGCCCAGGTACTAATGCAAGAAAACTAAATGACAGGCTACAGTGAGAGGTGGCCACAGTTTTAATGACTGCATGCAAAGGTTTCATAAATCTCCAAGGAAATAAAAGGCTAACTTCTGGAAGAAAGTGACATTAAATTTGAGAAGTGCTGGCAGAACTGATTATCTATGGATTGAATCATAATATTCATACATAATCCTTTTTAGTACTTTTTCTCTTGATATTTCAAAAGATATCTATTATGTTATTTGACCAATAACTCAGAAAAAGAGTTGTCACTTCTCAATATATATCTTATCTCTCTATGAATAAAGATAATATATATACACTTATATATATAGACATTACTACATAATCTATATTATGTATATATCCAAACATACTTGTATATGTATTAATTTTTCTCTTTATATATATTCTGGAATGATTGCCATTTTTCTTTAATATATATTTTTAGAATGATCACAGGCATATATATAATTCCTGCCCCCAAAATGAATATGACCATTCAAATCCTAGGAAAATTATGTTCAGAAATTTATAGATGCATATGTCTGGTAATTAAGGTGCTATAATTGCATTTCAATTAACAATCCATTTAATACTAGAGAAGATAGCAATTTTTATCACAAACTGCTAAAATTTTTTATGGATAATGTGCCTTTAGGTTTCCTGAATAGATTTTTCTACCAGAGTTCAGTGCAGAAAACATAAACAACTCTAGGCATTTTTAAACATGTCGACATTCGGACAGGAAATTATGTGCTTACCAAAGCATCATAGGGCTAAACGAACAGCCTCTAAGGTGGGTCTCCTGGAAAGACTCCTGCACCTACACACAGAACTGATTGACTCCAGGAGCACTACCCCTGAGGTCCTCACTGGAAATATGCCAGAAACAAGAGTCTCTGCCGTTGCCAGAATAGCCCAATACCAAGCAGGCAGGAAAGTGGGTATATGGTTGCTCCAGTCCAGGGATCAGACTTATGTCAAGGCGCTGGACCCTTCTGCTTGTCCACACTGAGGAAGCTGGGACTTGGGAACTGGTGATACTACTGTTGGGAACATTCGTAGCTCCCGAGAGTTATAGCTGTTTTCTAGTAGTAACAGTCAAACAGGATGAGGGTTCCTGCTTAACTGTGGCCTTTCAGATCTTGCTATAACTACATGTAGAACCAAATGGTAGAACCAAATTTGCATTCAGGAGCTCAGTAGAAAGGGAGTGTGAGAAATGTTGGTTTTAGATTTCAACCTTGTAGTCAGGTTAAAATAAAATAATGTCTTATATGCCTAATATGAGTTACCTATAATAAGCATAAATAAAATACATTTTATCCTAACCTTCATGGCTCAGTGGTTGAGCATTTACCTATGAACCAGGAGGTCAAGGTTAGATTCCTGGTCAAGGCACTTGCCAGGACTGAGGATTCAAGCTCCTGTGTGGGGCATGCAGAAGGCAGCTGATCAGAGATTCTCTCTCATCATTGATGTTTCTTTCTTTTTCTCCCTCTCCCATCCTTTTTGAAATCACACACACACACACACACACACACACACACACACACACACTAGTGGCCTGGTGCATGAAATTTGCGCATGGTGGGGAGAATTTGTGCAGGCGGTTGTGGGGGATGTGTGTCCCTCAGCCCAGCCTGTACCCTTTCAAATCTGGGACATCCCTCTCACAATCCAGGATTTCTGGCTCCAAATAGCTCACCTGCCTGCCTGATCGCCCCTAACTGCTACCTGCCAGCCTGATCACCCACTAACCACTCCCCTGCCCGCCTGATCAATGCCTAACTGCTCCCTTGCCAGCCCAATTGCCCCTAACAGCCCTCCCTTGCTGGCCTGGTTACCACTGACTGCCCTCCCTTGCCAGCCTGGTCAACTCTAACTGCTCTCCCTTGCAAGCCTGGTCTCCCCTAACTGACCTCCCCTGCTGGCCTGATTATCCACAACTGCCCTCCCCTGCCAGCTATCTTGTGGTAGCCATCTTGTGTCCACAAGGGGGCAACCATCTTTGACCACATGGGGCAGCCATCTTATGTGTTGGGAGTGATGGTCAATTTGCATATCATTCTTATTAGACAGGATATATATATATATATATATATATATATATATATATATATATCAAATCTCTTAGAGTATTTATGTTCTGGCAGAAAGAATTTATTCTGGTGTAGGAAACATTAATAAAACAACAATTAAATAAATTTAGCAAAGAAAGTAAAAATATGAGACAATGTAGGAGTATCCTAAAAGACTATTAAAAGTATTATGGAGATAAATTATGTTTTGAGATCAGCAGCAACTGGTAGTCCTATGAAAATTACAAGTGAAATGAAGACCACTCAGAATTATGTATTAAAAATAATAAATGTTTCCATGGAAGTTATTTTATCTGCTATATTTTATTTGCTGCCACAAATTGCAGAAGGCAGCTGATCAGAGATTCTCGGGTTAGCACGACACAAATCCATTATTTTAAAGTGCTGTAGGTTAGAAGTTTGACCTAATCCCACTGGCTGAAGTAAATGTGAAGGCTGGGCTAGGTTCACATCTGGGGGCTGTAGCAGAAAACCTGTTTCCTTGTGGTTTCCAGCTCCAAGAGTATTCCCGAATCCTTTGGTCTGCTTTCTCTATCTTTAAAGCCAACAGTTTTGGATTTTTCTGTGCTATTTTTGAATAGTTATATCTCTCTGTCTATTCTGCCTCTTCCACTTTTAAAACAGACACTTGGGATAATGTTGGTCTCATGTGGATAATTCAGGATGATGATCCCATCATTACATCTGTACACATAATTACACATGCAAAATTCCTTTCACCATGTAAACAAACATAATCACAGATTCTGGGAATTAGGACATTAACATTTTGGGGTGCCCATTATTCTGTCTGCCGCATCTGCTAAACATAAGAATAACAATGATTGAAAATTATTATGCAGAGAAAAGATCTTAGCTTTGATAAATTATTGTCATATATGTATTATAAAAGGAACCTATTTTAACATATCTGTCAGAAATATCTGAAAGTTTTTATCCTATTTGGTTGTTTTTCACCAAATATATGCTGTTTAGATTAATCTGGGTGGAATACTCAAAGAGAGAGTTTACTTCATGTTAATGACTGAATGTGAAAAAAATATTGATTATCAATTTGATTAAGAGAGGCATGTTCATATGCTAATAAAAGCATTTCAGGAAATTTTTGAACACCTGCATTTTAAAAATGTTCAATTCTAGACTAAACCTAATACTTGAATCTATTTACTTACTACCTATAATATGGAATGTCAGTGTTACAAAATAATTATAAATGGGCCTGTTATTTGCATGATTATTGTTATGTCTATTTGAAGATACTGATTTAAATAAAACTAACCTAAGGGGATTTCAGTTGGGAAGGAATACAAGAGTTACAACATGCAATCTAACAGTTATAGTTTTGGGGGTAAAATAAAATAAAAAGCGTTATTGTTGACTGAAACATAACATGGGAATGTGAAGGCAGAGATTAAACAGGGACATGAAATAAACCCTGCTTAGCATGTGTAAAATGATAAAATACAGATGTATGACCCCCCCCAAAATCAAATTAGGTTTGGATACAAAGTATCCATACACAATGTGTAATTCTCAAAGGAGGTGGGTGTATACATGTGCAATTCACATTTCTGTCAAAACAGATTAAGAATAGCACCTCTGCTGTGAAAAGAGTTAGCGCAGGCCTCACCAGACTATGGACACCGTTAAGAGGAATAACATATTTCTGCGGCTCCTTTCCCCACTGGCTAATGTAGACCATCAGCCTCCCTTCTGGTGCCTGCTCTTTCCACCTCAATGCCTCAGATTTCCTGGATCCTCTCCAATAGGGACAACTCCGGACAGTGACATCCTCTGAGGGACACAGCCACTTCTGTCGAGTGCTGTTACTCCTGTCAGACCCTGAGGCTCAGGGCACTGGACACAGGCCCTGCTAAGGCAGGCACTGTCTGCTGGGCTGCTGTTTCTTCCACTGGACAGCGCTCCATTCACTGCCTCCCCAGGAGAGCACAGATGCAGCATAAATACACATAAGCTCCTGGTGGAACAAACGGGAGGGTGTCTTACTCTTCCACTGTTGCATTCTATTTAAAAACTACTAAGTCCTCATGCTCAGGTCTTGAAATTGAAACACATTATCCTGTTTGCTGACAGCCCTCCCTTTCCTTAGATTTAGAAGGGAAATGGCCTAATGTCTCTTTAAATTCATGGAATCTCTTCTTCCTGACAATCAAGGCTTGATTATTCAGACAACTTTCTTTCTTGCTTTCTGTCATGAGAGCCTCACACCTCCAGGCAAGTGGACTTCTGCTTAAACTTTCCCTAGCGACTCCCCAGATAGGCACAGAGAGTTGAGCGATAAGACACAGTTAAGATTGAAACTAAAATCCACATGCGTTCATCAGATGCACCACCTTTAATATGAGCTGTCTCAGGGCATTGAAACTTTCAAAAATCACAGAAAAAAAAAAAATGGAGTGGTAGGTAAGTAAGCCCCAGTGATTTGAAACTATAAAAAGACAGCCATCAATTATCAATGCTCTGGCTAGTGCTTGGAAAACTTTTAATCTGACCATATAAAAACCATAAATCTGTTTCCAAATTTGGGAGAGATAAGTACCTGCAGAGTGGTTCTTGGATACATTGGGCATATCTATCTGTGCCTCAATGAGGACAGACAATTTCTGAACTTACCCTCACTTCATCCAGACTGAGATATGTGCCGTTCTGTGATCACGTACATTCTGCAAGATCTGTGGACAAATTCCCAGAATAGTTCCATAGGTGAAGGGATTTCCCGAAATCCACTTTATCTCTGTGAAGCATTTCTGCAAAGACATTTCCTCCTGACAATACTCTTAGCCTCTGCTGAAGAAAATGTTCTGCTCATTTAAAGTTTAAGCTGAATACAATTTTTCTCTTATGCAGTAAGTTTAAAAGAAAGAAAATGATTTCTATCCTTATAGAAAGGAAGTGTGTTTTGAAAATAATGGAGACATTGATTAGCTATTTAATCTTAATATCGGACATACTAAACTTAGGGATTGCCTATAGTTTAAAAAGTTAAGTCAGAAATTAGGAAAGGATACAGGCTACCTTAAATATACGAGGACCTTAACACCATATTTTTATAGTAACTTTAAAAGAAGTTTTGTATACGTGTTCCTTTCAGTTCAAATGTTACTTTTAGCATTTGTATTGAGATATTATTTTAACATGATCACAGCCAGACAAAAAAAAATCTTCAAATTAAAATACAGTTAACTTGTTAAACTTATATTTAAAACTAACAAAAATGTTTTTCTACTAATTTCATATTTATAATGCCATATGTCATTTGATTTATTTTAATTTAATTGTACCCTAAAGCTTTAAGAAATTTAATTTATGTAGACAGTGGAAGTAGATGAATATTAGAAGATCTTACAAATAACTCCCATCACTCTCTCTCCAGAGTACAAAAATAAACACCTCACTTGTTAGTGAAACTCATTTGTCAGTTATGCATGATTAAATATGAAATTATTATTTTATTTGGGGAGTTTATCAAGGATGAGAAATATGTCTAATTGACTAAGGCTCCCTGAAAATTTTGAAACAGGAGCACAGGGGAAAACAATGGGAACCTACCTGTATGAAGTCAATAAAAACGATGGTAAAGTTAAATAGCACAAGTAAATAAATGTTATTTTTGCAGTCTATAAGGAATTGGTCCCCCCATTATGATCATGGACTAATACAGATTTCTACTTCATTGTCTCATGATTGCAAAAACTAAAGAAAAAATTTATTTTATGTATATTTCCATAAATATTATATTTTGACACACATTCAGGTATAATAACCATATTCTCTGTTAACTTCCCTATTTTAATCTTTTACATTATGATATTATCAGTTCAGTTTAGAGTTTTGAAAAGTAGATAAGTTGACATGCACAGTCATAGCAAATCTAACATCCTTAGCATGCTTCTGTGACATTTAGATGACAAGATTAGCAAAACTACAAAATATAATATATATATATGCATACTCCTAATTACTCCTTTGAAAGGCATGTTTTCTAAAAGAACACAATTTCAAAAATCAAACATAAATCATTATTATAAAAAGCAAAATAGGTGTGGGAGAGAGAATATTCATATTAAATGGGGAAAAAATAAAAACAAAAAATTCTGCTAAAGAACTAGAAGTTTTCACTGAAACAACTAGAAAATAAGTATTCATTCCTCAATGTTGGGACTTTACTTGAAGTTTGTCCATTATCTTCCCTTCTAACTTTAATATCTGCCTTCTGGCATCCATTTTTTCTCTTTGGATGAGAAATTAGCTATTTACCTTATTGTGGTTTACTTGCATGTACTGAATCAAGAATGACTCATTTCAAAATTAAAAAGGAGCTTACTGTATGGGGGAACTTATTTGCCAATGATACATCTGACAAGGGGTTAGTTTCCAAAATATACAAAGAACTCATACAACTTAACAAAAGGAAGACAAACAATCCAATTAAAAAATGGGCAAAGGACCTAAATAGACACTTCTCCAATAGAGGATATACAGATAGCCCAGAGACATATGAAAAATGCTCAAAGTCACTAATAATCAGAGAGATACAAATTAAAATGACAATGAAGTAGCATGTCACACTTGTCAGAATGGCAATCATCAGCAAAGGATAAGTGCTGGAGAGTATGTGGAGAAAAGGGAACCCTAGTACACTGCTGTTGGGAATGCATATTGGTGCAGCCACTATGGAAAACAGTATGGAATTTACTCAGAAAATTAAAAATGGAACATCTATTTGACCCAGTAATCAGACTTCTGGGAATATATACTAAGAATCCTGAAACACGACTCAGAAAGGATATATGTACTCCTATGTTCATAGCAGCACAATTTATAATAGCTAAGATCTGGAAACATCCCAAGTGCCAATCAGTAGATGAGTGGATAAAATAAAAAAATAAAAAAAACTGGTGGTACATTTATACCATTGAATACTATGCAGCTTTAAGGAAGATCTCTTTCCCTGTGAGACAGCATGAAAGGACCTGGAGACTATTATGCTCAGCAAAATAAATAGTCAGAGAAAAAAGTATCACATGATCTTACTTATCTACACTAATAAAAGAAACATGCAAATTGACCATCACTCCACTGCCTGCCCACCAGCCAACCAGAGTGGGTATGCAAATTAACCCAACAAAGATGTTGGGTTAATTTGCATATGCAGATGCATAGTGAAGATTGAAGACAGCATAGAAGAAAGGAGGGAAAGCGGAAAGGAGGGCAGTGGTGTGAGCAGGAGGGAATGTGTGTGTGGGGGCGGCAGTGGTAGGAGAAAAGGCACTGGGCGGTGGCGGCAGGAGGGAAGGGAAAGCACAGGGTGGCAGCAGTGGGAGGGAAGCCTGAAGGAACCCCTGTTCTTGCAGGAATCTTCCTGCAATGGGCTTCTAGTATCTTATATAATAAAAGCCTAATATGCTAAGTGTAGTGGCCCAGTGCATGAAATTCATGCGTGGGGGACTCCCTCAGCCCAGCCTACACCCTCTCCAAATGGGGACCCCTTGGGGGATGTCTGACTGGCAGTTGAACATCCCTTTCACAATCTGGGACCAATGGCTCCTAACCACTCACCTGCCTGCCTGATCACTCATAACTGCCACTGCCTGTCTGGTTGCCCCTAACTGCCCTCCCCTGGCAGCCTGATCTCACCCCCAACTGCCCTCTCCTGCTGCCCTGGTTGCCCCCAACTGCCTCAACCTTGGCCTCCACCACCATGGCTTTGTCCAGAAGGAAGTCAGACATCTGGTAGATGGCTGGTCAACCTGGTCTAATTAGCATATTACCCTTTCAGTAGTGTGTGTGTGTGTGTGTGTGTGTGTGTGTATTATAGGACAGGATTGCTTAAATGGGTGAGAAAAGCCTTTTTCAGCAGGAGGAGATGCTCTTGGCAGACAAAAATACATAATCCCTATATCTGGACTGATAGACAGCCATATGCACTATATTACCAAACTAGCCATTAAAAAATTGAACCACTTTCTTGTACCTTACACCAAACAGCTGTTGCCCTTAAAACCCCTCCACAACCTTCACCTTAGGTTCTGCCTTCACAGTTCACCCAGAGTAGGTTCTGACTGGTCAGTTTCTATGCCAGTCAGCATCTCTGGTCCTACCTTTGGGCCTTATCAAAGAGGCAGAGCTGACCAACAGCCACTCCAGGCTACTGGCAAATGGGCTGAACTGCTGATTTATATCAGAGAAGGAGGCGAGGCTGCTGGCAAAGCCCAGAGAGACAGAGAAGCAAGGTCTGACCAGCAGCCATAGTAGCCACAGAGCCCTGGATTTTTATATATTAGGATATACATAACCCATGGACATATACAATAGTGTGGTGAAGGCCTGGGGAGTTGGGGGCAGGGTAGAGGGTGCTGATGGGGGGCAAAGGGGGAACATCTGTAATAGTTTCAACAATAAAGGAACATTTTCAAATATGTTTTCTCTCTTTTAATAGTTTGATTTTAGTGTGTCTAGAAGTGAATTTCTGAGTTTAGCTCACTGAGATTTTTAGATGTGTAATGAATGTTTTTTTTCATCACATTTGAGGAGCTCTTGGCTATTATTTCTTCAAATTTATTATATGTTTCATGTAATCTCTTTTTTCTTTTTTGGATTCTTGTGACAAGCATCCCAATATCATAGCATGCCATAAGTCTCCAAGCCTCTATTCATTTTTTTTGTAGTTTCATTCTTTTTTTTCCCAGCTTTCAGACTGAACAAGATCTAATGATCGGGCTTCAAATTGCTGAATTTTTTGTCTCAATCTTTAACTGATACTCTGTAGTGAAGTTTCCATTACAGCTATTATACTTTTCCAGTTAACCTTTATTTCTATTCTTTTTTAAGTTTTGGTCTTTTTAGTGATATTTTTCATTTGATGACACATTGTTGCCATGTACTTTTCTAATTATTTAAACATGGTATCCTTTGGTTCTTTGAAAATATTTACTATAGCTGTTTTGGAAGACTTTGCTTATGAATTCGAATAGCTGTGTCCTCTCAGACATTCTTTTGATTCAGGGTTTTCCTGTGCAAGGACACACCCTCCTATTTTTGTCTATTGTTATTTTGTTGTTGTTCATAATTGGACATTTTAGACAAGAGGCCTGCTGCATGAAATTCATTCAAGGGGCTTAGCCCTTGCAGCCCCAGCTTAGTCCAGAAGGACATCTGGTCTAATTAGGCTATTACACTTTTATTATTATAGATTAGAAGCCCAGTGCATGAAAACTCATGCGCTGGAGTGGGGGACCCTCAGCCTGGCCTTACCTGTCTCGCAGTACAGGAGCCCTCAGGGGAGGGAGGTGACCCAGTGATCAGGGGAAGGCAATGCCCCATCACAACTCTGCTGCTGCCACTACCAGAAGCACAAGCCTCGACCGGCTCTGGTTACCTGAGCCTTGGACGGCCCTGGGCACCTGGGCACCTGGGCAGCTGCCATCCAAGGCTTGCCTGTTCCTCAGGCCAGCCCTGGGTGGCTGGAGGCCTGAGGGCCTGGGGGACTCTGGAGGCAGGCACACAGAGTGTCCAGGTCTGCCTGAGGGTAGGCCTACCCTTGCTGCGCCTGCCGCCTGCTGGGGCTGAGGAGACTGAGAGCTGCCATCTGTGGCTGTGGGCACTGCCATCTTTGAGTGTGTAGCAGTCAATTAGCATATTCTCTTCTTTTTGGCTGTGGATGCTGTCATCTTTTGTGATGGCATGAGAGTCAATTAGCATATTCCCTCTTTATTAGATGGGATAATATATTGTAGCAGCACTGAGGGCTGATTTTACTTAAAAATTGTTCTTAATTATTTGTTTTTCTTTTTCTTTAGTGACTTTCCCAAACCAATCCTATGGAGAATGTTTTCTCTATAGTAAAACATCTTTGCTTATTTTTGTTTAATTTTTTTTTAATGTTCAGACTGTATATGCTAGCTTTCTTGACTGGCTGGTAGGTCAGCATAGCATATGGACTAGCCAGAGGGTGGGCTTACACACATTGAACTAGTAAGGTTTCCAATTGGAGAATGAACTTGTAGTTCAAGCAGTTTACAAGTCTGACCCAACTTCCACTTTCTACTCGTGCAGGATTTTGGATTCAGCGAGCAATGAGCATATAAATGGGACACTTTCTGGTATCTCCTGCATAGTACACAAGCCTTTGCATGCATGAAGACTTCCAGATCCTAACTACTGTCTGAAAGATTATCAAAGCCCCCTGTGATCAATCACCTTGTTCTCCATAAATTCTTGTGAAATTTTTATTGCTCTGTTACTTGTCCTAACTTGCATTGTACACTCAAGCAGCTACGATGTTGGCCTTTCCTGATTGCCAATGACATTGCTATTGTTTTTAATAATGACTCTGGGCATGAGACTTTTCATTGGAGCTCCATATCAGAGAAGTCAGCCCACTGTGGTGGTACTGAGGATGCTAGTGTCCTTTTGACTGCTGTCACAGAGCAGGTGAAGAGGGACAGAAATGGGAGGAGCCCCACATAAAATGCCACAAACACCCACTAGCCTGATCAAGGTTTGATTGCTTCTCTTTAATCAATACTTTTCAAATTGCTGTATACCTCTAATTAATTTTCAGAGTTCTGAAATGGTGGTTTTGATCATTTTGTCCCATTTTCATCATTACTTTTTGGTGAGAGAATTTGTTGACTTCTCACTCCACAACTCAAGTACTTCTGAAGTACTTGAAAACTCGTTATATATTTATTCCTTCTTTAAATATTTTTAAGTTTTTTATATTAGCAAATATGACCATTTGAAATGAAATTGTGTGAACTTTATGCCTTTTCATGGCAGACTACTGTGGTCTGTGATAAAGTTTGTCTTGTATTTATAGTTCTTTCCTATAATTTGCAAAAAAAATATTTTTGTTGGTATTTAATCAGTTATACTTTCCCTGTTCTATCATATCATGTTATCTATGTGTCTAGCTTCTATTTTTCCAGTCGTTAGAATAGAAATAATAATAAATTCAACTAGTTGTAAAAATCATTCTGTGAACTTTATACATTAGACACTTATAATTAGCATTACTAGTATATTTCCTCATGTCATTTATTTTATTATATTTCATACACACACACACATATATATATAGATAGATATATAGATAGATAGATAGATGACTACATAAAAAATGATTCATATGTCATATAGATATATAGATTTTTAATGGGTGTTTAATTTTGTGAGAACCTTCCTTTTATTGGTACTTGCAATATATCTAACAGGTTTTTCAGTATTTTTATTAAAACTTAGATAAATTTAAATCCCTAACCTTGCTGGATTATTTTCATGATGTGTGATGGGAATTGATTTTAGTGTAAACAACTATGGTATAATCATTATTTATTTACTTATTTTAAAAATGTTTTATTGATTTGAGAGAGAGAGGAAACAAGAGGGATAGAGAGAAACATCAAACAGCTGCCTCCTGAATGCCACCTACTAGGGTTAGAGCCAGCAACCCAGGCCTGTGTCCTTCCCGGAGTCTAAACCCCAAGAGAATGCTGTTTAACCAATTGAGCCACACCAGCCAGGACTCACCATAATTTATAGATAATGTGCATTCACTCTAATAATATTAGGTGACTTTTTTTGTATAATACATTTAGAAACTGGGTTCTCCTCTTTTACGTTAAAGTCTTTCTCTATCCATTGAATCCTAATGTATTTTAAGACACTCTATTACTTTTTGATAATTACTAAAAGATTTCTCATTTTAAAGAACTTAGAAACACTTTTACAAAATATAAATTTATGTCCATAATTTAGCAGTCTCATACATATATTGCAACCTAATCTCTTCAATAAATATATTTTTGCATCTATAAATCTATAATTGTATGACATAACTAGCCACATACCACTACACTGAATGAGTTGTAAAAATTTATTCAACTATTTTCTTCTATTGGAAATTTAGCTTATTTTCCAAAATTTCATTCATATAAATATAAATATCACTATAATAAATACTATTTTATTAAATAATTAGAGGTTTGGTGCACAAAATTTGTGCATGGGGGGGTGTCCCTCAGCCCAGCCTGCACCCTCTCCAATCCAGGATTGCTGACTCCCAACTGCTCACCTGCCTGCCTTCCTGATCACCCCCTAACCACTCCCCTGCCAGCCTGACTGATGCCTAACTGCTCCCCTGCCACCCTGTTTGTCCCTAACTGCCCTCCCCTTCAGGCCTGGGCACCCCTAACTGCCCTCACCTGCAGACCTGGTGCCCCCAAAATGCTCTCCCATGCAGGCTCGGTCACCCAGAACTTCCCTTCTCTGCCAGCCTATTCACCCCTAACTGCCCTCCCCTGCTGGCCTGATCACCCCCAACTTGCAGACCTGGTGACTCCCAACTGCCCTCTCTGCTGGCCATCTTGTGGTGTCCATCTTGTGTCCACATGGGAGGAGAATCTTTGACCACAGGGGCAGCCATTTTGTGTGTTGGTCAATTTGCATATTACTCTTTTATTAGATAGGATTGTGGATACTTGTCCAATTATTTCTTGGTCATTTATATTAATTGTACTTTTATTTATAAATGTTTGACACTAATTTGGGGACATTTATTTATAGACAATATTATTTATAAACACCAATACTAGTCAATCCTCCTTTCTAATAATTCTATCTCATTTTATCTCATTTCCTACCCCAGGACAATCAAGGTGACTAAAATCTCAAAAACAATGAAGAGTGATTACTTTGTTTTTGAATTTAACAAAATAATCAAATGTTGCTTGAATAAGTATAGTTTAACTCTAATTTTGTGATTAAATTTCCTTATAATATTAAGAAAATATACTTCTATTACTAGGCTAAATATCATTTTTATCAATAATGTCACGTTCTTTTAAAAATTATCATCTATAGCCATGGTAATTTTTCTCTCCCTCCCTCACTCTTTATCATTCTTAAATATATAACAATTGACATAGATTGCTTATATTAAAACATTTTAGGTTGCTTTGTATGTATTTTTCCATTCATAAGAATGGATTTGTTGCTTATGAGGATTTGTTGTGTGTGCATGTTTATGTATACAAACTTGTACGTGAAATATTGTTTGTGTGAGCATATTTTTGAAGTTTATTGTTCCTATGTTAGCTACCTAAATTTGGTAAAGTACAATACAAGTGACTATACACTTTAATGATGTTCTATAGCCTTAAAATTGATTTCTGTCTTTATATTTGGAAGAAAGTTTTCTGACGTTTTTCAGTTGCTTCCATGAAAGGTTATTTATCTTTTCTGAATCAATTCTAATTAAATATGCTTATAAAAGCATGCATTTTGAAATTTTCCCATTTTGTAGCATTAAATTATAACATATTCATGTACCATTTAAAAAATCTAGCATATACTGAAACTGGTCAGGGGTGTGTAGGAGGCAGCTGATTGATGTTTCTCTCCCATTGATGTTTCTAACTCTCTATCCCTTTCCCTTCCTCTTTGTAAAAAATCAATAAAATATATTTAAAAAATCTAGCATAGTTACTGAGCACTTCTATTCATATTATTTATTCTGTATTTTTGCATTTACTTTGATTTTTTCCAAAATATACACAAATGTATATTTTATTGGTGCTTTCAAAAATAAACTCACAATTTATTTTGGGCTGCTACTCATTTTATGTCTCTGAAACTTAATTTTTTTACATATTTTTTTCTTTCATCAAGTTTATCCTCGATTTCAAAAATTGTATTTTACACACTAAAATTATCTCTCATAGTCACATTCAGTCTCTTACCATTTATAAAATAGAAATAACTTAATATATATAATCAATCATTGAAAAAAATAGGTGGCAAAAGACTGGAATAAATATACACTGAATCGATACTGGAGGCCAATATGGAAATGGAGAGACGGGTCTGTGAAAAGCATTTAAATGCTAAATGCTTATTCTTGTGGAATATCATATTGTATGTGAATGTCTACTATGAAAAAGCACTCATATATTGTGAGAGGAAACCTATTTTGAAAGACAAAAGTAAATAACTGATATTTTTTTAACTTTGAAAAAAATCACCATGTTGTAGGTTTCAATTGAAATAGTTGAATTCTAGACATTGATAATTGACTTTATACTAGAGGCACGGTGCACATTTGTGCACTGGGGGGAGAGGGTATCCCATATCCCAACCTGCACCCTCTTGCAGTCCAGGACCCCTCAGAGGATGTCCATCTGCCAGCTCAGGCCCACTCTCTGGAGCAGGACATCTGGGGAGTTGGCCTAAGCTGGCAAGCAGACATCCCCCAAGGGGTCATTAGTGCTGCCAAAGAGGCCGGGGAGGTTCCCACCACCACTACTGAATTCCCCAGCCACAGGCCCAGCTTCTGGCTGAACAGTGCTCCCCCTGTGGGAGCACACTAACCACCAGGGGGCAGCTCCTGAGTTGAGCAACTGCCCACTAGTGGTCAGTGCACATTACAGTGACTCGTCATTCCACTGTTTTGTTTGCATATCAGGGTTTTATTATATAGGATTATATATGTTCTTACTCAATATTTTATTTTTACTCTTATTAATATTCATTTTATGCTGAATTTAATCCTGGGCCATATGTTTTGTTTCTTCAATTTCTTCTAGGATATCTTAGCTCTGTACATTTCACCAGGGTGTGCTCCATGACTAGAGAATCTATATCTACCATAAATCCTTAAGGTCAGTATTACTCTCTGCATTTTTAAGTATGTGCAGCACAAATTTCAGTATTTCTTTGGGTCCAGCAACCTTTGGTCCAGCCCCACTGTTGGACGTGGGGCACACCTACCAACTCCACCACTGTTACTACAGAAGGCCACAGGTTGCTTCTGTACAGTGACATCCTTCAGATACGTGGTGGCTTTTCGGACATGCATACCCTTGCTTGCCTAGGCCAGTGGTCGGCAAACTGCGGCTCATGAGCCATATGCAGCTCTTTGGCCCCTTGAGTGTGACTCTTCCACAAAATACCACGTGCGGACGCACATGTGTGGTGCAATTAAAACTTTGTGGCCCATGCGCAGAAGTTGGTTTTCGGCTCTCAAAAGAAATTTCAATCATTGTACTGTTGATATTTGGCTCTGTTGACTAATGAGTTTGCCGACCACTGGCCTAGTCAGTGGTTCTCAATCTTCCTAATGCCACAGCCCTTTAATACAGTTCCTCATGTTATGGTGACCCCCAAACATAAAATTATTTTCCTTGCCACTTCATAACTGTAATTTCGCTACTGTTAATGAATTGTAATGTAAATACCTGCTAGAGCCTAAGACCATCAGAAAACACAGATATTTACATTACGATTCATCAACAGTAACAAAACTATAGTTATGAAGTAGCAACAAAAATAATTTTATGGTTTAGGGTCACCACACATGAGGAACTGTATTAAAGGGTGGAGGCATTAGGAAGGTAGAGAACCGCTGGCCCAGGCAGTGTCAGGAGTGTTCTTAAAGTGAACACAGTGATTTGAACCTCTTGACTGGCATGATTTTGTGGGATTTTATGGGTCAAGTAAGTAGTGAAACATTTTCAGAGTCACCTCAGGCCACTATAAGGAAATCAATATTGTTTTTAGTCTGTATTTGTATGTAACTACATTAAAGTCCACTTAAACACTTACTTTATTGATCTTGATTATTATCCTACTTCTTGCCTATTGTTTTGTTATTGATTTTAATTATTCCTTATTTATACAGATTACTTCTTAAATTCCCTTTGGCTTTTCAAAGGTTGTTATTCTATTTGAATATTCTATACCTGAGAACATTAGCCTTTGTTCTCACCAAAGACACCATTCTATAGCCAGATATGAAAGTCCAAGGACACAATTTTCGCTTTTAAAAGTGTGTACCTATTTCATCAATGATTTCTAGAGATATATGGTACAGAGAAATTTGATGCCAGTGTGACATTTTCCTTACAGTTCCAGTTCTCATGAGCTTATGTGTGGTAGGGAGGACTGAATGCAATATTATATATTGCATGACGGTGCTGGGGAATTACTGGGTGGGAAATAGAAACTGCTTGCTTGCCCGGTTGTAGTGGCTCAGTGGTTGGATATAAGCCTATGAACCTGGGGAACACAGTTCACCTCCCAGTCAGGGCAGATGCGCGGTTGCTGGCTTAAGCCCTAAACACTAGTTGGGTATGTGTAGGAGGCAGCAGATTAATGATTCTCTTTCATCATTGATGTTTCTCTCTCTCTCTCTCTCTCTCTCTCTCTCTCTCTCTCTCTCTCTCTCTCTCTCTCTCTCTCTCTCTCTTTCCTTTCCTCTTCCTCTCTGAAATCAATTTTTTAAAAAAAGTAAAGAAACTGCATGTCCTTTCCAACTTTTACTAAAGCTCAGTGTAAGTTAAATCAACTAATTTTCTTTAGTTGTGTGTAAGGAGAACCTGAACATGGCTCCTGTAATTTCTAACCCCTGCTTTTTGCATCTCTGTTTAATTCCAGCTCTAAGCCTTGCTTCCTTCTTTCTGTGTTTGATAGAATTTCACCTATTATGGGTCAGTTTACTAGAGGTGGGACATTCTTGTGTCTCCTCAGTTTATCTCATTGGCAAACTTAGCATGTATTTTATGCAAGTTGCTAGCTCTATGTCTGGCCCTGAGAGTTTCTCAGCATTCTCTCATCCCCACCTATTGTATATTCCGTGATTCTATACAGAGGTGTGCAAAAAGTAGGTTAATTGTGCCATTGTGAAATTCTTTTGAGTCAATAAAGCAATTTTGTTACTCGTAACCTACATGCCTTTTTTTCCAGACAAATAACTGTACACCTACTTTTGCTCACCCATGTATATCCTGGAATTGAATGCTTATATGCTATATTCTATTCGTGACATTCCCATTTTATGGGAGTTCATATCTCTGAATGAATTATGCACAGGAAGTAACAAATGTAATTTGACAGGTTACAAATTCAGCAATAATTCCCAGGAAAAATCTTTCTAATTTTCTAAATAATGCATTTATGAAACATAAGGCATCTATCCAGGGTAAAACCACAATATTTTCATTTGCTTGTAGGTAGGAATGTTGATTTGTTTTACATTTAAGAATTACCTTAAAATTACACTTTATTAGACTTTAAAATCTAGCTTTCAAAAAAAACACACCCAACTTTCATTTGAAACATTTACAGATATTGACAGCATACACTGAGTAGACAGATTATTATGATCTCTGAATGCTTAATAATCTGGCCACTCAGTGTATGTATGTATGTAGGTATGTATGTATGTATGTGTGTATGTGTGTGTATATATATATATATATATATATATATATATATATATATATATTTCCACTTCCAGCAGGGAAGTGGAAGCAAAGAATCTGAGGAATACTATGATGACACAGGCTTTGTTATTTTTTACTAAACCCTTTTTGAAATATGTTCAATCAAGCTGGATTCCTAAATAGCAAATACATGAGGCATAGAGAAGGGAGGGCTAACACCTAGTGAGGTGAGAAAACAGATTGTAGTAATATTACTATATCAAAGGGCACAAGAAGTAAAGACTAAGAATGGCAGGGTCTTATTGTAAAACTCAAATACATTTCCATTTGTAAATGTATTAGGTTTTGTAAAAATAATTTGTTGTGTGTCTATAAAGGAGACACACATAATTCTTTTAGTCTCTTAGTCTCAGTAAATTCCTTTAACAGTTATCAATAGTCCATTGAGATCCTAATTAATGCCCAGACAGATAAATAATTAAGTTAGTCTGTCTGGCAATCACAATGGGGGTAAAAATTCAATTCCCAGTCAGGCCACATTGCCTGGATTATTGGTTTGATCCTTGGTATGGGGTTGTGAAGGAGGCAGTTGGTAAGTGATTCTCATCATTGTTTCTATCTCTCTCTCACTCTCCCTTCCTCTCTCTGAAATCAATAAAAACATTTCTAAAGTGTTCAAAATACCAGCTTGAAGTTTAGTAAGATTTGCAATGCTTTCTCCTTTTTGTACTGCTTATTTTTCATGCATTGGGAAATGTCTGTCTGACTAAAGAGCAGATGTTTCAGACTATGTAGCTATTCTGATCCTATAGAAATGGCAATCCTAATTAAAATATAATTTAGCACTAAAATTGCATTGTTAAGTTAGCTCACATTTTTGTTAGCTAACTGATTACTTAGGTGAAATTTAATATGTAATAGCAAAGGTGATAGGGTTTTTTCAACTTCATATAATTTCTAAATTTCCACTGAATATTTTTTAAATTAAATTGTATTAGGCAGAATAAAAGTTCTACCTTGATTTTAACAATAATAACATACACACACACACACACACACACACACACACACACACACACATAATATATGTATGTATGTTAAACTTTGCCACCAGCTAAGTCACTAATACTTTTGGGCCCTAAATAATTTACTTTTCTTAATAAGAATCCCATTTAATCATGGACTATATAAAAAAAGATCTTGGATGAAACAAATAAATTGTACAAGTGAAAAATGCTATTATCTTCAAATATTTTTTCAAATACAATGTATCATTATTAAGAACTCTGAACAATATTGGAGTTGATTTTCATTTACCATTATTTTTATGTGTAGATTTAAATTTTTTAAGTAAAAACTAGACATTACTCTCATGCATTCATAAACACATAGTCTCCAATGAATTTATTGACTTCATGCTATCATATAAATTACATAATTTGTTCAATTACTTTTTTATTAAAGTCATAAAATAATAATGTTCTTCATTAGAAATCCAGGTCTCCTATTGTATCAGGAATCAAGCTGAGACCTGACAATCAGAGGTACACCTGAGCCTTGTGTACTCCCCGGAAAAGACACCACTAGGTCTAGCATGCATAGCTTAAACTTTTCTAATACAAGTGACAGGCAGCTCTAAATGTGATACTTTCATGAAATTCTAAGGTTATATAATCCATTTCATGGCTGCCAAGAACAGTGTGATCTAAAACTAACAGCGTGATCATGTGACAAATAATTTCTGTGTGTGAATTTCAGTCTCACATTTATAAAAATAATTCAATGTCTTAAATGATTATTAGTATGTAAATAGGGCCTTTTCTTGATACCTCTTTTGCATTTTTTATGATTGTACTGTAAATTGTATTACCTATTTTTAAATGTATTATTGTTTCTCTCTGAAAGAAATGCCTGTCTATTGTGTTACCGTTTTTTAGACACTCTTGGGATATACTCCAGCTGTGAAACAGAAGAATACATTAGAAAATGATTGTAATTAATAAATAAGCCGCTTATAATCTTTTCCTCCAATTTAAGAGCAGAGCTGGTAGTATATAAAATGACAATAGGAGGCCTGTGATAGTCTGTATTGAGTAAACAGATGTACAAAATCTTCAGATGGCCCTCCAAAATCATATTGAATTAGATGTATTTAGGTTTTTGGATATTATTTGAAGGAGGATTAGAAAGTGACTTCACTTAAGAAATGTCTTGAACAACTGTATATCAGTTTCCCTTTAGGAATAGAAATACTATTTATGAGACTTAAAATTCATCAAAATATATTCAAGCATAGATGTTATAATGCACACATTAGCAGCTCCTATATTTTCTTTAGGAAGTTACAGAGTTCATGAAGACATACTGACAATGCTCTAAGACAAATCTAAACAGAATAAGAAATAAAATTATCACATATTTCCATTTAAGCTCCATCATTGTTCTGACACAAGTATATATATATATATATATATATATATATATATATATATACACACACACACACATATATGTGTGTGTGTGTGTGTGTGTGTGTGTGTGTGTTGTATTTAAAATAATTCTACTCATGTAAGAGTTCTGAAAGCAACAATAACAAAAAATCATTGGTATTTTAACTTGAATGAAGAAGTTAACAGGCTAGCTATTTTTTTGTGGAAAAGGGTGGGGTGAAAATGTATGTTCATAAGTGCTGATATGTATACCATATAATAGTGATTGTCAAATATTTTAGCAGAAGAATCACTTTTATCTGAAATAACACTTTTTAACTACACATATATAAAAAGGTACTATTGTTTTCTGTACTATATGAGTTAAAACATAATACAATTCTTATTTAACAACATCCATACAGGAAACTAATAGGAAGAAAGGAGCTAATAATATACAGATATGGAAAGAGCCCCAAATACACTGCCACTTGCAACAAGTTTGATGAAACTTGAGGACTTTATGCTAAGTGGAGTAAGTCAGATAGTAAAACACAAATATGGCGTGATCACTTATATGTAGAATTAAAAAAAAAAAGCCAAGCTCAGAGAGAGAGAAAGGAAAGTAGTGATTACCAGAAGATGAGGGTGAAAAAAAAAGGAGAGATATTAATGAAAGGATACCAACTTTCAGTTATAAGATTTAAAAATTCTGAAAAACTAATGTACAACATGATATTTATAGCTAATGATACTGCATTATATACATGCAAGTTACTAAGAGAATAAATTTTAAACATTCTCACCACAAAAAAATGATATGGTAATTGTGTGACAAGATGAAGGTATTTGCTCATGCTTTGATGATAATAATTTTGAAATATATGTGTATCAAGTCAACATGTTTTATATCATAATTTACACAATGTAAATGTCAGTTATATCTTAACTAGGGGCCCAGTGCATGAAATTCGTGCACAGGGGGTGGGGAATGTCCCTTAGCCCAGCCTGAACCCTCTCCAATCTGGGACCCCTCGAGGGATGTCTGACTGCCCATCTAGGCCCGATACTGGTAGGATCGGGCCTAGATGGGCAATCAGACATCCTTCTCACAACCCAAGACTGCCAGCTCCAAACTGCTCACCTGCCTGCATCCCTGATTGCCTCTAACTGCTTCTGCCTGCCAGCCTGATCACCCGCTAACCACTACCCTGCCACCCTAATTGATGTCTAACTGCTCCCCTGCCAGCCTGTTTTCCTCCAACTTCTCTCCTCTGGTGGCCTGGTCACCCTTCACTGCCCTCCCCTGCAGGCTAGATCACCCCCAACTGCCCTCCCTTGTAGGGCCTGGTCCCTCCCAACTGCCCTCCCCTGCTGGCCATCTTGTGTTCATATGGGGGCAGGATCTTTGACCACATGGGGGTAGCCCTCTTGTGTATTGGAGTGATGGTCAATCTGCAAATTACTCTTTTATTAGATAGCATAGAGGTCTGGTGCATGGGTGGGGGCCAGCTGGTTTGTCCTGAAGAGTGTCCCAAATTAGGGTGGGGGTTCCCTTGGGGTGAGAGGCGGCCTGGGCGAGGGGCCTGTGCAGATTTGTAGGCCGGCCACGCCCCCCAAGCAACCCAAGGGGAGGCCCTGGTATCTGGGATTAATCTATTTCTACAATTGAAATTTTGTAGCCTGGAGCAGAGCCAAGCCTTCTGCTTGGTCCATGGTGGCAGCCATTTCTGTTTGAAACATTGTAGCCTAGAGTGGAGGCCTAGGCCGGCAATGGTAGGCGAAAAGCTTGGCTTCCTTCACTGCCAGGGAAACCCAAGCCACTGTTCTCTCCAGCTCAGTGGCTGCTGCTGTTTTTGTATCTTTAATAATTGAAAGTTTGTAACGTTGAGTGGAGGCTTAGGCAGGCAAAGGCAGGCAGAAAGCTTGTGTTCCTCCTTTGCCGGGGAAACCAAAGCCTTCCTCCTGCCAAGCGGTGGCAGACATCTTGATTGGGGTTTATTTCCATAATTTGCTCCTGATTGGCTTTTGGGCCTGTCTGTGGGCATGGCTTGTGGGTGTGGTGAAGCTATGGTCAAATTTGCATATTACTCTTTTATTAGATAGGATAAAGCTCAGAAAAAATAACTTTCCACAAATGTATTTCAAGTTTTTGGTTTAAACCTTTAAAGGACTTTATCCCTACTGGGCTGAGTCACCTTTTATCTCATAACTACACCATGTAAGATGATCACTTATCATACTCAAAAATTCTGAGTTATTAATTTAGACAAGGCACAGCAGGGATAGCTTGTGTATCACTCATATCTGTAGCTTCAGCTAGATGATGGGGAATCAAGGGGCTGGAATCATATATCTCATTTCCTCATGTGTCTACTGGCTGATATCTATGAGCTGAAGGTCTTGGTTACTCTACACATAAACTTTGTCATATGGTGTTTCCACACTGGATAGTTTGGGCTTCTTTAAAGCAATGATAATTCGGTTCCAAATGCAGATGTCCCAAGAGAGAAATTGGAAATAAATCATAATGCCTTTGTTAGATTATCCTGAAGTAACAGTTTCACTGTGTACTGGTATTACTTTCAGTGAACAGTTATAAAGTCATTTCCAAGTTCAAGGAGAGGGTAAATAGATCTCATTTCTCAATGAGTATCAGTTTTTTTGCAAGGAGAGTCAGAAATGTTGCTATGACCATTTTCAGGAGACATAATCTTCCATAGTCCCGTTGATCACAACAATGAAGTCTCTTCCATATGCACAGTATGCTCACGACTTCCTGGAGAAATCCCAAATATCTCATCACATTAAAGCACCTAGGTACAGACTAGAGGTCACGAATCCTTGAGTAGATACTGGTGTTTATAAGTCTCATTAACTCCAGTTCTCTATGTGCAGACTATCAGCTGAAGGACACCCATATTTAATGGTGAGTCAGAGAGAAGGTTCATTATGATTCTTCCATAAATCAATAAAAAGTGTGAATCACAGCCCAGCCAGTGTGGGTCAGTAGTTGAACATCAACCCAGGAACCAAGAAGTTGCCTCAGTTCCCACTCAGGGCACATGCCTGGGTTGTGGGCTCAATACTGGTAGAAGCCTTGTAGGAGGCAGCCAATCAATGATGTTCCTCTCTCATCAATATTTCTATCACTCTATCTCTATCCCTTTCTCTATAAAATAAATGAAAGCATGTTTAAAAGAGGTGAAACACAAAGAAGGCACTAGTTCATAGCAATTCTGAAATACATAGACATACCGTATATTGGCAGTTTCTTTACTAATGACCAGCCCTCCCGAGTGAGTGCAAATGATTCACAGTAGATCTTGGCTCTATTATCTGCGTCACCCTTCCTTTTCCATAATGAAGGTAGGTTATTTTTGAAACATAGTATTTTTCCCAACTTGTTTCTTGCCCTTCACAGTTTGGGGGCTCAGATACCTATTGCCTTTGTATTATTTCTAATATAATAACTTAAAATATTTTGGATTTCTTATTAATTGATATATAACCATTAGGAAAAATCCTTATACCTACAAATCTCATTAAAATAAGCTTTTATTCTGAGAATTAAATTTTAAGTTCTTAGAGGGGATTTCATTTAATAAATAGGCATGTCTTTAAGTTCATTGGAAGGCCTTTTTCTCAGTGAATCATGCTCTGAAGCACAACCTTACCATTCCTTTTCTGAGAACCTAACAAAGAATCACATAGTTCTATTGACAGGGAAGGAAAAACAGTTTTATTTTCAAACCTATCATTTTGTGGCTTTTTCATACTTAACAGATCTTCTTTCAACTTATTTGATCTTTCTCATACTATTCAATAAGTAGCAAGAAGGCAGGCAGCACTTTCAACTCTCTGCCTATTACTGTTGGTCAGATCATTAGGTTCATTTGATTCATTTTCTTTCTACTTTTCATATTATCCCTGTCAAGTTAAATTTTCAGCCACCACAAAAAAGGAACCTTTTTCTTTAATGTTTAATATTTTCTTCACTTTTATTGACGTCCTCACTGACAGTGCTCTCAAGGATTATCATGTTTCTCTTAATGATATCTTCAGGAATATGGTCTCAAAGTCTTTCACATGTTTTTAGTGGGGTTTTGTTGTTGTTGTTGTTGTTGTTATGGACTGCCTGTTCTGGGAACCAAAATCCATTTTAGTTTCTCTGACCATATGACGCATTACCACATCACCCAAAACTTAGTATTATTAGACAACTATTTTTTGTCTCAGTATTAATTAATCTCTGGTTAATAATATATGAGCCAGATAGAAAAAAACTGGGCATTCAACTTAACAATCACCTCATTCACTTATATGGTATGTATGTAGTAAGCTGGCCATCTCAGTTCCTCTCCTGTGGGACTCTGCTTGTACTAGGTCAGGCTTCCTTATGGAAAGGTGACTGAGTTTCAAGAGTGAGATTCCATAAATAGAGTGTATACTATGTGGAAGCCTTGCCACTCTTTCTGATCTAGCTTCAGAGTCACACAATGTCATTTCCAGTACATTCTATTTATCAAGGCATAAAGCCTTATTCATCTTCAAGGAAAAAAAGAAATGAATTCTACTTGTGGGGAGGGAAGACAGGACTAGAAATAGTCCTATGGCTGTTTTTGTGTTTGTTGTTTTTTTGAAATGACAATCTGCCATAAGATGATATAGCAGAGAAAAACTGTTAAAAACAATCTGTTGTAATTTACAAATAGTTTGTGTATAAACATTGTATTGCTATATTGCAGTCAATTAGATACCAAAGAAAATGACTGGAATTTCTATCCATAACCCCTATCAGTTTTATACAACAGCCTTATTATTCTAAATGGATGCTGGTTAATAATTGTATTATGTTTTAATTCATATGGTACAGAATACAACAGTACCTTTTTATATATGTGTTTTTACAAAGTAGTTATTTCAAATAAAAATGATTCTTCTGCTGGAATATTTGATAATCACTATTATATCAAAGAAAAAAAAGGTTTCAATCTTATGGACACATTTAGTTTGAGTACTGGTTGATAATGTTGTTTTTTTTCAATAGATGGGTTATACATATGTTCATATATATGCAACTTGATATGTATGCTATTTTGTTGTATTGACAAGAAGCTTCGAAACTAATGTTAATTTGCTGAAGGTGTTAACATCATAGATAGTTTTATGTTTTAAAATATCCTTTTTAAAAATTATAAATTTCATGCCAAAATAAGAGGATATGTGGGAAGTTTTAATTCATTAATTTATTTTGAAGAAAAGTGCTGCTGAAAGTTTTCATATACTTTGGGAATCTTATTGTGAACATGTTCCATCTCATGATACTTGTGAATGCTGGTTCAAACACTTTGAAAGTCATTATTTTGATGTGAAAGACAAAGAATGTCCAGGTCAACTGAAAAAATTTGAAGGCCAACTATTACAAGCATTATTGATTGAAGGTGCATGTCAAACTCAAGAACAACTTGCAGAAAGATTAAACATTGCTCAGCAAATGATTTCTGATCATTTATAAGTATGGGAAATATTTTAAAGGGAGAAAAATGGGTGCCACATCAATTGAATGAAATACAAATGGAAAACCAAAAAGTCATCAGTAAAATATTGCTTCAACATGAAAGAAAGTCTTTTTTGGCATCGAATTTTGACTGGCAATGAAAAATGGATTTATTTTGAGGATCCCAAATGCAATAAATCATTGGTTAATCCAGGTCAACCAGGAACATCAACTGCAAGGCCAAATTGCTTCAGAAAGAAGACAATGTTTAGTGGGATCTGGAAGGTGTGGTGTATTATGTGGTGAAACCATTAATAATGATCACTACTGAGAACAAATAATGAATTTGAACTACACTTTGATGATAAAATGACCAGAATGTGCCAGAAGACACGGCAATGTAATTTTGCTTCATGATGATGCACCATAACATACTTCAAAAGCAGTTAAAGACACATGTTACAAGATCTTGCCTGGGAAGTATTAATCCACCCACCATATTCACCAGACCTTGTGCCTTTAGATTACCACTTATCTTGATCGATGGCACACTGCCTTTCTGAACAGCATTTTCTGAATACCACGAAGAAGTGGAAAATTGGGTCTCTGAATGGTTTGTGTCAAAACAAGAAAAGTTCTATTTGGACGGTATCCACAAATTACCTGAAAGATGGGGAAAGGGTGTAGCTAGCGATTGACATTACTTTGAATAAGGCACTTTTGATGTTTCTCTTGATATTAACAGGTTTTTTATCACAGAATCTGCAGTATTAACTGTATACTTAGTATTTTTATTAACTACTGTCAACAAAATAGCGTAGTAGCAATTTTAAAGAACCAGGAAATCTAACATTCTATCAGACTTGGCTTTATTTACATTTTGGACATGAAAATTATTGGTATGGATGCTTAGCAGTATCTGTAGCTTATACCCACCACCATCCCCTCCAAGTTGTGAGAATGAAAAATGTACTCCTGTCAAAAATGCAAAGCTCAAATCTTACTATGAGGAAACATCAGACAAACCAAACCTGAGTAACATTTCACAAATCCACTCATATAAGGAAGGGACTATAGTAGGTAGCTTTCCAAGTTGGTCCTCGATGATGCCCATCCCTTGAAATTCACCCATTTGTGTAATATCCTCTCCTTAGTTACTTCTAATCAATACTCAACCATGATGATGATAAGACATAACTTCCATGATTGTGTTAAAATAAATTGTGCTTTTTTATCTCTTGCTAGAAGACTTGCTCTATTGCCTTCTTGACTTTCATGCTTTAATGAATAAGCTGTCATATTGGAGAGGACTACTGGGCAAGTAACTGAGGGTAGAATCGGACTAACAAACTATCAGGCACTGATTTCTGCTAATATCCTGTCCAGCTAAGCATTGAGATAAATTTGACCCAGATAGCAGTTTAATTGCAGCCTCTAAGAGAGACACTGAAGTAGAAAATCTAGTAAAAGTGTGTCCAGACATTTGACCCAAAAAAACCCAGAAATAATACATGTATTTTTAAACTTTTAAGTTTTGGGTGATACGTTATACAGAAATAAAAATAAATACAAATATGTTAACCATAAAGCAACTAAGGGGCCATGTTAGAATGCACTTGACTATTTTAGAATAAAATATCTTCAATGGATAATTTTTTTTTGCTAGAAATTATTTATACAAAAGAGACCCTCTTAGTAGAGCTTAACAATTGCATGCTAATTTCATTGGATAATCCTCTCTCACATAGTTCAAAATCAAAGAACAAAAATTTGTTTTTTAAAAAACATGTTTTTATTCCATTATAAGCAAAATTTTAGCTGAGGAACTCAATTAGCTATCAAACAGAATCTGAACATTTTAAGACTAGAGCTTTCCAATTATATAAGGTAACAACACATGGAATAAGTAACTTGGCCATTCTAAAAATTGAAAATCCCTGTGGGGATGGAACAGTCCTAAATCTGAAGCTGCCTTTTGGTATTGCTAGACCACTGAGTAACACCATATTTGTACGTTTTGGCATTCCACAGTTACAACATATTATTATATTGATCTAGTTTTAGAAAATTATAGTTCTATAATGTCTTTCTTGCTTGTAATTTCACTTCATATTGTTCAGATCTGTGTTATGAAAAATATTCCAAGGAGGGAAATTTGAATATATGGATTCCACAATGGCTATATCTAATTTCTAATTTCCAAAAATGTTCTTCCATTTGATTTACTCTTATTTTTCTTATATTTTTGTCATTGAGAAGGATAATTCATGTAATTTTTTTAGTTTATCCCTTAATGAATTGATTTTATGCCTGCCATATGTCCTACAAACTATCTCAACCATACAAGTAAACATACTTAACTCATAAATTATTTTAGAAAAATACTTTTATCCTCATGTTGGAATAGTTACCTTAGTATAAAAATAATTCCATTAAGTATTTTTAAATAAGAATATAAGTTATATTTATATAGGTTCAATTAAATGCTATTACATCACTGATCCCATATTTCAACATAAATTTCAAGGAGATGCTATATTTTAAATTTGTTCTTTAAATATATTAATATTAAGAGCATATTAATCAGATATACAAAGAAACTTAAAATAAAATAAAGAATAGTACTTTATACATTAATATACACTCATACATTGTACTGTGAGTCCTCTCCTGGATACACTATAACAAAAATTATTGTGCATGTGTATATATGTGTGTCTGGGTCTGTGTGTATGTGTGTCTGTGTATGTGTGCTTAATGTAATATAAATTACTTCATTTATTAGTTCTCTGCTGTACATAAATACTCAGCACTTGGAATAGCCATTATTCTCAACAAGTTCTTAATTGAACACATGACTTAATTGTTGCTCCATATAAACTTTGTCTTAATTGTTGCTCCATGTCTTAATTGTTGCTCCATATAAACTTTGTCTTAGTCTGCTCAGCCCGCAATAACAAAGTACCATAGACCAGGGGGCTTAAACAACAGAAATTTATTTTATCACAATTCTTCTGCAGGCTGCAAATCTAAGATCAGGTGCCAACATGGTATATTTTTAACCCTGATTTTCATGTATCAATAAATGCGACTTGGGGAACACATAAAATGCTTATTTATTCTTGATCTAGATTTAGGAACGCAGCATACAACTCTTAACATTTATCAGGCCTCTTCAGTCTGATTCAGCATAATTCATTTTAATGACCTCTACAAATGTATTCTAGGAATAGAAAGTTGCTGCTGACACTTTTCTAGGTGAATGAAGCAAATGAGGTATAACAAAGACTATTCTGCCTTAACTCAAGTCAACTCCTCCACAAGAATATGGATGTTTCATAGAGAAATTGATTACAGCATCTAGGGCTAATAACTTCTCGATTGCATAAAAGAGCTGCCTTGTTGTTCATTCCAGGAAAACAGCATTTGAAGCCATTCCCTTTAAGTTATGCAATATTTAGAACCAATTAATTTGAATTTTTTTAAATAGCACCATATATTTACATGTAAATAAGGGAATTAACTTTTGGGTATCTGAAAATTCCTCATCTAATTTCAGTATTCAAGTGTAAATAATTATTGCTTAGGTTTCAATTCAGAGATTTCAAAGAGTAAACAAAAATCTCAAAAGACTAAAGACAGTTTAATAGAGTTATAAAAATCTGGGTTCAATTAATAAAAGTTCCAAGATAATACAAGAATAGAATTTCATATGAAACCATTCACATTTAAATTCTATGGTTAAAAGCACAAAGTGAGGGAAAGTAAACACTCAAGAATACATTCTTAATATAAAATAGACATAAAGGGGAGATAATTTAATCCTATCCTATAAATTTAGGGGTTCTTTAAATATTTTCTCATATATTTTAGCTTTGGAATATTCTATTTTAATATAAATAAACCCATGTAACAATTTCCATATTTATGAGCTCTGAAAATCCTTTTAAAAATATTTGTTGAATATGTATATAAATATTTATGCATGTTTATTCTTTCTAAATTGTTTGCAATGTAGTTCCCTGTGTCTCTGCCTTCTTTTTATGTATATGTAAATATGCATGTAAATACTTAAATTATTGATTTTAATAGTAAATTTAACAGTACCAAATCTAAAGTTATGAAATTATTTAACATGTGTTTTATAAAAAAAAACTGTTTTATAATAATTTTAACTAATATTATAGTATGGAAATAGATTACTAATCTTGTTATCTCCAATCAATTTAGCATCATCTTGGAATTTCTAAGAATAAGAAATAGAAGAATATTTATTTATTTAATATATGTGCTGATTTACTTACTTTTATTACAATAAAATTGTTTTAATTATTTTATCATTTCTTGCTTAAAGAAAAATATAAAATGTTGAAGACATGTTAATAGACATTATTTAAGAATTTGCTTTCCTTTTAAAATATGAAAGTGATAGAAAATTAGATGATTTCTCTAATTGGAAATATCTCAAGACAGGGTATGTAGTTACTAATCATTTATACAGTATCTACACTAATAAAAGAGAAACATGCAAATTGACTGTACCTCCACTATGCCCACAAGCAACAAGTCTATCAGGAGTGAGTATTCAAATTAATCCAACCAAGATGGCTATGGCCATGGAGAAGGCAGAAGGCTTGGGTTTCTCTGGCAATGGAGGAAGCCAAGCTTCTTGGCAAGCCCTTGCCTCCAATCAAGGCTACAAAGTTTTAATTATAGACGATAAATAAATTCCAAAAATCTGGCAGTGGCCATGAAACTGAAGCAAGTAGGAGGCTTTGGCTGCCCTCGGCTACAGAGGAAGCCAAGTTTCCTGGCTGGCCCTGGCCTCCACTCAAGGATACAAAGCTTCAATTATAGAAGATAATTAAATCCCAGATACTAGAGCCTCCTCTTGGTGGCCAGGGGGCATAACTGGCCTGCAAACCACCATAGGCCACAGTTGGGAGGGGCCAGGCCTACATGGGAGGGCAATTGGGGGTGATCAAGTCTTTATGGGAGGGCAGTTAGGGGTGACCAGGCTGGCAGAGAAGCAAAATTTGAGGTGACCAGGCCTACAGGGAAGAGCAGTTGGGAGGGACTCAGGCCTGCAGGGGAGAGAAGTTGGGGGAACCAGGCCCACAGGGAAGGGCATTCAGGGGTGACCAGCTTGCAGGGGAGGGCAATTAGGGGCAATCAGGCTGTCAGTGGAATGGTTAAGGAGTGATCAGGCTGGCAGGCAGAAGTGATTAGGGGAAATCAGGAAGGCATGCAGGTGAGCAGTTTGGAGCCAGCAGTCATGGATTGTGAGAGGGATGTCCGACTGCCCATTTAGGCCTGATCCCACTGGAATCAGGCCTAAACAGATAGTTGGGTATCCCTCAAGGGGTCCCAGATTGGAGAGGGTGCAGGCTGAGCTGAGAGACACACACCGTGCACGAATTGTATACACAGGGCCTCTAGTATATATATATATATATATATATATATATATATATATATATATATATATATATATCTCAAATCATATTGTTTGATTTAGATTAAACATTACTTAAAATATTAACACTTTTTATTTTCATAAAAGTTCTAAATGTATTAAACAACCTTTATAAAATCTATCATTATTCTGGCTACAACTAGTCTCACTTTTATTACATAATCAATGTTTTAAGTTTTCCCATGTTACTTCTACTTTAGTGTTAAGGAAAGTTTTTAAGTATAAATATGTTATTTTATAAATGAAAGGTAGATGTTGATTAATGTTAGTTAATAACTACAGGTTATTACAAAATTATATTCTATTATTAAGCCTAAATTGCAGACAGATAAAAGGAAAGGAAATAATTGTATATAACATGACATAAATCAATACGAAAATCCAGTGGGAAAAACATTTCTCTGAGAGTCCATTATGCATTGATTATTGTTTTAAAATGGAATCTACCTAATAAAATAAAGCAATACTTATTTAAAATAATATATCCTGGATATTGAGGCATTTTAGTTAATACTTTGGAAAATCACTATCTATTTGGTCTATAAGGGCTATAGCCTTCAAGTTTTAAATTAAACATAAGAGCAGTGAGAGTTTCAGCATCATCAACTTTATCAAAGTGTAGTCTGACAACTGTTTCTTTTGTTGTTGTTCTTTTGTTCTTTATTATCGAACTGTATTGGTCAACAAGTTCTTCTGAATTATCAAAATAGAATATAGCTTCATTTATAGTAAATGAGTAATAAATAATAACTCTAAACTGGTGCAATACTGTGAAACACTTTCACATTTTCTTATTACCTTTTTCTGAATATGTAGACTTTTGAATTTTTATTAAAATTAGAAGCAGATGAAATTCCTGTTTAAAAGGGAAAAAAGTATCAGAGTAATTTGTACTGTGTTTCCAAATCCCACTATAGAGTTCCACCTTTGAGGATAACACATGGTACACTCTACACAGCAAGACTTTCTGGAAGTAGTTTGTAAATGGTTCCCTCACTCTTCCAAAGAGCTAGCTCCCTTAGGGTTCCTCCTGGGAGAAAGCAGGGAAGGGAAAGACCAGTGAGATGATGATAGATCATGACATCCTTTTTGAATGTGAATGGTTCTACTTTCATTTGTGTTAAGTAACCATTAGATTTCCTAGTAACCTTTCTTTAAATAAAGAAGTTCTCTGCTTAACACATTTTAAAGGCTGGAAAATAAAGTCTACTGTGGCATACTTTTAGTTTTAACTTTAAATGGATGTTGGCTTTTTTCCTACTACACAGTTACATAGCAAGTTACAAGACTTTGCTTAAAATCAAGGGACTACATTGGGAAATCATATTGTGGCCTATAGTTTTATGGTATTTTATATATATATGCACACATGTATGCACATACAATATACACACACCTGCTGAGACGAGAAGTGTATTCATGGAGACAGTATGAATCTTCCCTGAAAAGATCAAGGAATAGACAACACTGACATTAAAAGAGATGATATGTTACCATCTCTTTTACATAAGTACTTAAGTATTATATAAACTTAAATCCAAACTCTGCTGCACAGCCTGAATTTTCTGAAATTCTATTCTTAGAACTAGTTATCTCAGTAATTTTCTTGATTACCCATTTACTCTATTTGCACAATTTCTTAGACACACTTCTATAGGACCAAATGACTTGTGACATAGAGAAACCAGAAAAGGAAAGAAAAGATAAATAAAATTGATGCCATCAAGCACTCGGGTAAGCTATATGTAGTCTATACATAAAATCCATCAATTGTAAGATGCATTATTATTTCATGCAATTCTAAGGAAAAATCAATTAAATTGTGACAGGCTAACTATGGTAAGACTGATTCTAATTTTAGAGATGTTATGTTAAATATTTGTACCTAGAACAAAAACAAACATGTAAGCATTTTATCTTTATAAAATACCACATAAAATGCATTTTTAGTCCTATTTCTAAGATGGAGAAAATTAGAACAAAACTATCTATCTATATAAAACCCTAAGTGACCATTTCATCCAAAACAACTGAACAGACAACCAATCAGGCTGTGTGGGGTGACCAGGCTGGCAGGGGATTTAGTGAGGGACAACCAAATGACTAAGCAGCAGGCTGCATGGGACAACCAGACTCATGATGGGGGAGGCAGTTAGGGGCTATAAGGCCAGCACGCAGAGGCAGTTAGGAGTGATCAGGCCAGCAGAGGAGGCAGAGAGGGATTATCAGGCTGGCAGGTAGAAGTGTTTAGGGTGGTCAGGCTGGCAGAGGGAAGTTAGGGGCAATTGGGCAGGAAGGCAGGTGAGCAGTTAGGAGCCTGTGGTCCAGGATTGTGAGAAGTATGTCTGGCTGCACTGAGGGACCCTTCCCCCTGTGCATGAATTTTGTGCACTGGGCCTCTAGTAAGTAATAATCACAAGAGCACAAAACTAATATAATGGTGAAGTCAGCATTTAGGACTGAATATGTATCGTTGTAGTAACCATCTTCTCCCTACAGATTTCCACTTCTTAAGAATTCTTAAATGACTATATTCCATTATTCTGCTTTTACTTCTGGAAATGCCTCTCATGACACTTATTTAATAGCCTTATATGTCATAGTCTGAGACTAAAGTATAACAATGGCAGAATCAATATTGTAACCAAATAATAGATTTCAATATATTCTTAAGTTATAATCACTAAGAAAAATATACTGCTTCTCTACTCTAAAATAATTGTGTTTTTTTCTTCAAAAAATTTAATTTCATGATAATGCTATGTAATTAATTACTTTATAATTAATAGCTTTAAAATGCTTTGGTCATTTGGACAAATGGTCAAAGAAACTATGGGGCTGAGCAACCAAAACTGTTGTAAACAATAAACCATGTAATCCAATACAATATGGCTGTGGCTATGGCTATACATATGAGTGTAATTAGTGTTTTTAAATAAGAAATAAATTACAGAATACATTTTATGAATTTTAATATAAAGACCTTACAAAAAGTCAATTATACTCAAACAGAGAGTAATATTAATAAGACAAAAAGTTGCTGAATGCTTATTATGAACCAAAGAATAATCTAAGTGACTTTTTGAATTATTTCATTTGTTTCTCATAGTAAACACACATGGAGAAAATCACTACTATTATTTCCACTTATTAGAAAAGGTAATAAGAATTTAACAAGTAACTTGCTTATAGAGTTAAACATGAGACATGCAGGACTTATACCAGTTCCACAGCTGTGGCTTTTAACCTACCCATAATATTTCTTTCCAAGCCAAATGAAGAAATAGACTGAAACACCTGAGACTAGCAATGAAGTTCAAGTTACAAAGGAAGTACAAATCACCCTAGCTGACTAACCACAATCTTTGTAAAACATTTGCCTTGCACTAATTATCCCAGGCCCACCTATACTTTAACATGGGTTTTCCTTTGCCTGCATTTCCTCCTTCATTGCCCAAGCCAAAGCTGTTGTCCTAAGCCTCCCGACTGACTCTGTACAAATACAGACACCAGTCATGTATGCACACAGAGGAATGACCGTGCAAAGACACAGCGAGAAGGCAGCCATCTGCACACCAAGAAAAAGGACTCAGAAAAAGTCAATTTTGGCAAAACCCTGATCTTGGACTTCCAGCCTCCAGAACTGTTAGAAACTAAGCCATCCTATCTAATTTGACTGTTCCTTCGCTACACCCACAAGCCACGCCCACCAGCCACACCCACCAACCAATCAGGAGGGTGTGCAAGGCCTAGGCGGCCAGTGAGTGTGCAAGGCAGGGGGCAGGGCCAAGGTGTGCAGAGGTGGCCAGCAAGCACAGAGGGAGATGGAGGCCCGCCGGGACCTGGCATTCACCGGCGGCAAGTGCAAGTGTGCAAGGTGTGGGGGTAGAGCCGAGGCACATGGGAGGCAGAAGGTTGGGCTGCTGAGGTGTGCGCAAGGCAAGGGGCGGGGTGGCCGAGGCGCAGGGGACAAGGTGGAGCAGCAGCGTGAGCATTGGCACTAGGCACTGGGGTGCATGGTTGAGTGGTGGTGTGAGTGGTGCACATGAGGCCACTGAAAGTGTGGAGTGCCCCTGGGGTTGGCCAGTCACTACCGGGACTAAGGCCTGAGCTGAAGGAGCAGGGCTGAGGTGTCTGGCAAGCACGGCCCCGGGGGCCGGGCAGTCATCAGTGGCTGGGGTTAAGACCAGGGCCGGGGGGGTGGGGCCGAGGCGGCAGGGGCAGAGCCAGACATTGGTCCCATTGAGGGATCACTCACCCCCAGTGCACGAATTTCATGCACCGGGCCCTTACTCTATAATAATAAAAGTGTAATATGCTAATTAGACCAGACAGCCAAACAACCTTCATGCTGTCCTTCTGGATGAAGCCACGGTGGGAGCAGTTAAGGATAATCAGGCAGTGAGGCAAGCAGTTAGAGGCAAGCAGGTAGGCAGAGTGGTAAGGGGCAATCAGGCAGGCAGATGAATGGTTAGGAGTGATCAGGCAGGCAGGAAAGCAGTTAGAGGCAATCAGGCAGGCAGGCAAGTAGTTAGGGGCGATTAGACAAGCAGAGTGGTTAGGGGCAATCAGGCAGGCAGGCAGGTGAGCGGTTACAAGCCCGCAGTCCCTGATTGCGAGAGGGATGTCCAAGGGGTCCCAGATTGTGAGAAGGTGCTGGCCGGTTTGAGAAAACCCCCTCCTCTGTGCACAAATTTTGTGCACTAGACCTCTAGTCTAGTCTATAATATTTTATTAGGCAGTCTAAGAAGATGGATTCTAAGATTTCTGTCCTAGTATTTACTAAATATCATAAGGAAAATGTACATGGTTTTATCTCACTTTTCTGGAAAGACTGATGGGAACATTTATGAGATAATAAGTGTAAAAAATTAGGTATTCATAAATATTCAAATCATAGTATTAGCAATGTTTGCCACTTATTTTTTTAAGTGTTCAAAATTTGATGGATCTAGAATATAGTTTCCAAATTGAGGTAGTAAAGTAGACTAGAACACTCTTTTAAGATATTGACTGTCCCCCCCCACCCCTGCTCACCTTCCCAGAAGTGTAGTTCCCTGACCCATTAGGTTGGGCTCAGCAACATGTCTGGCTTTAGGCAGTAGATATTAATGAATGTGATAGAAACAAAGGTTTGAACTGTGCTTGTGGAATGAATGGGGCACTTGTGACTCTTAACCAAGGGAAAAATGCCTCCTTCCACTCATGGAATGAACTTAAGACCAAATCACACTGAAGAGCCAAGAGCATCCTTAGCATAAAGCAGGACTGCCCAGCTAGATCTAAACAAAATGAGTTGATGCACAGGTAAACTGCAGATGTATGAGAAAGAACAAATGACAGCTGTTTTAACTCATGTAATTTTGAACAATTATGCCTACAGCATTACTGAGGCCATTGTTGACTGATGCAGAAAGCATGGTTGCACTCAATGAAATAAAAGTTAATTATAATATAGGTAGAACTTTTCAATTATTTCCGACTAGTATTTAGGAAATCACTATAGTTATTATCTAATTTCAAACTATATATTTTAATGCATAACAGAAGATAATGCTGAAGTCTAAAATTTCTTGAGCACTTATTTTATTCCAGGCACAGTAATAAGCTCTGATTATTTCATTTCACTTAAACAGCCCCAAGAGTAAGTACAGCATACTGATTAGCACAGTTTAGAGATGTTCAGTGATTTTCATAGGCCCATGGAGCTAATATGTTTTGGGGGTGGAATTTAAACCCAGACAATTCTATTTTAATGCCTGAGTTTTTAACTTTTATGGTATATCTAGTACCACAAATTACGTACTATTTGAAGGAAATTATCTAAATTTATTTGCCATTCTAATATATGATATTTTGTACACGAAGATGTCTTCTCCAAACTACATATACTAAATTATACTTTTACTAGAGGCCCAAAATTTGTGCATTGGGAGCAGGGGTTTGTCCCTCAGCCCAGCCTGCACCCTTTCCAATCTGGGACCCCTTGAGGGGTGTCTGACTGCCTGCTTAGGCCCGATCCTACCAGTAGTTTTAACTCATGCAATTTTGAAAAATTATGCCCAGTAGGATCGGGCCTAAATGGGCAGTTGGACATCCCTCTCACAATCCAGAACTACTGGCTGCCAAATGCTCGCCTGCCTGCCTTCCTGATTGCCCCTTACTGCTTTCGCCTGCCAGCCTGATCACCCCCTAACCACTCTCCTGCCAGCTTGGTCATTGCCTAACTGTTCCCCTGCCTGCCCAATTGTCCCCAACTGCCCTCCCTTGACAGCCCAGTCACCCCTAAATGTCCTCCCTTGCATATTCCCTCTTTATTAGATAGGGTTTTTTTGTTTTGTTTTTTGTTTTTAACATATTGGACAGTGTACCTGCCGTGGTCTTGACAAACTAGTGAAAGTGTAAACCCAAACTAAAAGTGTCATAAAATAAACTTAAATAGGAATTTCATGAGACCTTGGAAAGGTGATATGATGTGGTTGTTTCTTTGTTTTTTCCTTCTCTTTCTTGTGTTTCATCTTTCATCCTTTTTTTTTTCTTTTATTCTTTTTTGGTCCTCTCTTTCTCTTAACTTTTATGTTGGTAGAATCGTCAGTACTTGAATATGTCTTGTTTCCAGAAGAAAAAGAAGAGGGACACACCGTTATCTGAAGAAAAAGATAATCTATGTTGGGATTGGTGGTATTTCTGGTTTTGCTTTTTTTTCCGGTTTGTTTGTTGCTGCTGCCAGCCCCAGCATCTTCAAGACTTGTGTGTGGGCACTTCTTATTCATGTCTACAAAACCTCCCTGCATTGGCAAAAACTGTCGGGGAAAAGGCCTTCCTGGGCTGGCTCAAGCCCTACTGAGGAACCAGGGTGGGGAGCACCCACCACTGCCCTTGCAAGCCAACCTCTGGACCTCGGGGAACTCTCTAGTAATGTAGTTGCAATGTCCCCATTTGCCTTCAGAAATTAGTTATAAATTACTTCCGATGTGAAATGCTATCTCATATATTTCCAATGCGGTTTCTAAAGATTTTAAACAAAACCCATTTAACTCCCTAACCTGGTCAGAAGTTTCTACCCAATGGGAGAAGTTTCCTGGGCAGTATCGTCAGATATCACCCTCCATCTCCAATCACTCAGCTGGGGGCAAGGAAAGTTCCAAGGCTATAGGTGTGTATGGGGGGGCAGATCACTCCATCATGGGACACAGGCCCTTTGGAGGTTGACACCCCAGGCTGCCACGGGGAGGGACTAGCTCTGGGGAGCATGGCTGCCTCCCAGGCCTACTCCCGCCCACCCCCCCAGCTGCAGATGGGAGCTGATCGCTGGGATAGGGGCTGGGTTATAGGTGGTGTGGGTACCTCGCTGGCTCACGGCCTGGGTCATGGTGGGCAGCAGATCATGCCGCCAGTGTGCAGGTGCCTTACAGACCCACAGCACAGGCCAAGGTGGGCAGCAGATCATTCCTGCAGTGCGCAGGCACCTCCCAGGCCCATGGCCTGGCTGGGGCTGGGAGAGGATCACCTCAGGGAGCACAGCCTCCTCCCAGGCCAACAGGCTGGGCCGTTTGCTGCCTGCTATCAGCGGCAGCCTTCCTTGAGACTGGGGGACTCCAGCGGGCCTGAGAGGACTGGGCGCTGCCATCTTGTGTCTATGGGTACAGGTGGTGGATTGATGGTTAATTTGCATATTACTCTCTTATTAGATAGGACTAGAAGCCTGGTGCATGAATTCATGCATATGTAGGGTTCCGTTGGGGTGGCCTGTAGGAATCAGACCCCAGCTTGAACCCCCAGCCTCACAGCCTTACAGCCCTGGACTCCTGTAGCCCTTCAGAGCCTGGGAGCTGGACAGCAGCTCCGATCCCCACTGCCACCACTGGTCCATGTCTGTGGGAAGATTGGGTCCCTGTTTACACCCACCTCGGCCCTGCCCTGCCCTGCCCTCTCACCTGCTCCATCATTCCACTGTGGTCCCGCTCTGGTAGGGGCTCACTGGGGTCGGCAGTTCCTCCACTGCCACCTGTTGCCAGTGTCACACCATGGAAGTTCCTCTCTGCCCCCTGGCGGTCAGTGCATGTCATAGCAAGCGGTCAAACTCCCATTTGAACTCCCAGATGAATGACTGCCGGAAGCGACAATTTGCATACTAGAATTTTTTTTATATAGGATTATAAATATTTCACCATATATGAAGAATCTTACATATTTTTAAAAATCTCTTATTCTATGTCTAAGTAGTCAACATATTTACAAATATAGTCTCATATTTTTATCATTAAACAAAGTTCCTTGCACCTCAACAGAATAGGAAATTGGTCTGAGGAGAATTGCCAGGTTAAACAGTTATATTAAAATCAATTGATTGATCAGCCCTTTAATTAGATGCTAATATAAAACTGATGAAAATTGAATAAAAGTATTACTTCTCTCTAGCCTTCTCCATATCTCACATGTGGACTGTTGAAAGGTTATTACTGGAAAAGAAAGATGTGAGGCATTTATGTTAAAGGGAATTGGTAATTAGGCCTAAAATAATCCTGAATCCTCTCAGATCATCAGAAAGCAAGCTGGAAAGCTCTGAAATATAATAACCTCCTTGGTGTCTATAAATTTTCTCCAACTCCTCTCCCCTGCTCCTCACCACCTCTAAATCTCCAGGCCCAGTAAACAAAATACAGGTTCTAGAAAATTTTCAGGGCATACCATATTAGACTTAGAGGTTTCAATGGGTGTATAAGAAGAGATCAACCAAAGAACCTGTATGCATATATGCATAACCCATGGACACAGACAATGGGGTGGTGAAGGTCAGAGTCGGGTGTAGGGGTTGGCTAGAAGAGGTTAATGGGAGGGGGGGAGGAACGTAGATCAAACATAATCCAATCATAAGGCTTGCCTGAAATAAAGTTGATGTTGAAAGTAGCCAAATCAAATTAGCTATCCTAACAGACCACTTGTATAGTCAAAGTGAAATAATTTCGTTCATTTTTATTGATCTGTAGTATTCACCAGAATTTGAAATGAAACATTGGTTTGGCTTGAACATTAATGCATCTAATTGAATGAAATGAATGATTTTTAAAAAATGTATTTTATTGATTTTTACAGAGAGGAAGGGAGAGAGATAGAGAGTTAGAAACATCAATGAGAAACATCTATCAGCTGTCTCCTGTACACCTCCTATTGTGGATGTGCCCACAACCAAGGTACATGCCCTTGACCAGAATCGAACCTGGGACCTTTCAATCCACAGGCTGATGCTCTATCCACTAGGCCAAACCATTTAGGGCTGAATGATTTTCTTTTCTTCTATCGTTCAACTTGCACTAGACAAATTCATGTTATTCTCTATGATATTGCTCACATATGTATTTTTCCAACTTCATATTACAGCCTTTCAACAGTAATTGATTTCCAGAAGTATTCAGATAAACTGTATGGTTTTAGGCTGTTTCTATTTCACATTACAAAACATATAGCATCTCTCTGAATTAAAAGATTTTAGCCATGGCTACTTGAGTTCTAGTTAGATACATTCCATCCAAACATTGAATCTAGTCATTTACTTTAATATTGGTAAGCTGGCTGTTTTCCCAAATCATTTAGATGCTTACACTATTAACTTTAAATGACTATTGATTTCAAACTTCTATAGACCAGACGACTTTTCAAATCAGTCATAATAAAGCAGTGTCAATACAAATAGTAGGTATATAACTAAGGACCTGCAAAGGCTACAAATAAAATTCAACATTAAATAGGATTAATTGATATGAAAATTGATAAGGTTTTGCATTTTATTTTAATGGAGTAAATATCAAATGCCAAAGGAGGTTTTTCAATTGCACAATTATTATCACATTATTGAACAATCTATCCTTTTACTTTTTCATTTAACTCTCTTAGAATAATTACATATTAAGCTATTCCATACTCTGGCATTTAGAATTATGTAAAAGAAAAAAGAAACAGCATGCATTTTTTTTCCATATGTAAAGGAATGATGATACTTCTCAGGGGTCTGGAATTCTTCCAAAACATACAGGTTATCAGAGTCAGCAGCTGTATGTAAATACAGCTATAATGTACATTTTCTGCTGATTGTTTGACCTCTCAAGCTGGCAGGAACTGCCTCTGTGGATCTTAAGTCAACAGCTACAGTGTGTGTCGCAGAGGTCAGCGTACCACTCTTCCCCTCTTTTCAGATGAACTCCAATACACGTGTGCATATTCATAGGCTGTAATGCACTTATTCTCTTTTCCATTCCTGGAGTCCGTTATTTTTTTCTTTTTAATATATAAAAGGAACAGCACGACCCCATCTTAAAAATTGAAATACTAACTGATCTATGGTTATTCCTGTAATATCACTAGTGTTGGTGAATAATTCAAATTAAATAGTTTTCTATCCATTCCATTTTAAAGGACTTCATTTACTTTCTTTCAATAGTTTCCTCCCACACTGTTCTCACCCTGCATTATTCATATGCAACCTCACAAATTGCTTTGAGTTTGAGCAATGCGGATATAAATCACAGGACTATTTTCTCTGGAGGACGTCAGCCTTAAGCTCTATAACTTGTTTTAAAATAAAAACTGTGCTCAATTAAGGTGATTTGTTTGCTTCATAAAATTAACTATTCTATATTGCCATTTGCAGGAAGAGTAGGCTGAAGATACATTCCAGGGTGTTGGAATAATTTTAGAAATAACTTACTTTTTCACTTTCTGATTGTACCCTCAAATACAGCTTATCCTTTGTATTTATTTGAGGCATGGTCACATTTCTCAGGATATAAATATAGCTATCCAAGATTTATTTCCCAAATTAATTTGTATTTTTACTTTCAAATAGCTTTTATGTAAACAAACTCAAATAATGTGGTTTTTTTCTCCCTCTGCCTTCCAAGCCATTTATTGCAGGAAGAGGATACAAATGGGTAGAAATGCAAATTGAAAACATTAAATTCAGTGTAATATGCTGATAGTATAGTAGCATGTTAGGAATGGTATCTCTGAAAACTGTGGTGTAGAGAATTCCACTCATCTGTCCCCAAAAGCAATTTGCGAAGAAAAGGCAACCTTCAAAATGGGAGTGAATATTTGCAAACCACAATCTGATAATGCATTAACATTCAAAATACAGAAGTAATTCAACAGCAATAATACAAATAATTCAATTAAAATGTGCAGAAAATCTGAATAGACAATTTTCTAAGGAAGACATATAAATGGCCAATGTGTACATAAAAATAAGCTCAACTGTATTGCAAATCAAAACTGCAATGAGATATCACTTCACACCTGTTAGAATGGCCAATGTAAAAAAAGACAACAGGTAAGTGTTACAGAGGATGTAGAGGAAGAAGTATTCTTAAATATTGTTAATAGGAATGGAAATGCGTTCAGCCACCAAATAACTACCGCAAAGAGATATCTGCACACACGTCTATTAAGTTATTATTCACTATAGACAATATATGAAAACAGAAAAGTGCCCAACAATGGATGAATACAGAAAATGTAATATATATAGATATAGATGATATATAGATATAGATATATAGATATAGATATAGATGATATAAATATAGATATAGGTAGATATAGATATAGAATAAAAAAAACAAACTCAGAAACAAAGCACAGAATGTTTATTGCTAGGTAGGGAAAATAGGAAGATAGTCACAGGGTTCAAGTTTCCAGTTATAAGTTATGAGGTACATTACATTATACTAGAGGACCTCTTACAATCTGGGACCCCTTGGGGGATGTTGGACTGCTGGTTTCACCCTTGTCCCCACAGGCCAGGCCGATGAATCCCACAAGTGCAAGAATCCATGCACTATGGTCTCTATTATACATATAAAATCTTTAATTAATCTCTTCCTGCCTGCTTCCCTCCCTCTTCCCTCTGATATTCATCAGTCTGTTCCATGTTTCCATGCCTATGCATTGAGCATCTGCCCCCTGGTGGTCAGTGCACATCATACTACCAATAAATTACAGAAAAAAGTAAAAGAGAGAGAAGACTCAAATTACTAAAATCAGAAAAGAAAGTGGAGACATTACCACAGGTATTACAAAAATAAAAATTATTAAGGATCATAAGAGAAGATTATCAACAATTGTATGCCCATCAATGAAATAATGTAGAGAAAATAGAAAAATTCCTACAAACCTACAAACTACCAAAATTGACTCAAGAAAAAAAAAATTGAACAGACCTACAAATATAATTTTAAAAACAAACAATATAGAAAATAGTGTTGGTAAAGATGTGGAGAAACTGGAACCCTCATACACTGATTGTAGGAATGTAAATGAAATAACCACTGTGGAATATGAATTAGCTGTTTTTTCAAAAAATTAAATAGAGAATTATTACATGGCCCTACAATTCCACTCCTAGCTTTATATTCCAGGGATCTAAAACAAGCATTCAAATATTTGTACACAAATGTTTGTAGCAGCACTGTTTACAAAAGCCAGAAAGTGAAACAATTCAATTGTCCATCAAAAAATTAGTGACTAAATAAATTGTTGTATATTCATACAGTGGAATATTATTCACCCATTAAATTAAGTACAGATACATGCTAAAATATCAATGAACCTGTAAAACAGTCATTGATGTATCAGGCACAAAATATGACATACTATATGGTTCACATTATATAAACTATCCAGAATAAGTAAATTGATAAAGAAAGCTGTTTGTCAGAGGTTGTGTGGAAGAAGTTGGTGGTGACTTAACAGGTATAGGGTTTCCTACTGGGTGATAAAAATATCTTATAGAATTATATAAAGGCAATGGATACACACATCATGAATTCACTAAACAGTGAATTATACATTTTAAATGTTTATAAAATAAGGTTAATTTTATAACATTAAATTTATACATAAAAGATCGTTTTAAGGGAAGATGCAAACCAAAACCTCAATGAGATACCATTTCACGTATATTAAGATGGCTATTCTGAGTAAGCCCCAAAAAAAAAATTTGGAGGAAGAGAACAAAATATTTTTCTTCCCTTTGAGGGTCCATTTGTAAAGCATTTGCCAGCAAAACACTGGAATGAGCTCTTCGTGTTAAATTTGGAATGCTCTGAGTTTCATAGTAGGTCTATAAAAGCAGGACTATTATCCGTGGGGTATTAAAAGCTAAGAACTTTCAGTGACCCCATGGTGGTTTCCTTTGTTGAATCAGATAGTGAAACTTATCTTTAGGTGGGAGTGCTTAGGAACTTGATTGCTTAAGTTTGCTTCTCTATCTAATATCCAGCCCAATTCTGACCAAGGGAATTAAACTCTACAGAGAACTCATACAAACTCAGGGCACAATATCTTTATAAGTCTTTTTGGAATTCTTCTGCACATAAGATTTATCTTCTCTGTCCCATTTATTTTACTAACTATTCAATCATTTATATCAATATGGACTCCACAGTATTTAGTTTTTATACTTTGTATTATAACCCAATAAACTTTATTCATTTTATTGCTCAATCCACTCCAACTTGTCCATTTGAGGGCTCTTTGATTTGGTAACTATGTTCCTTTGGCATAACTATATTCACAAAAGTTTTTTTGTTTGTTTTTAACACTAGTTTACTTTCTGGCACTATAACATACTGTAGGCTTATCTTTGTATTTTCTGCCCTAGTCCTCAAATTAGCCAATTCCCCAGATTCCTGGTTTCTATTACTAGAGAATATTTTCTGAAATCAAGATGTGGACTCTAATTTATTGCTACTGAGGTGTTAGTGCTTCCAGCTGACACAGCAAGGGACTATATTTGTGTAGTTACCTGTGTATGCACACATATCTATTGATGTTTCTACACATAACCATCTGTATCAACATTGAATTAAACATGATTTCCTACTGATACCTCCAATTCTATTTCATTACCTCATAGATCATTCCAGCCATTTCTCATTTCTTATCCGCAAATTTCTCTCCAACAGTGAGGAACCTGACTCTCGCCATCTGACATCCATTTATTAATTGTTCAGTTTCAGAACCAATATATCACAGGAAACAACTTATCAGCTAGAAACTTAAAAACTTAACTCATTTCTAAAGTTACCAAGTTTAGAATTCCTCCTCCTTATTCTGTATAGCTATTTCATATATTTACATCACTTAGATCTTTTATCGTTTTCTTCATTCCAAACTGGTACATGCCCCCCCCCCCAAAAAAAAATCCTAGTTCATTATTTTTTTAAATTTCCATAAATTAAGGTTCACTGTTTATGCTCTAAAATTCTAAAGCTTTTGAGAAATAATAATGTCATATGTCACCATTAGAGAACCTTATAGAATAATTTTACTGCTCTAAAAAAATACCCTGTGCTTCACATATTCAATGCTTACCTCTTTCCATGGGCAACCACTAATCTGCTTACTATCTTTATAGTTTCCCCATTGCCAAATATCAAATAAATGTGATTAAACAGTATGTAGCCTTTTCAAAATGGCTTCTTTATAATTATACATTTAAGATAGATTTATGTCTTTTGTTGCTTAGTAGTTCATTTAATTTTTGTCAATGAATAAATAGTTAATTATATGAATGTACCACAGATATTTTTACTCATTAACTTATTGAATGACTTATTGTTTGCTTCCTGTTTGGGGTAATTATAAAAAAACTGACACTTTCAAACAGTTGGATAAATATGTAAGAGAAGAATTAGTGAATCATATGATAAGACTAGGTTTAGTTTTATAAGAAACTATTAAAATGTCTTCCTTTCCCACTTGGGATCAATCAAATCATTAATGAATGAAAGTTCCTACTACTTTGTATTCTCATAAGCAATTGGTATTATCAGTTTGCTGAATATTAGCCATCTTTCAATATGTTTTATTTTTTAATTTGTTTTTAATTACTTTAGAGAGAAAAGGAGAGGAAGCTAGAGCTAGAAACATGGATTGACTACCTCCTGCACACCCCCTATTGGTGATCATGTCTGCAATCAAGGCATATGCTTGACTGGGAATTAAACTGATCAACTGGTTCATGGGAGGATAATGAACCACTCAGCCATACCAGCTCAGCTGTTGATAAGTCTGAAATTATAATTCTCTAATTGTAAACGATGTTGAGAATTTTTTTCATGTAATTATTTTTCACCTGTATATCTTCCTTGTGTTGTTTGTTTTTGCTTAAAGTTTAAGAGTTTCTTGTGTATTGTGGACACAAATATTAAATGTATACTATTCAAATATTTTCTACTATTCTATGGCTTGTCTTTCAATTCTCATGACTATGTTTCACATAGCACAAATTTTTTATTTTTTATTTTTTTTTATTTTTACATTTTTTCCTTTTTCTTTCATTTTAGAAAGTGCTGTGGTGGTATATCTAAAACACATTGCAAAACACAATGTCAGCCATAGATGAACAAACTAAAAATTATAGTAGAAGGCTCATCAGAAATCATGAAAGTGCCAAAACCAGTTTGACTCAGTGGATAGAGTGTTGGCCTGCAGACTGAAAGGTTCCAGGTTTGATTCTGGTCAAGGGCATGTACCTTGGTTGTGGGCACATCCCCAGTAGAGGGTGTGCAAGAGGCAGCTGATTGATGTTTCTCTCACATCAGTGTTTCTGATTTTCTATCCCTCTCCCTTCCTCTCTGTAAAAAAAAAATCAATAAAATATATATTTTTAAAAAGAAATCATGAAAGCAATAAAAATGAGAATAAGAAAAGTTTTCAAAAAATATTAAAGTTTTCAAGATATTGGCTGGGAGGATAGCAGTGAGGGAGAGAGTGTGAGTGAGGGAGCAAAAGGGGTGTGTGGACGTGTGGGGTGTGTGTGTGTGAGACTTAGTGAGGGACAGCTAGATCTCACAGGACATTTGGAGGAGAGATTACAGCAGTAACAGAGACTGCCTGTTACTGCTGTAATCGGGCTCACGTAGCCAAGCAGTTTCTGTTACTGCTGTAATCTGTCCCGGAGCTTCAGCTCTTTCACAGAGGCCATGCCATCTTGAAGGGGAGAACTTCTGTGCCTGAGAACCTAGCATCCACCCAGGGTGCTCTCAGACACCACCTGGAATCCTACATCCATCCAGCCCAGTCAGGGACCTGCTGCCTCAGCTGCCTACCAATGGACATTGGGACTCCAGCCTCTGCAGCTGAGGGCTCCTGTGAGCTCCAAAGAAACTCCCCTCCTGCCAGCCAGACACTTTAGCCACAAACAGCCATGCCTTACACAGCAGCCCCAAGCTCCACGAAAGCTCCAGCAGCCTCACTAGCAGCCACTGCCTGTGACTGCAGGAGGAAGAGCCACCTTCTATGGCCACACAGGATCAGCGGTCCCACAACCCCACCATTCCCCCGAGGAACAGGCACCACCTGTGACCACCCAAGGAACAGCTCCATCACAAGCAGCTGCCACCCAGGACTGCCCGATGAGCAGCCAGCCACTTCATGAGCCCCCAAGGAGCGCCGCCACCCATGATCATGCAAGGAGCAGTCAACACCCATGACCACATGTGGAGCAGCCACCCCATGAGCAGCTGCCACCTGCAACTGCCCAAGGAGCAGCTGCTCCCCATGACTTCCCAAGGAGCAGACACCTCCCAAGACCACCTGAGGAGCAGCTGTTACCTGTGACCACACAACATACCACCAAGCTGGACCCACAAGTCCCCCACAATTCAACAGCTACATTTGGTGAAAGCAAAAATGGGGAAACAGAAGAACAATCCCCAAAGAAAAGAAAAGGGGGAAACCCTAGAATATTAACTAAATTAAACAGAGGCATTTTAGTTACTTTGTGGTATGAAATAGAATTGGAAGTATCAGTAGAAAATCATGTTTAATTCAATGTTGATACAGATGGTTATGTGTAGAAACATCAATAGATATGAGTGCATACACAGGTAACTGTGCAAATATAGTCCCTTGTTGTGTCAACTAACTAAATTAAACCTGACTCACATAATCTGTTATCCATTTATTAATTGTTCAGTTTTAAAACCAATATATAATAGGAAGCAAAAATGGGTAGACAGAAGAACAGCCCCAAAAGGAAAGAAACCTGACTCTCAAATTCAGAATAAGTGTCAAACATTTCATAAACCTGTATTATGGATGAGAAATCAATAGTCTATGTAAGAATCAGGAAGAAATAAAGCGTGATATAGCTACAAAAATAACCAATATGTAAACTTTCAACAGTAGACTAGCAAAGTGAAGAATTGAATTAGTGAATAAGAAGACAGGGAAGCAAAACACACCAGATTGGAGAAAAAAAATTAAAATACAAGAGAAGAGCCTGAGAGAGCTTTAGTATAACATGAAATAAAGAAACATATGTATAATAGGGATTCCAGGACAACAAGAAGAGGAGCAAGGATGAGAAAACCTATCTGAAGAAATAATTTCAGAAAACTTCCCTGATTTGGGGAAGAAAAAAGTCACATAAGTACAGTGAGTTCCAAACAAGATGAACCCAAAAAGACCCACACCAAGATGCGTTGTAATTACTATGGCAAAAGTTAATGACAAAGAATATTAAAGGCTGCAAGGGAGATACAGAAAATTACCTACAAGAGATCTCCCATTAGATTATCAAATGATTTATCCACAGAAACACATCAGGCCAGAAACAGAAACACATCAGGCCAGAAAGAAATGGAAGAAAGTATACAAAGTGATGCCAAGCAAGGGACTGAATCCAAGAATACTCTATCCACCAAGGTTATCATTCAAAATTTAAGGGGAAATCAGGAGCTTCACAGACAAAAAAAAAGACTAAGGGAGTTTATCAGTACCAAGCTAGCAATTCAAGAAATGCTAAGGGGACTATTTAAAAAAGAAGAAAAATAAAAAAAGGAGAGAAGAAGGAACACCGGCAATAAAAATAAAAAAATGGCTATAAACAAATGCCTATCAATAGTAATTTTAAACATAAATGGTTTAAATGCTCCAATCAAAAGACGTTATAGTGGCTGAATGGATAAGAAAACAATGACCCATATGTATGCTATCTACAAGAAACTCACCATAGAACAATAGACTCACACAGACTGAAAGTGAAGGGATGGAAAATTATCTTTCAGGCAAATGAAAGTGGAAAAAAAAAATAGCTGGAGTAGTAATACTTTGACATAATAGACCTCAGAGATAAGGAAGACCACTTCATAATACTAAAGGGATCAATACAAAAGAGGATGTAACTCTAGTAAACATATATGGACCCAATGAAGGAGTATCCAAATATATGAAAACACCTTTTGGAAGATATCAAAGGAGAGATCAACAGCAATACAATCTTAGTAGGGGATATTACTCTCCCACTGACATCACTGGATAAATTCTCTAGACAAAAAAAAAAAAAAAAATCAGCAATGAAACAACAATCCTAAATGTGGTAATCTAGGAACAAGATCTGGTGAATACAGCAAGTTGGTTAATTCTTCCCAGGAAAATTTTTTTTAACATATCTTTAACTAATTTTGAAGTGTGTCATGGTGCGTCATCCTGAAGCAAAATTACTTAGCTGGGTCTTCTGGCATATTCTGGTAGTCTCATAATCAAAGTGTGGTTCAAATTGATTTTCTGTTGTTAGTAGCAATCAGTATTAATGGTTTCATTTGGTTAGTAGCAATCAGTATTAATGGTTTCATTTGGTTTCATAATACACCACACCTTCCTGATCCCACCAAACGCAGAGCATTGTCTTCCTTCCAAAGCGATTTGGCTTTGTAGTCGATGTTGATGGTTGAACTGAATCAACCCATGATTTTGTGCATTTGGGATTCTCAAAATAAATCAACTTTTCATTGCCAGTCACAATCCAATGCAAAAAAGACTTTCATGCCGTTGAAGCAAGATTTTACTGATGACTTCTAGGTTTTCTATTTGCATTTTGTTAAATTAATGTGGCACCCATTTTCCTTCCTTTAAAATCTATCCCATTGCTTGTAAATGATTAGGAATTGTTTGCTGCGCAACGTTTAATCTTTCTACAAGTTTTGTTTTTTGTTTTTTTTTTTTAGTTTGACATGCATCATCATCCAATAATGCTTATAATTGTTGGTCTTCAAACTTTTTCGGTTGACCTGGATGCTCTTTTTCTTTCACATTGAAATTATCACTTTTAAAGCATTTAAACCAGCGTTCACAAGTGGCTTGAGGTGGTGCATGTTCACTATAAACTTCCATAAGTATTCAGCAACACTTTTCTTCAAAATAAAGTAATGAATTAAAACTTCCTGCAAACGTTCTTTTTTGGCATGAAATTTGACATTTTTAAGCGTAATAATATCTATGATGTTAATACCTTCAGCAAATTTGACATATGAAGTTTTGGAACTTGCTGTTAATACAACAAAATAGCATACATAGCAAACCACATTTATATCAACATATGTGTAACTCCATCTATTGAAAAAAATCCACATTATTAACTAGTAGAAAGAGAGCAACAAGAAAAGCCCAGAGGGAGCAGAAGTAAGGAAATAATAAAGATCAGAGCAGAAATAAATGACATAGAAACCAAAAACACAATACAAAAGATCAATGAAACCAAAAGCTGGCTCTTTGAAAGGATAAACAAGATTGATGAACCTCTTGCCAGGCTCACTAAGAAGCAAAGGGAGAGGACCCAAATAAACAAAATCAGAAATGAAAGAGGTGAAATAACAGAACCCATAGAAATACAAAGGATTGTAAAAAAAATACTATGAACAACTCTATTCCAACAAACTAAACAACCTAGAGGAAATGGACATGCTCCTCAGAAAAATATGACCTTCCAAAACTCAATCAAGAAGAAAAAAAAATCTCAACAAGCTGATAACTAAGGAGGGAATTGAAGCAGTCATCAAAAAGCTTCCAGCAAACAAAATCCTGGGACCAGACAGCTTCACAGGAGAGTTTTACCAAACATTCAAAGAATTAAAACCTAACCTTCTCAGATTATTCCAAAAAATTCAAGAGGAAGGCACACTTCCAAGCTCATTCTATGAACCCAGCATCACCATAATCCCAAAAATAGATAAAGACACAACAAAGAAAGAGAATTACAGGCCAATATCTCTGGTGAACATAGATGCTAAAATCCTCAAGAAAATTCTAGCAAATTGGATCCAGCATTACATTAGAAAGATCATTCATAATGAGAAAGTGGGATTTATTCCAGGGATGTATGGCTGGTACAATATTTGCAAATCAATAAATGTGATACATCACATAAACAAATTGAGAAACAAAAATCACATAATCATATAAATTGATGTAGAAAAGGTATTTGGTGAAATCCAATACCCTTTCCTGATAAAAACTATCAGAAAAGTGGAAATAGAGGGATCATACCTCAACATAATAAAAGCCTTATATGACAATCCTATAGCCAACATCATACTTAATAGGAAAAAACTAAAATCATTTCCCCTAAGAACAGGAACAAGACAGGAATGCCCAATTTCACCACTCCTGTTCAACATAGTACTTGGGAGTGCTGGGAATAGTGATCAGACAAGAGGAAGAAATAAAAGGCATCAAAATTGGAAAAAAAGAAGTAAAATTGTCATTATTCACAGATGGGATGTTATTGTACATAGAAAACCCTAAAGACTCCATCAAAAAACTACTAGAACTAATAAATGAATTTGGCAATTAATCAGATACAAAATTAACACCCACAAATCTATGTGTGTATTTTTATATACCAATAATGAACACACAGAAAGAGAAACTGGAAAAAAAGTCCCATTGCCAAGTGGAAAAAATATATAAAATGACATAATTGAAGTTGTAAAAAACAACAACAATCTCATTTACCATTGTAATAAAATATTAAGATACGTAGGAATAAATTTAACCAATGAATTAAAAGGACATATACTCAGAAAAATCATAGGACACTGAAAAAAGAGATAGAGGAAGACATAAACAAATGGAAGAATATATTGTATTCATGGATTGGTAGAATCAAAATCATTAAAATGCCCATACTACCCAAAGCAATCTGTAAATTCAATGCAATCCCCATTAAAATACCAAAGGCATAATTTAAAGTCCTAGAAAAACTCTCCAAAAATTCACCTGGAATTTTTTTTTAAAAAAGACCCTGAACAGCTGCAGCAATCTTGAGAGAGAAAAAACAAAGTTGCAGGGATCACAATACTCCAGATATCAAGCTATTCTACAAAGCCACTGTTCTCAAAACTGCTTGGTACTGGCACAAGAACAGACATATAGACCAATGGAACAGAATAGAGAACCCAGCCATTATGACATAAGCCATTATGCTCAATTAATATTTCACAAAAAAAGGCAAGAGCATACAATAGAGTCAAGACAGTCTCTTCAATAAATGGTATTGGGAAAATTGGATAGGTGCATGCGAAAAATGAAATTAGACCACCAACTTACACCATACACAAAAATAAACTCAAAATGGATAAAGGACTTAAATGTAAGTTAGGAAACCATAATAATACTAGAAGAAGCTTTAGGGAGCAAAATACAGACATCTGTCATATTTGATGACATCTGTCATCAAATACAGATGTCTGTCAGACATCTGTTGTTGTTTTTTACAACTTCAATTATGTTATTTTATATATTTTTTCCATCTTTATTGATACAGTTCCTATGGCAATGGAAACTAAAGAGAAAATAAACAAATGAGACTATATCAAAATAAAAAGCTTCTGCGCAACAAAAAAAACCATCAACAAAACAAGAAAGTCCACTGCATGGGAGAACATATTTGCAAATGTTATCTTTGATATGGGTTTAATACCCAAAATTTAGAGGTAACTCATACAACTTAACAAAAGGAAGATAAACAACCCAATTAAAAAATGGGCAAAGGACCTAAATAACACTTTTCAAAAGAGGACATACAGAAGGCCAAGAGACATATGAAAACATGTTCGAAGTCACAGTCATCTGAGAGATGCAAAGCAAAACAACAATGAAGTACCATCTTACACCTGTCAGAATAGCTATCATCAACAAATCAACAAATGACAAGTGCTGGGGAGGATGTGGAGGAAAAGGAACCCTCATACACTACTGATGGGAACACAGACTGGTGCAATCATTGTGGAGAACACTGAGATATATAGGAATATATCTCAAGAAAGCAGAAACACTAATCAGAAAGGATATATGCACCCCTATGTTGTTAGCAGTACAATTTATAATGGCTAAGATTTAGAAACAATCTAAGTGCCCATCAGCAGATAAGTGAATTAGAAAACTGTGGTTTATCTACACAATGGAATACTATGCTGCAGTAAGAAAGAAGGAATTCTTATCATTTGCAACAGCATGGATGGAATTGGGAGCATCATGCTAAGCAAAATAAGCCAGTCAGAGAAAAATAAGTATCATAAGATCTCACTCAGAGATTTTGTAGAATATAATGAGCAACATAAATTGATAAATAAAAATAGAACCAGAGTCATAAAAGCATAGAGACTGTCCAACTTATGAGGGAAGGCAGGGGTGAGGGGTAAGAGATCAACCAAAAGACTTGTATACATGCATATGAGCATAACCAATGGACACAGACGGGGGGTGAGGATGTTGAGAGGGGATAAGAGCATGTGCTGGGGTAGGGATGGCGGGGGAGAGATCAATGGGGGAAAAAGTAGACTTATGTAATTATTTGTTGTTCATAATTTTTTAAATTTAAAGAATTTAAATTTTTAAAAAGTATTTTAAAAATATTTTTAAACTTTTGTTACTTAGCATTTCACAGTCTTTAAAATTAAAGATTAAAGCCTTTATTCAAGGCAGCAGATTGATTCCTATTATTTTTTGTTTTATTTTATGTTTTCCATGTCCTTGGTTCAGTTATTTTTGAGCTCCTAATACATATATATTAGACCTCGTACATCTCATTTTTGCCTGTATTAAAAGAAGAAAAGTTGGAATGTTTGTGTTCTTCTACGGTTGTTTATTTTCCTTCTTGATATCGTCCGTGGATTTGGATATTCTGAAAATTAATAGGATGGTTCAACCTGTAATCATCTCTATGAGGAAGCATTAAGCAAGTGAGGTACTGTTGGCTAGCATAGTTGGAAAGATGATTATCAGTTCCTGGGTCAAGCTGGTTATTGCATTTTCTCTCCCTCTCTTCTCTTAATCCTTTTCTCCATCCTCCCCCTTTTACCTCCTTCTTTTCCTCTGTTACTCTTTATAATCATTTTTCTTTTTGCTTCCATTGTTATTTTTCTAGAGTGCCTTGAACCATTTGTTCAGCTCCTATCTTGAGTAATATAATCTTAAGCTATTTTGCATAACTACTTCAAATTTCTGTTGAGGAATTTTTCTTGGTCCAACTTATATTCTAAAAATAATTCAGTGTGTTCTAGAATATGTTTATGCATTTGACTGGATAGGACAATATAAAACCAGAGATCGTTCTGTACACAATATAGCAGGTATTATAATGTTAGTATTATAACATGGTAACTATGTCATTTAGGGTAGTAATAGTAGTTGTAATTGCCAAGTATGTTTATACAATTTTGTTTTGATGGCATTAACCAGAATTAACCTTTGTGGTTTTAGTATCATACCATAAAAATGTTATAATTTTATGATTTAATTAATAAAACAATTACAGTCAATATATCCCTAGTTTGAAGAAGGTGAATAAGAAAACTGGTCAACTAAATTCAAAATTATACTCTACCAATACAATGCTCTATTGTCCCTTCCTACTTGAGTCCTGCAACACAGCCAAAATTCATTTAGGACCACTGATGGAAAGGGTTTAATAGCTCAACCTAAATAAAATACTGCAGTGCTTGTTATTTTTATTGATTAAGTGAAGAAATGGCCATGAAATTATTTAAATATTTTTATTAAAAGTGAAAGTTCAAGGTATACTGAAAAGCAGCTACAGAATTGCTGTCAAGGGAAGATACTTCAAAGTGAAGAAAATAAATAGAAAAACAATATTATTTTCCTCATACTATAGGCAATTCCAACCAACCTTTTCTCTATACTGCTACCAGAAAAGCATTCACAATTTAAATCAGTTTAAATATCCCCTCCAGCTGTGAAGGATAAAGAGGAATATTGATAAGGGACAGGCTCATGCATGCAGCATGCAGGTGGGTCCCAGCAACATGCCTAGAGGGGAAGAAGCACAGAGAAAGCAGGAAGCACAAGATTTGAAGGTGAGAGGGAAAAAAGGTAGTAAATTTTTATTGGAAATTAAAAAACTAAAGTTACTAATATATTCTATTTTTAACTGAATTCATAATTTTAATTTTTTATAAAGTATGTGCTGGTTCCCCCTGAACAGCACTTAAAGGGATATTTAGAGTGCTTTAACTCAAATAAAGCTACTTCAATTCATTCAGTGACGCTGGAATTGATTGATATTTTTTAAAATAGAAAATATCATATATCATTGAATCACACTATTTTAGAATTTTATATTGGTATTTCTTATAGGTGTCAATATTGACAAACTACTCAAAAATTTATGTGTGTGTTTTGATAAATTGTAAAACCTGTTCTCTCACAGATTACACATAGAGTTAAAATTTTATAATCCTTTCCTCTCATTATCTAACTGTGAAAATATGTGTTTATTTGTCTTATCCACATAAAGTACATAAAGTAGGATGGGGAAACCTTGTTTAACTTACAGTGATTATACAATAAGACATTCTGCCTCCATTTAAACAAAACAGTAAACTTGTCAAGTCATTTCCCAAAGACAACCAGAATCATTGAATTAGAAACAGCTGGGGCAGGCATCTACTCATCCTATAAGTAATGAGTAGATGATTCCACTAGAAAAGGACACATATGAGATTAGTCAGTAAAGTGCTTGATCCAAAGCAGAAAGGAGATTCTCAAAGAGATAGTTTACTTTTTAAGTACATAAGGGGCAGCTGTTATTATGAAATCAAGAAAGCATGGGACCAAGTGCATCTCTAGTGCCTTTCTTTGGAGGGTTTTCATAAGCTGTACTAAAGTTCTTTCAGCATTTTAACAATCAGATTTTTATGACTTTTATTCTAAGATCGAAGCTATGAGATTTTAAACTGATGACAATCTGACAAAAACACAAAACAAAACACCCATACTAAAAATAATAAATGGCCTGGCCAGTGTTTCTCAGTGGTTGAGCAGCCATCCCTGCACCAAGAGGACTCCAGTTTGATTTCCTGTCAGGGCACATACCCAGGTGGCAGGCCCACTCTTCAGTAGGGGCAATCTGGAGGCAGTTGGTCAATGTTCTCTTTCATTGATATTTCTATCTCTCTTTCCCTCTTTCTTCTTCACTCTTTAAATCAATAAAAAAAAATTAAAAAAATAATACATATTTAGTATATATGACTTTATTTACATTTATTTTGGTTCTTTTCCTTATTTTATATTAGGAAGTTTATAAAAATTGAAAGTGAATTTGTTACTATTTTAATTATAATAAGTACAATATTGTCTTTCCTTATGTAATGCTAGTCAGCATAATGTGGGTACCCTTTGTGTGTTAATTTGCCATGCTCCAAGGAATCAATGTTTGAAATATATCACCACCTGATACTAGTACCAATCACCTGGGTACAAAAACTAGCTGGGAATGGAATGGAGCCAAATCTCATTTGAGATGCTCTTTAATACCTTGAGTCTTTGAAAGAAACATCACATTTCTATCATTTCTTTGAAATTATTCTCTCTTAATTGTAAATGTCCTCAGGTAACTTAGTTGTTAAGTGCTTACTATATGCCTGGCATAATTATAAGGGTGTAATTTCTATAAATTTGGTTATGTCTTATAATATTTATAGCTAACTTAAAGAGATTAAAAAGCTAGCCCACTTATCTAGAATGTGGGATTCAAACCTAATCCATATGGCTTCAGAGATCATTAACTATGTTATATTCTTCACAAGCCTCCGAAGTTAGTCAAAAGCCTTGGTATACCACTTTGAATTTAACATGAATCCACTGCAATGGTCCTATAATTAGATCAACACAAAAACAGATGAACTAAGCTCTGTTACAGATAAGTAGTTTCATATGGAGGTATCGATCAAAAATCACTCCTAATCTTATTAATTATTCATTCAACACTTCTTTAAATTAACAATTGAAAAGCTTAATATGAAGAACTGGTAGAATCTTCTAAATTTATCCACCTTTCTTTCATCTACTATAGAGGGCCAGCCTCCAGGGAAGGCACCTGAGCATTCTTTAAATCAGTGTCAGCTGAATCCAAGATGCCAGGCAGAGCCAGGTCTTGGAAACACATCCACCAAAAAGGCTGGATGTGTTATCAGTACTGACTTTTAACTTGCTTCAGTTGTTGGGAGGAGGGCCCTTGAAATGTAGATTCAGCCAAGCCCTAAGAATGAGGGCATGAATGGGGCCTGGGCCCACTTAAGCTCCTTTGATTTTAAGTTTTTTCATGTGAAACCACTTTCTATTTTAGTATAAACAAACAATAGGACAAATAGTATTTGTCCTATTAATCCTGCTTTGATATGAGACTGTTTCACATGCAGAAAAATACAGAATTAGAAATTCACTCTTTTGTAATCACTTTAAATCATGTATATGTCATTAATGGCTGCAATAGGTGAAAGACTGTAAAAGAACAATCAAATTGACTGTACAAATATATTGGTCAAATGTAACATAAATAAGAGAGAGAATCAGACATGTGCCTGGTGATATGTTACAAAAAAAGGAACAGAGCATTATCTATAACAATTCTTAAAAATAAAAAAAAATAAAAATGAAGGGGGAGGGGGCTTCAATTAAGCTCTGGGTCTTATTTCATTACCATGCTATAAGAAACTAGAGGCCCAGTGCATGAAATTCTGCATGGGTAGGGTTCCAATTCTGCATTGGCTGGTGATCAGGGCCAATCAGATTCCTCACCTCCCCACCACCCTGCCGCCTCCTTCCCTTGTTCCCTCAGTGCCTCACCACAGCTGCTGGTCTCCCGCCATGTTCCACGCTGCCCCCTGGTGGTCAGTGCACATCAATTGAACTTTTGGTCTCAGGGTTAAACTCCTGGCTGGACACTTCCCATATTAGCCTTTTGCATTTATAAACTCATATTTACCCTGGATTGAATCCTAGTTGTACCACTTTTATGCATGTACTTGAGAAAAAAATGACTTTTATTATTATTTCTCTGCTTATTGTTAAGAAGAGACAGCTAACCTCACAGAATTTAGTCTAATTGGCTATTTTAATACAGCAGGAAAGCTCCTATGAGAATAAAAGAACAAAAAGTAAATAGATAGTGTATTCTCAACATCCATTTATTCTCTGAATTCCCAGAGTTATAGTCCAGAGATAAACAAAATTTGGTATAGTATAAATACAATCACTAAGGAACTGACAGTTTATAAAATTATTCTCTAGTAAAATGTCTCCCTCTCTTCCCTGTAGACCACTTAGTATTATTAAGTATCCCTGCTTCTTTCCTCAGGTTCTTTATCAATAACTGTGTTCACTTACTGTAGTGTTCTATAAACATTACTCAATGAAATGCAAATACAATGCAACTTGATTAGAAAGTGAAAGTGTGTATCTTGCAAGAATCACATTTTCATTAAGCCTTTAAACTTATGTTGGTGACTATTCCAGTCACATAAACAGCCTCTGCCAAATGAAGACCTAAAAAGGTCCAGCAGTTAATAAATGAAAAAATATAAGAGTTATGATATGTTACTTTTTAAAAGAATGTTTAGAAATTAAGATATAATGTAGCCCTTTGAGAAAACTGATGAAAACATATTTTAATAATTATATTTTTATGATCCTTTTGTAAAACACAAATTATGATTAAGGATATAATTTCACACTCTTATACCATGTCTGAAGAATTATATGCAAAAATGTAAAACCTTCAAATGCATTTAAGAATCAGTATACAGTTGTCCTATATTCTAGGTCTTATTAAAATATGAAAAAGCTATGTTTTTATTGCTTGGTTTCATCATAATGTAAATTCTCTCTTAGCCACTTCATTCTACTCTATTACTGCCACTGCCACTATTTCTTATGAAATTTTATTTCAATCTTAATTAATTTGCTTTTTGTCTTCCTGTTGTACTAGGTATATTTTAATAATGAAGAACTCCTGCATGTGCCATTTTAGACACTGTAAATGGCACTTAAGAAGTAACTTGACTCAGATTTGGAGGACCATATAGGGCTTCCCAGAGAATTATTGGGTATTACGCTAAGCAGCTTAGTCTTTATGAAGCCATGAAGCTTTTAAGCCTGGGCGTTGCATAATGAGATTTATGTCTTGAAAAGAGCACTTAGATGAGAAGCTGTTTGTTACTGCTTCTCAGCTCACCTCAGTGTATCACTTGCTTTCCACCCCAAGGTCTTTCAGAAACCATGCCTTTGACACCTGCCACTCCATTCCATACTCATGCATGCCTAAATGTGGAAGCACCAAAGAGTAAACACTCCATGGATTAGCACTTGACCAATGAGGACCGGAACAAGTGGATAAATGCTCCCCTTTCCTATTTCCCCAGCATTCAATTCTGAGGCCCTCGAAGGATCCAATGGTGGTGGGTCAGTCACCTTGGCTTTTCTTCTTCCTTCCCCATATCATTATTTTCACATAGGATAATGTCACCAAATCAACTCTTTATACTGCAGATGTTTCAGGATGCACTATGAAGGGAGAACATCGAGAAGGATAGGTTGCATCTATCAGAATTCTACTAGAGGGAAGAAAAAGGAGTGTGCAGTGATTTTCATAATGCAGAAAAGTTGACATAAAAGCCAGAATAAAGGTCATCCAGTTGCTATGAAGAAATATGTAATTTTTAATAAGGATTAAGAAGATAGGATTTAGGGGATTTAAAAAAAATTATTTCGGAGAGGAAGGGAGAGGAAGAGAGAGAGAGAAACATCAGTGATGAGAATCATTGATCTGCTGACTCCTGCACCCCCCACACTGGAGATAGAGCCAGCAATATGCTGTGATGGAGAAATGAACTGTGAACTCCTGATTAATAAGTTGATGCTCAACCACTAAGCCATGCCAGGTGGGCAAAAATTTAGGGAATTTATTAACTAACTGTGTCCCAGGAGCCAGGGAGAGTATCGACTCTAAGAATATGGAGATAATGGCCTTGATATGTTTGGGCCCATCATAAAAACTAGAAAAGGATACTTTGGGGAAAATAAGTTCACCTGACCATTGTTGCTTAGTGGTTGAGCATCAACCCATGAAGCAGGAGGTCATGGTTTGATTCCATGTCAGGGCGCATGCCAATGTTGCAGGTTCAATCCCTATTAGGGGACTTTCAGGAGGCAGTTGATCAATGATTTTATCTCATTAATGTTTCTCTCATTCCTTTCCTCTTTCTGAAATCAACAAAAACATATCTTAAAAAAAGATAATGAGTTCAAATTGAACATATTAATTTTGAGGTCACTGTCATTACCTATGTGAAAAAGTCTAGAAGGCATTTAAATATAATAGTTTGGAACTCAACTGAGAACTATTTAGATATACCAACATACATAGTAGTAGGAACTAAACTCTAACTTATATCAATTAGCCTATGGTAAAATTGGTTTCAGTATATGTTGCTTCACTTAAAGTCACCATTTCTAAGAACCTACTGACCAACATTAAAGACTTACTGTATATTGTTGCAATAAAATTTCCAGTAACACTGGTAAAATACTTCACTTGATAATATAGTCATGTGTCATGATAATTATTTGTTGTTGGTTTTGGTGGGATTTGAAAGGCTTGATGAGGAAAACGGTGAATTATGTACTTATGACCATGAGAGAAAGCCACAGAATTATAAGTATAATTATAATCACCAGTGTAACCAGCAACCAACGTTCATCAATGGCATGTTTGATTTCCATTTGTAATATATTAGTACAACCATTTTAATTAATTCTGAAGCAACGAGATGGGAAAACCAATCTTGCCATTAGAAATCAGTTGTTCTTCAAGAAAATGGTTTTTACAAAAAGAGTCTTTGTAATTGGACTATATAATTTCAATTTAGTCTCTATAACTGCTTGCATATACAATTTAAAATATAAACACAACCTTGTTGTAAAATTATGAACTTATTATACATACATATTGAATATTTTCAAACCAAGTGAGCGAAATATTGAGGTGTAGAAAAAAAGAGTAAAATAAGTACAGGTTTTTATAATGATAAATTGCTTTTTTGAATAATTTATTTTTTCCCAATAACAAAAATGTGGCAAAGCTTTTATGGTAATTCCACTGCTACTGTTTAATGTGATATTTGACACTAGTACTAACAGATTAATTGCTGAAATCCATTTTGTAGTTTTAGATCTTTAAGTTTCATAGTGTGGGTTATAGCCAGGAACATATTTATCATCCACAAAAATATATATTTAAAAAATCAGTTTTCAATGTTTAAACAGCCACCAGGCCATGTCCCTACTTCAAAAAAATGTGAAGTTAAACACTCAAATGTGTGTCATTTCTATACCTTATCAAGAGACTCTACTCTTCTAAAAAGTACAGCTCTTGAGTTCTTTATTTTTTCTTCCTTCCTCCCTCCCTCCCTCCCTCGTCCCTCCCTCCCTCCCTTCCTCCCCCCCTCTCTTTCTTTCTTTCTTTCTTTCTCCAGCCCCCATAGACAACAGTGTGGGGATTGCATGTGGGAGGGGGTATGTGTAGGTGGAAAAGGATACAGAGGAGATAAATGATGATTGGAAAAAATAAAATTGAAATTACAGTTTAACTGTTACTTCTAACATGACCTAAAGGTCCCAAATTTATTTGTTAGATTCAACTTTATCAATAATATCTAAAATATTATCTTGTGTTTATATCCTATGAATTTGAAGTATCTTTTTATAATATAAGCTTTCAATCATCTCATGAAATATGAATCATTTTGACAATTTGATGAAAAAAGTGTTTTTACCTTCTGATAAGAAAATAAGTCTTACTCTTCTCTAACTCTCTGGTAACCAATTCAGGGCTTTGAACATGGAAAAGAACTTGAAACTTTCTACTGATTTTATGAAGAAAACTATCAATTAAGAGAAATCAGATTGTATAAGACAGCTGATATATTTTGGATATTAACCCCTTACTGAGTATACTATTTGTGAATATTCTCCCATTCAGTAGGTTGTCTGTTTTGTTGATTATTTCTTTTACTTTTTTGGGAGCCCTTAAGTTTGATGTCACCCCATTTGTTTATTTTTTTTAATCTGTTTCTTTTGCACTATCCAAAAAACAGTGCTAAGAGCAATGTCAAATAGTTTACTACCTATGTTTTTGTATAGGAGTTTAATGGTTCCAGGACTTACATTTAAGTGTTTAACCAATTTTGGCTTTCTTTAGGAATCTAATAAACAAAACAAAACTTATAGAAACAGATACCCACCCAACCTCCCCCCCCCCGAAAAAAAAATAGTTGCCAGAGTGGAGTGGGGTGGAAAAATAGATAAAAAAGGGTGAAGGAAAACCCAGTCACTAATTTATATATATAAAACCCTAAGCAAACAGTTGACTGGTTGACCATTTCACTAGTTGCTATGACACACAATGACCATCAGGGGGCAGATGCTCAACTCAGGAGCTGCCCCCTGGTGGTCAGTGTGCTCCCACAGTGGGAGCACTGCTCAGCTGACTGACAGGCACCAGAGGCTGGGCTCAAGGCTGGCGAGCGCAACTGTGCTAGGCAAGAGCCTTTCCCACCTATGTGGCAGTGCTACCAAGCAGCAGCAGCTGGTGAAGCAGTGCCAAGATAAGCCGGGAGCAGCGTGGTGCCTGGCCCTGGCGTGGGCTCCTCCCCAGCTTTCCACTGCCTCACATACTACTCCAACCCCCGAGGGGGTCCCGGGTTTCGAGAGGGTACGGACCGGGCTGAGGGACCTCACTGGTGCACAAATCTATAATATTGTGATAAGTTTGCACAGTGACAATTTATTACTAGAATTAGTGGGGTGGCCACATTGCAAGGTATGAGACATTGAATCACTATATTATATACCTGAAACGAATATAATTAATATTGTACACCAACTACAAAAATGTGTGCCATACAACTTAATATGAACATATTTTTTTCAAACCTAGTTCACACTTAATTTAACTTTACCTTTTATATATACAAGGTTAACATTGGCAATTTTCATAAAACAGTAGAATAGGCTTTTAGCTAGTTTTTGTTTTCTGAATTTTCATCCAAACAATTTGCTCCAGTGTGCAAGATGATTGCTTTCAGCATCTCACTAAAGATGCCCATCATAGAGACTAACCTGTTCTTTTGAGCTGTCCTCTGCCCCTATAGTGAAAACTGACTTGTTTTCAGTTGGCTGTACTTAGGGATTTGAACTTTCTCAGTGAGGTTAATCTAATAAATGGATCTATGCTAAAGGTAAATGTAATCTTCTTTACCAGATGGTTTCCAGATGTTTAAACAGGTGGGTCCCAGAGTTAATAGTTTCATCCAAAAAAATGTTTCTGATGGTTCTAATTTTCAGGATTCCTACTATGATAATAATGAATCTCTTGAAAAGAAAAGGATAAATAATATACAATGACTATCTGCATATATGAAAAGAATAATTGATAGAAGAAACAAATATGTTTTCAATTGCTATAAAGATGAGTATTGGCTATCTACATAAAAAAAAAGGATTCAATTATACCTTTCTGTAAGTGGTACTATTGCCTTATCTGGTATATCTCTTTGATGTTACTTTTTTCCCCTCAAGATTTCAGCCATAATCTTATCTTATACTATGAATTCTCCAATGAGGATGATTTGCCTCCAAATAATTTGTATTTGTGTGCAGGATTCCTTGTTCTTGTTGTTTTTTAATAAGTATACATTTCCTGTCATTCATAACTTACTGAATGTTCTGAATACTCGTCAAAATCAACATATTTTAAAATCAACTCACTATCTTTCTTCTGACCTCCATTCCTTATTCTATTCTTATTCGTTATTTTAATGAAGGACTCTTTCACCTACCACATTGTCCAAAGCAAAATTCTAGAATAGTTTTTTTTTTCCAGTAGAGATGTAAAAAGCTGGTGTTTGATGTTGGATCAACTGAATTTGAAGATTTATTAATTAGATGTCTTGGAAAAGTTAAATAAGTCAGGGACTCTGAGTCTTTTCCCATCTGCAAAATAGACTAAAATAATAGTACTCTTATAGATATTTCAAAAATTAGAGGCAATCCATGTAAAGTGCTTGGCAGATACTATCACCTTTTAATTTATTTAAATATCTTATCTAATAGTTACAATTTATATACTTTTTTCAATGATGATTTTCTTTCATTATATTTTTTGCATTTATTTTTCCCAAGATTTACAAAGTTTAATGCAGCAGCCTACTAATATGTCCACAGAGCTTCTCTCTCCCTTATACTTCAAAACTATGTTTATATTATCTTTCTAAAATATACATTTATTGTCAACGCCTTAAATAATTTAAGCAGTTGTTACCTCTCATCTTGTGAATAAGTAAATTCTAAGCCCTTTAGAAGGGCATCAGTAAACCACTTGCTATGCAGCTTCTGCCTACATTTTTATATCTACTTTATCTGCTGCTGGTCTTCCCGCACTTATTTTGTGTTATCACACCAAATTGCTTGTATGTACTTGAACATGCCAGGCTTTTTCACATCACTAAAGTTTGCACATGTAATTCCCTTTTTATGGGATTCTCTTTGCCTCATTTTTTCTTAAAAAAAACAACAAAAACCAACAAAATACACACACACACACACAGCAACCTTCCAAAAGCTGTTCAATTATCTCCAAGATGGATGATATCCTTTTTCTCATTGTCCCATAAACTTGTGTGAAAATATCTGACATTGTATTTGTTATGTCCCCATGCTGTTATTTATAATGAACTAGAGGCCCAGAGCACAGATTTGTATATCAGTGGGGTCCCTCAGCCTGACCTGCATCCTCTCACAATCTAGGACCCCTCGGAGGATGTCCAACTGCCAGATTCTACCCAATCCCTGCAGGCTAGGCTGAGGGTCCCCACCAGTGCATGAATCCGTGCATCCGACCTCTACTATGCATATAAGATCTTTGGTTAATCTCTTCCCGCATCTCCTCTCCCCCTTTTCCTCTGAGATTCATCAGTCTGTTCCATGTTTCCATGCCTGTGCACTGAGCATCTGTCCCTTGATTGTCAATGCGTGTGATAGCTACCAGTCAAATGGTCACTTAGGCTTATATATATACAGATTACTATGTTTTAGTATACGGTGTTCTTATTTGCTAGTTCGCCCCTGAACTGAAATGATAGTAAGGGCACAGATTAGACATTCTAAGTGTCCATCAGATTGCCTGACAGTAAGGTGCAGTCATTGTTTGCCCAAGGGATTGTGTATACAGCCTCTATACGTATTCAGCCCAGCATTACTGAGTTTTAAGAAAAACACTTCACTGTTGGAGAGTTATCTGAGATCCATAAAACTGTTATTTTTTACTCTGTTGTGCCCCTTGATGTTAAAAATTTAGTTCACTGGTGGTACTGTGATAAACTGTTAAAAAAAAAAAAACCTGAAAATGACACAGGAGAGGTCTTTTTCTCACCCCATGTGGACAGACTCTCTACTGACCCTTCAAATGATGTGCCAGAGAGATTGATCCTGTTATCAACAGCTCTATCTCCACTTCTCTTAACAGTACACTTCAGAAGCTACAGATATTTTCATAGTTTACACCTCATTTTAGATTTTCACAGTTGAGACTGCTATGTGACTATAATATTCTTCAGATATTTTTTTGCCAAAAGTGTGATAAAATGTCCATATAGTGGCCCAGGGTTTGCTGAACTGTTCTTGAGAATAGGTACAGACAATTGTAAGGAGAAAAATATCGCACATTTATTATCTTATTTTTACATCAAGAAATTTTAAACACAGCTCTAGAAATATGTCATATTCTTATATGCAACAGAAAAAAATTTAGTCTGTAAATGTGGTCTTAAATTAGAAGAAGACAAAGTTTCAAACTCAAAGAATACACTTATTCTTCAGGATTTTCCTCAAAATATATATTATAATATTAACAATTAAAAACCACATTTATTCATAGATAAAATTGTATCAATCTAATTGATTTATATTTTTAAAAATCATATTTTTGTTTTAATTTATAAAACAATTCTTTATACAGTTAGAATCAGTATAGAAGTAAAGTAGTTATTTTCAAAATTGTTTTTTATAATTCAAGAATTTTATTTTCACTATATCAGACAAACAAGATTTAATCCCACTTACCTTTTTTAAAATAATTTCTACTCCTGAGATTAGCAAAATTCACTATATAGAAAATATAGGCATGTCAATTTTTAAAATATGTTTTATTATTTTAGAGAGAGAGAGAAATAGAAACATTGAAGAGAAAGACATATCAATTGACAGCCCCATGCTTGCCCCCTACTGAGAATGGAGACCACAACCTAGGCATGTGTCCTGACCCAGAATGAATCAGTGATCTCTTGGTTTTGGGGTGGAGGATGCTCAATCACTGAGCCACTCAAACCAGGCAATATTTACCATTCTTATACCATGCTTCTTACAGCACTCTTCTCAAAGGTAACACTCTGGAAATAAACCATTGTTACCCCTGTCAAATATAACAGATGAGAACACATTTACAACCTCTCTTTCCTGATACCACTCTTAAAAGTAAAATAGATAAATGCATAAGCACATAACATATACAAGAATGAACAAAATAGATCATGACAGCAACCCTTTTACAACTGGAAATCAAATAGCTCATAAGTGACTTAAAAAAGCAAAGAAAATTAGACCATAAGCCAGCAACAGGTGAATTTCACATGTAAGATACATCACAGCATAATATATTAAAAAGACTTCAAAATTGGAGGCTTCGTATTCTTGAAAAAAATTACACAATAACACAAAAAGTAGGATTTTTTTATTTAAAAGTGTATAAGACATAATTTAAACCGTAGACCACTTTTTACCCACCCTGTTTATTCTGGAGATGTAAAACCAAAAAGAATTTAGAGAGTGGGACGTAACCATGTGAGAACGTCACCTAGCTAGATTCCTTTTCTTACTAGTAGTAGTGGTCTCATACCACCAAGGCAGTGACAGCTTATGCCTATATTCTCTTCTCTGGAGAATTTCCCCTGGTTTTTCCAAAGATACTTTGCAATTATATTACTCACCACCACCCCGCAAAGAAGGAAGGTAAAGTATTACTGATAAAAAGATACAGAATCATCGTATGGTGAGATTTATATTGCAGATCATGTGATAGATACAAGTCATTATACATTTGTCCAAATCCATAGAATACAGTGAACTATTATTTAAATAAACATTGGAGGATTATGATGTGATGAGATACATGGGAACTCTCATCAGTTTCACTGTGAATCTGAAACTGCTTAAAAAAAACTGAAAGTTTCAATATAATTATGTACTAATTAATACCTTAAAGAAATGTTTAAAATTGCTTTCATTATGCACAGTAAAGGAAACTTTAGAGTGAAAATTTTGGAGAATAAAAAAACTGGTAACCAAAAAAGGAAATTTAATTGAAGGAATATTCCTTTAATAAGGTAGCTAATGTAATAAAATCATAAATGTGTAATGATGGAAACAGGACACTTATTCCCCACTCTATTTAATGTTTCAAAGCTATTCTCTAGAGACATTTAGATTTATTTCCTGCATTAAATTAATAAATAGGTAAAATGTCACAAAGAGAAAAATGCTATGAAGAAGCTAATCATAGAATCACTGTCTCTAAAGGGTTATCAGTAAAATTCTCTATGAAGCATACTATTTAGCAAAGGTAAAATGAAGACTGCTTTAGTAAAGACAAAAGCAAACACTTATGCATTTGAGTAAAGTAAGATAGTATAATATATATTTAAAAAGTTAATTTGCTCATCTGATTAAGAGGGGAATAACACACCAAGTAAATAATGAGTTAAAAATAAATACAGATAAAGAGTAACTAAAATGAATTGCAAGTTTATCTCAGATTATGAATTTATGAATATATAACAAATGAACAATTTCTAATAAATTGAAATTTGTTAATTGCAAAATTATTGGAAAATCTCATAATTCATTAATGATGAGCTAAGGCATGGAACTTACTAAAAAACTAATCAAAAATGTGCTCTATAAGTTCTACCAAATTGGACAGGAAAAGATCAATGGAATTTTATTAACAATATTCCAGAGGGAAAAAAAAAGGTAATCCCAATTTCATTAACAATATTCTATAGGAAATAAAAAGAAAAATGTATTTATGATATGAGAATATCTATGATTCACAAATAAAAAGGAAAAACAAAAATTAGTTCAAGTGTATGTCTGAGGATCACTATAAATATCCTAAATATTAGCAAATCAAATTCAGTAGTACATTAAATGAATAATATATTAGCACACTATGACAATAACATAAATCAAAATCAGAATAATTATTAACATTATTTATATCATCAATATACTTTAGAAAGTTATATTATTAACTGAATTGAAAATGAAAAGCCCATCTTTAAAAAAATCAAGACCTATTCTCTTTTTCCCAAATTTTTGAAGGTGTATGAGGATCAATTCAATGGATTCCACATAGATTTTTAATATCAGAAAAAATGTTTCCTAAAATAAACAAAACATGTTGCCCTAACCAGTTTGGCTCAGTAGATAGAGTGTTGGCCTGCAAACTGAAGGGTTCCAGGTTTGATTCTGGTCAAGGGCATGTACCTTGGTTGCAGGCACATCCCCAGTAGGGGGCATGCAGGAGGCAGCTGACCAGTGTTTCTCTCTCACGGATGTCACTCAATCTCTATTACTCTCCTTTCCTCTCTGTAAAAAATTAATAAAATATATTCAAAAAACAAACAAAAAAAATATTGACTTTGCCTTAGTACATAATGGGAAATATAACATGTCATGATTTCCTTATTTCTTTGACTGTCAAGAAACTCAAGTATTACTCTTCTACCAAAGATTTAATTTTTTATTTTTAAATTATTTTCAGCTCTGTTGAGATATAATTCACATTTAAAATTGTGTAAGTTTATAGAGTACAATGTGATGATTTGGTAATGTAAAATGATTACCACAAATTAATACTTCTATCTTCTCATTTAATTACCTTGTGTGTGGATGAGTGTGGTGAGAAATTTCAGTTCTCTCTCAGTAATTTTTAAGCATAGAGTTAACAATACTGTATTTATAGATCATTATAGTTAACATGTTGTATTTTAGATCTCCAGAACTTAAATATATTTTAGTTGGAAGTGTGTACTCTGACCAACATTTCCCCTTACTTTTCTAATCCCCAATCCCTTGTTAACCACCATTCCAGTCTCTGTTTCTATGAATTCAGTTTTTTTTTTCCTAAATTCCCCATGTAAGAGACATTATACATAATTTGTTTTCTCTTTTTGATTTTACTTAGTATAATACCTCCAAGGTCCATTGATAGTTTATAAGGCTGAATAATATTCCATTGTTTTATATATATACAGTATGTATGTCCTTGGGTTACATCAGAGATCCATTCCTATGGCGCGACATAATGAGATTTTCGATGTAAGTCAGAACCCACCTACATAAGCACCTATATCATTCACATGGAGCACATACATAGCAGTAATGAAGTGAAACAGTAAAAATAATTCTTAAAAAAGTTAATTCCTGACTTTTACTTGTGGTAAATACAGTAAATAATAAAAACCATAAAGCACATATGTATATATATCGAAATGACAGAACTTTTTTTTTATTACAAATAAATGGGAGATGGTGATGTAACCATGTAATAATGTACATTAAGTCTACAGTGACCTGAGGACTGCTGTATCTATATTATAAAAGGCCTGTGGCCAAAACGACCAACAACTGAACTCACCAGGAGGTGCACTGATGGGTATCGAAGTGTGGCAGGTTGGGGTCCTGAGGCATTGTGATGGGTCTGGGGTCCCACATGAATTTACGCACTGGGCCTCTAGTGTTTATATGATAAAAGGCTAATATGCAAATTGACCTAATGACTGAACAACTGGTCACTGTGATGCACACTGACCACCAGGGGGCAAAGGCTCAATGCAGGAGCTGCACTCTGGTGGTCAGTGTGCTCCCACAGGGGGCATGCTGCTCAGACAAAAGCCAGGTTCACAGATGGTGAGTGCAGCCGACATTGAAGGAGCTTCTCTTGCTTCCGCGGCAATGCTAAGGATGTCCGACAGCTAGCTTGGGGAGCAGGCCTAAGTTGTCAGTTGGACATTGCCTGAGGGCTCCTGGACTGTGAGAGGGTGAAGACATGGCTGAGGGACCCCCTGAGTGTGCGAATTTCATGCACTGAGCGTCTGGAACAGTGATAGGCAACCCCGGCTTGAGGCCACAAGTGGCTCACAAGCAAGCTGCAGTTTGCTGCTCTGTTGACTAATGAGTTTGCCAACCACTGCTCTAGTGTATGTGTGTGTGTGTGTGTGTGTGTGTGTGTGTGTGTGTGTGTGTGTATGTATATGGCCAAAATCACCAAAGTTGATGTAATGAAATGTCATTTTATAAAGTTCATATATATATGAGGCCTGTTGCACAAAGATTTATGCAATGGTTTTCCTCTGACATCTATGACCCAGGCCTTCACTCCAGCTACAGCAGAGAAGCCAAGCCTCTTCAGTCTTCAATCTTCAGTCATCTTTAGTCTTCAGTCTTTAGTCTTCAGTCTTCACTCTGTGCCTGTGTATGCAAATTAGCATACCATCTTTGGTTGGTTAATTTGCATACTCACTTCTGATTGGCTGGTGGGCATCATGGAGGTATAGTCAATTTGAATATTTCTCATTTATTAGTGTAGATAGGTCACATTTTCTTCATTTATTCTTCTGTTGATGAAAATATAAGTTGTTTTCAAGTCTTGACTATTGGAAACAATGCTGCAATGAACATAAGATGCAGATATTTCTTTGAGAAAGTGATAGGATATGTACCAACAATTGGGATTGCTAGATCATATGGTGGTTAATTTTTACTTTTTGAGGAACCTCCATTCTGTTTTCCATAGTGGCTGTACCAGTTTTCCCACAAATAGAGCATAAGATTTCCCTTTACTTCAATTCCTTTCCAACATTTACTATCTATTAATGACACCCATTTTAATAGGTGTGAGGTATATCTATTTTATCACAGTTGCAGTGTTTGCCATGTGAAGATATAGTCACTGTTTAATGGGGCAAATAAATATTTCCAAGAAATTTGCATATTTAATTAAATATAGCCCTCCAGGAAAGGGGTGGAGGGGTAAGGTGGATAGCAAAAGAGAAGATATAAGTCAGAAAAGGACGATCCAAACTCCAGAATACACGAACAGTTTTTTCTACTACTTTTATACAGAATTCTTCCCTTTAAAAATCTATTTTTATGCTGTAAATAGTAATATTATTATGCTTGAAAATTAATTTCTCCTAGTACACAATCTTGCATTTAAAAAGTAATATCTATTAGTATCAGTCTGAACTTTACAAAATGGCATTTCATTACATCAACTTCGGTGATTTGGGCCTAATTTCTGGAATTTAAATTAAGAGCAGAAAATTGAAATACCAGGCTTCATTTTCCATAGAACAGTTTATTAATTCAAGTTTATTAATACTTTTGTGACATGTTATCTTATTTAGCAAGGATTCTAATTTTGCACATTTAATTTTGTTTGCAGTGTTTGTTACCCTCCTGCTGAGTGTTTAATGGATTATCACATGGAAAAATTTATATCCCATTGCTGCTCCCCTCCACAAACTATTTAATACTGAGTCATATATTCTGCTAATAAACTAAAAATAGCACAGGTTTTTCATTAATATGACATTGCCAAATAAAGAAAAATAAGAAATCAATAGGAAAAAAAAGATGCCCTCAATATAAACAAGGAAATATGAGTAAGTGATAATACCTGTAAGAAAAATAATTTTATATTAATTGTACATTAGAAATCTTCATTATTGACATTTACTGAAGATTAATATGGTTAGTGCTACACAAAGAAAGAAAAAATGATTTGTCTATTTTCTTGTCTGGTTTTTGTTTTGAGAAAAGTTTCCTCCGTCTAGAATTTTCTGTTTAAAAGTTTAATATAGTTGACAGGTGGAATGAGAAAAAGAAAAGACTGAAATGCTAAGATATAAGGAATCATCTTTTGGAGTACTATCTTCTTCATCTGCCCTATCAAAAATATTTTTGATGATCAAATTATATAAAGGATATGAAAGTATTGTCTAAATTATACCATTTGATGTTTACATGCTCTTAATCTGTGTTTAGCTACTAATAACTTTACAATTTTAAATACTCAAACATCAACCCACTAAATTATAATGGTATTCTATCTCCTTAGATATATGAAAGTATTAATTGTTGTCTCATATAGAGGATACTCTCTGGAATGAGGGAAAGTTAGTTTTGTTGATCCTAATGAGGAAACAAAGGAAAGCCTGGAAAACAGGGATAGGGATCATGGAGGGAGAAAATAAAATGCCGGGGGGGAGGGTACCCAACTAGGAGGAGTTACTGAGACAACCCAACTTGGTGGGGAAAGAAGGGAGTGAACCTAACAAGCCAGCTTTAAAATGTCTGGATGTTACTAAGATAGGCCGCTTGCAAATAACTGATTTGCAAGGCAGTGAGACATATAAGATAATACCAAGGATATTACTAAGGCAAAATGCTTTGAAAGGACCAATCAGGAGCTGGCATGGCTATATTCTGCCTCTATATTAAAAAGTGAAGCTTCCTCTCCCTCTCTCTTAGGCCTGCAATGGTTTCCTATCATTCCTGTGGCTTATGGCCATGTGGGATTTTGCACATGGACTAAAATACTTTAATTCTTTTGGATGCTGAACTACAGCCAAATGCAACATGGAACCCCAGCTGCACGTTTTCCTGGACTGAACGCTCTCAAAAAACTTTGCTTCTACCAATGATTTTTGTCCATGAATTCATTCTTCAGTTTCATAAGACATAACTCATACTCAAAGGCCCCACATTTTTGTTTCACTAACTTGTTCAATAAAGTTTATTTCCCCTCCAGTATTACTCACTAAATTATACTGCCACTATTCTGTTGAATAGAAAATATGCTTCCTGTCCATTCTTTTTCAAAAATGAAGGGAATCTATAAAGGAATGAATGTGTGAATGGAAGAAAATTTCCTTATAATATATTAGAGCTAAACTATATGTCAGTCATACAGAAAGTTTTGAGGTGAAAAATTGATAAGAAAGGTGAAGTGGTCCTTAAGGCCCTATATAATAAAAGCCTAATATGCTAAATGTCCTGTTGTCTGGTCAGCCATTCAACTAATCAAAGCATAATATGCTAATGATAAGCTAAGGCTGCTCAACTGCTTGCTATGATGTGCACTGACCACCAAGGGGCAGACAGTTGTATGGTTGACCAGTTGCTATAACGTGCACTGATCACCAGGGGGCATATGTTCCAACCATTAGGTTAGCTTGTTATTGGGGTCCAGGCAATCAGGAATGAGTGAATGGGCCAGACATGGCCTAGAGCCCTCCTGAGGTCCCTCTCTCGCTGGCCAATCTCCTACGTGTCCCTCCCTGGTCCCAATCATGCACTGGTGGGGTCTCTTGCTCTGACCTGCACCCTCTCACAATTCAAGACCCCTTGGGGGATGTCAGAGAGCCAGTTTCAGCCTGACAGTGAAATGACTAGTCACTGTGATGCTCATTGACCACCAGGGGGAAAACACTCAATGTGGGAGCTGTCCCTTGGTGGTCAGTGCTCTCCCACAGGGGGAGCACTGCTCAGTCAGAAGCTGGGCTCCTAGCTGGCGAGCAAAGCAACAGTTGTGGGAGCCTCTCCTGCCTCTGCGGCAGCACTAAGGATCTTGTGCACTCAGAGGGGGCATCTCTCAGGTCAGCCTGTGCCTTCTCACAGTCTGGGAGGCCCTCAGGGGATATCTTCCCGGGAGCAGGCCTAAGCCAGCAGTCAGAGAACCTTAGCGCTGCTACAGAGGCAGGAGAGGCTCCCAATACTGTTGCTGTGCTCGCCAGCTGTGATTCCAGCTTCTGACTGAGCAGCGCTCCCCCTGTACGAGTGCACTAACTATCAGGGGCAGCTCCTACATTGAGCGTCTGTCCCCTGGTGGTCACTGCATGTCATAGCAACTGGTCATTTCACTAGGCTGAAACTGGCTCTCCAACATCCCCCAAGGGATCTCAGATTGCGAGAGGGTGCAGGCTGGGCTGAGGGATACCCACTCCGAGTGCACGAATTTCATGCACCAGGCCTCTCGTTAGTATATATTCATCAAGTCTTACTTTTAGATGTTATTTTAGTAATTTAATATGTAAAAGTAACTCCCATCCCTCTCAGGCCCACTTGCATAAAGGGCACATCCTTATGACAGCCCTAACTAAGAAAGCACTGCCATAGCAAGTAATCTAAATTCTTAGAGTGAAGAGAAAGGGGAGAAGAAGGGGAGAGAAGGAGAGAGAGAGAGAGAGAGAGAGAGAGAGAGAGAGAGAGAGAGAGAGAGAGATCCTTTTTCTGCTTATGACAGTTCCCATCAGCCATAGTATTATCTGAGGATGAATCTAGATCTACTGTGCATTCTAGGCTTAACTTCCTCCTGAACTTAACTCTGCCTCCCCGCATATCTGTGGCCTAATTCATCTAAACCCTTTGTGAAACCACTCCCTTTGAGCTCATGCTAATACTTTACAGTCTGAATCATCTTTTACCTTAGGCTATTCATACAGCTCAAATGAATTAGGCCACCATTTGAAAGTAAAAGATCTCAAATAATTGTATATTTTTAAATGAAACATTTGGGGTAGCACCAATAACCTGGCCCACCTTCCATTAACAAACTAAAGTAAAAACAAAATATCCATATTGTCCCAACTCCAAAATCTATACTCAGGCAACTCAGCTTGCCCTGTAAAATTTGTCTAAGTTGTGTGTCAGAGAAATATGTTATCCAGACCTAAATGATGTAGTATAAACAATAACAGGCTGTAAGTTTGAAATTAGACATTTCATTATGATGTGATCTAGATCTCCCACATAAAAGCAGCTTCTGTGATACAAAGTGGAAACTCAGGTCAAGCTTCTTTATGTATCAGAACCATTGGCTTCCACATGCTTACACTGTTCAACTCGTTTCTCTTTCAGAAACACCAGAAACAATTACCTGGATCTTCCAAATTCCATTTGATTGTTCACTATATTTGGATGTATAATCTCTTACCTTTTCATCTTTTATTTGCTCTATGAGACAACCTGAACTTAATGTCAAGCTCTGTAATCATTCTACTTGGTCTCCAGATGTCATGTACTCTGAGACTTTTTGATCAATCCTTCTTCTGTCTGACTAGAATTGGCCTTCTTGGTCAATGATAAACCTTTCCTGAATTGGATCAGGTGTAACACCTCCCAACAATTCCTCCTCAAAGACTCATAAGTCAAAGATTGTTCTGAACTTCCCACTTAGATTCCATGTTCAGGATGATGGTTGTGTAAGTTAATTATTATTTTCCAAGAGATAAGAACATGTTTTAGGTTATAGATGTTTCAAAGTGACTACTTACCCTTTTTAAGAACAGCTTAAATCAAACACATTAATGTATTATTTTTCTAACAGAATATATGTAAAGCTTTTTCTATAGGTGTCAATTCTGTTGGATACTCTTTCATAAATTATTTTTAATGTTTATGTATTTTTGAATTCTTATAATTGAGAAAATATACTTTCTTGCAAGTATTAATTACTCACTTCAAGGAAGAACGGAGGGTGGCTTTCTCACCACATTATACTTCTGTAAAATGTTAGTAAAATTATACATTTAAATGTTTTATTCCTGTAAAAATAGAGAATAAGTACCCAATCTTATATTTCTGTGGAGATGTAGAAAAAAATGAGAGGGTCATGAGAGTATTTACAATTGGCTGTTTTTCATGGCTTTTCCCTGAAAATAAGCAAAACTTTCATTTATTCTCTTTTTACTGACATTTAAATTAGTCTGAAAACAGTGCCTTAAGGCCAAAGAGACACCACTTACCACTAGGATCTGTCTTAGAATTTTGACTCTAAAGAGAAAATTTTAACTTATGCCATTTTCAAAGTTCTTAAAGAAACTAGAAAATTACTGATGATATATTTTCAACTCTAATTAACTTGTTTTCCCAATGTTGGATTTCTGTTTCATTTATGTTTGCATGAATGTGCCTTTCTCTTTTTTATAATCCTCATCTGAGGATAGTTTTTATTATTATTATTATTATTATTATTATTATTATTATTATTATTATTATTGGTTTTAGAAAGAGACAAAGAGAGAAACATCGATCAATTGTTTCCAGTATGTACTCCAACCAGGGATCAAGCTGCAACCTAGGTATGTGCCCTGACCATGAATTGAACCAGCAAACTTCTGGTATAAAGGAGGACTCTAAATTCAACCGAGTCACACAGCCAGGGCTGCACATACGTGCTTTTGGTAAAAAGAATACTGGATAGCTTAGACAATGTGTGAGTGATCCTTAAAGAAATCTATGGCAATTGGATTTACTTGCTGATTTTTTTCAGAAACTACAGGCCTCTTTTTACAGAGGTGCAGGGTGATAATGATCACATGATAACATGAATCTAGCTTTGAAAACCAACAATATAGTTTAAAATGCGTCTATATTTTTGGTCAAAGGAAACAATGGTTTACTTGTGTCCTTTCTCAGTGATCAGCAATAGTGCTGTAGAGATTCCATTATTTAAACTTGCCTGGGAATGCGGGTGCTTTTAGAATGCTTAGAGTTTAGCTTGCCAGGAAGAAAGAATAGTTTTTTTGAGAAATGAAAGACATGCCAGTTCAAGTTACATTGTTTTTATGGTGGGTCAAAGTATTAAAGCAAACCAATGAAAGGAACCATTTTTAAGATTAATTCTACTTGGAAGAGTGAGTGCCACCTTAGGGATGGCTGTGGAGAATGAAGCCAGTATCTTTATTTCAGAAAGATCTCAACCATGAGTATTAAGTGTTCTACAATGACTCCACTGTCCCAGACAAATCGAAATACTAATGCAACCTCAATCTTAAAGGAACTTACTCACAATCATAGCATTGTGATAATACCGCCAGGTGCTTTTCATATTTTTTTATTTACTTTTATAACTGTCTAGTAATATCAAATATTATTCATAGACGTAGACAAATTTGGTTGAACCAAATTATTGATCACTTTTCTATGTATTGACATATCTTCAATTATTTAAGTGAGTGAATCATAAAAAAAACTATACATTTTGAGAATTTTGGAAAAACCACTAATGTTGTTTTACATCTTAAAAGAACTGATAAAAAAGAGACAGGTTTATACTTTCTCCCCAGATGTTAGGTCAAGAGGAAAGTTGATCTTTGACTGCAATGAGTTGGCAGGTGGGGGAAATTACATTGTACAAGGGGAGAAAACACATTTTTTAGTGATTTATATAAACAAAATTCACCAACCATGATTTTAATGAAAATCACATCTAGCTGAATCACAGTAGCAATGAAGTGAACTCAGCCTTTCCTTAAATATTCAGTTCAATGAAATGTTAATATTATGATCAATGGGAGCATGGCCATATTAGAAGCAGGCAACTTCTTTCTTTAGTTCTTTTAATAAGTGTAACATTCAGCAACAGATTTACATGTAAAGCCTTTCAATGTCAAATTTTAATTTCATGAAATCAGCACTTTTTTTTTGCATTGCAATTGCCTGTTGGGAAGAAGTTGAGAAGAAAGTTCCAATATCAGACTTCAGAAACTGAAGTATTTATGATTTAATGGAAACAAATTGCTCATTTTCTCCCTTGTATTAGGTTGCTTCAAATTTTACTTTTCATTAAAAATCCAACCTGAGACAATTTAGCTCAAAGTGATTTCCATATTGTTGAAAACAAATATTATTTGCCTTCACTAAACTTGTTTCTTTAACAATATAGCAAAATGAAACATCCTATATAATAAGCCAATATGTTAAGCATCCAGTCAGCCATTCAACCATTCAAAGTGTAATATGCTAATGATATGCTAAGGCCACTTAACTGCTCTCTCTGACATGCACTGACCACAAGAGGGTACATGCTCTGACCGGTAAGTTAGCTTGCTGCTGGGGTCTGGTTAATCTAGACTGAGTGAGACAGGCCAGATATGCCCTGGAGCTCTCCTGCAGCCCCTCCCAGCTAGCCAACCTCCCACATCCCTCTCCTGCCCGATCCTGCACAAGGGTGGGGTCCCACAGCCTGGCCTGTGCCCTTTTGCAATCCGGGCTGAGGGCTCTCCTCCCCCACCCCTCCGGTTGCAGGAATTTTGTGCACTGGGCCTCTAGTTAAATAACAAGAACAATAGACACAATAAAAGTTTTGTGTGATAGGGTCAATTTTATCAACTAAATCCCTAGATTAGACAACACTAATAATTCAAACTAAAAATAATTTACTTAATTAACATGTAACAGCTTTATACAAATGAAACATGAGACCAATAACTCAAAACTTTCAGATTCAGTAAACTGATCAAGCTTTTCATTTACAAATGCACAGTAGACAGTTACTGCCAATTATTAAAATGCTTTTTAATGTCAAATTCCAGGTCAACATGTTCAAAATGAAACAACATAATTTCTCTCAACTTATCCTCCTATAGTTCAATTTTTAATAAACCATTTATTTTTTACTTAACTCATATATTCAGAAGACTCAAATCCTCCTTCCCTTCTCCTATCACATCTCAGGGTCACTGAATCTTATTGATTTTGCTATGGTAGTAGTTTTAAATATCAACTCCTGCCTAACTAGTAATGACAAGTCAGATTATCATCTCTCCTCTCAACCACAGTAAGGTCCACTCTTGCCTTTTACCCACAGTCATTTTTCCTATTGGTTATCTTCAACAGAGAGTGAGCTAAAATACAAATATCACCATTTTTTTCAGGTTTTTTATATGTTTTTATTGATTTCAGAGAGAGGATGGGAGGAGAGAGAGAGAGAGAGAGAGAGAGAGAGAGAGAGAGAGAGAGAGAGAGACATATCAATGATGAGAGAGAATCATGGACTGGCTGCCTCCTGCATGTCCCCTACTCCACAACCCGGGAAATTGCCCTGATTGGGAATTGAACTCCATGACCTCTGGTTCATGGGTTGACTCTGAACCACAGCACCAACTGGCCAGGCCTGTTTTTTTTTGTTTTGTTTTGGGTGTGTTTTTTTTTTTTGTGTGTGTGTGTGTGTGTGTGTGTGTGTGTGTGTGTGTGTGTGTGTTTAATGTTCTCCATGGATCTCACTGATTAAGTGCTTATTAGAATATTATGAGTTCCAGAAAAGCCCATGTGGATTCCTGCAACAACAGATCCCAGAGAGGAATTGACAAGATTGCTCCAGCCACAGAAATAGCAGTGACCCCCAAGAACAGTGGAGAAACAGTCCAGAAATAAAAATGGTAAAGACGCCTTTCCATGCTAGCAGTCAGCAGCTGTGCATCGCTGCAGGTTGTCCAGGACCAAACCAGAGAGGGTCAGACCTGCATTACCACTGTTTGTCTACCATCCAGAACTGAAATCTCATTGCTGATATGTACACACAAAGAACTATTGGACATTGAAACTGCGACTCAAAGAACTGTTGGTCCAGAAAGAAACTGACTGCAGTTTCTCCCTGACAGAAATGTAAAGGGACTTGATAGAACTGTGTCCTTTCCATTGAATTTAAAGATCTTAAAACATACATTCTTGTTTAACTTAAAAAATCAAAAAGGGTGAGATGCCGAGAACCAATTCTAGCATGTAATATAGTTATAAGAGTTTTACCAAAAGGTTGGTGAAGCTTGGGGAGCTCAACAAGATTGAGTCACATGTAGTTTACCTGTTGGAAATGGCTAAAAAGCACTCCCCCCAAACCTGAATAGGATTAACTGCCAGACATCTCAGGGCATTTTATTGCCTCCTGTTGGCCAAATACTTTAGCAGTTATAGGCTATTTCCCAATGTTTCTGTATACCCTTTGATACCATGCCCTTTGAAGTGTATATTTCTACCTTGCCTTGGGACAAATTGTGTTTAATAAAAGCACGGAGTCCTGAGACAAGGAGAGCCTTCTAGCTCCTTCAGCTGGAAGCTCCTCTGGCCCCCAATGTCTTTCAAACAAACAAAAAGAATATTATGAATTATACTTCAAAATGCCTCTGCCTGATTTTGCTTTGTTATCATTTTATCAGGACCAAAATTGCATTTCTTACAACTGTTCAATATATTCCCAGTTTGGAACATGCTGTTCTGCCTTCAGAAACATTCTTTCCTTCCAATCTCTCTCTGCTCCATCTGGAAAAATACTACTCTTATTTTACAGTTCATATAAAATATTTCTCCCTTGAGAATAAATCTATGTATTCAAGGTGATGACTTCTGATTTGTGTCAATCTTCTATTTAGGAAATACTTGCAAAATTGCACTTCTCACATTTTATTCCAATGATGCACTTACATAACTATCTCAATCCCTTGATTGTGTGCCCTTGAGAGCCCACAGTGTTTCATATTTATATTTTACCCCTAGCACTTTCTATGGTGTCTGGCACATATTATGACTTAATAAATATTTATTTAACTTAATTGGCATAAAGGGAATCAACGACCATGTAGTTATCTAAAATTCTACCACTTATGCAAAATTTTGGGTGACTCATATGCAGAATCATACACAGAAATAATATAACCTTTGAGTTATATTACAACCAGGATCACTGGGGGAACAAAGAGATTGTACAGATTATAAACAGAGTATTAAGAAAACAGTTGAAGTCTTCTATCATATAATGAAACAAAAATGATCATGAAAATCAGGTTTTATTTCGTTTTTCATTTTTTTGAAGACTCAAATTCTCAGTCTTTGTTTGCACTTTTGTTAAATAAGTGTAATAGCAATATTTACCATCCTTATAAGAACTGTGGCTTGTTTAGTGTGTCACTTTAAACAAATTATTGATTGATTTAGAAAGAGAGAAAGAGAAAAAGGAAGGAAGGAAAGAGGAAAGGCAGAAGAAAGAAACATTGATTTGCTGTTCCTCTTACTTATACATTCACTAGAGGCCAGATGCATGGAATTCATGCCAGAGTAGATCTTCCTTCTCTAGGCTGTGAGCACCAGCTTCCCTCTAGTACCTGGACCCCAGGTTCCCTTGCAGCCCCTCCTTCATCTAAAAGGACCTCTGATCTAATTAGCATATTATGCTTTTATTATTATAGAAGATTGTTTGATTCTTGCAATTGCCTTGACTTGGGATCAAACCCACAACCTTGGCATACAACACTTTAGCCAACTTTGTTACCTGGCTGGATCTATTGAGTCAATTTTTAAAAATACTTTGACATAAAGAATGGTAAGAAATTTTTACTTAAACAGAAATGATTTACCTTTATCTGAGATTCAGCCTATTTCTGATCTTCTATGTTCCCTCATTGGATTGGAGGGAACTAATGAATCATCAAAACTCAAATTTACTGATATAAATTGTCAGAAAAATTAGAAAGTCTAATGAAAATAATTTACATTGAAATAAAATTGCAGAAGGTGAGAGGAATGGCATAATTTGCCTCTGTAATGCTTTAGATCTAATCCTTTATATTTGGAAGTTATTTTGATTCCGTCTGAGATAGGCATTCCATACTAACTGAAAAAATCCTCACAAGACATTCAAGTATTACTTTTATTTGTAGACTCATTTTTATTTTGATTCTTAAAGTATATAATATTTTTATTATTTACATGTGCTTATATAACATTTTTTATCATATGAGAATGTGTTTTTATCTATATGTATATGTCTGTGTTTGTATGGCTATACCTTAGTATAAGTAGTAGCTCTTATAAAGAAAATTTTAAATTAAACCTGTGATAACTTCAAAAGTAAAATCAGTCCAATATTATCCAAATGACTGCATAAACATTTAAAATTTTTATAAATAGTTTATACCGTCTTCTAAACTTATTTATGGAGCTAGTCATACTATATTTCATATTAAAATAATATGTACATATTAATACATAAGAATACATAGCTCTCTGCAGTGGGATTTAAAATCTATGGAATGAAGCATAAATATAAATATAGTCTGGCCAGTGTTGCTCAGTGGTTGAGCATCAACCTATGAACCGGGAGATTATGGTTCAATGCCCAGTCAGGCATATTCCTGGGCTGCAAGCTCGATCCCGAGTGTGGTGTATGCATGAGACAGCTGATCGATGATTCTCTCTCATCATTGATGTTTCTCTCCCATCCCCTCTGAAATCAATAAAAATATATTTAAAAAATAAAAAATATATAAAGAAGTGAATAATAATGGGCACATTAACTAGTAAGTTAAAAAATTAAAGTCTGTATTTGTGATCTTTTTAGCAGTGAGACATAGGGGAAAAAGGTGTAAGCAAAGCAGAAGATGCACTTATTACCAGAAGACAAGAGTAGTGGAGAAACACAGAAAAGAAACAGATTCACAGAAAATTTGATTAGTGCAGTGGTCGGCAAACCATGACTCGCAAGCCATATGTGGCTCTTTGGCCCCTTTTGAGCATGGCTCTTCCACAAAATACCATGTGCGCGCACGCATGTATAGTGCGATTGAAGGAGTACTCTAATTAAGTTAATAACAATGTACCTACCTATATAGTTTAAGTTTAAAAAATTTGGCCCTCAAACGAAATTTCAATCATTGTACTGTTGATATTTGGTTCTGTTGACTAACGAGTTTGCCGACCACTGGATTAATAAATGGACCCAAGTCACTGAGGCATGGAGCAATGAACCGCAACTTCTGAAGGAATGGCATATTAACTGGCTGTAAGAACACTCTAACTTTTCTACCTAAAATATCAAAAAGCACTATTCTACTCCAGGAGGATTTCCTGAGAAGCTGCTGAAAGTCCCTATCCTTCCCTTTATTTGTAGAGGAACCTAAAATATCTATTATTGCCCCCCACCAAAGCACATCTAATTCCTTTGGAAATTATAAAAATGCAATGTATATTGCTGCTAAGATGAGTGATTAATCTATAGTTTATCTCTCAGGGTGGTGATTTCATTAGCCAATGATAGTGTTGAAGGGAACATTACGACTTTATACCATCACATTTATTAAACAAAAAATACACCTTTAACTAATAAGCTATATATCAATTTCATTTGAGTATACTTGAAACACAGTAAAATAAAAACATTTTAAGTTTATAATTTGGTGTGCTTTGACAAATGTACATATTTATGCAAACTCCATCATAACTAAGATATAAAATATATTCACTGCCCAAAAAAAGGTTCCTTATGTTTTCTTAGAGATAACTTTCACCCAACTGGTCCTGACCAACACTTACCTTTATGTCACATTAATTTTCTCTATATTAGAATTTCAGATAAATATACAATATGCTGTATATTTGTGGCATCTGGTTTCTTGCATTGAACAAAAAGTTTTTGACACTCAATTATGTTATATTGTACATTCATACTTTATGACTTCATATTGTAACTAGTACTCCATTGTATGGATATGCATTCACTGTATGTCACACCCATTTATGGTCCTGTAATCTGTGGATGGACACTAGTTGCATTTCCAGTTAGGGACTAGAATGAAAAACCTTCTGTTAGCATTGAGATCAATGTGTTTATATACACATAATCTTTAATTTGCCTTGAATACATATGTAAAAGTGAAATTGTTGGATCAAAATGAATAAGAGCCTGCCAAACTGTTTTCCAAAATGATTCTAACATTTATAGTTTCACCAGCATTATATTGGAGTCTTAGTTCCTCCATCTTCTTTCAACATTCAGTAATGTCTTTCAATTTTGTCATTCTGTTTAGAAGACACACATATGTTCTAACTTTGATTATTTTTTTATTAAGTACAATTTAGCTATTTTTTTCTTATTTTACCATTACTGCTTTCTGCATCCTGAATGAGAAATCCTTGTTTGCTCTGGCCAGGTAACTAGGTTGCCTGGAGGTTTCTCCTGTACACCAAAAAGTTGCAGTCAGTTCCCAGTCAGGGCACATAATTAGCTTGTGAGTCTAGGTGCCTAGGTTGAGGAACCTGGAGGAGATAACCAATCAATGTTGATGTTTTTCTCTCTTTCTCTCTCTTCCTTCCTTTCACTCTCTAAAACAAAACTAAACAAAAACAAAACAAAACAAAAAATATATAAAACATAAGCTCAGCTGAAGATTTAAAAAATGTATTTATTATTATATGGTCATAAAGATTTCCTTTTATGCTTTTTCTCTAAAACTTTTCTAATGTTAGCTTTTAAATTTAGTTTTATGATACATTCAAGATAGTATCAGAATAAGACCTGAAATTAATTTTGCTCCTATAGACATAGACTTTTTATAAGATTATTTATTTAAAATATTATTCTTGCCTGGTTGGTGTGGCTCACTTTGGTTGAGCTACATCCAATGTACCAGGAGGTTGAGGGTTTAATTCCAGATTAGGGCACCAGCCCAGGTTGCAGGCATTATCCCCAGTAGGGGGAGTGCAGGAGGCAGCCCATCGATATTTATCCCTCTCCTTATCACATCCTCTCTCTAAAATAAATAAAAACATAGTGAAAAAAAATACTAGTCCATACCTATTTAATTTGCTTAGAAACTTTGACAAAAATCATCAATTGCATATGAGTAAGTCAATTTTTAGACTCCCATCATGTTCCATTAAAATAAATGTTTATCATAACATCAGTATCATACTGGTCTCTTTAAGGTAAATTCAGAAAGTCTTGACACCAGGTAGTGTAGTGTTATAAATTTGATCTTCTCTCAAAATTATGTTTGCATTCAAAATCATTTGTATCTCAACATGAATTTTACTATGAGTGTCTCAATTTCCTAAAAAGAAAGATGCTTAATGATATATTGATTTGGAATGAAATGATAAGCCAATTTGGGTAGAATTGTTTTCATAACTGCCAAGTGTGTTATCTGCATTTATTGACAGGTATGAATTTTTCTTGAATGAATACAGTGAATTACATACATTATTTTTGGAAAGTAAGACTGACCTTAAATTCTTGAGTAAGACTTACTTGATCTGGTTATAGTATATGCTTTATATTTTGCTAGATTCTATCTTCTAATATTTTTTTCAGAGTGTAACATTTAGGCTCATAAGGAATGTTAGCCTATAGTTTTGTTTCCTTATAGGTATTTTAAAAGTTATTTAATATCAAAGTTACATCATAATTTTCTCAACCTGTTGTTAAATTTGTCTAGAATTGATAATATTTATTTTCCAGTCCCTATTTATGGAATATTGTGTTTCATGAGCTGTTTTTTTTCCAGTTTTCACACATATCGTATGTGAAATCATACCATATGTGTCTTTCTCTGACTTATTTCACTTAACATGACACATTCACAGTGCATCTGTGTTTTTTGCATATAATGGGATTTCCTTCATTTTGATGGCTGAATAATATACATACACTGGGCATGTATATCAAAGTGTCTGTACTCATTCCTCCACTGATGAACACTTTAGTAGCTTCCGTATCCTGGCTCTTGCAAATAATGGTGCAATGAACACAGAGATATAGGTACCTTTTCAATACAGGCAGTTAGTTCTTTTCCTTAGGATAAATGCACAGAAGTGGAATGGCTAGATTATACGGTAGTTCTATTTTTAATTTTTGAGGAAGCATCACACTGCTTTTCTATAGTGGCTTTCAGTTTATATTCTTCTGTCCATTTTTTTCTCATTAAAGTCAGAGGCAAGAAGTTATTCATAATAGTCACTATTTCCCATCCTAAATCAACCAAAGGCCAGGTACCAGACAACTGCAGACCACAACTATAGCCAACAGCCCATGGACATTACTCAGACCAGCCAATCCTATGCTGTTTCCCAGCACTACCCTGCTGTATGTTTCTCACAGAAAACACAACAAAAATGTTGAGGCTGCAATTTCCCTTGTTCTTTCTTCCTCATGATCAAATCTGCTGCTTCCTCATGTGACCCTGTATGGCATGGCATGCTCCCTCCTCTTGACACTGTAAGAAATGCATTCTTCTTTCAATGGCTTTGACCTCTCTGTGTTGACACTCGATCACCTCCATACATTAAAATTTCATGGGTATACTTGGGACATAGGCCAGTTGCAAACCATCAGACCATCAGTAAAGAAACCATCCTTTGGGGATGCCAGGAGGGTTTATGTCTTTAAGGAGAGCATCATAAATTCTATTGTCTTCAGCTTGGACAGAAATTAATAACCTGGCATCAAGATATGCCCAGATATAGAGCTTTTCCTATTCAGAAAATCAACCGTATCTCTACATTTCAAGCTCCAACCTTTGGTTAAGACTTTGTCATTGTAATTTCCTTATGATTATGTCTTTTCTGGTATCTTTTGCACAATTTATAGAACATAAAAGATAGAGGATACTGTAGAAAATAATAATTGTATCATCAAGTAAGAAGTTGTATATATTACTTTGAAGAGACATATTTCAGTTTACCATTATAAACTTGTTTCATAGTCATGTAAAAGCTTTACAATTCTTTTATTATGATTTTTGAGTTTTATTAAAGGTCTTAATAAATCAACTCAATATAATAATTATTTAACTTAGCTAAATGAAGTTCTCCTACTGGGCAATACATGCCTATTGAAAACACTTCACGTGGAAGTTTTAACTCTCCAATGCATTTGCTTATCAATGAAAGTGTTGTCATTGGTTTTATCAAAATTAAGTTTATAATATCAGAAATAATAGCATTATATAAGATGAAAGTTAGAATGTGAATTAACTGAGACTATTACAAAATAAGTCAGGGTTATAGTGGGATTTTCTGTGCCTTCTTTCTCCCATTTGAGCCTTCCCTACTTGAACCAATATCTTCACTGCAAACTATTAATTTATCACTTTATTATTAGATCAAAATTAATCTCTGCTATTGGCCTGGCTGTGTGGCTTGGCTTTTGGAGCATGGTACTGTACACCAAAGGACTGTGGTTGGGGCACATACCTAGGTTGCCGGTTCAATCCTCCGACAGGAGCTGGAGCATGCAGGAGGCAAAAGATCAATGTTTCTCTGTCACATTAATTTTTTTCTCTCTCTCTGTCTCTCTCTCAAAAAATTCAATAAAAATATATCCTCTGGTAATGAATAATAATAAATACAAATAATCTCTGCTATTAATAGAAAAGCTTATGCTTTGTTCCCACTTGACCATGTTGTCCATGGAACTATATGTCCCGTTTTACCAAATAGGATTCTCAGTAGCTTTAAATAACCAATGGAAATATTTAATTAACTATAGGAGACCTCTATATTTACATGTCCCTGGAAGACATTTTCCCCTGTAATATAAAGATGGTTAATATGCTTACTTTAAGAAAAAATGTCCCAAAATATTCAACTAGTTTTTAATCTATTTGAGTCATTGAGAGATGAGTCATAAAATTTAACTTCTCATATAAATATTTTTCTTCTATTGTCCATCCTATTGCTTAACATAAATGAATCTTCAGGTGTTTGCTGATCATTTTCACCAATATTTTAATTTTCCCCTGAAATCTCATATTTTTCATTTCATTTGCATTAAAGATAAGTTTTTAAAACTAATTTAATGATTTCTGAAGAAACACAATTCTTAATATGCTATCATATTAGTAGTAGGGTTTGGGCATCTTATCTTGTATGATGATATTATTTAGGTACTCCAACTTGCTGTAACGAATTTTCTCACTTTGTTATAGAGGAATAGAAATATGCATTCTAATAGCTCAATCAGTTCATTCTCTTATTCAGTCAACATTTATTAAGGATATCCCATGTAACAATTATTCAGTAGACATTAATATTCAAAGATTAAAAATTTGGTTTCTGTTCATTTAGCTCATGGAGTAATCTGGATCCTTTTATATAAATAATTACCCGGATTCATTTTTCTTTCACTTCATCAAAGCTAATGATAAATGCCTGAAGAAAATTTATTTCTACCCTCAAGGAATAAATAAATTAAAATTAAGAAAAATGACAGTAAGGGTTGTAATTTTTAAGAGTAGCATATATACTATCTCATGTATAGTGTGGATTTATCTGCTTAATTTTTATAACCAAAGTTTATTCATCTGTGTAGTCTTTCTGCTTCTTAGAAGATGTCTAACTCTTATTACATTTTTACTAGTTAGTAAAATTTCCAACTCAAGCAATTATTTTTGTAAAGGTTATAAAATAAGGTGAGAACATCTGAATACTAATAATTTCTCTATATAAAAATATTTATATATTAGCAATTTTTAAAAATGTTCTCTATAGCATTTTTCTATAAGATACAATTTTTGAGGATAATTATAAAGCTGAAATGGCTTTGACAACCTAAAGACAAGATAGTAAATGTCATAAACTATGAGGTCATACTCAAAACTTTCTATTGCTGTCACAAACAAATCCCTTGAATTAAGTGGTGATTGAAATGAATTCATTCATCTAGTTTGGCTAGTCAGATGTTACTATTTGTCCTTCTTAAAGAAATCAATGTTTCTTTAAATTCAGTTTATTAATGATTACCATATGGTTAATCATTTTTATTACCTAAATGCAAATAGCCTAATAAAAGTACCTAATTCAATTTATGAATACAAAAGGCATTTTGGCAATTGAATGGGATTACATATTTTCATAGGTTAACAATAAAATATTTTGTACATTAATAAGACTTTATTTTTTCTTTGTAAAGTAAGTGAAGTGTGCCAGTTTCTTCAAAATTCCAAAACTGGACTTCTGATTTGATAGTAATGTATCGAGTTCTGAAGTATCAAATACACCCTTACAACAAGAAAAATTAGACAAACAAAATTTAACAGCTTTTCTTGGACTCCTCAGAGAACCGAGTTCATAGAACCAAAAACTATCCCAAATTCTGAAGGGAAAGGCAAATCTAGAGTCATTGGGAAGATCTGTGTATCGCAAAGCAGAAGCCACTGGAGCCAGAAACTGGGAAGAAGACTTAAATGGTAATTTCACTTTCAGTAAACCCACAAGCAAATGATGGTGAAGAGCAAAGAAAGATTCCCACTGCCCCACTCCACATGGCTGTGGCTGAAAGAAATGTAATCATTGAGAAACAAACAGCATTCTTAGAAGATGCTTACTCAGTACAAATTGATGATTGCAGAATAGCCACAGAGATGCTGATTGCAACATGGGGAATACAGTCAACATGTCAAAGTAACAGGAATGGGGCCAGGTGGAGCTTGGAGAAGCATGGGGACTACTTGCAGAGTGCATGGTTTTCCTGCCTCTTTGCTATTCATCTGAAATAGGTGCAGAATGGTATCAAATGTAAACTGTAGTTGAAAAAAAATGTTTTTAAATTTTAAAGTAAAGTTCTAAGAACCACGAAATTATTCTGCTTATATACCCCTGGTTTAGTGTCTGACATCTAGTACATAATCAATAAGTATTTGTTAAAATTTATAAAAAGAGACTTATTCTCCAGAAGAGAAGACTTTACTAACCACTATCTTTTCCCACACTAGAAGTCCATTTCTCTCACTCTAGACAGTTTAGGACTTTCTATCTCAAGTAAAAGACTTAAAACTCAAAAACAGTAAGACACATACAATGAAAGATGGGCAAAAACTGAATAGATATTTCACAATAGGAGATGTACAGATAGAAAATATGCATGTTAAAGGATGCTCAATATTAATTTTATCAGGGAAATGTAAATTAAAAATTAATATCTCACCTAATAAAAAAAGCTAAAATTAAAAAATTAAATTATCAATTGCTGGCCAAGTGCATATTCTTAAGAGAAAGCAGCAAGTATGAAAATGGGACAAATTGTATGATTTCAGTAATATCAGATAAAATGTCACTAGAGATTTGAGGGAGATGGAAATGTTATACAGGTGATATAGGTGAAAAGAACGTATTTGCTGTAGTCAATCTATTCTATATGACAATATATATTTTATTATGTATTTGTCAAAGCTTTTAGAACTCTATAACACAAAAAGCAAATATTTTATTTATTTATTTAAATTTGTAATTGATCTTTGTAGTCATCTCTTTCCTTGCTCTATCTTCTGAAAGGGCCTGGAGTAACACCACAGTACCAAGAGCCACACCTAGATCCCAAATCTTAGTGTCACACAACATTCTTCAATATAGGGGATTATGGCTTCTGAAGAAAGGGTGACTCTAGAACTGGAGCAGAAAATGCACAAGATGAGCCTGGAGTATTGTGCAGGGCCAGAAATTAGGTAGAACTCAAAAAGCAAAAGCAAAACGAAAACCCTTTGTTGATACGGAAATGCCAGAGACACAAAGCAGCTGAAGGCAATCCCAGTGCCAAAGCCAGGATAATTTGAGCAACAAAATTAATAGTCATATTGAATTATAACTCAAAGTATAAAATAAATATATATGAGTCCATACTGATTAGCCATAATGACTGAATGATTAACGAGGCACAGGAAATATACCTCAGGTGCAGAAGAGTTCCAAATACATAGTTTGGGTGGATATTCTGCCCTCATTGTGAGAGAGCATAGTTCTCCACTCCTTAAACTTGGCTCATGCATAAGTGATTACTTTTCAAGGAGTACCAGGTGAAAGGGCATAAGATGAGGGTGTTGTGGCGGAGTGATTACTCAATAGAAAACAAACAAACAAACAAAACACACACACAATTTCAGTCAGGAGATCGACTTCAATACCTACTGTGATAAAACATCTTGACTGTTTACTTTCAGTAAGTGATGAAATGACACTTTACCTCTTCCTTCTAAAACAGGGGTGGAGAACCTTTCTTCTGCCATGGGATATTTGGATGTTTATAATATCATTTGCAGGTCATACAAAATTATAAGCCATAAAAAGAATGAAATCTTGCGATAGGGACAGCATGGATGGACCTAGAGCCGGGATGGGGAACTTTTTTATCTGCCAAGGACCATTTGGATATGTATACTATCATTCACGGGCCATACAAAATTATCAACTTCAAAATTACCCTGCTACAAATTTTTAAAAAGGATAGGAAAGAATTAATCCCTTTCCGAAGGAATTAAGGCACTGGGAAGGCATCCGAGCATTCTATATGGGCCCCTCTTGCCCTTTTTGCCAAGAGGGACCCTCTTCTTACTATCCAAATACACACAGCTGTTGCCTGAGCTTTCAGTTCAAGTTGTGGCTGAAGCATCTGGGCAAATGGCACCATGGATCTGTCTCTCGACCAATGGTGTGAGCTGGGCCCTCTCTGGAGAAGAAACCTGGGTCCCCTGAGATATGTGATCAGTACCAGGACCTCGCCAGCAGGAGAGGGGACCGCCAAGGCAGGTGCTGGACATGGAGGCCACGGGGGCATAGACTACAAAGGAGACAGAACTGTACCTCACATCACCCTGTTTGGCCCCGGAGGATGGCTGGTTAGCCTGAGACAGGTAAGATTCCTCAGGGAAGGAACAATCTAAGATAGGCACAGTCGCAGAGGAGCCAACAGGAGAGAACTAAAAGGTCAACAGAGGTGGGGCACAGACCCTCACCCACAAACCTTGCAGGGGCTTGAATTCTCACCCCTCCTGAGGGAGGTCTCATGCCCCCACGGCTGCTTAGCCTCTCACACACAACTCATACCAACCCAGGTTGCAGATAGAGACTCTGCCAGCAATAGCTGCTGTATATTTAAATTCAGTCTATTACCAGGAATGCTCAGGACCTACTCAAAAATGCAAATACTCCGTTCCCCTAATATTTACAGGGTAAACTAAGATTTCTGCTTGAGTATTAAAATTGACAGTAAAATAGTAATCAAGTTTTCAGATTAATTTAAATTGACCAAGTGAAATAAGTGAATACTCAAGAAAATCTAAGTGTACTGGACAAAAAGCTTTTCCTAAAACATTAACTAAAATATCTATTAGTAGTTCATCTCACTATAAAATTGCCTAACATCCAAAGAACCTAAAGCAGACATATTTGTGTGCAAAAATTAAATTTAAAATTACCAAGACTGCAATATAAAATTTCCAAAAGCCCCCCTTAATCAAAAAAGGGGGGGAATAGTGGGGTAATATCATATAAGGAAAAATATCCTGTAAGTAAAATACATCTAGAAAATTCTTACTCCAGAAAAGTAACTTCCATTTGTAAAGCCAACAGCAGGACACCCATGAAAAAACACACATGGTGTCAAAATAAGCCAAAGGAAAATCATTTGGGCAAAAATAAAAAGAATCCCAAGTCTATTTTGCAGAGAGGATCCCTTTGTTAACTTTTGGTCAAGAATGTGTTTGTGTGTTTTCAGAGAACAACTCCAAGACCATATGGGTTCCTGCGACAGTGAGGAGAGATGGGGGACATTGACGACACCTTGCCATACTAGCAGTCGGCAGCTGTGCATGGCTACAGGCGGCCCAGGACCAAATCAGAGAGGATGGATCTTGCATTGCCACCATGTGTCCACCATCTGGATACCATTGCTGACATGTACACATAAAGAACTATTTGACATTGAAACTGGGACTCAGAACAGTTGGACATTGAAACTGACACTCAAACATTTTTTGTTCTTATATGTTTGTTTCTAATATGCAGAGGCAAGATATTTTTGAAGAAAAGAAACAGGGGGAGAGTGATTGCTATAGAGACAGGGTGGCCTTGAACAGGCTGTCAAACTACAGGGGGAAGGCTGGGATGGATGGGAGGCGGATGCTGGGGGAGATCAACCGAAGGACTTGTATGCATGCATATGAACATAACCAATGAATGAAAGACACTGGGGCAGGGAGGGGGACAGGTGGGAACATGTGCTGGGGGGTAAGGGAGGCTGCGGGGAGGATATTGGGGGGGGAAGGAAAACATATGCACTACTATTAAATATAAGTTATACTGTAAATAAAAGACATTAAAAAAAGATAAATAAATAAATTATGGTTGGGTGGAAAAAAAAAATTACCCTGCTACATTTGGTTAAACATTTCATGAACTTACCCCTAAAGCCTTAGCAGGTCCAGCCCACACAATTTTGTGAGTTTTTTATGGTCTGCAGGCCAGACATTCCCAACCCCTGTTCTAAACACCAGACTAATCTAAGAAAAAAGTAAGAGCAATTCCAATTGAGGACCAGTCTACAAAATACCTGACCAGCATTTTCAAAAACTTCAGAGGTAGCCCTGGCCAGTGGCTCGGTTGGTTGGAGCATCCTCCCATAAATCAAAAGTTTGTGAGTTCAATTCCTCATCCAGGGCATTAAGAGGAGGAACTCAATTCTCTTTCTCTCTCCCTTCCTTCTCTCTCTCATATCAATGAAACCACATCTTCTGTTGAGGATAAAAAATAAAATAATGAAATTTCAGAAACAATGAATTGTTTAAGGAACTATCACAGGCAAAAAAGCATACAAAGGAAATTAGGTAAATGAAAGAAGTCTGACTAAAGTATAACTTTGCTTAAAATAGCAATATTATTTCATAAATTTTAACCAATGTAAATTACTAACTGAAGACAGTAATACAAGAAACTGGGTGTGAGTTATATGAAACCTCACTATACTATATTCACAAGTTCTCTGTAAATTAAAAACGGTTTTAAAATATTAGTGTTAAAATTTTACTGCTATATTTTAGGTTTGTTTGAATAAAGTCAACACTTCAATTGCATTAGCAAAGTGACTTATTTGCTAATAACTTGTTTACATAACATATACTGTTAACTATACTTTATACTTCTATGGTACATTTCAACTCTTTTGGGGAAAAAAGTGATGTACTGGAAAGCCATTAAGTTGAATTAACTTTATTTAGTTGTAAATGTGGTTATTTTTATAAAGTCTTACATTATATACTTTGTTATTATTGATTCATACCCAGGTCAGACTAAATAAATATCTTGCTAAAAATGTAGTATTTTACTCAGCTCATTGCTATGTCACTGATATTAAGGAAAGATAAACATAATTGTGTACTTTAAAAGGCATATGTTTTAAGAATTTTATAAAAATAAGCAAAATAAAATTAATAAAACTCAGGTTGTCATGTATTTATTCTAGATATTATGACTCCAAATCCATTAACAAAAAGGACAAAGAGTAAGTAAATATTAATGTTGTTTGTTGTATCCTGTATAAATGTTTCATGATCAGAAATCGGAGTAGGTCTAATTATAAAAAGACTTTGGGAGACATGAAAAATAGAACACACATAATTTGTATCTATTTCTAACCTTGCTCAAATTAATTATGAGTATTGAATAAGAATATTTAAACATTCAAAAACTCCCTAAAGGCAAAATTCTACTAAGCTTATGGCCAAATTATATAATTTATATACTATTTATAGATGAAATTATGTTATAGTTTTTCATGAAAACTTTATTATTAAAGTAGTGAAGAGGGGCTATGGAGTAGAGATAAAATATGGTTTGTTATAAAGTATTAAAAGGTACACCTGTGAAATGAGTATAATAGAATCTTTGCTCTATCTCTGTTTTTGTAAGTACTTGAATATTTTAAAAATGAAAGAGAGTCTGTTTAGTCCTTGTGCATGACATGAATACTAAATATCTTCAATGGAGATCAATGAAATGTTCATTTAATGCCATAATTGGAATTTGAGTTATATACACTGATTTATGACACTGACATATAACCAAATTTTCTGATACTCAAATAAAAAATAAAAATCAAGACTTTCTTGGCTAACTATTGTCATTGCCTCCCAGAATATTTCATCCTCTTAGTCAACTACTTCTAATGATGGTTCCCATGGAAACGCTCCTTTTATTCCATGTCCTCTGGATAAACCTGACTGTACTTCTAGGAGTTCAGAGGGTAATTTTGACTTATGTTAAACCCATCAAGTCATCCCAACCTTGGGGCCACAGAGATAGGCTCAGAGATTGGTATGTGAGCTAATTTGGGGGCAAACAAGAGGGAAGAATTTGTGTGAGCTATAAGATCCCCGCTTATGTAGTAAATTGGATATTGCAATGGTTTAAACTGGGGACATCTGTCCAAGAAAGGCAAAACTTGAGAAATAATTTTAGTGATATATTTGAGTGCTCAATAAATCCACACCTGAAATTATATCCTTGCCTACATCACTGTTAATTGAGGCAATAAATTCTTTTTTTATGCATTTGGGTCATTTGAATAAGAAAATGATCCTCTTGCAACAAAATAACTCCCAATTAACATGTACTCTTAAAAAAAAAGGTGCCACAAAAGAATTAGTTTTCAAGTATCAGATAAAGGCCATTATTTGAAACAACATCAGATTTTATTGTGAACAAACAATAAATGAAAATGTTTTCAAATCCATTAAAATATTTCAGGATCTTTGACTTAATTTCTCCTGCAAGATCTCGAGATGTATAATTGTTAGCCTTTAGGTCACACATATTCGATGTTTCTGTACAAAGTGAATTTATAAAGTAAAAAGTAATCTTCTTTTTTGTCCAAACAAAGAAACTATTGGCAAAATGAGAATATCAGAAATTATAAAGGAAAAAGATATACCTATTAAATATACTTTATAAGTGACTTGAGAAAAGGAGTTAAGTTTTAGAATCAATTTTTATGTTTACTTAATGTTATTTTCATTCTTATTTGATGTATAAATAATAGTATACAGGTAACTTTTACAACGTAATAAGGATTCAGGTTTTGTACAGTATGCCTGGTGGTTATATAATAAATATTTCAGAGATAATAGTGTAATATAATCAATATCATAAAAGTTTCTTCATGCTTATGTTTTAAGTGTTAACAATGTTAGAGAAAATAATTTAAAAGTATCCATTTATCAAAATAAACATTGTATTTGGATAAAAATGTAAAACTATAACATATTTTTCTATGAAATGATATTTATGTTTTATCCAAACATCTCTATCCATAAAATGCCTTGGAAGTAAAACTAATTAAAGCAAATGCTTATATAAATATAATATTTAAATGAAATTATGTACAGTGCTTGGATTAAAAAACAAATTTATAATTCAACTTGGTAATGGAATTAAAGTATATTAACTGTACTTTGGAAATAACCTCAAATAATTTACTAATAAAAGCTACTTTAGAAATGGACTTTCATGTGTCTCTGTTCATCTCTAAGATGCTGTATGTTTATAAAATATTAAAAAATAATAGCTGAATTTAAAATTAGCTATAAATGAGTGAGAAATACAGAAAATTCATGCTAGATCTTTATTTAATAAAATAAAAACTGAATATGTAAGATATACTAAATTATTTTGAAATACTTCTGTACTTAATACTACAGAAGTATAGTATTTAACATGGTGAATAGTTAACTATCAAGGTATTGTCTTTATATTAAATCCAAGTCAGATTTATGACTCTTAATTTCCCAGGAATTTTTGTATGAAAATTGTTGACATCCTTTTTTTTTCATATAGTTGTTAAAAGGTTAAATTAATGATCACATGTTTTAAAAGAATTACAATTTAATTAGTACAATCTATCCTATCTAATAAAAGAGTAATATGCAAATTGACCATACATTCGCTATACTCAATAAGCCATGCTCACCAGCCAGGCCCACCAGCAAATCACAGGGCAATGGCCGGGTGCCCGGGTCCAGAAAAGGCCTCTCCCAGAGGCCGGGCTGGGCTGTGGGCGGGGCCAGCCAGCGATGGCAGGGCCGCAATTGCAGGGCCCTGCAATGGCTGGGTGCCCAGCCGAGCTGTAGTCAGAAGAAAAGAGACACACTATACACAGGAATAAACATAAAGATTATAAATGATTTCTCATCAGGAAGAGTACAAGGGAGAAGATAGTAGAGCAACATCACTAAAGTACACACAAGGGGGAAAATCCTCTCAATTTATAATTCTAGACTGAGTGAAAATATTTTTTAAATAGTTAAAAATATTTTTTATGTATAAAAGTTTGAAATTTTTTTAGACACCACCAGATTTGTAGTGTAAGAAATGTTAAAAGAAGTCCTATAAGCAGAAATATAATTTTGCCAGATACAAATAATGATCTATACCAAGAAATGGAAAACAGCAAAGACAGTATATGCATAGAAAAAATATAATAGACATTTCTTACTATTTAAATACTAGTGGCCGGGTGCATGAAATGTGTGCACATTAGAGAACCAAGATGGCAGCATAGGTAAAACATCTATCTTGCTGCCATACACAGCAAGTTTAAAACTACAACTTAATGAAAGAACAAACACCATCCAGAATCACCGGAAAGCTAGTTGAGTGAAAATCCACAAATAAAAGTGAAGATAAGACACTGTGACTCGGAGGAGTGGTGGCGGACAGCGTTGAAGATTTGCGCGGAGAGGGGTTTGGAGCACGCGCCAGCGGAGAGGGCGGGCTGCTGAAAACCGGCCAGGTTTCTCAAATGGGGGAGACAAAGACGTCTTCAGCTCTGGGTGAAGTCCAGGGAACTCACTATCATACGGGGTAAAAACTGGACAGTGGGAGGGTTTGCCAAAGCTAGGGTGCTTCAGGAGTCTGCCGGCTTGTGAAGAAGGCGAGCTTGGGCAGAGTGCACATGAACTTGGGAACAACGCAGCTGCCTGACCGCGCAGAAAGCACTTGTGACTTGCTCTTTCATTTGGGAAATTGTCAGATGTCAGACTGCTTTGTTTTACGACCCTGGGTGAGACGTTGGGTGTGCAGACTCATTTGGGGAGAGTCTGAATTCTCCAGCAGTCGGTGGAGCTCGGCAGGGGCTCTCTCTCAGAGGTGCTGGCGGCCATTGACCCCGGCACAGAGTCTCTGGGGCCACATAGAGCAGAGCAAACGCTGTCTGCTTGGCCCGGAGACTCCGCCCATCCAACCTGAGCACAGCTGAGCTTCACAGACAATTGGCCTGGAGGTCAACCCATCCAAGTGCTAACAACGATTAACCTGAGCTTAACTTCAGCAAGACTGTGCAACCCATATTCCCCTCAGGTAACTGGGGAGGCTGAGCCACTATCCCTTGTAGGACATCTACCACACAAAACTAATTGACCAACTCAGGGAAGCAGCCACCATGCAGAGACAAGGAAAGAAATCAGATGTGAAAGAAATGGAGGGGAAAAAAAACGACTGGACATGGAATTCAAAACCACAGTTATAGGGCTTCTCAAGAGGCTCCTAGAAAAGGTAGAAACCTATAAGGAAATAAGCAAGACCTACATGGAAATGAATGAGACCCTCAAGGATATAAATGAGACCTGCAAGGAAATGAACAAGACCAACATGTAAATGAATGAGTCCTACAAGAAAATGAACGAGACCTACAAGGATATGAATGAGACACTCAAGGATATGAAAAAGGACCGACCAGAAATTAAGCATACACTGACTGAAATAAAAAAAATATTATACAAAGACCTAAAAGTGCTCTGGAGCACCCCAAGAACCAAGTTAAAGATTTGAAAAACAAAGAGGTAATGTCCACTCAGCTGAAAAAGCAAGAAACCAAAAGAATCCAAAAAATTGAAGATAGTGTAAGGGGCCTCTGGGCAACCTCAAGCATACCAACATCCGAATTATAGGGGTGCCAGAAAAAGAGAGCAAGACAATGAAAACCTATTTGAAGAAATAATGACTGAAAACTTCCCACACCTGGTGAAAGAAATTGACTTAGGAGTCCAAGAAGCACACCGAACCCCAATATATAGGAACCCTAAGAGGACCACACCAAGGCACATCATAATTAAAATGCCAAGAGCAAAAGACAAAGAGAGAATATTAAAAGCAGCAAGAGAAAAACAGTTACCTATAAGGGAGCACCCATAAGATTGTCAGCAGATTTCTCAACAGAAACTATGCAGGCCAAATGGGAGTGGCAAGAAATATTCAAAGTGATGAATAGCAAGAATCTATGACCAAGATTACTCTATCCAGCAAAGCTATCATTCAGAATTGAAGATCAGATAAAGTGCTTCTCAGATAAGAAAAAGCTAAAGGACTTCATCACCTCCAAACCAATATTATATGAAATGCTGAAAGATATTCTTTAAGAAGAGGAAGAAGAAAAAGGTAAAAATATAAATTATGAACAACAAATACACATCTATCAACAAATGAATCTAAAAATCAAGTGAATTAATAAGCTGATGAACAGGATAAACTGGTGAATGTAACAGAATCATGGACATAGAGAAGGAATGGACTGACAATTCTTGGGGAGAAAAGGGGTGTGGGAAGTGCAGCAAGAGACTGGACAAAAATCATGAAACTATGAGAGAGACAATGGAGGGGGGTGAGGGCGAAGGGTGGGATGGGTACCAGGTGGAGGGGAGCTATAGGGGGGAAAAAGGGAACAATGTAATTAATAAACTGAACTATAAAGATAAAAATGTGTGCACATTAAAAGGGTATTAATTAGAGGGAATAATTTAATATTGCTGTTTGCTCTTTCTCTGTAATAGAAGTATCAGAGACTAAAGAAAAACAGTAAAATGTATATGAAAACCTTCCTTCTGTCAGAGTCTGGGGCGCACCACGGGACCCAGAATCAAGTCCCCACTCACTCACAAGTGACTCAAAATCACATGAGACCCAGACCCAGCCGCACCCCTCCACATTGGGATAGATGCAGACCCGGCCAGTCCCCCCCTTGTCAAGCCACCCAGGGCAGGGTGTGTACTCAGGTCCCCTGGCCCAGCACCAGGATAGGGATGTGGACGAGGTCCCCCATCAAGTCCCACCGGTGGGAGACACAACATGAGATCCCTGTCAAGCCCCGCTGGGTAGGGGGCATGGCCTGACATCCCTGTCAAGCCCCACCAGGCAGAGGAGCACAGCTTCAGGTCCCCCTTTCTAGCACCGGGAGGGAGGTGCAGTCTCAGGCACCCCGTCAATCCCCACTGGCATGGGGGCACAGGCTCAGGTCCCCTGTGAAGCCCCGTTGGGTGTGGGACACAGGTCCCCTGTCAAGCCCAGCTAGGCAGGAGGGGCACAGCCTCAGGTCTCCTGGCCTGGTGCTGGTGTAGAGGGTATGGTCTGAGGTTCCCCAGCCTGGAGCTGGGGTGGGGGGAGCAGCCTGAGGTACCCTAGCCCAGCACCAGGGCGGGAAGCACACCTTGAGGTTCCCAGTCAAGCCCTGCTGGGTGTGGGGGGTGGCCTGTGGTCCCCTGTCAAAGCCTGCCCAGCAGGGGAAGCAGTCAGAGGTTCCCTAGCCCAGCACCAGGATGAGAAGTACACTTTGAGGTCCCCCATCAAGCCCTACTGGATGGAGGACATGGCCTAAGGTCCCCTGTCCTGGTGCCTGGGCCAGGGTCAAGGCCTGAGGTCTTCTGTCAAGCACCTCTGGATTGGGGTAGGGTGTAGGCCTCCCGACCTGCATACCGCAGCCATGCCCCCCGATGGCCTCCTGCCCAGCCGCGCCACCCTGCCCTTCCACTACTGATTGGCTGGTCGCATAGGGAAGGTATGGTAATTTGCATGTTTCTTTTTTATTAGATAGGATATTTAAAGATAATTAACTATTTAAACAAATAATAATGTAATGTCAGTTTTATAATATCTGTGTAAGTAAAATACATGCCAACAATAACAAAAAGATTGCCCGGGAAAAATGAAATTTTGTTGCAGTGAAGTTTCTAAAATATCCACTTAAAGATAGACTGTGACAAGTTAAAATCCTATATAATGAAGAGCTAATATGCAAATATTCATTACACCTTCATGCCATCATGCCAAAATGGCTCAGACACTCAATAGTAGGGAGAAAGGAATGGGAACCAAACAGGCTACGGACTGGGAGAGGAACAAGACACCTACTCCAAGGTCCCGGATGCCAACAGCTGTGCCTGCCTCTCTGGCCCAGGAGAGGGACAAGCTGCCTGCCTCGCAGTCCTGGGCACCAGTAGCTGCACCTGCACCTGTGTCCCAGGAGAGGGACAAGCCACATGCCCTGAAGTTCTGGGTGCCTGCGGCCAAGGCCAGCCTGAGTGAAGCTGACCCAGGTCCTGGGTGCCTATAACTGACTAGAGGGAGGGAAGCCTGGGTCCCAGGTGTGGGGCAAGGCAGAGTCAGTTAGGGGCAATCTGACCAGTAGGGGAGCACGTAGGGGTGATCAGGCTGGTAGGGGAGCAGTTAGGAGTGAACAGGAAGGCAGAGGTGGTTAGGGGTGATCAGGCAGGCAGGTAGAGGCAGTTAGGGGTGATTAGGCAGGCAGGCCAGTGAGCAGTTAGGAGCCAGTGGTCCTAGATTGCGAGAGGGATGTCCAACTGCTTACAGTCAGACATTTTTGACTGCCAACAGTCAGATATCCCTATAGGGGCCCCTGATTGGAGAGGGTGCAGGCTGGGCTGAGGGAACCCCCCCCTCCATGCAAGAATTTCATGCCCTGGGCCACTAGTATACATATAAGCCTAAGCCAGTGGTCAGCAAACTCATTAGTCAACAGAGCAGCAAAGTGTGGCTGTCAAGCCACAGTTTGCTGACCACTGGCCTAAGCTACTGACCCACCATTCGACCGGCTGACAGTCCAGTAGGTATGATGAGCACTGACCACCAGGGGGCAGACACTCAATGCAGAAGTTGCCAAGTTGTGATGACTTGGAAGCTACAGTTCTCAGGTGACATACCCAGAACCAGAGAGGAGGAGGCCCCATACCCGAGTGTGTCAACAGAGAACTGCCATCTCCCAATCCAGGACCTCTTGGGGCATGTGAGAGAGTGGGTTTTAGCCTGATCCCCACAGGCCAGGACAAGGGACCCCATTGTTATATGAGTCCATGCACCAGGCATCTAGTAAAAACATATAAACATAAAAATATGACTACTGAAAGATTAAGTTAGTAACTTTAAGAGAAAAATAAACAATCTCCCAAACTATAGATGTGTTTTTCTGATTATTTTCTATTATGAGAGCTCAAACTATTATGATTGTACTTTTTTCTATTTTGTTCATTTTTCTAAAGATAAGGATAGGATAAATGCTGTCTTCCAAATATTAATTTTAAAATAATCAGAATGATGACATTTCTTTTCTAAAATACTGGCATAACTCTAACTTATACATATATAAGTGTCTATATATATATATGTATATATAGGTTTGTATATATATACATTTATATATTTATATATGTATATGTATTTTGAGAGAGAGGAAAAAATCAGTTTGAAGACCATATAGTTTCATGTTCACTTTATTCAGCTTAGTATGTCTAGAAAAGTGCCTCCTAATGATTTTTCTCATTTTTTTAAGATTTTGGAAAAGTAGATAACTATGAGTAAGTCAACAATGCCTTTCATCACATTTGAATATAAGTAAACTCCCCTGTTTTACTCTTTTAGGCCTGAAAGGATATATAAGGAACATATGCATGTGTAATTAATTTTTGTGAAATCAAAACTTGCATGTTTCTCCATGTAGATTCCCTGATATGTAAGTCCGACCCTTAAAATTTAATCCATTATCTTATCAAATAAAGGAGCAATATGTAAATTGACGATACCTTCACTACACCCATCAGCCACGCCCACCAGCCAATCAGGAGCAAATAAACCCCAACCAAGATGGCGGGTGGCCAACCGCCAACCAAAGCAAGGTCATGGTTGCACTTTGGGTGGCTGGATCACAGTCCGGATCCGGCTGGGGGGCCCAGATCGCAGCCCCAGATAACGGCAGGGTGCGTGGCTGAGGGTCTGTATTGCAGACGCAGACCCAGCAGGAGATCCGGACCCCTGAACCGCCATCATGACTGTGCTTCTGGAGGCCGGGGATCCAGATCACAGCCTCAGACCCAGACCCAGCAGGGGAGGTTGGAAGTGGACAGCTTGGGTTGCTGAGGAGCCTGGATCAGGGCAGTAGAGACACAACCCACAAGAAACCTGTGGAAAGGTAGATAAACTATCATAACTTTATCCCCCTTTCCACAAGATGAGAAAACTGTCCCTGGATTACTTAGTGCTGTGGCCAAGACATTTCTACAAACACAGGGTAATGTTATGATCACTCCCAGGAAGGTCTGGTTAGAATACCGTCTCCAGGAAATAAGTTACTATGGCAAATCATCTAAGAGAGGAAACAAGCTTTTTTTTGTTTTATTCTGAACGTCAGAGAACATGCCACCCCAACATACACTGTGTTGTTATATTGATCTTGAGCTGCAGATGCTTGAAAAACAGCAAATTCATGCAGAGGATTTCACTCGTCTCCTGATCTCCCTAAAATCAGACCTCCCTAAAGGAGTTTAAATGTCACAGGTCTCCCTGATGGGGGAGAAGTGTCATCAGGCAGAGAAGACTGACTCCTGTCACAGGACAGGAGAGTAGAAGTTGACATCACACCCAAACTTTGTTACAAACAATTTTCCTCCACCCCATTCATCTTTCCTAAATATCATTTACTCTCCTCTAAGAGACCTATATCTTCCATCCCCTTTCCCTAGAAAGAAGGTATTTAAATCCGCATTCTAAGCTATCTTGGGGAGTTACTCATTTTTCCCTGGGATCTCTCACATATACACAAGGTACACATGTTAATGAAGTTTTGTTTTTCTCTTGCTGATCTTTCATTACAAGGGCCTCCACTAAGAACTCAGAAAGGTAGAGGAAAGCTATTTTTCCTCCTCCATAATTCTATCTTGGGAAATCAAGTCCCCAGCTGAACAATGAGGTTGGCTCAAGTACCAAACAGTCCCAGCTGATGGGAGGGCAGCTTCTAGGGAGAAATCAATGATACTGGCCTCAAAGTGGGACGGAGGGCACATACATGGTTACTGGTGGGAGTTTAAAGTGGTTCAACATTTTTGGAGGATGATTTGGCAAATTCGATAGAAATGTTCAAAGGGCATCCAAGAGTCTTCTTCTAGGAATCACATTTGCTGAGATAAAGCACAAATGCCTAAGCCTTGCCCAGAACCCAGGATGCTACTGCAGGCTCCCCTTCCACAACAGGAAAACCTGAGAACAACCTGCATTTTTAGGACAAGGTGGCATCTATACTAATAAAAGGGTAATATGCTAATTAGACTGAACATCTTTGGACAACCTTCCAGATGTCCTTCTGGACATCTTTCCAGACAAAGCCATGTTGGCAGGGCCAAGGCAGAGGATATTAGAGGCAATCAGGCAGGCATTGGAGAGCAGTTAGGGGGACCAGGCCAGCAGGGGAGAGCAGTTAGGGGGATCAGGCTGGCAGGCAGGTGAGTGGTTAGGAGCCAGAGGTCCCAGATTGGAGAGTGTAGGCCAAGCTGTGGTGACCCCCTTCCCATGCATGAATTTTGTGCACCGGGCCTCTAGTTTTATATAATAAAAGCCTAATATGCTAAGTGTACGGTCAAGTCAGCCATTCAATCAATTATAGAGTAATATGCTAATGATATGTTAAGTCCAATCAACTGCTCACTGACTACCAAGGGCCAGATGCTCTGACCAGTAGGCTAGTTTGCTTCTGGGGTCTGGCTGATCTCGACTGAACGAGGTAGGCCAGACATGCCCTGGAACCTTCCCACGATCCTCCCTGGCTGACCACCCTCCTGTGTACCTCTCCGGCTCTGATTATGCACCAGAGGGGTCCCTCAGCCTGCCTGTGCCCTCTCGCAATCCTGGGTGTTGGACCTCCCACCCCAAGTACAAGAATTTTGTGCACCTGGCCTCTAGTTTTTATATAATCAGAGATGACCTCATCTTCATTTCTTCCTAATTACTCTATTAATTGTTTTTAATATTATATTTAGAATAAAATGTGCTTATGGTAGTATATTTGGGGGCAATTTGAATTTGAAATTAATTTTAAGAAATTGATTGTCATAAATTTTCAAGACTATTTTACTACATTCACATAATAGCCTTAATTAAATAAAAGGAACCAGGAGGCATAACCAATTTAAAAGCAACAAGATCAATAAAGACTGATGGGCTTGTTTCATTTAACAAAATGAGATTTCATGCACAATGGACCCATTAATTCATTTCCTATAGAAAGCCTCTGGTATATTGAAGACTATAAAAGCATTATCTTTTTATCACATATGTATAAATATAGTCTACCTACAAATCAATGCTTTAAGAACTCAGTATATATTTTCTATTGTATGTTGTAAATACATAAATACTAGAGGCTCAGTGCACAAAATTCTTGCACTCGGGGTGGGGGGATCCCTCAGCAGACTGCACGCTTTCACAGTCCTGGAGCCCCATGATTGAATGCCCTGCAGAAGGAGGCCTTGCCCACCCACTGCAGCACTGCCAGCCAGGTAGCCTGGGTCTCCCTCTGTGGGATGATTAATCAGGTGGCTCTGCAATTGATTGCCCTACAGAGAGAAGACTCACCCACCCACCACAACCTACCAGTCTTTGAGACAATGGCAAGGGCCCCAATCAATTTTATCACACTCACCTTGGCTGGCCAGGTGCCAGTGCATGTCATAGTGTGGTCATTGGGACAGTCATTCTGCTGTTCGACCATTTGGTCAATTTGCATATTATACTTTTATTATTATAGATTTTTAAAATGTTAATAGTTTGTTTACATTCTCAGTTTTCAGCAACCCTGTAAAATAACACAATATATAAAAATAATAATAATGAAAAACTATATGGATTATTGAAAACAAAAATTATTATCATAAAACAGTTCTACAAAAGAATCTGTATACTGATGACACATACTCCAATCAGCCCATGGCAGACAAAAATAACAATACACTGATGATTCTAAAATGATTAAACAGTATTACCCCAACTCCTGCAGGACAGGTGAGATAGAAATTTAAAATACTGCCTAGGAAATTATCAGAGCACTAAACATATTTCTTAGTAATACATATTCATTAACTATTCCAAGGAGAAGCCCAAAGAATTTTAATTATCTATTTATTCTCACATTGTCAAAAGAATGATAAATGGGCAGAAATAATATAGCAGCACAGGGAATGCAAACCCAGAGCACATAGGTTAAAAATAAAATACACAATGAGAAAAATGAAAATCTATAATCTGAACCTTACTTCTACTCTTCCCAATGCTCCTCCCTCCTTCCTTTCCATTTATTATTTAAAATATGTACTAAATATACTCCCAGCTAAGACTTGGAATAAAATAATGAACAAGAAGGCATGATCATCTATATGGAGAGTGTATTCATTCTATTGGTACAAAGAAAAATCAAAGGATAGGTATACAATCTTAATAAGTTCTGTGACCAAACTATTATAAAGTAACTAGAGGCCTGATGCACAAAATTTGAACACTGGGTTGAAGGGGTCCCCTCAGCCTGGCCTGCATAATTTTGCAGTCCAGGAGCCCTCAGGGGATGTCCATCTGCCAGCTTAGGCCCATTTTCCACAGAGATCAGGTCTAAGCCAACAGTTAGACATCCCTCTCATATTCTGGAACCCCTTGCTTCTTATTGCCAACCTGCTTGCTGCTCCTTACTGCTGGACTCCTGCTTCTTAGTGCTGCTGTGTGGAGGCAGGAGATGTTCTCACCACTGCCACTGCACTTGCAGCCATGAGCTCAGCTTCTGGCTGAGCAGTGCTCCCTCTGTAGGAGCACGGTGACCAACAGGGGGCAGCTCCTGCATTGAGTGTCTGCCCCTGGTGGTCATTGCACATCATAGCGACTGGTTATTCTGGTCATTCCACCATAACAGTTGCTTAGGCTTTTATTATATAGATAAGAAAACATGTAGGGAGCTTAATTTAGACTAGAGCATACACCGTGAATAAAAACTAGACAAAGATGAGAGTTAAATAACCTGGTAAATAGTAGAAATGATATTCCAGAGAAAAAAGTAGTATGAGCAAAGGCTTAAATTTGAGGGGTACATCTGTTAATATGATACAGTCTTTAAATACATAAGAGTATCAAAACTACTTAAAATTTTAGCCTGAACATGCATCTATTTTATAAACATGTTGCTGTCATGTTTAATAAGTGTATGATAACATCCTATTTAATAAAAGGCTAACATGCAAATTGTCCCCTAGGGAGTTTGACAGATCAGGAGTTTGACCGCCCACTATAACATAAGCTGACCACCAGGGGGTGGCGTGAAATGAAGGAAGGCCCCATCCAGCAACTGGTATCCAGGGGAAGGAAGGCCCTCGCTGGCCAGCAGCGGGAAGGCCCCAATCATGCCTGATTGCTGGCCAGGCCTAAGGACCCTACCCATGCAGGAATTCCATGCATTGGGCTTCTAGTTAATAATAATTATGGTAGTAGTTCACATTGAGTTATTAATGTGCCCAGAATTGTTTTATGTGCTTTATTTCATACTTTTAACTTAAGTTTGAGTATCACTTCATTTTTTAGATGCAATTTAAACACTGTTATCTTAAAAAGATTACATCTTTGCCAGATATTTTACAAGTTTATTCTCAGAGTTAACTGATTTTAGGCTGCCGCTATAATTACATGATTTCATTGAATACTGAGTGTACATAAAGTACAACTTGAAAATTAAAGGAGGAACCACTCCTCCCACAAACAGAAGGAATAAAAGAAAAAATAAAGGCACATTAAAAATATAAAATTAGTAGCATCAATATGTGAATATTAAAAATATTAAGTAAATTGTAAATGGAGAGGCTGAGTTATTTTATAAAAAGAGAAATATATTTTAAAAAATTAAGGAGGTTTAATGACATTAGATTGAAACCACTCTTGGTTTACCGAACAAATGAAATTAAGAAAACCTCAACCTCAAAACATAATAGTTTCATATAAAAATAAAATAGTTTCATGTAAAAAGAAAAAAAAAAGAAATTAGAGTTTCCACCAATGAAGACCAGACCATTATTAAGAAACTAGAGGCCTGGTGCACTAAATTTGTGCATGGAGGTGGGGGTGTCCCTCAGCCTAGTCTGCACCCTCTCCAATCTGGGAACCCTTAAGAAATGTCTGACTACCAATGTAAGCCTGATCCCAGTAAGATCAGGCCTAAATGGGAAGTCTGACATCCTTCTCACAATCCAGGACTGCTGGCTCCCAACTGCTCACCTGCCTGCCTCCCTGATTGCCACTAATGGCTTCTGCCTGCCAGACTGATCACCCCCTAACCACTACCCTACAGCCTAATTGATTTTTAACTGCTCCCCTGCCAGCCTGTTTGCCCCCAACTTCCTTCTCTGCCAGCCTAGTCACCCCCAACTGCCCTCCCTTGCAGACCTGGTCCCTCCCTATTGCCCTCCTTTGCTGACCTGATCACCCAAAACTGTCCTCCCTTGCAGATCTTGTCCCTCCCAATGGCCCTCTCATGCCGGCCTTCTTGTGGTGGCCATCTTGTGTCCACATGGGGACAGGATTGTTGACCACATGGGGCAGTCCTCTTGTGTGTTGGAGTGATGGTCAATCTGTGTGTTACTCTTTTATTAGATAGGTTAGAGGCCTGGTGCATGGGTAGGGGCCAGCTGGTTTGCCCCAAAGAGTGTCCCAGATCAGGCTTGGGGTTCCACTGGGGCATGGGGCAGCCTGAGCGAGGAACCTATGGTGGTTTGCAGTCTGGCCACACACCCCAGCTTCCCAAGTGGAGGTCCTGGGTTCTGGGGTTAATTTATGTTCTACAATTGAAACTTTGTAGCCTGGAGTGGAGCCAAGCCTTCTGCTCACTCTGTGGAGACAGCCATTTCTGTTTGGGTTTATTTAAATTCTATAATTGAAACTTTGTAGCCTAGAGAGGAGGCCTAGGTGCTAGGGCTACAGGAGCTTGGCTTCCTCCATCATCTGGGCAACCTTAGCCTCTGCTCTCTCCAGCACCATGACTACCACCATTTTTGTTGGGATTATGTATCTTCTATAATTGAAACTTTGTAGCATTGAGTGGAGGCGTAGGCCAGCAAGGGCAAGCGGAAAGCTTGGCTTTCTCCATCGCTGGGGAAACCCAAGCCTCTCTCCTCCTCAGTGGCCGCAGCCATCTTGGTTGGGGTTTATTTGCTTCTGATTGCCTTGCGGGCATGGCTTATGGGTGTATCAGAGGTATGGTCAATTTGCATATTCCTCTTTTATTAGATAAGAATCAGATGACATTAAGTTTTCAACTGCAATTCTGGGTGAAGCACAAAAAGTTGTTATTTTTTTAAGTAATAACTCATAAGTACTTTTAAATTATATATAAGCATATTGGCATTCAATGTAATAAACAATAGAAAAGGTCTGAAACACAAGACCCCCAGGACATATGCTCGAAACAGACTTAGAAAAAAAATTTGAATTAAGAATGTGAATATGGAATAGAAACTGGTTTGGCTCAGTGGATAGAGCATTAGCTTGCAGACTGAAAAGTCCCAGGTTCAATTCCAGTCAAGGGCATGTACCTTGGTTGTGGGCACATCCCCAGTAGGGGATGTGTAGGAAGGAGGTGGTTCATCAATGTTTCTCTTTCATAGATGTTTCTAACTATCTCCCTTCCTCTCTGTAAAAAGTCAATTAAATATATATTTTTTTTAAAAAAGAAGTTGAATATGGAAAGAAACAAATCTAGAAAATTAAGTAGGAGATACGTAAAGCAAGGTTGATCAGATAAATTTTAAAATTTATTGTCTTAAAAAACAATACCAAAAATTGTAAAAAAAGAAAGAAAGAAAGAAAGAAAAGAAGGAAGAAAGAAAAGTACAATATAAAGGAGAAATATAGCCATAATCTGAGAAATTAAATTCTGTATGATATCAAAAATATGAGGTTGTGTTGGTGGAATAGGTATGGTATAGATATAGCAAAGGAAGGCAGGGGTTCTGCAGTAATTCAGAGATGAATGTGCTTGCATTAGTCATGTGACCCAAGGTAGGCTCACTGAGGATTCAGTAAGTATAAGCGATAAATCTAGCCCATACTCAGTTCTAACTCATAGGTGCTTTGGGAATGTTATACTTATTCAATGACCCAAATAACCAAGGTGCTTTTCTTTTGTGTGTCTTTGTGTTTGTTTGTTTTATGTGGTTTGTTTGTTGTTCTTGTTTTTGTATGTAAAATCTCTTAATTTTCACATCTGGCCAGCATATATATTTTATTAATGCTGAACAGACCAAGTAAAAATAGTTGTGGGCTAGATCCAACAGATTTAAGGTATTACACTATTAGAAGATTGCTTCTAAGCTCTATCCATTACATTGAACAAGAATGGAAGGATGCACTCAAAAAGCACTATTATTCCCTTTCCATACTTGCTCAAATGCACTCAGCAGGCTTGAACTAGTATTTCCTCTACACTTGAATAAAATCTGAGAACTGCAGGCTAATTTCATTCTGTCATTCACCAATAATAAAAGCACTAAAGTCACTTTAGTCTCTAGAAAAATACAGTCCTGCAAAAATAGTCAACACTTTACATTTTGTGTAAAGTTTCTATTTTTTTTTCCTCTCTTCATTTTGGCTTACTTGTTTAAACTGCCTTTAAAATATCCATATGATAGAATGTTTGCAAAATTTGCCACAATATTCTCCTTCTTTGTTTTCATACCACTCCCAGGCCTTAGGCTTAGCTGTGCGATCTGCGTTGGGCAACAGGAGAGTTATGATTATGCACACAGATACTTAAAAGTATATGTATATTGATGCTTACCCTTGCTTGTTGCTTTTGGGAACACTGTGACATGAACTTGTCAGAAATATTATACTGAAAAATGAGAAAAATGTGACCTACTCATCTTACTTATTTTGGCCAACTGCCAACCATGTGACTAGCCATTCTAGATTATCTCAGTCAATCTCTCAGCTACTTGTGTGATATTATCTCACACAAGGACAATCATCAAAGTCACACTTTAAATCATGAGAAATAAATGTTCAGTGTTCTAACCTGCTCATTTTTAGCATGATTCAGTACACAGAAAGAGCTTACTGATATACTCCAGAATTAAGATTACAGCCTGAAGTGCAAATATATACACAAAGATTCTTTGACAAATGTGGATGTCATACTCCTTCCCTTCTTCTTGCTTTGGTAGGCCTCCTGACAGATTCCTCCTACTATAACTTTGATACTGGAAAGTGTGTCTCTGTGCATTGACTATCGAATACCTCCATCTGAATTGCCATTTTATTAATTTTTCTGCATCTGAAAGCCCATATCCATCTTTTTTCTGCCGATTTATGTTGCTTCTGGCATAGAGTTCTTGATAAGAATCTTTAAAAAATAATATTTAATAATTAGTTCAACTGGCCCCTGGGAAACATGCACATTGGACCAAGCATGTGGAGGTGTGCCATTACTTCCCAAACATGAACCAAGACAGGCTGACTCAGACCATCGTAGCCCACTTGAGAGGATCTTTTCACAATTGACAATTTAAACCAATGTAATTGTCCTAAAATTACAGGGGACACACAGACTCTCTCTCAGTAGTTTCTTGAAAGACTTTCTGTAATGATAAAGGGAAAGAACTATGCTACTCAAGATGGGAAAATGAAATACAGGTTAAACTAAATCCTGTCTCAATTTTTACTGTTGTCCTCTCTTGTTTAACCTCATTTTTAGGTGAAGGTAAGAACTGCTAAGGCTTATTTGGCTCAGGGGGTAGAATATTGGACTGGGGACTGGAAGGTCCCATGTTCAGTTCTAGTCAAGGGCACATGCTTGGGTTGTAGGCTTGAGTTATGCAGGAGCTGGTCAATGATTCTCTCATTATTGATGTTTCTATTTCACTCTCAATTCCTCTCTGACATCAATAATATATATTGATTAAACCTTTGCCAGATATTTTACCAGTTTATTCTCAGGGTTAACTGATTTTAGGCTGCCACTAAAATTATGACTGGAATCAAACATGGGACCCTTGAGTCCGCAGGCCGGCACTCTATCCACTGAGCCAAACTGGCCAGGGCAACTTATTAATTTTCTTGTCATTATACCACCAGTCTCCATATTATAGAATGTACTAACCACAGAAGGCATTCAGTATAGACACTTTCTAAAACCACTATTTGGCCGAGGTACTCCAAGAAACATTGTATTTAACTACAAAATATTTGAAAAACATTGTTTGCAATTACTCAATAAAGTAATAACTATGAATGCTGGGATTTTAAGTAAACTGAATTGGGAACAATAAAGATACATTTTATTTTGTGAGTTCTTTGATTCAAAGTGGTAGGCATAATGTAATCTTATTTAGCAGGTAGTTACAGCTGTTAGTGTGAAAATAGTAGTCTGCCTATATAGATGAATTTTTATTTGTAAATTCATTTAACTCTTACTTATTTTAGGTTGCTCCTGATATACATGAAAAAATATACTTTAGATGGATAAATACATCAAAGCTAATGCAACAAACTGCATACACAGGAATAATTAAATTTAAACCAGTAAAGTGCTATAGCTGATAAATCAATGCAGGAAAAGCACAATTCATGTGGTCAACAGAGTCAAAAAGTACAAAAAGCTATTATAGTAACAACGTGGAACAATTACCCTGTCACATCCCTACAAGAGCAGCAGACTGGTCACAAGAAAGGGCTTTAAAAAACTTCTGCTTAGACTTATAGATACAGAAAACAGACTGACTGCTGTCATAGGGGAGGGGATTTGGGTAGGTGGGTGAGTGAAGAGATTAAGCAAAGAATAAACAGATCTGAGTATAACCATAGGCAAATACTAGTATATCATAAGGCAATAATCAAATAACTTATCATCCAAGTCAGGATAACTCTTGAGAGTGAAAAAGGGGACATTATGAATAATGAACCAGTGCTGCATTGAAAAAACAGGATGGTAATCATGATTATGAATACCTATTGGTGTTCCTAATAGGTAGAGCATATCTGAAAATAATACCCGAAAGTTGTCTGGAATAGAAATGCAAATAGGGAGACACAAAGAAAGAGTAATAACTGAAGAAGAAGTTGTATTTATTTGTTTTATAATTTTTTTTTAGAAATTAGTTATAAAGTTTTTTTTTCATGTTCTCTAAAATGTATGAATAAAGTGTTTACCACTGATAATAAGGGGAATTTTATTATCCCAAAGAAAAAGTGAAATTGGTCAAAATTGATCAACATTCTGGAGGACCTCTATGAATTTGATCCTTAGGGAAATTCTCCATTTCTGCAACATAAAAGACCATCATTTCCAAAAAATTCAAAATATTTTATAATAGAAGGTAGAGCAAAAGTATGTTTACATTTGTAAATCCTATCTAATAAAAGAGTAACATGCAAATGTGACCATACCTTGGCTCCTGATTAGCTATGCTACCAGCCAATCAGGAGTGGGGGGTGTGACTGGGGGCGTGGCCACAGCTTGCCTCGAAGCCAGTGAACACTTCTGTTCACAAGTGCTTCACCAGTGGGAAACACTTCCCTTTACAACAGCGCAGGCGGGGAACGCAGGCAGGCAGGGAACGCAGCGCTTCACACCAGCGCCAGCTGGGAACGCTTTGCTTCACATTAGCAGGGGCAGGGAATGAAGCAGGGACCACGCCTCTGCACAGGGTGTTTTCAAGGGCCTAGCGAGCCAGCGGGAGAGGCTCGGTCCTTGGTCCATGGTGTGGTGAGGGCTGGGCCAGGATACCACCATACTTTCAAAGAAAGTTGTGTCCCACTGATGAGTATCTTTAAAAAAGAAGTAAATATTCAGCCATTGTCACACCTTGAAAAGTTAAGGTAATTCCTTAAAATCACCTAATATCCACTGTACATTCAAATGTCTTTGTTTCAAAGATGCCTTTTACCTTTGGTTTGCCCCCTCTGGAGGCTACCCAAGGTCCTATTTCATCTCTGATGTTGGGCTGCTTCCCCCGACCATAAGTTCACAACACACTTCCAGCCAGAGTTAAAGGGGGCTACTTCTGTTTTGAAGGCATCGCCATATCCAGTGCCTGCCAGGCCCCTGTGAAAGCACTACTCCTTAGGTCCTTGGTGCTGGGAGCTGAAGCAGAGAGGCTGTGAGGCCCAGCTCACCAAGGATGCTGGCCCCCGCATCACTCCCTCCCAGCCTTCCCTATGCATACCTGCTCCCGGAGAGCAAGACATGGTCATGGCAGCTGGATGGGAGGCCAGCGGGGGACGTGGCCACGGCATGAGGGAAGGGAGGCCTACACCCTCCCACAATCCAGAGGGGCTTGACAGGGAACCTCAAGGTGTGCTTACCGCCCTGGTGCTGGGCTAGGGTACCTCAGGCTGCTCCCCCCACCCCAGCTCCAGGCTGGGGGACCTCAGGCCATGCCTCCCACCTGGTGCAGCTTGACAGGGGAATACAGGCCACATTTCCAACCTGGCAGGGCTTGACAGGGGACCTCAAGGTGCGCTTCCCATCCTGTTGCTAGGTTAGGGGACCTCAGACTGTTCTCTCCACCTGGCAGGGCTTGACAGGGTAACTCAGGCTGCGCCTCCACCTGGCAGGGCTTGACCGGGGACCTCAAGCTGCACCCCCACCCTGGCACCAGGCTGGGGGACCTCAGACCATACCCTCTGCCCCAGCACCAGGCCAGGGGTCCTGAGGCTGTGCCCCTCCTGCCTGGCTGGGCTTGACAGGGGACCTCAGGCTGTGCCCCCCACCCAGCGGGGCTTCACAGGGGACCTGAGCCTGTGCCCCTGTGCCAGTGAGGATTGACGGGGGACCTGAGGCTGCGCCTCCCTCCCGGTGCTGGGCTGGGGGACTTGAGGCTGTGCTCCTATACCTGGTGGGATTTGACAGGAGACCTCAGGCCATGCCCCCTACCGAGCGGGGCTTGACGGGATCTCAGGTTGTGTCTCCCACCTGGTGGGACTTGATGGGGAACCTCAGGCCACGCCCCCCATCCTGGTGCTGGGCCAGGGGACCTGAAGATACACCCTGCCCTGGGTGGCTTGACAAGAATGGGACTGGCGGGGTCTGGATCTAGCTCAATGCCATGGTGGGAGGGTGCGGCTGGGTCTGGGTCTCACATGATTTTGAGGCACATGTGAGTGAGTGGGGACTTGACTCTGGGCCCCGTGGTGCGCCCCAGACTCTGACAGGAGGAAGGTTTTCATATACATTTTACTAATTTTCTTTAGTCTCTGATACTTCTATTATAGAGAAAGAGCAAATAGCAATGTTAAATTATTTTCTCTAATACCCCTTTAATGTGCACAAATTTTGTGCACCAGGCCACTAGTAAATAAATAATAATACAAGAATAAACTGTTTCATGAACTCAACAACTGTAAACCTACTTTTGCCCAACCCTGTTTTATCAAATACCTGCTTGAAGAAAGCCGTGAAAAATTATATCAGAATATTCAACTTGTAGTAAGATTTGTCTACAGTGTCAAAAAACCATTCTTCTTTCTCACATTATGTTTAAATGTACACCAATCTGAACCTCAGTTACATAATTGTAAGTAAAGACACATCAAGTAACCATAAAATACTCCATTGTTTTCAAAATTTAAATTAGACTTTTGCTTTCAGCTCTAAAATGAAAAGTCATCATTTCCATTCTTATAAGTAAAAGCTAAACAAAATTTCAACCAATGGCTTTCCTTGGACACATCAGAGACCTAAGGCCACAGATCAATCCAGAGAATTATGGCTGGGCTCAATTTATCTGGCGCAGAAGCCATGAGTAGGAACTCCTAGATGGTAATTTTGACAAATTATCGAAGATGGACAAGCACTAGCAGGAGTAGGAAACTCCTGGGGCCACTCCCAGTGATTGAACCAATACTCCATCTCCATAGGTTTTACCTTGAGGAACTGTAACAGGTTTTCACAGAAAAGAGCTGAGAAGGATTGATCACCATAGGGTTCTGACAGGGGAGAGGAATAGCAATCTTATGAAGCAGGACCAGATCACATCCTATATAATAAAAAAGTAATATGCTAATGTGATTGTACCTTCACTACACTACCAGCTAATCAGGAGCAGGGCGTGGGGCCACATGCCGCACGGCCCTGTCCCTCACACTTTCGCTGCTGCTCCTCGGGGCACTGTGGGCCGGGACCACCAGTGCGCAGCGTCTGCTCCCCAGGTCGCTCCACAGTGGAACAGGTGGCGCAAGGTGCAGCAGTGCAAGGGGCGAGGCTGTGGCACAAAGGAGCGGGGTAGTGGCTCGAGGGGTGGGGGGCCTTTCTGGCCCTGGAGTTAGGCCACATGCCCTGTGGTCTTGGGTGCCTGTGCCTGGGGACAGTCTGAGTGAAGCTGGCCCAGGTCCTTGGTGCCTATAGCTGGCCAGAGGGAGGAAGCCAGGGTCCCAGGTGTGGGGCAAGGCAGAGGCAGATAGGGACAATCAGGCCATCAGCGGAACACTTAGGGGTGATCAGGAAGGCAGACAGAGGTGGTTAGGGGTGATCAGTCAGGCAGGCCAGTGAGCAGTTAGGAGCCAGTATTCCTAGATTGTGAGAGGGATGTCTGACTGCCAACAGTCAGACATCTCTGAAGGGGTCCCTGATTGAAGACGGTACAGGTTGTGTTGAGGGAACACCCTCTCCGTGCATGAATTTTGTGTACTGGGCCACTAGTTTCATATAAAAAGGCCTCTTCTCCATAGGTGAGAGCTTTATCAGAACCCCTATTTTACCTGGGTGAAGGGCAATCGACTTTCTGCATCTCTTAACTGGAGGGATTGGGGGAGCTAAGAAAGTCATGTAAAGGTCACATGTTAGTCCCCTGAAAGAATTAAATTTAATTAGACCATTATAGATAGCTTCCCCTCCTCTACAGTATACTATCAAACCCACAGGGCTCTAGAATAATAGCAGTGAATTCCAGCTAAAATAACTTAACGAAGCATAATTGTTTAGAAAAAGTACTTAGGAAAACCAAAAATCAACAGGGAAGACCAATGAAAATGAAAAATATACTTGGGGAATTTGAAACCTTTAGTATATATAATTATAGGGAACATTAAACAAGATCAAATTCTAGCCAGATTAACATAAAACTTTGCAGTATAGGCCAATTTATTCCACTTCCTCTTATCCAACAACATTATCCCAGGTTTCAATAAAGCATTTTAAGGTATGCTAAAGGACAAGTAAAATACAGTCTGAAAAAACAAAGCCAGCTCATATGACATGAATGTTGGTGTGTCAGAGTGAATTTAAAATAACTCTGGTTAATATGTTAACAGTTTAAATGGTACACAGCATTCAAGATCAAATCTTCAATGTAAGAAGAAAAATGAGAATTCTAAGAAATTTAAAGGAAATGCTAGAAATAAAACAAATAGTAAAAGAAAGTAAAGAATGCTTTTGATAAACTCATTATTTGACTGTTAACTGATAAGTAAAGAATCAGTGAGTCTGAGTATAGGCTGATAGATACATTCCAAACTGAAATTTAAAGAGAAAAAAGAAAGGTGGGAAAGAAAAGACAAAGAATGACTGCTGGAGGCTAAGACCAATAACCAGTTAACATATAAATAGGAGAAGTCCTTTAGAAGACTGATAGACTTTGATATTCAGCAGGGCTAAAAATCATAATATTCTCCTGCTTTTTGATGGAATGGTTGAAGGCATCTCCTAACCTGATAATCCTTTTACTGTTATACAAACTTTATCATTGATATGCCTGTTTGCTCTGCTAAAGAGCAAATGTGTATTCAAGTAAATAAAAGCAAAGGGGAAGGAGAAGTAAGAGAGCTTCTCCACTAGAGAGTAAGGTCTCTGCCTGGCTCCCCACGACTTCTAAATTTATATTTCTTGTCTAGTATATCCATTTTTCCACAGCCTCTTCTCCAGACTTGAACCCTAGCTGCAAATGGATGTGGCGTTCACATCTGACGTCCAAATATAGGGACCTGGGGAAGAACATTTGCCAGAGTGAAAAATGCAGAAAGTTCACCAGAAAGGTGGGAAGTACACTGGAAAAGTGGGAAGAAATCACTGTGTACAAAGCCCAAACCAAGCTTCAGAAGTTGTGAGCCATAAGTGGGTGGGAACATTTTTTATTTCAAGGCAGGTTACAATAGGGAAGAATTCAAGTAAAAGGCAAAGACATCATTGTAAAATTTTAGCTTGTATGCTCAAGGATAAAGAAATTAAAATGTCAAAAGGTACTCTCTTAAATTAGGCTCAAGGAAAACGCATGCCCTTGTCATCTTTAACAAGCTAGGTTCTTGTTCAAACTGCATTAAGCCTAAGTCATATGGAGGATCAAAAGTTTGTAATACTTAAGTCTCTGGATCCTCTGCCTCCAGTATGGAAAGTCCCAAAAGTTAGAACAAAAGGGGCTATCAGTCCTCTCACAAAAGAATTCTTTGGTGTTTTGTCTGAAAATCACTATATGATGCCTTGGGAGAGGCAGATTTTAGCTAAAATAACTTTAAAGGCCAGTCAATGCTGTGGAGTGCAGAATAGGAAAAGATCCATGAAAAGAATTCTGATTTATTAAGTACTAGAGGCCTGTTGCATGAAATTCATGTATGAGGGTGTGTGTCCTTCAGCCCAACCTGCACCCTCTTCAATATGGGACCCCTTGAGGGATGTCCAACTGCCTGATCTCGGTAGGATCAGGCCTAAACAGGCAGTCGGACATTCCTCTCACAATCCAGGATTGCTGACTCCCAACTGCTCGCCTGCCTGCCTTTCTGATTGCACTAACCACTTCTGCCTGCTAGTCTGATCAACCCCTAAACAATCCCCTGCCATCCTGATTGATGCCTAACTTCTCCCCAGTCAGCGTGTTTGCCCCTAACTTTCTTCCCCTGTTGGCCTGGTCACACCTAATTACCCTCCCCTATGGGTCTGGTCCCCCCCAACTGCTCTCCCCTGTAGGCCTGGGTTCCCCTCAACTGACCTTCCCTGCAGTCCCGGTTGCCCCCAACTTCCCTCCTCTGTGGGCCTGATCACCCCCAACTGCCCTCCCCTGCAGGCTTGCTTGATTGTCCCCAACTGCCCTCCCTTGCAGATCTGGTCACTCCCAATTGCCCTCCCCTGCTGGCCATATTGTGATGGCCATCTTTTCTTCACATGGGGGCATGATCTTGACCAAATGGGGGAAGCCATCTTGTGTGTTGGAGTGATGGTCAATCTGCAAATTACTCTTTCATTAGATAGAATAGAGGCCTGGCGCATGGGTGGGAGCCAGCTGGTTGGCTCTGGCATCCTGGATCAGGGTGGGGGTTCCCTTGGGGTATGGGGCAGACTGAGAGAAGGGCCTGTGGTGGTTTGCAGGCCGGCCACCCTCTCCCCCCACCCCCCACTGACCCAAGTGGAGACCCTTGTATCTGAGATTTACTAATCTTCTAGAATTGAAACTTTGTAGCCTGGAGCACAGCCAAGCCTCCTGCTTCCTCCATGGCCACAGCCATTTCTCTTGGGATTTATTTATCTTCTATAATTGAAACTTTGTAGCCTTAAGTGGAGGCCAAGGCAGGTCAGGGCAGGTGGAAAGCTTGGCTTCTTCCATCACTGGTGGCAACCTAGCCTCCTGCTCTCTGCAGCTCCATGGCTGCCACCATTTTTGGTGGAATTTATTTATCTTCTATAATTGAAACTTTGTAGCATTGAGTGGAGGCCTGGACCGGCCAGAGTATGTGGAAAGTTTGGCTTCCTCCATCGCCAGGGAAACCCAAGCTTCCCTCCTGCTCTCTCTGTGGCTGCAGCCATCTTGGTTGGGGGTTAATTTGCATACTTGCTCCTGATTGGCTGGTGGATATGGCTGGTGGGTTTAGGGAAGGTATGGTCAATTTGCACATTACTCTTTTATTAGATAAGATTGTCTATATGTTATAGATGCTTATCTGTTGATTATTGTTTTATCTGTCTATTATTTATTATTAGTCTATAAAGCATGCTTTTGACTTAAGAAGTAAAGAAACCTAGGTGGCCAGGCCATTTACTGAATTTCTCCAGAGCAAACAGGATGTGGGAGTGGGGAGACACATGGCTGATGGTAAAGGGAGGTAGAGATAACAACAACAACAATAAGACCCCAGCCCATTAATCCCTAGGTCTTTTGGTGATCCTGTAAAATGGATGCTCATTCTTGAGAGTGCTATTAAAAGTCTCCTTTTCATCATGTTTTCTATTTCCCAGTCTGTCATTTGAAATTTGGATAGATGAGACGGTTCTCAGAATTTAGGGATACATTGGAATTTCTGTATCCATGAAGAGAAAAAAGCTGGCTTAAGAGAAGTCATGCCCTGCCCACTTTTGTGTCCTCTTAAAACTGAGCCTCACCTCTTTATGGACACTATAGAATAAACCCGATACTTGTGGCAAAAATGACACAAGGAAAATATACAGCGTGGCTTTAGGCAACAAAATTAGTGTTTCCATAATAATCGGTAGTTTTTTGGATAATAATAGACCACATTCAAAGGTCAACATTTAAGCCACTGAAAGCCAGAAATTATTTCTGTTACAGAATTTGCCCAAGTAAATGCCTTAGATGGTGATAATTGGCTTTGGAACCTCAAAATTGTTAAAACATAAACAAATAGATGTAATTAAAATGGAGAACTTGTGGTGGAACTTATCAGTGATAATTATAGGTATATTGATGGGGAAGAGGGAGTCTGGCAGCACTTTGTTGGAAGAGGGGTCCAGCCTCATTTCTAGCAGCAGTAACCTTAGATGCTATCTCTGAGGAAGAATGTGGCAGTTAAATTGGAGCAGAGCAACCTGGTGGCCTGCTTCTCTCCCACCCTTACATTTTTACAAACATACTTTTCCAAAGCCCTTGGTAACTTAAGACTTTAGAGTTTGCTAAATTAAATAATAATAAAAATTATTAAATATCCAGGTATTTTAAGATGACAAAATACTGAAATGTCATTGAGTTTGCCTCAAATGAAAAATCTAAAGGATATATTTGAATTTATTAATTTAAATATATTTTATATTTTATTTGAAATATATCCTTAAAAATGTGAAGGTATTACTAATCTAAGAAATTCTAAATATTTAACTTGCCACCTAAAATTTAAAGCTTATAAAAGTTTAAAGTTCAAATTAAGTTGGAAGAAATTATATGGTTGTGATAACCAAATACATACAGTTTAGAAATTCATTTTTGAGAAAAATAATTCTTGATTTTCTTAGGAGAAATTAGTTCAAAATATATTGCAATCCTTATGCATACTATGTGTGGTAAAGTTTCAAACTAGAATATAATATTTTATATGGTCTAATTAAGAAAGAAAAATTAATTGTATGGTCTGAACCAAGTTTTTAATATAAAAACCAGTTTAAAATTAATTAATATCTTTTAGAATAATTACAAAAAATAAATAATATAGACTTCAGGTTATGTGTATTTGATGGTCTTTCCAAGTTAAATTTCAAGACTTTAACCGAGAGATAGTCTTAGGACATTTCAAGGGCCCTGGAATGATTCAATGACTTATTCTCTCTTTAAAAAAAAATATTTTTGAACTAAATTAGGTCAATATACTTAAAATCACATGGGAAGCTTTATAAAACAAAAATTAATAACTGTGTTATTAATACACATATTTTAAATGTTATAAAAATTTCAACCTCTAAGGGAGGACAGGACAAAGTTGCTGAATACTTCTTAAGCAAAACCAAATTATTCAGTAGCAGAATTTTGAAACAGGAGTCCTGACAGCCTGGTCTTTAGATAGGCTGGGGGATAGGGTGGCATTTGTACTTCATAGGTCAAATATATGTTTGCTTACTTTGCTTTTTCAATAAAGATGCCTACTTTAGTTACTCAATAAGTTAGCTTTCTATAATATAATTAAGGCCTCATATAATCTCATATATATGAGAAGCCAATATTTTATGAACAAACCGGGTTCTAATAAAGGCCAAAGTAAAAAATTGTATATGTATGCAAATGAGGACTAGCCAAAAAGAATGAAGTTTAAAAGTAAATCTTAAGCTTAATAAAAAACAGAAATTTTAAATCTCTTCCACTACTATTTACAACATAAACTAAAAGTTATTTTTCAAGCATTAAATCTCACCAATAATAAGATACCATAAGAACAAAGATATACTTTTACTTGATATGTAAAAGTATCAACTTTTACTTGATATGCATTACAGTATTGGTCAGCATCTGAAAAGCAACCAAGTTTTTTGCTTGGTTTAAAAGAAATTTAAAAGTTTTTAAAAGAAATGCTCTAAATGTAACCTAGAAATTACTCTAGGAGAAAAAACAGAAGATGATTTCCTTCAAATATTTAGGAAACTATAATTAAAAATCAATGTATTAGGCCTCAAAAAGAAAAGTAAATAATGTTCATTTTGTCTCCCTAAACAAAGCTTATGTTAATATGCTCAAAGACTAATAGAAGAAATCTAATTAGTGCCATTTATTGTCCACACCCAAGGACAAATTAAGTTAGAAAATAAACCTTATTTCAGACTGATTTAAACTGGCTAATTGAATTAAGTAAATATTCATGGAAACTTAGTTGTACTAGGCATAAACCTATTCCTGGAGCATTAGTTGCTTTTACTGATGGTTCATCTCATAGTAAAGCTGCTTATCATGCAATGAATTCAGACCAATGTCTATTTATACTATTTAAATAAGTTCCGGTCCTTTAACAAAAAGAAATGCCTTTATTAAAATAGGCTGCTGAATCTCATCAGCCTGACAAAATATTATACAGCAGGCAAAACAGATTATCAAAGAATGTCCCACTTATATGTTCCCAACTTGAAAACCAAAAAAGGGGGATATAGTGGAGAAATCTCTTGTAAGTAAACTACATCAAGTCTTAATTACTTTAAATTTTTTCACTTGTAATGCTAATGGCAAGACACTTATGGAATTACACTGATGTCAGAATAAGCCAAAGGAAAATGGTCTGGTTAAATGGAAATATCCCAAGTCTGGTTTATGGAAGGGTCCCTTTATTAACCTTTGGTCAAGGATATGCTTGTGTATATCCAGAAAAATTCTCCAAGCCTCTCTGGATTCTTGCAACAATGGATCTGAGAGAGGAACTGACCAGACTACTCCAACCACAGATATCAGTAGCCCCAAGCAACACACTGATGAGACAAAGGAGGAATAGTATTGCGATGGGGGATGGTAAAGATGCCTTGCCATGCTAGTAGTCATCAGCTGTGCATTGACACAGGTTGCCCTGGACAAAGCCAAAGAAGGTCGGACGTGCATTGTCATTGCCCACTATTTGTCCATCATCCAAAACTCAGATATCATTGCTGTCATGTCACAGAGGAGAGTAATTGTGAAGGGGACTCAAAGAACTGATGGCCCAGAAGGAGCCTACTACAAACTAATTCCTTAAATGCCTGGCAGCAATTTAAAAGGACATGAAAGAACTCAATCCTTTTCATTGAATCTAAAAGTCTTAAAAGGACTCAAGCCCTGCAAATGGCATACACCTTTCTAAATCTATTCAGAAAACAAAAAGGGGTAAATGCCAGAGGCTAAGACCAATAATCAGTTAACATATAAATTCCAGAAGTCCTTTAGGCTGATGGACTTTGATATTCAGCAGGGCTGAAAATAAGCATAACATTGACCTGCTTTTTGACCGAATGACTGAAGGCAATCCCTTAATCCAGTGATCAGCAAACTCATTTGTCAACAGAGCGGGGAAACTGTGGCTCCTGAGCTGCATGTGGCTTACAAGCCACACTTTGCTGACCACTACCCTAACCCAATAATCCTTTTACTGTTTACCAAACTTTACCATTGATATGCCTGTTTGCTCTGCTAAAGGACAAATGTGCATTCTAGTAAATAAAAGCCAAGGGGACCAAGAAGTCAGAGAGCTTCTCTGCTAGAGTGAAGCCTCTGCCTCGTTCCCCATGCCTTCTAAATTTATATTTCTTGTCTAGTATATTCATTTGTGTGCTCCAGACCTTGAACTCAAGCCACAAATGGATATGGCATTCACAAATGACATCCAAGAAATACAGGGGACAGATTCAAAATATCTAATGTATACATAATTGGCTTACTGGCAGAAAACAATGAAAGAAAAGGAGAAGAAATATTTAAATTTATAAAAGCCCAGAAATTTGCAAAATGAATGACAGAAACCAAACCAAAGATCCAGGGAGCTCAGAGAACTCCAGGCAGAATAAACACCAAAAAGCCACATCTTGGCATATCATATTTAAATTGCTGAATATCAAAGACAAAAAGGGGATTTTGAAAACAACAAACAATACACCTTAACTTTTAGAGGAATAAAGATAAGAATCACACTGGGCTTCTCAGAAATCATGCAAACAATAATAGAGTAGAATAAAACATTTAAATGTTAAAGAAAAAAATATTTTATTTTCTCCCTATAATTACTTATTAAAAGTCTGTGCTTGGCAAAAACAATTTTTTTTCATTATTTTAGAGAAAACAGGCATATGAACTGAAAGCAGAAATAGAAATATATAAGAGAATGAGAGGAATTTTTGTTTCCCAGGCGACTGTTTTCCCTTTTTTGTCCTATTTTATTACATTTGTCTTCCTTTTCTATTAAGCAGAGGTATGATAGCAGTTCACTCAAAAAAGAAGTTATATAGCCTTTGGTATAAATGCTTTCAAAAATTCATTGAACAAAAGTCACCACAAGAAAGAAAAAATACCATAGCTTCGTTATGCTTTGGAAAAAAGAGCTATTTGGGATTTTAGCATCCTGTCCTCCTGCCACAGAATTGTTGATTTGAACTTTAGCAGTAAATGGCATTCCAATCCTGTTGCCATAGGTATATTAAAGTCTCTGGCAGGTTACTGTTTTGTGTTAGGTTCTGTCAGTGGGTAAAATGTTCTTGTCTAAGGAAGGAAATACCTGCCAGGAGCAGACAGGGACTTAACATGGTGTCAGCATTGTAAAAAAAAAAAGTCAACGTTTGTTCTGTAGTTCACTGCAAGATGAACGAAAATGAAAGGCCAGTCTAACAGAGTGACAGCAAAGGACAAAGTGAAGGCAAAAGGAGGGCTGGGATCTTGACATGAATTAATTCATTTTATATTCCTTTGTGTACGTTTGTTAGGGCTGCCATAACAAAGAACCACAAACTGAGTGGCTTAAACAATAGTGATTTATTATCTTCAAGTTTTGGAGAGAAAAGTCTAAGATCAAGGTGTCAGCAGGGTTTGTTCCTTCTAAGAGCTGTGAAAAGAGAATCTGTTCCAGCTCGTAGAGGCCTATCTTTCCTTGCGTCTTTATACTGTCTTCCCTCTATGCCTTATTCTGTGTCCAATTTTCCCCTTCTTACAAGGACTCTAGTCATTGTATGAGGACCCATCCTAATAAACTCATGTTTAATAAATTACCTCTGCAATTTATCTCTAAATAAGGTCATATTTAAGGTGCCAGGCAGGGGGTTAGGCCTTCAGCATATGAATTTGGGGGAATACAATTCAACCCACAGCGCTTTAAAACATCCATAGCTATTTTACATAGAGTTTCCTGAGGCGGTAATTTCAAATCATCACTCTTACCAATGTATTAATGCTATGTATGTGATTTCATCAATTAGCCAAGAAAATTATGATTAATTTATTAAACATATGTGAAAAGAAAAATGTTGGTCAAAGTGGCAGTCCTATGTTGGTCAATGTAATAAATGCAAACTTATAATTTTGATTATTAGAACCCTAGTGTATTGCTGATGGAAACTGCATGGAACATAAGTGACTCCATCATAAGGACATCCGAGTGAACTAAACCCTTAACCCCTCTTCTTCCCACAGGTGAGTTCTGGAGCATGTACCCAAAGCTCTGGGTTGATCACAGGAGTCTCATTAGCTCTCTCTCCAGGGTGAGATATCCTCATGTTATTGATCTATTAACTTACCCTGGCACCAGAGCTCCATTTCACTGCTGAGGATATAAAATCACTTTGTCTAGGGCCTGGAAGGTGAAGGGATCAATTTGATCTTGCTGCCACCTAAGACTGCATTTATATATGTAAATTTCCTATTAAACTATTTTTAATTTTTTTCAATTACAGTTGACATTAAATATTATATTAGTTTTGGGTGTATAACATAGTAGTTAGACATCTATGTAACTTATGAACTGATCCTACTGGCTACATAGTTATTACAATACTAGAGGCCCAGTGCATGGATTCATGCACCAGTGGGGTCCCGTGGTGCAGCCAGTAGGGTTCGGGTCAAAACCAGCAATCCAATGCCGCCTGCTGCTCATTCAGGCCCCACTGTGCCTGCTTCCTCTGCTGCTCGGTAGGTGTGTTGCTGCACCTCTGTGGTCTCCGGGCTGCAGTAGCCAGCTGTGAGCCCTACTTTTGGTGCCCTTAGGGGGCAGCTCCTGCATTGAAAGTCTGCCGCTTGTGGTCAGTGAGCACCATAGAAACTGGTTGTTTGATCATTCAGTCGCTTAGGCTTTTATATAGACAGATTATTGATATATTCTCTATTCTGTACTGTACATTGCTATGACTGTTTTGTAACTGCTGGTTTGTATTTCTCAGCCCCTATATCTTTTTCAGAGCCTCCCGACTCCTCTCCCATCTGGCAACCATCAATTTGTTCTCTGTATCTATGAATTTGTTTCTGTTTTATTTATTCATTTCATTTCTTAGATTTCACATATAAGTGAACTCATATGGCATTTGTCTTCTTCTGTCTGATTTATTTTGTTTAGCATAATACCCTTGAAGTTCCATCCATGTTGCTGCAAATTGTAAGATTTCTTTCTCTTTTTTTTAGGCAAGTAATAACTCTTTAACCCAACAATCTAGTCTGGCTTGCCTTTCTCTTTGGCCTCTAGAAATCCTTCAACATTTATATAGGCAGCTTTGATATATAGCCTTTTCACAAAATATAAATTTAAAATCGTGCAACACCTTCAGAAAAGAGTCTGGCAGTTTCTCACGTGTTAAATATAGTTACCATATTACCCAGAAATTCAGTTCTTAGATATCTACCTAATAATAGAGACATATGTACACATGAAAACTTATACCAAAATGTTTATAGCAGCATTGGTTATAAAACCTTAAAGTAGGAAAAACTCATTTTACTCATCAAGCAAATGCAATGTAATATACCCCTGTGATGAAATATTATTTGAAAACCAAAATAATGAATTATTGATACATGTTACAACATAGATGAGTCTTGAAAACATTATTCTAAATGTAGGAGGCTAGTAATAAAATTTCATACATTTTATGAATCCAGTTAAATGAAATGTTAAGAATAGGAAAATCTATAGAGAAGGAAAATAGATTAGTGGTTTTTAAGGACTGAGGATTTTGGGAATGTTAAACAACTCCTAACATACCTGAAGTTTATTTTTGAAATGATGAAAATGTTTTAAAATTAGATTGTTACTGCTTTGACTACACTAAAAACCACTTACATAATTCTGTGAATGTACTTAAAAACATTGAAGTGTATGTTTTAAATGGATAAATTTTTTGCTATTTAAATTATATCTCAATAAAGCTGTTATAAAAATGGAACTTGAACTTGAAACACAGAAATGATGTAGTCAGTAGAAAAATTAAAATAGTAATTATAAATATATTCCATTTGTTCAAGAATCCTACTTAATAAAAGAGTAATATGCAAATTGACCATTCCTTTGCTATACCCACAAGCCACAACCACAAGCCAATCAGGAGCAAATAAACCCCAACCAAGATGGCTGCGACCACTGAGAGAACGGTCCGGCCGGGGCCTCAAGCACAGTGTCAGCCAACCCTCCTAGGGCTGCACAGAGAGAGGGAATGGGCTTTCCCCATCCCCCCAGGCTTGGGGCGAGCTTGGACAGGGGCTGGGGCTGGGGCAGGGCCCGCCAGTGGATCGGAGCCATGGCAAGACGATCCACTGGGTTCCCAAGGCAGGGGTGGGGGTGGGGAGAGGGGGGAGAGAGGGGTGAAAAGGCTTCTTCCAAGAGGCTTTTTTCCCCAGGCCTTGGGGTGGGCTTGGGCCAGAGCCAACCAGTGATCAGCTATATTGCAGGGCAACAGCTGGCTGGCGTCCCCTGGCCCAGGTCCCCTCTCCAAGGACGAAAGCCTCCACCAGAGGCTTTCTGCCTTGGACAGGCTGGGGGTGTGTCATCATTAGGACATCCCCTGAGGGCTCCCAGTATGTGAGAGGGGAAGGTTGGGCTGAGGGACCTCCCACTCCCAGGGCATGAATTTCATGCACTGGGCCCCTAGTATATAATAATTTACTATAAGTAGAGACATCAAAATTATAGGAAAAGTAATACCCAAAATAATGTCTAGAGGAAAAAAAATCTAAAATTGAAACTATACTAGATGGAATTAACAGCAGATCAGACATCTTAGAATATTACTGTATTTGAACACTTAGTATCAAATTTTTTTTTCTTTAAACCAGAAACACTGAAAAAATGCAGGGAGAAGAAAAAACATAGCACTCAGACACACCTTCCAGATCCAAAAATATACTTGTTTGAGTCACTAAATTAAAGGGGTGACAGAAAATATTTAAAGAAATAATGGCCAAAATTTTATGAATGTATATATGTACACATACACACATTTCCAGCCTCTCTTGTAATTATTTGTGGCCATATGACAAAGTTCTGATATAAGAAGTTCAACAACTTCAAGAACAAAAATCATCATGAAAACTACACCTAGACATATCACAAATTGCTTACAACCAACAAAAAAAGAAAATTCTCACATATGACAACTACACCTAGGCATATTAAAAGATGGCTTAAAATCAATGAAACAGTGAGAATTCTCATATATTTATTAGAATAGGTAAAATAAAACATATGGGTAACCTTAATTGTTGACAAAGGTGTAGATAAATTGGATATCTCATGGTACCACTACTCAGGAAGATAGTTTGGCAGTTTTTAAAAATTAAGACCCTACAATTGCACTCCTGGACATTTCCATATATTCCAGAGAAATGAAAACCTCTATACAAAACTCTTTCCACAACTGTTCATAGCAGCTTTATATGTAACAGCCCAAAACTGGGGGTAAAAAATGTCTTTCAGTAGGTAAATGGTTAAACCCACTTTAGTACATCTATACCACAGAATACCACTGAAATAAACAGGATTGAACTATTGGCAGACAAAAACCATTTGGATGGGTCTCAAGGTACTATGATGAGTGAAAAAAAGACAACCTTAAGAGCACACACTATTTGATTTCATTTGTATAACAGTTATAAAATGAAAAGATTATATACAGATGGAGGGCTGATTAGTGGTTGACAGGGGTTAGGGGTGGGTGTGACTAACAAGGAGTATCAGTTTAGAGGGAGATTTTGTGCCTTGATATTGGTAGTGGTTACCTGAATCTACATGTGATGAAAGACAAAATTATACATACATTGAACCAATGTCAATTTCTGGTTTTGATACTGTACTATAATTTGGTTATATATAACTACTGGGGTACACTAGATGAAAATTAAAATCTTTGTAAAATCTTTATTATTCTCCTGAATATATAATTATTCAAATAAAAAATTTTAAAAACCAGAAAACAAAAAAATCCTGCTTTTATTGTAGCAAGAATTTTCTCCTGGTAGATGTTGACCCTTCTGCCTAGGACAGTGGCTCGCAGTTTGCCACTCTGTTGACTAATGAGTTTGCCAAACACTGGCCTAGGAGAAGAGGTCACATGGGGCAGATCTGAACCCAGCTTATCTATACTAATAAAAGGGAAATATGCAAATTGACCATACATTTACAATGCCCACCAGCCAATCAGGAGTGAGTATGCAAATTAACCCGACAAAGATGTCAGGTTAATCTGCATATGCAAGCAGCAAGTGGTGGGAAATGGGACGCTTATGTCATTGCCATGGAGACGATGCAGGCGTTCTGCACCGCCCCAGCCGCTCCAGGCCTCTGGGCAGCATGGGAAGGCAGAAAGGTAGCTCCAGCTGGAGCAAAGGCGGTGCTGGCAGCCAGGGGAAGAAAGGCCCCTTCTTGCACGAATCTTCATGCATTGGGCCTCTAATAGATGCAAATGAGAGAACAAAGGATTGTTGTTTTTATGTGGGAATTTTGGAGTGTTTTGTTCAGTAGGACTACTGTGACATAGCTAATACATGACCCTTTTCCCCACCCCTCTCCAGCCTTAAGAGGATGGATGTCTGTCATTGGTGACTGTAGCAGAGGCAGCTAGTTGTTCTCCAAAATTTGTTCTATCCTTCTCTTATCCCAGGGTAATAATATCTCCAATTTTCAACTAGTCATATGGCCATCTAGGTTAAGACTTCATTTCCAGCCACTCCTGTAATTATCTATGGTCATATGACAAAGTACAGGGCAATGGGATGTAAGGGAAAGGATCATGCGATAGTTTTTGGGAAACTTCTCTAGGAAAAATCATTCACCTTGTACTCCCTCTCTCTTAGCCCCTTCACCCTTCCCACAGATTGAAATGCAGAAGTGATGACTGAAACCCAAGCAGATACCTTTGAGAAGAAGTGGAAACTATATTTTGAGAATGGCAAGCAACAAAGTAGAAGGAATTGGGGTCTCTATTTATCATGAAGATACCATACCAGTTTATATCTGAATTTCTTTTATGTAAGAGAGATACAAACTATGGTATGTTTTCTGCCACTTACAATAGTACTTAATATTTATTTATAGAGTGGTTTCTTATCTAGGATTCCATTTTTCATGAGTTTATTCCATGCAACTAACCATGTTAAGGAATACCTTTCATCCATTAGAAAAGTATTTATTAAGCACTTATTGTGTGTCAGGCAATGTGATAATACTAAGAAAACAATAATAGGACAGATGTAATTGCTGTCCACAAAGGTTTTTAAAAAGGAGAAAGAGAAAAATCTCAAAAGTATCTAGAGAAAATCCATAAAGAAGTGCAAGAAGAAACATGGCAAAATTCTTGTTGGACAAAAAAAAAGAAGTTGGATGACAGTGGAGAAACATCTTTAAATTTTAAAATACTGGAAAAAAATAAAGGTTCTTAAAGATATACAAAATGCCAAATATGCCAAATTAATTAGTAGGCAGCATAAATGCACTCTAAGAATGTTATAAAAAAAAGTCTCTGAAGCAGGAAGTAGTCATACTAAATAGACACCTAGATGTACACAAAGTAATAAAGAGCACTAAAATAAGTAACTATGGGTAAATATAAATATTCTGTTTTATTTGTCAAATACCTTAAAAATATAATTGACTGCTTAAACAAAAATAGCAACAATGTATTGTAGGTTTTATAACATAGAGAAAAGTAAAATGTGTGTTAACAATAGCATAAAGTCCGTTAAGGAAGAAAAATAAGTGTACTGTAATAATGTCCTTATGCTGTATGTGACATAACACAATATCAACTAAAGGAGACTATAATCATTTTAAAAGGGCATAATATAACCTTTAAAACATCATAAATTAGGCCATAACCCTAAAGGCATTTATCTAATGAGCAAACAATGAAGTAAAATGGAATGATAAATAGTATTCAATTAATCCAAAAAAAAAAGCAGAATGAGGAAAAATGTAAAGAAGAATGGTAGAAATTAAAAAAAAAATAGCACGATAAATTTGAACCCAACCATATTAATAATCACATTAAATGTAAATGGTTAAACTAAAAACAACAAAAATCACAATCTTTTCAGGACTTAAGAGCAAACTCAACTATATGCTACCTGCAAGAAATCTACTTTTAATATAATGACACAAACAGATTGAAAGAAAAATAATTGAGGAAGATTCAGCAGGCTGAGAAAGACTTTTAATCAAAATAAATTTGGGAGACTTAGATTGAGTACAGAATTGTAAAGCCACGCAGAGCTACACTTCTCACCCATACAAGGCAAAAGCTGGACTTAATTCAAATTAGCAAGTCCTTTTAAAGCCACCAAAGAATAGAAATTACAGGGCAAACAAATAACTGGAAACACAATCATTTGAAAAAAAAAAGAAACTGGACTCCAGCATTTGCTTACCTGAGGCAGATGCAGGAAAACACAGTATGAACCAGTAAGAAGGTACAGCTACTACATTTTAAAGAATCTAGTAGTAGACAAGTGTAGGCAAATGTGAATGTGTGAAATCCTTGGGAGTGATAAACACAGGGAAGTCAGGTCATACCTTTTGCAGGTTTTTCCTCCACAGTTTCTACCAGCTGCTCAGGGAAGACTGAGGAAAATCCTGAAGGAGTTTTTTGTGGTGGGGTGAATGGGAACACCAGCCGCTGGGGAAAGGCTGAGAAGCCTCTCTCAGCTTCCCCTCAGACAACAAACCTTAGTCTGGAAGGGGAAAGCAATAAAAACTGTTACCTGGGGCCTTTAGAGCACTGGAGGAAACACATTGCAGCTGGAAAGAATAACACCCTCCCGCCCCCCCCCCCCCCCCACACACACACAAAACAACAAACAAGATAAAAACAAAGCCAGCACTAACTCTAGGGGAAGTCAGGAAGACAGAAGAGGCTGCTTACTTCACTGTAAGAGGACAAATAGCTCTTGTGAAGTTCACAGCATGGAGATGGAGACTCAGGGACACAGCTCCTACCCATACTGAAGATAACATCAGAATCTCAAAGGACACCCATCCTCACCTGGCATGGCAGGCTAACAAGCACTGAGCAGATATAATAATGGAATACACCTGGGAGAACAGCAAGAGAAAGATCCTCTGGGTGCCACAGCTTAAAAGGGAAACCCACAGTAGAAGCAGATATTGAAGAAACAAACAAAAAACTCTACAAATGTATGCACATCTCCAGGGCCAAGTTGCCACCAAAGCAATTAGGAAGCTGTGGTGCAATGAGAGTAATAGCAACAAGGGATCTAGAACCAGCTCTACACCTGACTGTGTTAGCAGAAGTCCACACACCACAGGCCTTGTGGAATGAAATTATTTCAATTTTCCAACAAAGAAAAATATTTGCCTCAGTATCTACTGTCCTACACAGGATTTTAATTAACAATTAGGAAGCATAAGAAAGGTTAAAAAAAATTCTGAAGATTCAAAGCAATTATCATAACCAGACTCAGATATAAGACACAAAAACAATCAAGCAATTTGCCCCAGAAAACATTTATAGAACATCTTAAATACATTGTGAGCCCCTGGAAAGGTATATGGTATCTTTTATGATTAGGGAAATGAGAAGTAAAAACCATAATGGACTACGATTGGACACCCTCCTGCCTGGTTAAAATAAATTGACTGATGTCACCAAAAGTCAGTGAGAATATGAAAGAACCATAAATCTGATACCTGTGCAATGTCTTTGGTAAATGTTCTGGCAATATCTCATATAAGTACATATATAATTATCCAATAGTCCTATAGTTCCATCACTAGACATTTATCCCAAATGAAAATGTATGTACACAAAAGATGTATACTCAGAAGTTCCAATGCAGCTTTATTCATAACCAGTAGCCCTGTGCATAAATCAGTGAGCCAGTAGCTCGCTGCCATGTGCTTCAGCTGGCCACCTCGCCCACTGCCACTAGTATCTCTCCATGGCACATAGCTTGCTGCTCGGCCCTCCTGTAGCTCTCTGCTGATCATTACGAATCACAGCATAATGATCATTTGCATATTACCTCTTTATTAAATAGGATTATTAAATAGGATGGTTAAAAATAGCCAACAGCTGAATTCATTGACAGGTAACTGCATTAATTAACTGGTAATTATATTCAATATTGCTCACCAATACAAATAGATCATATTATTAGACTTTACTGCAAGTTATGAAATAGACAAAAGTAATATATGTTCTAAAAATATTAGAACAATATTTGCCTCTTGTGGGAAGCATGAGGTTTCAGTGTAAAGTAGGTGACAGCTTTGGGAAGGATGATAATATTTTTTATCTTTATTTGGTTTACAAGATTGTCCAAAAAATCAGAAAATACCATATTTTTCTGTGTATTAGACACCCCTACCTTTCCAACCCCAAATTAAGAAATTATAAAATAGAACACATTTTAGTAATATGTGTTTAGTAATAGAACCAAATTTAGTAATTTGGTTATGTTTATATACTAGTACTATGACATTATGCAGCATATTACTTTAGTCAGCCTCTGTTACATCACTGCTCTCTTCTTCATCATTAATACTTCCAGACATATCAATTTCTTCAACTTCTATTGTATCACCGATGTCTTCTGAGTCACTGTCTGTATATGTGAGATCATCCTCATAAACTGGTGGCATTTTCTGAGCTAACTTTGTTCATATTCTCATGGTAAACCCTTCTCTCCTCATGAAATTGAAGCACCATTCTGCCTTTCCTATAAAATCAACAATGTCCATTCCGCTTGCAAACATTGTTGCCTGATATTGAATAAGTTTGGTTGACACACATAAGCCACTCTGGCGCTGCTCCATATTCCAAGCCTTAAGCCTCTGCTCTAAATTTGCCCATTTTGCTGGCTTTCCTCTTAAGGCCTTCTTCTTTTTTGGCATCTTTTTTTTTTCCACTGTGTGATCAGACACTCAGTGGGAGGAGATCCAAATTGTCTCTCTATAGCTCTATTTCCATGCTTTTTTTGCATAGCTGATTATATTCAGTTTGAATTTTGAAGAGTAAGACAATCGCTTACCAGTATTTATCTTTTTTTCTATTTTATTCTTTTATTCTTTTTTTCTTTAGTGACTAAGGTATTACATATGTGTCTTTATCCCCCTATTACTTCCCCCACACACACTCATACCCTCACCCCCCTCCCCAGTGTCTATGTTAATTGGTTAGACTTATATGCATGCATACAAGTTTTTTGGTTGATCTCTCCTCCTTACCCCTGCCATTCCCTACCTTCCCTCTGAGGTTTGATGGTCTGATCAATGCTGCTCTGTCTCTGGTACCAATTCTAGGTTTTATCTTTTTATTTTTTGACATCTTTTTGGGCTCAGAATGTTCCAGTCCCTGTTGCATCTGTGTACTCTCCACCTCCACCTCCAATTAAGGCATCAGTTGACATCAGTAACAATAAGGTTCATGATTGGAGGAATCCTTTTTGACAAGGTATGGGCAGCTAAGCACCCACGTCTCCTTTCTCAACTGACTTCCATGTATAAGATGCCCCTTGATTTTTAGTGTAACAATTTTAGAAAAAGAAAAAAAAAAGCATTTCATACATGGAAAAATATAGCATATACTAACATTTCTGTGATTTAGTATGTGTAAATTTGACATTTAGAAAAAGGACTTTAAGTAAAAATTGAGTTCTAAGATCTACATGGTGAAAGATGTAGAAATGGTATGTTATTTGTACTTTAGTTTGACATTTATCAAAAAATAAGATGTATTGATGGGTGGACAGAGGTATGCGTAAAGGTTTGGAGATTTGATGAAGCAGGAACAGCAAAAGTTTTGTGGAGTAATCTAAGTGTGTGCCTATGAGCACTGACTATAAAATATTTTATACTTTGATACATGTTTCATGTCCATAATAAAACTTGGAAAAACAAAAGAAAGATAGAAGAGGCTGACCACTGCCTAAAACTACTGCAGTTCTCTTACTGAAATATATAGAATGAAAAAAAAAGTATAATTTTTAAAAAATGTATAGTTTTTACTATTACATAAGAATGGATATTCTAATAGCTATAATGGAGGAGAAAATACTTTCCTTCTACCCTTCTAGATTCTCCCCTGGAGCTTTGTAACAAAAGGCACATTACCAAGAGAAAAGCATACAAATGAGACAGAAAGAAACTATGTGGATAGGGGTGGTCCATGAGAGAAAGAACTCAATTAGGTGGAGTTACTAAGACACCCAAATTGGGTGGGGAAGAGGGTGTGTGGTAGACATGAACTTTAAAATGTTTAGGTATTACTAAGACAGTGTGCAGATAACCAATCACAAGGCAGTGAGGTGAGAATATATACAGTTTTGCATTTGCTCCCCACTTCTCCCACGGGGCAGTGCACAGTGGATACCTGCCATTCCTGTGGTGGGGAGCACATCCCTGCACCCTTGTAGCTATTGGGCCTCCACACATGGACTATTAGACTTTAATTAACTTGGATACTAAACTGCTCCTGACTGTAATATGGAAAGGAAGCTCTGGACACTGGCCTGCTCCTGGAGCTCCAGTTGCACCTTTTCCAGGGCTGTATTCTCCCAATAAATGTTGGTTCCATTAATTGTTTTGGTCTGTGACTGCATTCATGAATTTCTGTGAGACAAGAACGTGGGCTCAAAACACCCACATTTTTTGGTTTCACAAATATACTTCCTATGTCACAGGAAAATATTCATAAAGAAATGAGGACCCAAGAAGTTGTTAAACTTGAGCATTTCTCTGCTAGTTTAGGTGAAGAGTGGGAAAGCATGGGGGGAAATGTGAGAGGGAAGAAGGAAATGAACTAACGGTGATTCACTGGGGGGAATGTAGCAAGAGCTGCTTATTTGAATTCCTTTGGGGACCCCTCCATCTTCAGAAAAAACGACGCTTCTTTCCACTTAGTATGGAGTGGGCACCTCTCAGACAAGGGTCTTAAGCCCTAGTTTTGTGAGATGGCAGTTTAGAGAGTCCTTCCTCACCTGCCGTTTCTCAAAACTCCTTCAGCTTAAAATATTCAATAGCCAAGGTGCCAGATTTTGAATCCTGTGATACAGAAATAAAACTTAATTGTGGCTAAAGTTACCAAAGGTAATCTTATTATCTAAGAGCTAAAATTATTTTTTGTAAAGATTAAGTTCATTTAGACTTTTTAAAAGTATATCAGCAGGATCTGCTGCAAGGGTACTACTGTTTGTTGTCTGCTGACTTTTAAATTAACAATTTCAAGTTTTTGGATAGTTAAGACTTTAGAAGGAGAGCCCATTTTTCAGTTAGGTTAATATTATATAAATGTAAGAGACTATGTAGAATTTCAGTAGAACTTTGCTACCAAGATGATTGCCTTATTAAGTAGGTCACTATTAATTCCTTTAAGTATTTGATATCTGCTGTTGGTGAAGACAATGTAAATTCTACTTAAGTGTAAAATAAAACAAGCCTTAGACCAGCAATATATCATTCAATGTGAATAACATTATTTAGTTCCATTAATAAAATTTGCAAAAGTCATCGTATCTGCCAATTTAGGAAAATAAGTTATTAAAAATAAAAGCTATTTTGCCCTAGCTGGTTTGACTCAGTGGATAGATTTACCTGTGGACTGAAGGTTCTCGGGATTAATTACAGTTAAGGGCACCTGCCCAGGTTGCTGACTTGATCTCCAGTAGGGGGCGTGCAGCAGGCAGCCAATCAATGATTTCATCATTGTTGTTTCTATCTCTAGCTCTCCCTTCCTCTCTGAAATCAATAAAAATATATTAAAATAAGTAGATAAATTAAACCTACTTTGTAGTAAAAAATAAAATAAAAAAGTACAAATTGAACCAAAGGAAAAATGACTAATGTTATAAAATAACTTTCTTTCTATGATACACAGATATTGGTGGTGTGAGGGCCTGGGGAGGGACTGGAGTGAAAAGAGGGGGAATGTGATGCAACCTAAATTATTCAGATATTCTCCATTTCAAGGCGTTTTAAAATAGTGTTCAGGTGAGAATCAATGGAATTTGAAATTTTTCCACCTCAAGAATATGTGAGTTTAAATAGCAAGACTATAAAAATAATTCACCTTTATTCTTGTAATAGATACTAAGTTTTCAGGATGTTACATGAATGAACGTTCAATCCATTTTCAATAAGAAGTAACCGAGAGTAAATTTGGCTAAACCTTGTAAGAAGCTTGAAAAACTCTCTAGCTGAAATGATGGAGAAATGAAAGACTTGGGTTCCAAATAAGATTGCAGGTTCCTATTCCTTAAAGATAAAAATAAGATGTGTATCTTCTTGTGATTACTTTACTGCAGACTTAGGATTAAGGCAGGGAGATGAATGAAATAGGCATTAAAGTTTCATTCCAGGCCTGTAACTCAATGAAATTCTTGAATTCACCATTTTCACCTTGTAACAGATTCAGCAATGCAGCAAAATTACTAGACGACCCAATTTCTTAGGCTTCTAGCAATGTCACAGATAATTAAATAGAAACTGGGGTTTTGTCCTGGTTTCAATAAATTGGCCAGCTGGACCCCCAGCAACATCTCCCTGTGCAGTGATAGAGATCTAGCAGTGTGTTAATAAAAGCCTCAGGAAGGTCCCACATAGTGGCCGTTTCCTATAGGAGCTCTGGGCAATTTCACAATGTGTATCTAGTACTCCTGTCCCAATACGACAGAAGAATGCAGTGCATAGTGTGTGTGTATATGTGTGTATATGTGTGTTAAGTGGCCTAAAAATTATTGAAAATTAATGAGACATTGTGAAAAATGGCTCACTTCCCTGGCCTTTACCCATACACAGCTCTGCTAATTCAGTAACTCACCAGCTATTAATACTTAATACTAAAAAAAAAAAAAAAAATCACTTGCAATTTAATTAAGGCACAAGCTGGTAGGTTCCACTCAGAAATTTCTTGGAAAAGACAATTTTCTGTCCCCACATCATTTTTATCATTTAACTTTCTAATACCTGACATTTCTCACGTTGGACTTGCTGTTGCTGTTAAAATGTGCGGGGGCGCCAGATGTGGCGGGGGGGGGGGGGGGCAAAAATGGCAGGGATCTTCCTTTTCCGAGTCCAGCACAGAAAGAGAGATGGAACCAGTTCTGAATGGAGGCATCCAGGGATTAAGAAAAATGAAGAAAGAATAGAAGAAAGCTGAGTGCTGGGTGGGTACCTGTCTTCTGTCTCTTGGAGAGACAGGACAGGGTCTGGGAGCCCATGCAGCAAGTTTATTTTATACTCCAAAACACAAAGGGGTTGTACTGGAAAACTTAGCATAAAAGGACCTTGGGTGGGCCCAGGTCTTATTTCCTCATTCCTGGTGCTAGACTAGATTTACATATCAATAGTCACTCCCAAGGACTTTTGGGCAAAGTTAAGAGTCAAGCTGATAACACATCACCTTCTTGGTTAGATGTGTTTGCAAGCTTGGCTGCCTACTTGGATTCAGCTGACATGATTTAAAGAAATGCCCATATCCATTTCCAGGGGGATCCCCAACAAAAATGGAAACTGGTCAAATAGAAATAATAAATGAGAAGTAAAAAATAATAAAAATAAAATAATTTAGGTACAGTAAAATTCAATTAGATTGGAAGGGCAGAGGGGGACTGCAAGGACACCTGCCATTCTGGATTGTGGGCCACATGATGGGGGCTGCCATCTTGAAATCACAAAGAACAACCCCTCCCTTTGAGTTAGCCAATCGTGAGGGACTGTGCGTTTGATCTCCAATCAAGAGCACAGGTCACGTGTATTAGGGATTATTTGCTTCCTAGCCCCAGCCCTCACCCAACCAATTGGAATCGGCCAACTCAGTGGTTTGTGTCTGGCCTCACCTCCCTATAAAATCGCCATGTTGTCAGATTCCCCCCCCCCCCCCCCCCTTTGCTTCCTGCTGTGGCAACGGTGGAGGCTGGAGGCAGAGGGCCAATCCCGGGCTCGAATGAAGTCTCTTTTGCTTTTGCATTGGTATTGGCTCCCTGGTGGTCTCTGAGGATTTTGAAATCTGGGCATAACATTTGGGGGCTTATCTGGGATCCCCAAGACCCACCAGGGAACCTGATCCAAAGAGACTGATTGACCTTGGTAGATGTTTGTCTGTGTTTTCTGTTCCATGTGAGCTCGTCTCTGGTCTGGTTGTGCCCGAAGCGGTCTAGGTGGACGCACTAAAAGGCTACGGGCTGGAGGACTCGGAAGAGGTTCCGATCCTCTGTCTGGAGGGACGTGGAATCCCCTCAAATCTGAGATGAGGCCGAGACCAGTTTGGCTCAGTGGATAGAGCGTCGGACTCCGGACTGAAGGGTCCCGGGTTCGATTCCGGCAAGGGCATGTACCTTGCCTGCGGGCACATCCCCAGTAGGTGGCGTGCAAGAGGCAGCTGATCGATGTCTCTCTCCCATCAATGTTTCTGACTTTCTATCCCTCTCCTTTTTGCTCTGTAAAAAATCAATAAAATATATTTTAAAAAAATCTGAGACGAGGCAGGTTGTTCCCGCCAGTCGGCGTGAGGCTGTTGTCTGGAGAGACATGGAATCCTCTCACAAATCTGAGCTAGCTTTTGGTTTTTGCTTCCATGGAGTTGGAAGACAGGTTTTTTGGGGGGTGCCCCTTTGTTTGTCTGTTTGTGTATCTCTGGTTTATTCTGTGGACTTAATGGATGGACATTATGGGACAGATTCAACTACTCCTTTAAGTATTATGATTGATCATTTCAAAGAGATTAGGGAAAGACCCAACGACCTCAGTGAGGAGGTCCAGAAGGGCCGATAGACCTATTCTTGTTTTGCGGGAGGAGTTAAGCCCACCCTGCTCAGAGAGAGCAGCACCTTTTGTGGGTCATGTTCACTGCCGAGGGGAGGGGGAGGGTCCTTCCTGGAGGCTGGTTCCAGGCATGGACAGGAATCCTACACCATTTTTTTCCCCTCTAGGTAGGCCTGAATGGGATTTCAACACAGCAGAAGGTAAGGGGCGGCTCTGGGTCTACTGCCAGGCTCTAATGGGGTGTCTTCGGATGGCTGCTAGGAAGCCGACTAATTTGGAATGGAAGAAGAAGGCCCCTTAGCAGGCAGTTGAGCATTCTATGTTGGCCCTTTTGCCAAGAAGGGACCCTCTTCTCACAATCTAATTGCCCATAGCTGTTGCCTTAGTTTTCTGTACATGCTGAGGAGGTTGAAGTCTCCTGGTGGCTGGTACCGTGCATCTGTCTGTCACCCAACGGTGTGAGGTGGGCCCTCCCTGGAGAGAAAACCTGGGTTCCCCAAGATATGTGATCAAGTGTCGGGGCCCCACCAGCAGACTAGGGGATCCCAAGGAAGACACTGGGCGTGGAGGCCATGGGAGCATAGGCTACTAAGGAGACAGAAATTGAACCTCACATCACCCTGCTTGGCCATGGAGGATGGCTAGTTAGCTAAAGACGGGTAAGATTCCTCATGGAAGGAACAACCTAAGACAGGCATAGTCACAGAGGGGCCATCAGGAGAGAACTTGGGGGCCAACAGAGGTGGGGCATAAAACCTCACCCCCCCCCCCACATTACAGGGACTTGAATACTCACCCTTTCTGAGGGAGGTCTTCTGCCCATGGCTACTTTGCTTCCCACACCCAACTGCCCATCCCAGACGGGACCCAGGTAACAGACAAAGACTTGGCCCAGCTCAAATCAGGACCGAGGCAACAAATAGAATCTTGGCTAACAGCAGCTACCTTTATCTAGCACCAGGGGTGCTCAAGGCCTACTCAAAAATGCAAACAATCCTTTCCATTAATATTTACAGGGTAAACTAAGATTATTGTTAGATTATTAAATTTGACAGTAAAATAGCAGTCAAGTTTCTCAGATTAATTTAATTTGGCTAAGGTAGGAAATTTACAGCAAGAGAAGGACAACTTTTCTGGATAGGTAGAGGCATACCCAACCAAGCATGAAACAGCTCAGGTGGTGGCCAAGAAACTGCTAGAAGACATACTACCCAGGTATGGATTTCCTGCTATGACAGGGTCAGACCAGCTTTTATTTCATAGGCAACACAGGCAGTAGCCAAGGTTATAGGGGCAGATTGGAAATTACATTGTGCTTATAGGCCCCAAAGTTCAAGGCAAGTAGAAAGAATGAATAGACACCTCTAAAAGAGACCCTTATCAAATTAACCATGGAGACTGGCAGGGACTGGGTGGCTCTCTTTCCATGCCAGGTGAGGAACTCTCCCTACACCCTGGGTTTTAACTGAGTTTGTCTCTTAAGAGGGCTCCAGAAGGCGCACGAGGACATTTGGCTGCACCTCCGTGCCATCTATGAGGCTGGCCCAGCCCTGACGCCTCTTCAATATAGACCGATAGACTGGGTTTTTGTCAAGAGGCACTGCCAGGAGACCCTTGAGCCACATTGGAAGGACCCCTACGTCATGGTGCTGACTACAACCACCCCTCTCAAGGTAGATGGCGTCACAACCTGAGTCTACCATACCCACGTCTGCCCAGCTGATCCCTCTGCAGTCCGGAAGGTCTTCATTACACAATAGAGCCTTGATTATAATCAGCACAAACCCGCTCAAGCTCAAGTTACGGCGCATTCGACCCGCTTGATGTCAGTAACTCTGTTAACTCTGTTTGCTGTCACCCACACTGCTGGGAGTCCACCCTTTTTCCTGGCAATAGTCATGGCCTGCCTCTGTATTCATACAGCAAGGGGGCTTATGTGCAGCCCTAGGGGAGGAATATTGTTTTTATGTTGACCATTCAGGAGTAGAAATGGGAGGCGAGGTAGAAATGCAGTCCATCTCATGATTGAGAAGTAAGTTCCAAGACAAGGGGGGAATGAAAGGGCAGAGTGGGACTGAAAGGACAGCTGCCATTCTGGATTGTGTGACTCAGCGGCCACCATGTGGGCCTCGTGATATGTAAACTTACCTGGGGGCTGCCATCTTGAAATCACAAAGACCAACCCCTCCCTTTGAGTTAGCCAATCGCGAGGGACTGTGCGTTTAAGCTCCAATCAAGAGCAAAGGACAGGACAGGTCACGTGCATTAGGGATTATTTGCTTCACTAGCCCCAGCCCTCACCCAACCAATTGGAATCAGCCAACTCAGTAGTTCATGTCTGGCCCCTCCTCCCTATAAAATTTCCACGTTGTTGGATATCCCCCCTCTTGCTTCCTGCCACAGCGAAGGTGGAGGCGGAGGGTCAAGCCCGGGCTTGAATGAAGGCTCTTTTGTTTTTGCATTGGTATTGGCTCCCTGGTAGTCTCTGGGGTTCTTGAAATCTGGGTATAACAAGATAACTAAGCATGATATAAAAATATCATTCAATACTTTTGGAGAATTTAATTAGATTAAAGTTGACTATAGAGAAAGAGAAGATATGAGGATAAAATTCTGCACATAATACTTTTATTCATGAATTAAATAAAGATTATTTTTGCTAAGTTATTCAACAATTTAAATAAAAACATACTCATTATTTTTAATAGAATTGTTTAAAAAGTTAAATATTGTTACATTTTCTAAATTTATGAAAGCATTAATAATAATAACATAATATTATGTTTCTAATAGTGCTATTTCTTGCCCCACTTATTAAACAAATATGAACTCATAATTAGATCCTCTCTCCAAAGCACCACTCTTTCACTATAAATTTCAATGGTAATTTTCCCACTTTTCAAGACAGTTTGGAAATTACACACATCCACTTTTAGGTCTTTTATTTTTCAAATCTAGACATCAGAACCCTTAAATATTTTAAGAAATGTTGAATTTACATGTTACTAACTTTCAAACCAAACCTTTGGAATATTTCCATTACCCAAATTATCTTTAAGTATGAATTCTCATTTCTTATATGTACATGTTATAAATGATACCTAGAAAAAGTATAGAATCTAGCAAAGACCCATACTATAAAGAGTCCCTATGATATTTGTGGCACTTTTGCCTGTAAATATTGTTTAAATTAAGAAATTTCTTAATTACAGTATACCTTGTTATATAAACTCTAAAAAAGAGAGAGTACTTTACTGACATGTAGTCCCAGACAGTTGACAAATTCTTCTCAATAACTGATCAATAAAGAGGCATATGTACATATACACAAGAAGACAGGGAAAATATAGAGATCAATAAGAATTATTAATGCAATGTTATATATTTTTCATTATTATATTTTTCTACCCTAAGCAAATATAAAAAGTATATTTTCTATAATTGTGTTACTTTTATAATCACAAGCATTGTATTTTAAGACTTCTCTATTAAATGGGAGAGATTATAAACTTAAATAGTAAAGACATTAATAGGTCTGAGGCAAGAGGAAAATGAAATAGTTTCATGACAGTTTAGTCATTCACTGCACATTAACTAATACCATTGAAAACAACATTTTTCCCCATAGCTACAACATGCCTTATGAAAAATTATTATTATTAATTCTTTGCAGTTCTCATGCTTATAGAGTTGGAAGCTAAATGTCATATATAAATCTTATTTTCATTTAATTTCTAATATAAAAGTCTCCATAGTACTTTCTTATTGATACTAGCATGACATTTTTACTTTGACTACTTCAATAATTTGATTCTTTTAATTTATTTTAATTTCTATCCCTCCTGAGAGAGGTCTAAAAAATACAAGACAATGTGATTGGAAAACAGAAGCATCTGTAAGGTGCAGACATTACCCAGAATATGAAAGAATTAAGTTGTAAAGGAAGTGAAGACAGGCAAATTTCCCCATAAGAAGTATCATGATAAAATGAATGTATAGATCTATAGGACCAGATGTCAGAGAAACTTGATGACTTAGTGCCATTTTTGATGCCTGCTTCTCATTCTCATTCACTGTTTCAAGCATCAATAAGCCATTATGTTTTTGTTTATTCTGTTTTCCAAGTACATTCTCCTTTTATTAATATTGCCAGTGCTTCTAGCCAGTCCCTCCCCATCTTTCACCTAAAGAACAGTGACTGGTTCCTAACTGCTATGCTGGATATTAGTCTCTGCCCAGTATTCTCTCATCCTCTCTCCCCACATCTTCCACAAGAGTTAATTTCCATAACAAACATTTAGCCATTTCACACCCTACTTAAGAAGGTAGCAGGACCTTCTTTTATTCATGCAATAAAATCCAGAATTATTTCTTGGCTTCTAAGGTCAATTCCAAACATGATCTCAAACTTCAACTTCTCTAATGTAACAAACTGTTCCACAAACACATTTCAACCTATAATATGTCCTATGCTTCTGCTATTAATTCTGCTTTGGAGTTTGACTACTTCCCTGGCCCTGCTCATGATTAACCTCTGCCAATATTGCCTCCACAATGCCTCCACCTCTTTAAAGTTCCAGCTTGAATTCTATCTCACCTAAGAGGGTTTCTTCAATGCCATTTTTCCTTTTTTATCCTTACAGAAGTAATAGCTCTTTAATCTACAGTCCACAGTCTTTTGTAAAAACTTGCATTATAACATTTAGCACACCTGTCTCAGATTTTACAAATTGACATTTTCTTTGCTATGATATGAACTTCTTCAAGGTGAAAATTATATCTTGCCTTTCTTTGTATTCGCCACATCTGACATATAAAAGAAGGAATATAAGAGTATCTAATATCTAAAGCTCCCAAATAGTTTCTTTACATCGTATCTAAGATCAAGACTATCATGTTCACCTTCCATTTTGTAATGGTTTCTGACAATGCTTTATTTTTCTGTAATTCCACATTGCATGTGCACACAACTTAAAAAAGGAACAGATTTCCCTGTAACATATTCTATTTCTTACCCAATATAATATAACCTTTTATTAGATAGATCAGTTCTCAATAACATTGAATACATTTCCTTTTATAGAGGATAAATCTAGATTGAAGTTTACTTGTTTCCTTTTTAATTAACAATTTTAAATAGACAGGCAGATATGCAATTTTAAATACTTCTGCTGCACATAGCATATATCTAATAGTTTCTTCTCAAAGATCATATCTCCAATTGTAACAGACTATAAAGTAAAAGAAAAAAAAAACAAAAGTACTTGGCTTTTATAAGTGAGAAATAATGCTTCTATGGATTTTGGGAGTGCTTTGAAGTACCTACTTTTATCTCAGGAATAGTTTTAAATGAAAGAAGAGTTAACTGCAATCATTTAGAAATGCTTGGTAATAGTGCTTAGAAAAATTGAACTTATCCATTTCTGTAAATGACTTAAAAAAATCAAACTAGAACTCATTTCATTTCCTCTTTTCAATATGTCAATAAGATAAAACCTGGCTTCTCCCACTAACTTTTAAGCACCTATTTTTTACTGTGGCTAACTGAAAAAAAAAAAGAAACAAACAAACAACAACAAAATAGAGCAGAATCATAGAAATTCAAATTTTCTATGTGGGAAGTCTTTTATAAGGAGCGACATCTGTTGGAGTTTTTTGGGGGAAATTAAACATGAAAATGGTAATTATTTTAAAATTGGCATGAAAATCACTGATGTCTATTTTTATGATCCTTATTTCCACAGTATCATAAAATAAAATAAAAATGTGTCCAGCCTGCTATGAAGACACTTGGATAGATTGTATAAGAGCATTTAGAAGAAGTCCAAGAGAAATTGGGCAGTAGTAGTGCCCACAAAAATCAGGTAGTATGACATAAGAAAAATGGGGTTCTAATTGCATAGCCAGTGAAATTTTTTTATTCTTACTAACAAAGTACTATCCTTCAGATTGGAAAATGAATTGATCTCTTATCATAAAAATATTTTAATACTTAAAATAGAAACATTGGCATTTATGAGTCTTATTTTCCATGTAGGCATCTTGCAAAAAAAATAAAGGGGAAAAATGTCATTCCCTACCTTTCCTATACTATTTAATATCAGCATAAATTTCGTTCCTATTGATTTTTCCCTCTGGCTCAAAGTTTGGCCAGAGGAATTCCCAGATGGTTCATAACATGCCATCTTCTTCTCTATTATTTTGTGAGCCGACGACTATTAAGTAGATAAAATGATATCCAATGTACACATGACTCTCAACATATACTTTCAGGCTGGCACCCACCCAGATCCTCAGCAAGTCTACAGATAAAGGGAAGTGCATCTTACTTAGCAGCTCTGTTCTGGTGCAACAAGTCCAGATTCCAAACAACAGGGAGAAAACTTTGTTTTCAATATTCTTAATAGAATTTTAAATAAAGCAGTAATGATAGCAAAAACAATGAACACCTAAAGTAGAAAATGAACTATGTTAGGTCTCCAAACAGCTCGGCCTGTTCAATCAGAAAACCCCAGTGAGACAACAGTTATTGTGCTTATACTTGATTACATTCCACATTCCATCTTCCATCAGAGGTAGGTACCTGTCCTAAGGCAGCAAGGCTTGGCACTTGAATGTCATAGCACCATCAGGCTCAGGGCACAGCATCTTAAAATGCGGAAGGCAAATAACAAAGAGATAGGATGGATGCTCAAAGAATGGAAAGTACTTCTGTAGATGAAGCTTAGTATGAGAAAGGGAAAGAATGATAGAAGAAACTAGAGTTAACTAGGAGCCAAATTATAAAGCCTTCTCAGATATTATGCTCAGGAAAAAAAAATAAGTCTTGAGTACAAAATACACGCTCATATTTAAATTGTAGAGACAATATTGGCTGGAGTTTGGAAAATGACGTGAATGGGAGCAATATTGATTAAGAAAGGTCAATTGTCAGGTTGTTGCAATTATCTAGGTGTCAGTAAATGATAGCTTGATGTAAAGCAGCGTTACCCAACCTCAAAGCTGTTGATATTTTGGGATGGATAAGTCTTTACTGCGCATTGTTGAATGTTTAGCAGCTTCCAGGGCTACCACCCCCTCTCCCCAGTTTTGTTAACCAAAAATGTTTCCAGTTTTTGTCAAATGTCTGTTGGGTACAAATTCCTGACACTCCCTATCCCCTCATCACTTTGAAGAACATTAGTCTAAGAACGTGGTTGACAAACTGCGGCTCGCGAGCCACATGCGGCTCTTTGGCCCCTTGAGTGTGGCTCTTCCACAAAATACCATGGCCTGGGCGAGTCTATATTGAACAAGTGGTGTTAGAAAAAGTTTAAGTTTAAAAAGTTTGGCTCTCAAAAGAAATTTCAATCGATGTAGTGTTGATATTTGGCTCTGTTGACTAATGAGTTTGCTGACCACTGATCTAAGATAATAGCAGAGTAAATGGATGAAGGAGGGAGATGGGAGTGGTTTCTTAAAAAATTAAGAATAGAGTAAGTATATTCACCCAGCAATTCCTCTTCTGGATAGTTACTTGAAAAAATGTAAAACATTCATTTGTAAATATATATGTTCCCCGGTGTTCATCGCAATTTTATTCACAATGGCAAAGACATGGAAACAACTGAAATGTCCTTCAATAGATGATGGGATAAAGAAGCTGTGGTACATGTATACATGGAATACTACTCAGACAAAAGAACTAATACTGCCATTTGCAACAATATAAATGGATTTTGAGAATATTATGCTAAGTGAATAAGTCAGTTGGAAAAAATCAAGAGCCATATTATTTCACTCATAAGTGAGATATAAAACTCTAAGCAATAAACAAACAAATAAGAAAAACAAAACAAAACCCTCATAGACATGAACTCTTAGACACTGATTCCCAGATGAAAAGGATGGAAGGAAAGAGGTAAAAAAGGGTAAAGGAGGTCAAATTTGGTAAAGAGAAGAGACTTCATTTTGTGTGGTGAACACAATGATGTATTATAGAACTGCACACTTGAAACCTCTATAATTGTATTCATCGATGTCACCCCAATACATTTTATCAAATTTTAAAAAGATTAAATTCTAGCAAATAAAAGTAAAAGCTACTATCAACAGTAAGCTGTCCCATAAAGATATTTTCCTATTCATAAAGAGTGTAAGAGGAAAGGAGAAGATATTTGAACTAGAATTAGAAAGTGTATTTCACTTTCTACTGGCAATAATAAAGGGTTTTAAATTAGGGAGGCTATGATGTCAGATTTATATGCTTGGAAACGAAATAGTGAAATTATGCACAGACATATACGCATGAGTTAGAATGTGATTATTGTATTTTAATGTGAAATGAAGTGGATCTTAAGTAAAGACATGATGGTTTAAATAGAAGAAAACCCAAGGATAAATGTTTTGATGTCCTTCTGATGGAATAACTTTACTTATGTCAAGGATCACCCCAATGTTTCTAGTTTGAAAAGCTACATGTATTTTTGTCAACATTAACCAATATAGAAAATACAATACAGAAGCAGGTTTGGAGAATTAGGGATCAGAAAGCATATTTATTTAGCTACCTCTCACTAGCAATGTTAAGAACCAGTATTAGTTTCTTTTTTGCAGGGTGTATATGATTTTAAGAACATAATATGGAAAATCAAAGAATAAAACTAATTTAATATATTTACTTTAAAATGTGCTTCATTTTTGATGGTATGGTACAATTTACTTATTTAATCAGGTTAAATGAAGATAAGCAATAACAACAACAACAACAAAATCCAGACACCCGGAGAGGAAAAAATTTGCCGAGTAAGAGCAGAGTGAAAGCTTATGGTTATTCTTTAGAGGGTATCAGGGAACTGTTCTTGTGAACTCACCTGGGACCTATCTGCTCTAATGAAATATTGCTCTAATAAATCCTTATGAAGCACTTGAGTTTTACTTTTCATTCTTCTAATGACAAATGCAGGATATTGTCTGTCAAAAAGCTATAGTATTTTGCACACCAATTCACAATTTTTTCTATAGGCATAAAAAGGGAATCAAATTATTTAAAAAATTATTATTAACAAGAATCAAAATAGCATCTTTTATGGATTGTAGGAAAATTTGAAGATTTTACATTTTATTTTTAACCAAAATAATTTAGCAAAGATTATTTAACCTTTAAAGGATCTTTTATTTTCAGTCTTAAAATATCAAACTATGATTTAAATAAAATTAAGTACACTTAAAAATATAGGTTTCATTATTTAAACTGTTGGGAATAAAATTTAGTTTAAATTTTATCAAAATTAGATATTCTAATTTTGGGTTATTTCAACCTATTAAAATACTATTAACATATTTTATTTTATTTTTTTAATATATTTTATTGATTTTTCACAGAGAGGAAGAGAGAGGGATAGAAAGTCAGAAACATCGATGAGAGAGAAACATCGATCAGCTGCCTCTTGCACATCCCCTGCTGCGGATGTGCCCGCAGCCACGGTACATGCCCTTGACCAGAATTGAACCTGGGACCTTTCAGTCCACAGGCCGACACTCTATCCATTGAGCCAAACCGGCTTCGGCATTTTTAACATATTTTAAATATACTTTTCATTATTTTATGTTTAAAAAATATGCTATCTAATAAAAAAGTAATATACAAATTGATCGTACCTCTGCTACACCCACTAGCCACACTCACTAGCAATGCCCACCAGCCAGTCAAGAGCGATATGCAAATTAACCCTAACCAAGATGGCTACTGCCCAAGGCCTGGGCTGGGGTGGAGCCAGCGATCGGTCCCATTGCAGGGCAATTGCTGGGTAGCCAAGGCCTAAAGCCTTCACCAGAGGCTTTTGGCCTTGGGCAGGCCGGGGGTAAGCTGCCAGTAGGACATCCTCTGAGGGATCCCAGTATGTGAGATGGGGAAGGTTGGGTTGAGGGACCACCCACCCCCAGTGCACAAATTTCGTGCAACCAGGCCCCTAATGTTTATATAAGATAGAAAAGGATAATCCAATATTAATTATGATTACCATTTGTTATACAAACTTTCATATCTATATTGATATATAAATATTTCCAAAACTCTGATCAACAGATTTTGGTGTTCTGAAAATATTTATATATCAGTATTTTTTCAACCTCCCCGGAGAATATTTTTCCATTGATTTTTTGAGACAGTGGAAGAGAGAGGGAAAGACAGAAAGAAATATCAATGTGAGAGCAGCACATCAATTGGTTGCCTTCTCCACATGCCCTCACCAGGACCCATGCCAGTGAGGAACTTTCAACCAAGATAGGTGTCCTTGACCGGAATAGAACATAGGACCCTTCTGTCCACAGGCCAATGTTCTATCCACTGAGCCAAACTGGCTAGGGTTCAGAGGTTTTGATAATGTCATTACTTCTTTATATTTGTTAGCCAATTTCCAGTAAAAAAGATTGAAATAGTAATTTCAGTTAATAAATTTTATCCTATTTAAAGAATATGCCAAATTTTAGTTAACCCATTTTTTTTAAGAGTGACATCTACAAATTGTGTCCAATACTTGGATACTATAAACATTGTCAGTATAACTGTCTTGATATATGATGTGGCTTAGGTGTTCAAATAAATATCTATTATATATTTCTAGCAGTAAATTCCTGGATTAAAAGTCATTTTTACTTTGAATATTTTTTTTTTAATCTGGGATAAATAACTCCATTTACTTTTATACTAGCTGTACTTGACTTTGCCAATTTCCTGCATCTTTTACAACATAAGTCTGTTCAATTGTTTAAATTTTGAAAATAATATTGAGATAGTCCTGAATCCATTATGAATAAGCATGTACATTATGCTGCATAATCAGAAAACCAAATGAAACAAAACACTTTGTACTGAGAGATAATCTATAAATAATTGGATCACTATGTTCAGTTCTAGGCTCCACATCCAATGAAATCCCAGACATATTCCATAAATTTCTAGTTTCCTAATGATTAAACCCTATCCTTGATTGTTGTTTAGCTCTTATCTGAAGATAAGACTACCTTTATGGATATGATGCACTCTCACCATAAATAAGATAGCTCTAAAGTTAGTATACTTGATAATTCTCTTGTGATTTAAAAAATATTTAATAATAACTTTTGTTTTTTATTCTTTAATTTGATGATGAGTACTTTTAAAGCTTGGACTTATTTTACAGGTTTTTTTGAAAGCAAATTTACTGTCTTTGAAATATGTTTTAATCACTGCTAATTTTTAGGTTAATAAAGTGATTTTTTTAAATTCTAAAGAAGTTTAAGTATTTAATAATTAGACATTCTAACATCCTTTTCTAAAGTAACACTCCAGTTATATTTCTTCTGTTGTACATGTCTTTTACATGTCTATACCCTTGTTTTCATTTACTATTTCTTTTAAACTGATAACACTGGTTCCTTATACATTAAATATGTTGCCATTTGTCACTTATGACACTAATTTTATTGTTTCCTTTTTTGCCAAGTCCTTTAAAATTATTTTTGCAGTCAAATCCATCATTAAGTTTTCTTGCAATATTGTTTCATGTGCTAGAAAGACACTTTAACCCTAAAATTTAAAATGTATTAATGAATTTTCTAACATATAAATTATTTTATTTTTAACATTTAAATTATTAACTCACTTTTAGCCTAAGGATAACTGGGTTCAAAAGCCACCTTTGGCTATTACTAGCTCAAAGTTTTGGATAACTCCACTAATCACTGAGTCCCCTTTTCTTACTTTTAAAAGGAGGTTGATATTATTCAGCTCATTAGGTGTTGCAGAAATTAAGTCAGACAATGCTTTCAAATGGTTTAACAGCCATCCTGATGATAGCATATGATAAAAACATATGAGGAGGATTTGCTGATTGACACATAATTAGAAACATTACATGTGTATATCTATATATACCATGTATATATAAACCAAAACATTTATAATTTAGCAAAGACTTATTTTAATATAGAAATTTAATTATTTTGACAGTCAAGAGGTGTGTATTATCAAACCATATTATGATCATTGGCTTGCAAGTAATTTGTTAAAATGTCTGTAATTTCATTTTGAACAGAATACAAATTGAGCAGTACTCATGAATACTGGGCATTGAGAGAACCTTCCTGCACATGGAAGCTGTTTTAGATGTTGGAGTTTTAAGCTTTTGTTTTTACGTGCTTTGCAAGGAATAATCTGATAAATAATGAATGGTTAACAGTGATGGCAGATCAACAAGGGAAGATAAACACAAAAATGATACAAAGTAGTGTTCCTGTTCAATAAGCTTCAAGCAGTTTCAGATTTAGATTACTTTTAGGCACTCAGGCACCAGAGCTATCACCAGGAATATCTAAATTGCTTTCTCACAGGTTCTGCTAAGCACTCTCTTTACTTTATCTACTCATTTTAGATGGCACCTCATTGAATTTCTCCTAGCCAATTTACTTTCTGCAAAGTTCACATTTCTCTTACAGGAGAGAAATTTCTTCAACTCTACTCTTTTAACTTTAGGTTAATAGCATAAGGGCTTTTCTTCAGTTTCCTGGTCAGCGGGACAGCACAAATTGAACATTTACATGATCCACTTTTACTAAATAGCAGAAGGAGAAAGTATGCAAAGGGCAGTGTGGGTATTAATTTTTTCTATACAATTCCTTGAATACAGCCCACTGTAAAGCCAATATTTAATCTAATCAAGTTAGCTTTAATTTACACAAAACCATATCATAAGTTACTTCTATGCTTTAGAAAAAATAATTGTAAGTGAAAATAAGCCAGAGACATTTGCAATTCATACTCAATCTGGCACCTAAATTAGCTAAAATGTAAAAGTAATATGAGACAAAAATTCTAATCTTATAAGAAAATAACTTTAATAAGAACAATAATATTAAATTATAATTATGTTTTTAAAATTGCTCTTACATATGAAGATGAAAAGACAAGTTACAACTTGAGAGAAAAATATTTGGAGACCACGTTTTAACAAAGGCCTCCCTCCCACCTAGAATATATAAAGAAATCTCAAAACTCAACAGTAAAAAAAAAAAAAAAATCAATTAATTTGAACATAAACAAAATAAATGAGCAGACATTTTACCGAATAGGATACACAGATGGCAAATAAGTATGTGATAAGATGTTCCACATCATTTGCCATTAATAAAAGTTCAAAATAATCCCACAATGATATATCACTACATATCTATTTGCATGGTTAAAATGAAAATAGTCTTAATACCAAATGCTGGCTAGGATGCAAAGAAACTGAATCACTCAACTAATGCTAGTGGGAATGCTAGTGAGTATAGCCAATCTGGAAAACAGTTTGTCAGTTTCTTAAAACAAACAAACAAACAAAAAACACTGAACATGAAATTGCCATAAGATGCAGCAATTGCCTGATTATATATTTACTGGGGGCCTGGTGTACAAAATTCATGCACTGGGGGTGGGTGATCCCTCAGCCAACCTGCCCCCTCACACATACTGGGAGCCCTCTGGCCTAGGCTTTAGGGCTTGGGCACCCAGCCATCACCCTGCAATGGGGCAGATGGCTGGCTCCATCCCAGCCCTGCCCCGCCACACCTCTAGCCAGGGCCTTAGGCCCAGACAGCTCACCCCCAGCTAGAACGGGCCTCAGCCCTGCCCACCCAGGCCCAGGCCTCCTCGGTCATGCCCCGCAGGCCCTGGCCATCTCGGACACGCCCCCCAGGCTCCCTCAGGCACCCTCAGGCCCCCCAGGCCCGGGCCTCCACAGCCACCCTCCCCCGCTCCAGGTCCAGGCCGCCTCGGACACGCCCCCTGCGGCCCTGGGCCGCCTCAGACACGCCTCCCACCACCCTGGCCGGCTCAGCTATGCCTTCTCAGGGCCCCCCAGGCCCTGACCGCCTCGGCCACATCCCCACACTCCTGATTGTCTGGTGGGCACGGCTGGTGGGCGTTGCTCATGGGCATAGCGAAGGTATGGTCAAATTTGCATATTACCTTTTTATTAGATAGGACCCAGAGTAATGAAGACCTATTTTTACACAAAAACTTTACATAAATTACCACAGAAATTATTTGTAATAGATGAAAATATGAAATAACCCAGATAGTCTTCAATGGATGGGCATTTAAACAAATTGTGGTACCATTCATATCACAGCACTAAAAAGAAACAAATTATTGATACACACAACTTTAAAAGAAATAAAAAGATACATACTAATAATGCAAACCCCGTTTGTAATTGTAGATTCTCTAGTAGCTGCATTTAAAAAGAGAAAACAGTGAAGTTAATTTCAAAACATTTTATTTAACCTAGTATATTCAAAAAATTATCAGTTCAACATATAATAATTCAATATAAATAATTGTACATTTTTGGACTAAAAAAGTGTCTTTAGAAAATTATGCCGAGAGTGCCAAGACCGGTTTGGCTCAGTGGATAGAGCGTTGGCCTGCGGACTGAAGGGTCCCAGGTTCGATTCCGGCAAGGGCATGTACCTTGACTTCGGGCACATCCCCGGTAGGGGGCGTGCAAGAGGCAGCTGGTCGATGTCTCTCTCTCATCGATGTTTCTGACTTTGTATCCCTCTCCCTTCTGCTCTGTAAAAAATCAATAAAATATATTTTAAAAAAAAAAGAAAATTATGCTGAGAGAAAAAAAAACTGATCTTAAAAGTTTACATATTGTACGGCTGCATTTTTAGAAATTTCTTAAAATGTCAAGATTCTAAAAATAGAGAAGAGATTAGTAGTTGCCAGGTGTTAAGTAAGGAGAGGGGTGGGGCTGAAGTTAGTGGGTGTGGCTACAAAAGTTAGATGGATCTATATGGTGACAGTGATGGATGGCTATGATTGTATCTGTCAAGGTCCTGATTTGTGATGCTGTATTATATTTTCGGAAAGTGTTGATATTGAGAGAAACTGAGTTATAGATATATATACTATTATTTATGATTACATATGAGTCTACCATTATTTCAAAATAAACATTTTTTTAACAATACAAGTCTTTTATTTACTTATTTTCTTTGTTTTTACATTGAATTTGTTGGGGTGACATTGATTAATAAAATTATATAGATTTCAGGTGTACAATTCTATAATAAATTAACTGTATATTGTATTGTGTGTTTACCACTCCATGTCAAGTCTCCTTCCATCACTATTTATCCCTTACTCACCTTATCCTCTTCTACCTCTCCCCACACCTTCCCTCTGATAATCACTAAGTATATGATGTCTTTTTTTTACTTTCTTTTTTTAACTCTTTATTGTAAAAGAATTACATAAGTCTCATTTTTCCCCCACCTGCCTCCCTCCCCAGTCTGTGTCCATTGGTTATGTTCATATACATACATACAAATCCTTTGCTTGATTTTTTACCCCCACACCTTCTGCCTTCCCTCATGGGTTGGATAGTCTGTTCAATATTTCAATGACTCTAGTTCCATTTTTGCTCATCAAATTATGTTGTTCATTATATTCCACTAATGAGTGAGATCATGTGATATTTAGTCAGACAAAGATACATACCACAAAATAAACATTTTTACTTAATTTTTAAAATTGTTATTCCATAACACATTATATATAAATATCCATATTTAATTTTCTAAACAAATAGAAAAATAAAAAAATACCAATAATATTATCACCCAAAGATAAAAAGTAAGAATAATATCCTGGTGAATCTTCTAGTTTTTCTACACATATACACACATGCAATGTTCATTCTACTCCTTCAGTGTTATAATCCTTTTCATTTAACATTGATTTATTGAAATTTCTTATCATTTCTTCATTGAGCAAATATTTATTAAGGAAATGCCATTTGCCACATAGTATGCTACCTACATTGCAAACAAAATTTATAAAACAGTAATTATTGTTTTCTCATAGAATATATATTGATTGAGAAGAGAGAAAATACACATGGATGATTGTTCAAATAACTATAACATATTGGCATGTATACATATGGATATATTATATATAATAAAAAATTATAAATAAAAGATAATTTAGAATTGAGTGGGATAGCAACTAAAATGAGTTGGCCAAAGATGGTAATTTAGAATTGATATTTATACTGGGCATTAAAAGATAAAGAAACAGCAACCTTTTGTGTATGTCACATGGGAGCAACTTAAGCAAAAAGAGAAATCATGAAGGTCTTAGATGGCAAAGCCTTCTTTTGGAGAAACAATGAAAAAATGACCATCCCAGAGTCTGAGGGAAAGGAAAAGACAGAAGAGGATATTATCAGGCAGAAATCAAATTATGCAGGGTTTTATTTTCTATTAAGATTGAAGCACATGAATTCCAGCCATCTTTTCACTGCTTTTGGTCAACAGAATAAGCTGACGTGGTACATGCCCCTTCCAGGATTGGTCCTTAAGAACCTTAGACTAGCATTTTCAATCATGAAACCAGTTATATAAGAAGTTCAAAGACTTTCAAGTACAACTCTGTGAGGAAGCCCAAGCTAACCATATGGAAAGGTCATATGGAGGAATACTCTCGGTAATACAGACAGTAAGCTGTCTGGGATGTTTTAGGCCATCTCAGCCGCTAGCTAAATGCAGCTGAAGGATGAACTTCAGCTAATAACAAATGAAGCATAATGACCAAGATAACCCTTGTTTAGATTTCTGACAAAATGGAATATGAAAAATAAAAAAAAATCATTATTTTATACCACTAATTTTAGGATGGTATGTTAAACAGCAATAATTAAACATTAACCCTATATTATAATATAACTAGAGGACCAGTGCACAAAATTCATGCACGGGGAGGGGCAGTCTCAGCCAGGCCTGCACCCTCTCCAATCTAGGATCCCTCTTGCAATCAGAAACCACTGGCTCTTAACCACTCACCTGCCTGCCAGCCTGACCCCCCTAACTACTCTCCTCTTGTGGCCTGATCATCCTAACTGCCTAACTGCTCTCCCCTCCTGGCCTGATCCCCCAAACTGCTTATTTGCTCTCTCCTCTTAGTCTGATCCCCCTAACTGCCTAACTGCTCCCCCTTCCTTGCCTGATCCACCTAACTGCCTAACTGCCACCTTGTCCCTTCTGCCTTCTCCTGGGGCACCAGCCTACTCACCTTCTCCTGTGGCTCTGGCCTTCTTACCTTCTTCCATGGTGCTGCCTTCTCCCTTCTGCTTTCTGTTGCAACTTGCTGATAAGTCAGTTGTTACTGTGATGGTGTCCTGACTAAATTGCATATTACCCTATTGTAAGTATAAGGGATATATATTGTAGCATAAAATGAAATAGTAGTATATAATAGATTTCACTGCAATATAATTTTAGGTAGTAAGATAATTTATTCAATTAAATAAATATGACTTGATGGCATCTCCAAAATTGTCATTAACATAATATTGAATTATAACTGAACACATCAAACATTGAGTGAAGTTAACAATGCTGCCTTATTCCCATATCTGAGAAAGTAAATATTATTGTTGAGCTTCCTGTTAATAAATCTCTTTAACCACTAGCTTCAGACATATTTTAACATTTACTATTATACCATCAAACTGAAAATATAAATTTGAAGATTTTGTGAAATTATTCTTATAAATGCATAAAGAAAAACTAAAGTACTTATAAATAAGTGTGGGACTGTAATCTGTAATATTATATTCTCAGAATACAGCCTATTATTTTTTTATAATACGGTTCTTTGAGAGTAACAGGGAAACTACTTGTAATTCCGGTGTTTTCTCTTATTCTTCAGTTATATATTCCTAGTAGCCGATAAACATGACAGTATCTGATTTTCTTCAAATAGCTGAGTTCTCTTAAGAACCATCTTTCAGATATCCATTTTATAAACACACCACACATAAACAACATTTAAAATGTAGCCAACGAGTAGTGGACTCAGTCTCCAGTAGGGGCTGAGCAGGGAGCAGCCAATTGCTGTTCTGCTCCTGATTGGAACCAGTGCTTGGAGTCCAAATGGCTGCTGGGTCTCAGACTGCTGCAAAGCCAGCATGCTTCCTACAGAGGAAAATGCAGGAGTGTACCAGCTCACAAAACAATGCTTGTTAAAGGTTCAGAGACAAAGAGAGGGAAAGGTTATAGTATCTGAGCTTGGAAAGAACCAGGTGCTTTCAAACTAACCATTCAACTTCCTAATCCTTCCCAAGCTTCTGCTGGGTCCTGCCCTTAACCAATCCATTTCCTAGATCTTTGGGGTTCTGTGTTCCTTATCCAATCTTTTCCTTTTCCCATGCTACAGACCTCTATGTTCACTGTCTTAGCTCCTACCGCACATGGCTAATAGTGGAAGGGCCTCCCCCTGAACTATTGTGGCTTCTACTGGGAAGGTGCCTAAGTCTGGGCTAATAGAGAGGTTATACCCTAGGGCAGCCAGTGGTCAGCAAACTGTGGCTCATGAGCCACATACGGCTCTTTGGCCATTTGAGTGTGGCTCTTCCACAAAATAACAGGTATGGTCCAGTGTGATTGAAGGAGGACCCTAATTAAGTTAATAACAATGTACCTACCTATATAGTTTATGTTTAAAAAATTTGGCATTCAAAAAAAATTTCAATCATTGTACTATTGATATTTGGCTCTGTTGACTAATGATTTTGCTGACCGCTGCCTTAGGGAGACTGGAAAGCCAGTACAGGCAGTTCTCTGGTTATGTCGGACCCAACGTACATCATTTTGTGGTTATGTGGTTTTGTGGTTACGTTGCCATCTCCTATCCTATCTAATAAAAGAGTAATATGCAAACTGACCATACCTCCAATACACCCACAAGCCATGCCCAACAGCCATGCCTACCAGCCAATCAGGAGAAAATAAACCCCAACCAAGATGGCTGCACCACTGAGAGCAGGAGGGAGGCTTGGGTTTCCATAGCAATGGAGGAAGCCAAGTTTTCCACCTGCCCTTGGTGTCTAGGCCTCAACTCAATGCTACAAAGTTTCAATTATAGAAGATACATAATCCCAACAGAAATGGCGGCCGCCATGGAGCTGGAGAGAGCAGAGGTTAGGGATGCCCCGGTGATGGAGGAAGCCAAACTTCTGCAGCCCTACTGCCGAGGCCTCCTCTCTAGGCTACAAAGTTTCAATTATAGAATTTAAATAAACCCAAACAGAAATGGCTGTCACTACGGAGCCAGCAGAAGGCTTGGCTCTGCTCCAGGCTACAAAGTTTCAATTGTAGAACATAAATTAATCCCAAATCCCAGGGCCTCCGCTTGGGTCACTGGGGGGGCGTGGCCATCCTGCAAACCACCATAGGCCCCTCGCCCAGGCCACCCCATGCCCCAAGAGAACCCCCGTCCTGATCCAGGACACCCTTCAGGGCAAACTAGTTGGCCCCCACCCATGTACCAGGCCTCTATCCTATCTAATAAAAGAGTAATATGTAGATAGACCATCATTCCAACAAACAAGATGACTGCCCCCATGTGGTCAAAGATCCTGCCCCCATGTGGACACAAGATGGTCACCACAAGATGGCCAGCAGGGGAGGGCCATTGGGAGGTTCCAGGCCTGCAAGGGAGGACAATTGGGGACGATCAATCTTACAGCAGTGGGCAGTTAGGGGTGACCAGGCCGGCAGAAGAGGGAGTTGTGAGCAAACAGGCTGACAAGGGAGCAGTCAGACATCAATCAGGCTGGCAGGGTAGTGGTTAGGGGGTGATCAGGCTGGCAGCCAGAAGCAGTTAGTGGCAATCAGGAAGGCAGGCAGGTGAGCAGTTTGGAGCCAGCAGTCCTGGATTGTGAGATGGATGTTGGACTACCCATTTAGGCCTGATCCTGGACTAAATGGGCAGTTGGACTTCCCTCAAGGGGTCCCAGATTGGAGAGGGTGCAGGCTGGGCTGAGGGACACTCCCTGCCCTCGTGTACGAATTTCATGCACCGGGCCTCTAGTTTATTTATTAAAAAAAAGGTCCATCATTTCAACATATGCACATATGTATTTTATGTTTTTTATTATTTATTTATCACAAGTAAATGTCAGGAATTATCTGTCTTTTAATTTTTTTTTTTTTTACTCTTTCACTTCATCACTGCTGTGTATGTGCTCCATGTGAGTGACGTAGGTGCTTATGTAGGCGGGTTCTGACTTATGGTGAAAATCATGCTATGTGGCACCATAGGAACTCCGATGCAACCCGAGGACTTACTGTACTTCCTCTCCAGTGTTAATTTCCTTGGTAAGGCAATGCTAGGAACCCCTGGAATGTCTGAAGCTGTAACTTCCAAACTTAATCTTTTGATTCCATTGTCTCCACAACCTGTGGAACCTCAGGGTCTCCTCAAATATTTGACCAAGTGACATCTCTGCCACAGGTCCTTTGGTTCTTCCATTTAAAGTCATTCTATTTATTATGCATCTTTCTTCAATAATAATATAATTGTGTTCTTATAATTGTGCTTGCATAGAATATAAATAACAGATATAACATGCAAACTATGTATAAGAACACATAATATCTAAATAATATATAGTTATAACTATATAGATAATATAACAACATAAACAAAGCACTATAATATTGGGATATCACATACCCCAAATCCTTCTGGCTAAAGATAACATTTTGTCCCTAATGCCATATTCCTGCAAAATAAGAGGAAAAATTTTAAGTCCTAAATGGGGACCATACCTGTATCTTGGGCAGAAAATTAACATTTCCCTTTAACTTGACCCATCCCTAATGGAATTATTAGTAAAGAGGAACTCTGAGCTCCATCTAGTGTTTGGAGTATTCCCATATTATTGTTCTCTCTTAATGACATTCCTATTTCAATTATTTTCATTTTCAAGTTACCATTCCTTGGCTTGACCCTTAAAATAAACGTGGAGCATAGCTTTATCCTCAAACTTATGTGTTTGTCTTGATTTATATGTAAATCCTCAGAGATAAAACCTACATCTAAAACTTTTGCTACCACTTATATGCTTACTAAAAATTTATTTCTCTTGCCCTGATCAGTTTGACTTGGGATAGAGTGTCGGCCTGTGGACTGAAAGGTCCCAGGTTTGATTCAGGTCAAGGGCATGTACCTTGGTTGTGGGCACATCCCCAGTATGGGTTGTGCAGAAGACAGCTGATCAATGTTTTTCTTTCATCAATGTTTCTAACTCTTTATCTCTCTCCCAAACTCTCTGTAAATAATAAATAAAATATATTTAAAAAAATAAAGTGAGCTTTTAAAAAATTTATTTCTCTAAGTCCATGTTTCTAAATTCTACTTGTCATTTGAATGAATTGTATAAACCTTAAGCTCAATGTCTAAAATATAATTTACTTTTACTTCTAATTATTCTTAATTATCCTTTTTATTTATTTTCGCTCTATGTAAATGTACTATTATCCACATAGAATGTCTAAAATATAATTTACTTTCACTTCTAATTATTCTTAATTATCCTTTTAATTTATTTTCTCTCTACATAAATGTACTACTACCTACATAGTCACAGTCTGACATTAACAATCTATCATTGATGGCATGTCCATCTCATTTTCTCTTTCAATCATTGAAGACTAACATGTTATCTCTTGAACCCTTTCAGTGTCTCTGTTTCCATTATCATAACCTTGTCATTCACACATGACAACTTTATAAGCTTCCATGTTAGTCCCCTGATTATTAATTATACTTATTTTCTTGCTTTTAATTTTGGTTCAATACATGTTAACCTGCAATTGTCTGAGTAGTCTATGTAAAATGCAATGCTGGTCTTCATTATGTTTCTGAATAAAATGGCACTTCATAGTTTTCAAGAAAGTTTTAATCTTCTTAGTCTAATTCTCAAAGCCATTTATGGTGTAAACTTCATCGGTCTCCCTGGCTTGATATTTCTGTTCCTTATAGAGTGCCTACTATATATATGTGCTCAGTAAATGCAGGAAGATTTCTTGGCTTGATTTTTTCCAAGAATAAGAAAACACACGTTTTTCATTTCACTTTTATTGGTATTTCAACTATTCACTTAAAATTGACCAGGATTTTGCATAAAATGGCAAATAATCTATTATAGATCACTCTATAAATTAAATGATTTATAAATCTATTATATTATGTAAGTGTAAATATCATTACTCTTATCTTAATAATAGGCTTAATATAAAATAAGTTTTATTAGCACATTAAAAATAATTTTATGTATTTTATTATGTAAGAAGCCCAGCATGACACAGTGGACAGACTACTGGCTTGGGAGTCAGAGAATTTTGGTTTGGGTCATAATTCTGCCAATAGCTATACACTTTTGTCAGACAACCTAACATTTATAAATCTCAACTTAACAGTTTTCTTATCTATAAAATAAATTGGCTGAACTAGACAAGAGTATGACCACAGTTGACATTTTTGCCAACTACAGACATGAGAGTGATCCCATAAGATTAGAATGGAGCTGAAATATTCTTATAACCTGCTGACATATGTGTCGTGGGCAACTTCTGGCACAAGCAGAGCTATAGAGAGTAAGGTTGTCTGCTGGAAATACCTGGTACACTCACGTGGACCTAGGTGAAACACCTACCACATATGTCTCCCTTTTCTAAACCAATGTTACTACTGAACCTACCCTTGCGGGTATTATTATGATTGCAAAATGCCCTTCAGAAAAACCTTTAGGGATTTTCTTGGGAAAAAAGAGTTTATTACTTAACAGGCCCCGAAGCTTCCAAACATATCAGGGGCCACACAGAGAAACCACAGGTAGAGAGAGGGAGTCTGGGCCTGGAGTTCTGTTTTTATTGGGGTTGAGGGTTTTGTTTTAACTGGAACACTCTTTATTGGTGAATTTAAAACATAAGAATGGGAATTTAAAACTCTGTAAGAGAAAAAAATAAGCAGCCAGAAATGGCATGTTATCTAAATCAACCGACACTTCTAAAACCATGGAGTGGGGGTAAGAATGGGGGCCGCCTGGCTTTATACAGCCTCCTGCTTTCTATCTAGTGATGGGGCTGGCAATATATTTATTAGACATACTAGAAGCCCGAAGCATGAAATTCATGCAAGGGGCTCAGCCCTCGCAGCCCCGGCTTTGTCCAGAAGGTCATCTGAAAGGACTTCTGGAAGGACCTCCCAAAGGTCATTGGGCTGTCCTGCCTAATTAGCATATTATGTTTTTATTACTATAGATACTTCATTGAATGTTTGTCTCTTCAAAGTGGATCCTACAAAATCAAGCTCTTGCATTACAAAAAAACAAAAACAAAAACAAACAAACAAACAAACAAAAAAAGCTACCTGCCAGGGTTTAAACTACAATTATACCAGTGTTTACCTTGATTTTGGTATAAGCAAACCCAATGCCTATCAGTCAGACTAAAGCAGAGCACACACACAATTACAATTATAGGCTAAATCTTCCAGGTTGGTGTAAGTGCACTCAATAATAATTACACAGACAAAATCACCTAAGGACACATTTCTCAGATTGTATACTGGTTTTTAAGTGGTGCATGGCTATAATATGTATGTCTCTTCTACCTTGTTATATCCTAGTCAGTGCTATTAAACAAAATAATGCCTTCTACCCAAGAAAATATTTATCAATTACACTCTTTAAGTATGACTATTGATTCCAGCTGGAATCCTTAATGAAGAGTCTGCCATATCTTAAACCTAAAATGATTTTCTTTCTTGATATGAGATATAGATAAAATGAAATGTACAAATAAACAGTGGATGGACAAGTTATATTGGTCTATTATAAACAAAAGTATGAGCATTTACAAATAACATGAGGAATTTAGTGAATTATCTCAGCCTGCATACTATTCTTGACAGCATCATTAAGAAATATCAATACCCACTCAGCTTTTTTATTGTTTTCCCCAATAGTAAAATGTATATATTTCTTAAGTGCTGTTATATTATGATAAAACTAGGGTCCAGGTGTGCAAAATTTGTGCACTGGGGTGGGTGGTCCCTCAACCCAACCTGCCCCCTCTCACATACTGGGAGCCCTAAGGGGATTTCCAACTGATTGCTCACCCCCAGCCTGCCCAAGGCCTAAAGCCTCTGGCAAGGCTTTAGGCCTTGGGCACCCAGCCATTGCCCTGCTCAGCTCAGCCTCGCTGCCTGTGACCACCCAGCCCCCGGGGCTGAGTGCTCACTGCCACTTCCGCTCACACCACCCAGGGGCCTGGTGCTCATGCCACTTGGCCCCACCCCTGCTCCTGATTGGCTGGTAGCATAGCCAATTAGGAGCCAAGGTACAGTCACATTTGCATATTTCTCTTTTATTATATAGGATTATAGATCAAAACAGTTATCACCAAAACCTGCATATTCTCAAATTTCCCCAGGGCTATACATTTAAATAAAATTTTCAAGTATAATAAATAATAATGAACATAGAAAATAGAAAAAATATCCACATTAGAATTATTTATTTGTTGAAAATTTCATCTAGTTAATATCAAAGAGCACATTTCATTTGAATTACCAAACTGAAACAAACTTTAGATCAGATTTTTCATTTTAAAAATACAATGGTAGATTACAACTTTGTCAACTTATTGTCAAAGAATTGATAGTATTCTATGTTGTTTTGTTATTACTCTTATTTGAAAAATTGCCATAGGGTCATAAAAAAGGGAGTTTGTAGAAATTAGTAGGTCTCTAATGATATAGGAAAATAATTGAGAGTTGTTACTATCAAGACATTTTCCATATTAGATTCTTGTTAAATTATTTTAATTGACTAATAAAGCATTCCTTAGTAGTCTGAATTTAAAATAAGAAATTTCACCAAGGGAGAAAAAAAAAACACAAATGAGTACTTCCAATCATTCAGCAAAAGAAACAAAGAAAGTAATTATTATAAAAAAAGCCAAGTTCTATGGTTGAGAAAGGGCTTCATCTCCCCCAGTTGCTAGTGAAGATGGATTTCCTGCAGTATCCTGAGAAAAAGGAATTTTCTGAGACTCGCATGGGAGAATGAATGATTTTTATTTGCATAGAGTTAAATCCCTAAGTTTCCAAAATCCCATTTCCCTTTGCCCAGTTAAAGAAGACATGTAGCTGTGGCTTTAATAGGGCTAGAATCAGAGCTAATTATCAAAGTTTTCTTTCCATGTTGGAGTCAGGTCCAGTCCAGCATCAGGCTAGCTGTAGTGAATTACCCCATTCACAGGGTTTGCATACCGGTGGACAATATGGGCAAATGCATGAGAGACAAGAGTCACAAGAGTCATGAGCCACACAGACCAAGAGCAACAAGAGAACAAACTCCTCTGTTGAGGAAATTATGTATTCCCAAATGTTTGTGGGCTTATAATGGCCACACAAATTCTGGCTAAATCATTCTGTCACTAGGTTTGACTGATAGGCACTTTCCTGAGTCACCCTAATACTTGGAATAATTTAAAAAAGAATTGAAACTCATAGAGTGAAAATTTCTGAAGCATTGGAGAAAGTGCTGAAAATTGATGGAAAAATGGACACCAAAAATACATGTCATGAAAAGTAAAATAAGAAAGTACAAAGAATAATTAGAGAAAACTGAGAGTTTGGGCAATAAAAGGGAGACAAATAGGATAGCTTTCAGAGGGAAATGTGGGGATGTCATTTTTTTGGATAATGTGGTTTTAAATATAATAGTGGGTCTAGACTGTTAGAACACTGATGAAAGTAACCAATGATAACAGAAAAGAAAAACAGAGGATTATGTAATTACTAGAGGCCTGGTGCATGAATTTGTGCATGGGAGGGGTATGGCCAGCTCACCTCAATTGGGACTGATAAAGGCCGGGCCAGTTGGCGTGAAGGGCCATGGGCATTTGGCCAGCTGGTCTCGCCCTCAATTGGGATTCGGGGTGGGGGGCAATCTGAGCCACAGTGTGTGTCAAAGCAACCAGTTGATCCAGTCATTCCGGTCAATCTGGTCATTCTGGCATTTTGGTCATGTGGTTTTTATATATAGAGAGATTATATTAAGTTATCTGAAGAGATGAGTAGGAGGCAATCCTAAGAGCAATGCTGGAAACATAGCCATACAGATTTATTTTTAATACTACAAAAGAAAGAGAAAAGAAATACATGAATGATAATTTGGGTTGGTGTAGCAGTAGGAATTGGAGTGTACTATTTTAAAAATGTCTTATTGGTTTTGTAAGGAGGGAGAAAAATTATCATCTTTGGAAGTGGAGAAATAGTTTAGGCAGATACAATATTTCAGTATAATGGAAATAATTAGAATTTATATATTCAATAAAACTTAGGTGATGGCTAGCATCTACACAGAGCAAGAGTATAACATTTAACAATGCTCTCATAGCTTACAAGTAACCTAAATACTGCCATGATAAGAAAAACTGAGCTGATTAAATTCTAGAGAGAGATCAAAATCTGGATCAAGGCTTTCTAGTCAGTTATGAAATTCTTCTATTGACAATATGACATAGTAGAACTTTAAATTCTTAAATAATGCCACACATTTAGACTAAGCTAGAGTTCTTGGTATCAGAATTCATCCTTAATCTATAGTCTCTAACAAATACATGGTTGTCCTAACTGGATGTTTCATTACTATGTCCATATACCTAGAGCATATAGCATTGAAAACTTAATCCTTCTTTTCTTCAAGGGTTACTGTATATCATTGCTGATCTAGCTTTAACAGAGGAGAAATAATTTGGCCAGAGCCTGAGAGGTTGCACATGCATCAATATTCCATATATCAATAAAGTTATTTATATTCCCATATGGCAAGAATGTCAATTGAAAAATAAATGAGCAAAGAATAGCAGACTCATTCATTATAAGAAAGAAGTACATATTTGAATAAGTTAGATCAGTAGTAAAACTTTAAAATAAAATGAGTATGCCAATAGCATTCATTCCTTTTGTCATTGCTAACTATATCAGCTGGAGTTATCCCATTTTACTGATAAATTTTTGAAAATTGGTCAAATTTATGGCAATTAATTTATTCTCTTCCACAATAAATTAGAAAAAGTAATATTATCTCTTCCCCATCTGTTGCTCATGGGAGTGGATTTCTTGCAATATCCTCAGAAAAAGAATTTTCTGAGACTTGAACAGGAAGAGGAGATATTGAAGAAAGCTTTGATTATGTGGAATTACACCCCTGAGTTGCCACAGTCCTCTCTCTCTCCTTTCTACCATGGAAGAAGTGTAGCTGTGGCTTCAATAGAGCTAAAATACAATCCAGTGTCCAGAGTTTCTGTTCCATGTTAGGGCATAGTCCAATCCAGCATCAGACTGAGTTAGATTGTATTTCCCACTTTGTGTGGAGCCCACATGGCCACATGGCTATATGTCTATGGAAGGAACACAGACAGGATTGAAGCCAAAGAATTAGAGAACCAAGAGAGCCACAAGCCAAGATCTAAGAGAGATTGAACGTCTTTGTATTTCCACATTTTTGCAGCCTTGCATTGGCTCCACCTCTGTTAGGCAATGATTTCTGTTCTTTCCAGGTTTGATTGACTAGCCCCTTTTCTAGTCTCCCCCCGCCCCAACTTCAGTATGCATACATCCATCCTCCCCATTGTTTAGTTCCTTCCCCAATAATATGCAGGGCATAGACTGGTGGTTCCATGCAAGTGGGAAATTGGAGCTTCCTACTGAAGCTGCCCAAATGGGTATGTTTCTAATGTCTGGAATTCCTTTTTCTCCTTTTCTAATAGTAATAATTACCTAACTATAATGGTATCAGTGAGAAAAATTGAGGGATCAGGGCCAACAAATTTTTTTTTTATGAGTGGTATGTTTAGGATATTTGAATTATATTTTTTTAAAGAAAAGATAAATATGTTGAAGTAATACTAAACTAAAAAAAGTTTTGCCAGTGGGAATTTGCCCAAACTCTTAATATGTAATCTTTCTTACTTATAATTGCAGATTATAAAGAATAAGCAAGTGGAAAGTACATATTACATTTTAATGAAATAGTTGAGAACTGAAGTCTTTAAAAAAAGAATACCAAATGATATAAATGAGAAAGTATCACTTGAATTAATATCTTTATGTGTTTTGGAAATTTCAATAACTTCCTAATTCATTCTCTTATCTCTATTCTACCAAATTTTAATTTATTTTCAGTGTGATTACAACAGAATTTTTAGTTTGGCTTCAAATATAACAAATCTGTTAAAGATGTTAAATATGTCATTAAAGTAATAGATTTCTATATAGACTTCAGTAAAGTTTTATATGTAGGCTTACTAATGGAGCTGCTAGTAGGAAACCATTTTCATACATTACAATGCTGTAAATAAGGATTGGTGACCTTTGGCTTGACTCTTGTTAACATATTTATATTTTAAAAGATAAAAATGTTCTTCAGAGGTAGGGAAGACTCCTCTTTGCAACCAGCAATGTGAATATCTTGCAAATTCCTAAGTTGTTTAAACACAAGAATTAGAAATAAATCAGGGAAGATAGTATTTCCATTACTCAAAACCCTCATAAAATCAGGTTTGAAATATTGTGTCCAATTTTAGATTCTAATGGAGAACAGTGATTCAAAATCTTAAGAGAGTATTGAGGAAAGGTATAAGATTTATCTGGTAATTAAGAGACCTGCTTTATGAGAAAGGTTTCAAGAAATGAACTTCTTCCAAGAAAAATATAATAAACATATTTAATCATGAACACAAGTAAAAGAAAATTTAGGTAAAATACTGAGAAATATCTAACTGAAAGATGTTCTAACCCTCTACTTAGTGTAGTAAAAATATATATGAGAAAAATGAAAAATTAGTTTTTATAGTTTCTATTATATAAATTTTAAAAATATTCAAAATATTTTCAATATTTTACATGAAATTTAAACTAAAGTTTATAAATTAAAACACTTTTAATTTCATAATAATATAAAATGGTAAAACTATATAAAATGATATTAAATATATAAGAAATATATATAATATAAATATACATGTGTTTTAATATTTAATTTTTTAAAAAAATTAGCATTATAATGAATTAATAAGTAACATTCACATGTGGATAAAAAATTGAAGTCACAAAAATACCAAGAGTGAAACAATATTTTCTAGAATCAAGCCTGACACCAAACACATTCTGCATGCAAAAGAATATAGGGAGGAAAAATCATTTTCTCTATACTCTTCTAGATTTTTGGCTGCGACACCCCCCCTCCTTAATAGGAGGAAAACAAGCAGACATTTAATAACATATATGCCTTTGTATCATGGTAGATATCAGGAAAACTGAATAACTTCTGAAATGGCCTGAGACATCTCCTTAAATAGCATCTCCAGCTAAAGACAAATAATGTTGGTGGGTGGGGAGCCAGTTTGGGTAGGTTTTCATACAAAGCCCTATAAAAGAGGGTAAGGTTGTTAAGTAGATTTAAGTTTCTGCCTTCTGCATAGATTTACTCATGCTCCTCTCTTTTTTTACATATATATATATATAACTTGAGAGAAAGAGAGAGAGATAGAAATAGACACATCAGCCGAGACCGGTTTGGCTCAGTGGGTAGAGCGTCGGACTGCGGACTGAAGGGTCCCGGGTTCGATTCTGGCAAGGGCATGTACTTTGGCTGCGGGCACATCCCCAGTAGGGGGCGTGCAAGAGGCAGCTGATCGATGTCTCTCTCTCATCGATGTTTCTGACTTTCTATCCCTCTCCCTTCTGCTCTGTAAAAAAATCAATAAAATATATTTAAAAAAAAAGAAATAGACACATCAATGATGAGAAAAAATAAATAAAACAAGAGACATTTTACATGGAAGAGATGACTTTACATACATTAAATAAATATCTTACAAAAGTAGGAATATATTAATATTTTCAAAACTTACATAGGTGGTCAAAAATTCAATTGCAAAATAATACACTGTATATTTGACAAATTAATATCAGAGTCACCAAAATTTTAGTAGTAAAATTATGTATAATTATCATAATTATCATAATTTGAATCATAAAGGGTTCAAAACAGGCCTTGCCCAGATGTGCCACTCTGGCATGTGAATCACTTTGTACTGAAGGTAATGGAGACCCTCAGCCTTGGGAAAATCTTCTGCCCCTCCCTTAATTACTTAGAAGAATCTAAATTGGGGCCTTGCCCATAATAAACAGTTATTATTTACCTATCTATAGGACAGGTAAAACTCCTAATTACTGAGTATTTGTTCTTAACATCTTCTGAATGACCATCCTCTTCTCAGCAGCCCTGAGGCATGTTATCCCAATCTTTGGCTCAGAGGCCATGTGATATCACTACATTTTAACTGTCTCTGAACCTCTCATATAAGTGGTATCTCTGACTCTCTTATTTATGTGTGGTTCCCACACATATGTATAAAATTACACTTGGTTGTTTTCTTTAGTTAATATATCTCATGGCTATGTAATTATTAGACCAACCATAAGAACCTAAAAGGGTAGAGAAAAATTTACTCCTCCCCGACAGTATAATCACAGACTATAAAAAGGATAAAAAGATGCAGAGTGTGCTCTGATGCAGGTCTTTAGGATCTCCCCATTAAAGGGGGAAATAAAGTCTAATTATTGTGTTTAAAGGAACATTCCTGCCTGGATTTTCTGTTGGGAATACTGCTCTGTTCCTGTTGCATGTGTTTTTGCTTTCAAGGCATCACTAATCATTGTCTTTGCACAGGCTCGCTTAAACATTATAAGTATCAGTATATTTCTTTGAACGATTTTGTTTTCAATGATTATGCATTTCAATTTGATTCTTGGTTACTGGATAATGAAAATGGCCAATTGATGATAAATATTTATTTTATATATCCTTTGTTCTTCATGGTGGCTGTGTTCTGTCTGTGAGAGTGGCATATTTTCCTGTTGCTTACAATAAGAATCTTCTGGAAGAGAAGGTCACTCTCTACTTATAGAATGGATTGAGATGAATGCACCATGATATTATCTATAGAAGCTATCCATAAATCTTTATATGGAATGACTAATGAAAATTACAGTTACCATTTATATACAGGTAAAATGAGTATAATAAACTCTTAATTAATCATATTATTACTAGAGGCCCGGTGCACGATATTCATGCACAGGGTGCAGGGGATGTCCCTTAGCCCAGCCTGCACCCTCTCCTAATATTAACAGGATCGGGCCTAAACGGGCAGTCAGACATCCTTCTCACAATCCAGGACTGCTAGTTTCAAACTGCTCACCTGCCTGCCTCTCTGATTGCCCCTAACTGCTTCTGCCTGGCAGCCTGATCACCCACTAACCAGTACCCTGCTAGCCTGATTGATGTCTAACTGCTCCCCTGCCAGCCTGTTTGCCCCCAACTTCCCTCCTCTGCCAGCCTGGTCACTTCTAACTGCCCTCCCCTGCAGGCTTGGTCCCTCTCAAATGCCCTCCACTGCTGGTCTGATCATCCACAACTGCCCTCCCTTGCAGGGCCTGGAACCTTCTAACGGCCCTCCCCTGCTGGCCATCTTGTGGTAGCCATCTTGTGTCCACATGGGGGCAGGATCTTTGACCACATGGGGACAGCCCTCTTGTGTGTTGGAGTGATGGTCAATCTACAAATTACTCTTTTATTAGATAGGATAGAGGCCTGGTGCATGGGTGGGGGCCAGCTGGTTTGCCCTGAAAAGTGTCCCAGATCAGGGTGAGGGTTCCCTTGGGGTGAGGGCAACCTGGGACAGGGGTCTATGGAGGTTTGCAGGCTGGCCATGCCCCCACCCCCCAGCGATGCAAGCAGAGGCCCTGGTATCTGGGATTAATCTATATCTATAATTGAAACTTTGTAGCCTGGAGCGGAGCCAAGCTGTCTGCTCGCTCCGTGGCAGCAGCCATTTCTGTTTGAAACTTTGTAGCCTAGAGTGGAGGCCTAGGTAGGCAATGGCAAGCAGAAAGCTTGGCTTTCTCCATTGCCAGGGAAACCCAAGCCTCTGTTCTCTCCAGCTCAGTGGCTGCCACCATTTTTGTCTTTTATAATTGAAACTTTGTAACATTGAGTGTAGGCTTAGGCCAGCAACAGCAGGCAGAAAGCTTGGCTTCCTCTGTTGCTTGGGAAACCCAAGCCTTCCTTCTGCTCTCAATGGTGGCAGCCATCTTGGTTGGGGTTTATTTGCATAATCTGCTCCTGATTGGCTGGTGGGCGTGGCTGTGGGCATGGTTTGCAGGTGTGGCAAAGGTACTCAAATTTGCATATTACTCTTTTATTATATAGGATTATTACTAATACTATTTTGCAGTAGTGTGTGCTAACGAAATGTTGGGTGATGTGTTCTATTTAGGGAATAAATTCTTTCTCAGCAGCTTGTGTATATTTCTGCTTTAAAAAACAACAAAGATGTATAGTTTAGAAACTATTCTCTTCTAACTTACTTGTTATTATGGTACATGTAAACCCCTTCTCTAGTACATTCCTACTTCTACCATCACCCTCCAAGTACAGGTATTCTAACATAGTTATTACATGTTCTTAAATCATGTATATCTTTGCAAAGATAACCAGTGCCAATTTGCATGTCTGTATGTATACGAATATTACTATTTTTTCTATTTTTCTCATTCAACAGCTACAGCCCTTTGTTGTATATCTGTTTCAGATTAATGTTGCATTGTCTCCATTGCATGAATTCAGCACATTTCACCAAACAATTCCCTTGCAGTAGTCCCCAGAAGCATTGAAAATATTTTTTTTGATTGGTAATCCCCTTCTTTTATCAGAAATTTTTATTCAGATGAAATTTAGTTTATCAACTTTCATCTTATAAGGTCTGTGCTGTCGGTGATATGTTTTCCATTCCTCTCAAATGCAAATATTTTTCTACTGCTTTATTTCCATTTATTTTTTTTGAATCCTCCTTTATATACTGTGCAAAATCAAGGTCCAGGCTTATTGTTTTTCTACACAGAAATGTATTTTTCCTAGCTCCATCTGCAAAACAATCTGGCATTTCTCCCTATGTAGCACAATTATCATATATCAAGTACTCATCTATACAAGGGATTGCTCCTCAACATTTTATTTTTGCATTGATCTGAGGCTTGTCATCTCAAGAAATAGACTTGTTTATTTCTATAATGTTTTAATATGACATTTTGTATTAAGGCAATCCTTTTTTCTTTTATTCTTTTTACCAAAGTTGAATAGCTATTACTTAAATTTTATTATCCTATATAAAAATTAGAATGGGTATAGAATTCTTAAAAAAGGAAAAGTAAAAAACAACGAACAAAAAAACAGACTATTTTTTAATGGAAGTTTTTAATTATGGAGGTATAGTTGTGAAAATAATTACTATTATGGAGATATAGTGCAGGAAGAAACATTGTATAATGATCAAGTTAATACAAATATTTTATATACTTTAATATGATTTAAATTTTTTTAACCATTGAGATATATCCCATGCTTTTTAAGTGATCATTATATACTTGTAATTTACCTAATAGTTAAAAAAACACACAATTATTTTCTTTTTCAGAACTGTTGAAATAAGGAAACATAATTACTCCGTAAGTTTGAGTTTAAATGTTACATGTGTAAGAATTTAGTCAGAATTTCTGATCATGGTTACAAGATTTCCACCCCACCCCTATCCCCCAGGGCATACTGGAAGCAATAGGTAGGTGTTTCTCACATCAATGTTTTTCTCTCTTTATTTCTCTCCCTCTCTCCTCCCTCTCTCTCTTTTTCTCCTCCCATTCTCTTGCTAAAATCAATAAGCATATCCCTGGGTAAAGATTAAATTTTTTTGAGATTTTTCTTCTCTCATTTTATTGTGTTTTATTAAAGGAACAATTGCATAATGACATTTTCCTTTTTCTTTATTATATTTACATACATATGCTTTCTTTCCATATGGCTATGTTCCCAGCTTCCAATACTGAACTAAAATGCAGACACAATGGTGGGCATCATTATGATGTATTTGTTCTGAAAGATAATACTCTTAAAAATTCTCTATCAGGTATGAAAGCATGTCTATTCTATTTATTTTCATCGGAGAGTTCTCTTTTAAAGCCATTAACTGTGTTAAAGTACGCAATTTTTAAAAATCTTTTGACAATTGTAAGACTTTTATTTTATTAATATGATGGAATGCATTGCTATATATTCTAAATTGTAATTCATCTAACCTTTATGGGTTAGGCAACACTTGTTTGGTATTCATTTTTAATAAACTCTTAGATTCAATTAATATTTTCTTCAGACATTTAAAATGTATATTGTTACATAATGGTTAACTTTAATATTTTTAGATGGCATTATTTATAACAAGAATAGGTTATTCTCATAAGAGCATTAAGCATTTTTCTCTTTTTACCTAATTCCTAGTGCAGCTTGTATAAAATAGAAATTATCAATTCTTTTAATAATTGGTAAAAATAATATCTAAACTATTTGAGATGTATGAATTTTAGGGTAGTTTGTTCTCAGTGTAGCCATATTTGAAATACATTGGTCCATGCAACATTTTCATATTTTTCTTCATCCTCAGAATAATTTATTATTATTTTACTAGTGCCAGGAAATGCTTTAATCACATTACAAATATTAAGTTATTTAATTCTCACGATAGTAAGTACTTTTATTGTCAGAGTAGTTAATTAACTTGCCCAGGCTACATTTCACTTCAAAGTCCATGGTCTGACTATAGCCATTAATCTAAAAGCCACCTTCTTAAAAATAGATTTTAAAACTTATGAAACTTTTATTCATTCACATTCTTGGCCTCAATATCTAATTTTATTTTTATTTATAGATTTCCTCTCATTCATTTTCTACAACCACTCATTTTTTCCACCCACATCTCTTTTCTTACCATCTGCATATGGCTATAGGAGAACTACCTCTGCAGATGAGGGAATACCCTGTTTCCCCGAAAATAAGACAGTGTCTTATATTAATTTTTGCTCTCAAAGATGTGCTAGATCTTATTTTGGAGAGATACCTTATATTACAGCGAGTGGGCCTTATTTTCGGGGGATGTCTTACTTTTGGGAAAACAGGGTAGTTCCACACAAGCATAGTCTGTAATATGCTGAGTACCAATGTAAAGAACTTCAAAAATTTTTTATGGAAGAAAATTCCTTAAAGAGTACGATGAAAGGCTTATATTACCATTCAACTGCCCTGAGGCTTTTGCCTCAAGCTAGAGCTTCCTGAGAGACATGAATTTCATAACAATACTGGCATGGGGAAACTGAGGTCAAACCCAATAAAGCATATCTTCCACTATTAGTGCATTCTTGCAAAAAGTCATCCAAGATTCTGGCTTACCATTTTTAAAAATGTATTTTTATTTATTTTATAGATAATGGCAGAGGAAGAGATATACTCAGTGGATGGAGGGTTAGCCCAAGGACTAAAGGATCCCAGGTTCAATTCTGGTCAAGGCTACGTACCTAATTTTAGGTTAAGTCCCCATTTGGGGCTCATGCGGGAGGCAACCAATCAATGTGTCTTTCTCACATGGATGTTTCTCTATGTGTCTCTCCCCCTCCCTTCCACTCTCTCAAAATCAATAAAAAATATCTTCGGATGAGGATTAATAACAACAACAAAATAAAACTAATATGAATCCTACTCTTGCTGTGACTAGATTTAGCAATTTGCATAAATTAAAAATCAAGATTAGAGACTTAAATATGTTCAAAAATACTAACGGCCACCTATGTTTTATAAATTACTTTGGTAGATTAAAAGATTTCATAGAAATTTGCAAGGTTTCTGTTCTAATCAGTAGTAACAGAAAGTGCAAAATCAATTTCGACTGTACCTGTTGTGGTAACATAGAAACAAGTTAGCTCTGGAAAGACAACTTCATGCTATAACAAAATAAATGAATAAGTGAATAAGTAAACAAACATGTTCAAGATAACCCAAGATACGTAACTTGATTTTTAAAGTAAACATAATCTTATGAACTATATATTTTTTAATAAAGGGAATAGACTATGTTCAAAACAAATATTTAGGACCAGTTTTCATATTTTTTTTAAAGCAGAAGGCATTTTACAAATACTATGACTTTTACAAAATAAAATTCTAGAAAAGAATAATATCTTAATGATAGAAATATTTATTTTGGTTAACTTTAAAGCTTTTAGAAACATCTTTCGAAAATGTGTTAAAAGCCCTAACTGGTTTGACTCAGTGGATAGAGTATTGGCCTGTGGACTGAAGGGTCCCAGGTTCGATTCCGGTCAAGGGCATGTACCTTGGTTGCAGGCGCATCCTTAGTAGGGGATGTGCAGGAGGCAGCTAATTGATGTTTCTCTCTCATTGATGTTTCTAACTCTCTAGCCTTTTCCCTTCCTCTTTGTAAAAAATCAATAAAATATATTTAAAAAATATAAGTTAAAAGATGAGGTCATAAAACATAATTGTTATTCAAATGATAAATTATTAGGTCCAAAAATATCTTGCACATAAGTAGGTTGTTTCTTAATGTTTTTTAGATCCCATTCATAGCAGTATGCCCCTAATTTGCCTCTAATTTACTTTAGGTATATTTCAGCAATGTCAATATTAGAAATAATCTACATTTCTAGAATTAAAAAGATATTGGCTTTCTGAATCTTCAAAATTCAAAAAAAATTAGCATTTATTGTATATTCATAAAGCTTTTAATGATTCACATGTTTAAACTTTTATGCATAATAACTGATTTAAAACTCAAAATAACCACATGAGATAGATAGTATTTTTATCCTAAATTTACAATGAACAAGTTGAAGAATAGGAGGTTTAATTAAACACACACACTCATAATACAGAAAGTGTTTCTATGCAAGGGCCTGGACCCAGGACTTGCACTTTACTTAAACACACACACTCATAATACAGAAAGTGTTTCTATGCAAGGGTCTGGACCCAGAACTTGCACTTTTACCTACTGAAAGATTTGAGTTTCTAACTTCACCTAATTAAATTACATAAGATAGGTAGCAAGCATGCACAAGTGTTTACTGACAAACTCGGTATCTGTCATTAAGAAAAAAATAATAATATAGTTTATACTAGAGGCCCAATGCATGGAATTTGTGCATGAAGGAGGTTGTCCCTCAGCCCAGCCTGCATCCTTTCCAATCTTGGACATCCCTCTCACAATCCTGGACTGCTGGCCCCCAACCGCTAACCTACCTGCCTGCCTTATTGCCCCTAACTGCTTCTGCCTGCCAGCCTGATCAATACCTAACTGCTCCTTTGCTGTCCCAATTGCCCCTAACTGCCCTCCTCTGTCATCCTGGTCACTCCTAACTGCCCTCCCCTGCTGGCTTGTTTACCCCAACTGCCCTCCACTACAGGCCTGGTCCTCCCAACTCCCCTTCTCTGCAGGGCTGGTCCCCCCACTGCCCTCCACTGCAGGCCTGGTCCCCCCAACTATCCTTCCCTGCAGGCTTGGTCACCCCCAACTTTCCTCCTCTGCTGGCTCAGTCACCCCTAACTGCCCTCCCCTGCATCCTGATCACCCCAACTGCCTTCCCTTGCAGGTCTGATCCCTCCCAACTGCCCTCCCCTGCTGGCCTGATCACCCACAACTGCCCTCCCCTGCTGGTCATCTTAAGGCAGTCATCTTATGTCCACATGGGATGGTCATCTTTGACCACATGGAAGTGGCCATATTGTGTGTTGGAGGGATGGTCAATTTGCATATTACTCTTTTATTAGATAGGATTATTGATATTTTATTAGAAACAATTAGTAACTGCCTGACTAACAATCAAAATTATTGTATCTGATAAAAAGTGAATATGCTAATTGACCATCACACTTTCACAAATATGGTGACATCAACAGCCAATAAGGAGGGAATATTCTAATAGATTGCCATACCCTCAATAATGGCGGCACCCACAGCCACAAGATTATAGCGCCCAGGGCCAACCTGAGGTGCAGGCAAGCTTCGGATGGCAGCTGCCCAGCTGCCCAGGGCTGCCTGATGCTCAGCAAACCAGGACCAGCGAAGGCTTGTGCTACCAGCAGTGGCAGCAGCAGAGGTGTGATGGGGGTGTTGCCTTCCCCTGATCCCTGGGTCGCCTCCTGCCTGAGGGCTACCAGACTGTGAGCGGGAGCAGGCTGGGCTGAGGGACACCCCCTCCAGTGCATGAATTTTCATGCACCGGGCCTCTAGTATTATAGATGATATAGGTTTACAATTTTTCTTCCAAACGTGTACCATGTTATTGTGACCATCTAATTGATTAAAAATGTTTTAATAGCTCAAATTATCATTTTTATTTTATGCTATAATTTTACATTTATATCCAAATAAATCAATTTGACTTTTGAATGAAGTGAGTGCAAATCCATCTGTTAAACACCAGAAAAGTCCAAAATGTCTGTTTCTGTGGCATTGCTGCAATGATTTAGTGATTGGCAAACACAGTATCCTACACAATGAAACTGAAGTGCTGCTTGTCACTTCATTTAGTTGATTCAATAAGAACAGTATTAATTAAAAATACATTGTCCAAGCAAAGCTTTTAAGTTAAACAATTGAACATAGCTATGATTCAACATAGCTGCTATACAAAACATTTTAAAAATTGAGTAGGACATGTGAAATATTAATATGACATAATATAAGTTAGAAAGCAAAAGTTAAGTAAAAATATAAATAACACTGACAAATATCAATTCATTGTTAAACTTTAGAAGTTTCTTTAAAACTAAGATATTAGTGAACTAATTGTAGTTTTTTAATTTATTTAGTTGTAAATTTTACTTCATGACAAATGTCAAGTAAGAGATAATCTATATATAAAGAAAATCAATAGATTAAATATTTCAATAAAACAGCAAATGTTTATTGATCATTATACAGCAGAGAGCTATTAAAGGATATATGGGCGATAATAAACTCTATAATACATTATCCCTACTCTCAATAAATTTTATAAGATTTATCTGGGATATCTTCTCCTCCTCTTTCCATCATTCTACTTTATAGGGTAAAATTTCATAAATATTTTAAAGCTTCAAATGTCATATTGTCATTTTAGTTACAAGCATTTCTCTGAAACACTTTGGAATCAAATTTCCTGCTCTCTTCTCTGTGCACTTGTGAGAAATAGACCCTGGAGTGCTGTCAGTGCTCCCTACTCCCTGGCGTTTATGCCTTTGAGTAAGCACCTTCGCCGGAGTCTTGGAAGCACTAGAGATTGACTTACCAATTTGAATTTATCAAAGATGATGTGGTGAAACTCGTGTGATTGCATTAGGTCATAAAAGACAAATGTCTCAGCAGACTAGAGCTAGAGTTATTCCTTGTGGGTATGATGAAATGGACAGCCAGATTGGAAGAAAAAAAAAAAAAAAAAACACCTGCCAAGAAACAGCAAAAAAAGCCTGGTCCTTAGTGGTACAGCAACAAGGAAATGAATCTGTTAACAACCTAAATAAACTTAACGTGAATTCTTTCCCAGTGGAGACTCCAGATGAGAAAGCAGCCGGCTGTCCACCTTGATTGCAGCCTTCTGAGGCCCTAAACCATGCCTCGAGCCCTGACCCACTGAAACTGCAAGTCAGTATCTGCATTGATGAAGACGCTACACAGTTGTTTGTTACACAGCAATGTAAAACTAATACACTATCCATGTCACTTCCCTTTGCTACTCAATGATTTGTATAATTACCTATTTTTGAAATTAGGCTGTGAGCTACCTATAAGTTTATTATTCACGTCTTCCTAAGAAGATGAGTACAAAACATCAGGCACATTTATTTATTTTGAATCTGTCTTCTCTCTATCTTTTCATACACACACACACACACACACACACACACACACACACACACACACACACAAGCTATTTCTTATAATAAAATAATAACCTATATGTTAATCTCAATGAATAAGTAAATAAGCAAATTATTTATTTATTACTCCCATTTTAATTATTAGAAAATTGAAGCCTGAGAATAATATGTGGCTTGTAAACGGCAAGACCAGGATATAAACTAGAGCATCTGGCTATAAATTCTGCATTTACTCTGCTGCTAAATAGGATTATTATGCTATAGATTAAGTGAAATAGAACAGATAATGTGCTTAAATGAGTGCCTACTATATATAGAAGGGTCATAAGAATCCCCTATCAACTCTCATTAAGCCCAAGCTTCCAGTAATCTGAAAACTCAAATTTGTACTCAGTAATAATAATCATGTCATCCTAGATATAGTGTAATTTTATTTTTTCCTCCATTTAAGTGGTGTTTGTGTCTCTCTCAGATGCATATTTCCATTATCTTGTTTTATATGTCTTCTTAATCAACCAAAATGTCTTTAAAATTGTTGGGGGGGATAGGCAGGGTCCAAAAATATATAAGTAAATATGAAACTTTACTCAATAGTGTACATTTTGCAGACTATTTTACATACAAGACATTTATAAAATCAAAATCTTTTTAAATAATGCAAGTCCATCCAACACTTCATTAAATTATAATAACTACATGACAAACAATAGAACACCAGCTTCCTACTCTCACAAATGTCTCCATGCAGCAGAAATTGAATCTATTTTCTCCCGTCAGACCTTTCATTTCAAAATTCTTAACACTTCTGACAGGTTCACCCCATTCATGTCTATAAAGGTAGGACACAAATAGAAGGCTGAGAATGTGTTTCTTTATACGTTGTTAAAACCACAGAAAACCTGTGATTTAATCATTTTATAGAGTGTGAGATAAATCTCATTGAATTCCTTGAGTTATACACTGATATTGTAAAATTCACATACAATCTTCATATTGTGCATAAGTTCTCCTAGATATTAGTTTCTATGTAATATTCCCAGGTAGGATCACCATGTAACTCCACTCCCTTCTCCAAATCTTTACTTCTGAGAAAGACTTAAATACCAGACAATTATTATTTCTGAGCCATGTTAGAAATGTGAGTAATCAGAAAATACCTCAAGTGCATATGTCACACATTATGTATTCTTCACAGGGGGAGAGAGAATTCCTGGGCATCTTGGCTTCTACCAATAATCACTGACATTCATTTATTTCCCTGAAGTAAAATATATGAGTATATTTTACTCATATATTCACCAGCTATGTTAGTTACTACTGCTTAGCAAACCACCTCCAAACTAAAAACAAAAAAGCATATATATTATCATGTATGAGTTGGTGATGTCTGATGACAGGGTTCAGGTTCGGCTGTTTTCAGCTGGGCTTACTATTGTATCTGCTATCACCTGGAGGTTTGATAGAAGGCAGGCTAGTCTAGGGTAGTCGCATGCAAATGGTTAGTAGTTCTTTGGCAGTCAGATGGAGCAAGCTAGCCTGGGCTCATTCACATAACAATAATGGGATCCAAGAGAAGCAGTAAAACAGCACAGGCTTTCTGAGGCCAAGTCTTAAAACAGTTACACCATTTCTCTTTCTATATTTTATTGAACAAAACATTGTATAAGGTCAGCCCATAGTGACAAGGGGAGTAAATAGACTCTAGTTTCTAATGGAAGCACTCACTTTTTTTGAAGGGTGGCTTTGCAAAGGATGTGGATAAAGCAGTGGGTGAACATTTGTGTTTATTTTTGCAAAAGTATACCACAGTGGCTTTCCAAGAAATTCACTGAATGTGCTAGCTTTAGTTTATTAAATTCTTAGACTAACTGAAGCCTGAGCCAAAAGATACTCAACATCTTTTCCCTATATACAGACTAAATATTGGAGGAGGACAAAAAAGTATTATACAATCTATTCCAGATGACTGCTATTCCTCTCCTGCTGCCAGCACCACTGCTCAAGTGTCCCTATTTGATCTGCTCCATTTCCCACTTCCTTGTGAATCCAGAGGTCACAGGGTCATTGCCTGCTACACAGGCTGTGAGAGCATGAACTTTGTATTGAGAGACTTGAATGTGAAACTCAGCCACTGTCCAACTGAGTGACCCTAGACAGACAATTTAACCTCACATTGTCTGCTTCCTTATCCTGAAAAATGTGTTTAATGGACCATGTCTGGTAGGTCTGTTGTGAGGATTTACTGATTGTAATAGCCCAAGAGAGTACTATTAAACAGTAGGTGCTTAATACTTACTAATTTCATCTACTTCCACAGCTTTCTTAGAATGCATTTTTTTTTTCATTAAAGGACATCTTACCTCATAAGTAAAACAATGCCCAGAGCTATCGCAAAGAAATAAGCTTACAGTTTTTAAGTCTTGCAATATTTAGGTTGCAGAGTAAAATAAAGTGTAAAAAAGTTATCTTAAGATTATTATTTTCTTGAGGTTATTTTTATAGCATATATATTTAATGTATATTATAAAGATGAATAATCAGAATAAAGAGGAAAGTGTTGCCTTTTTGTGGTGTGCATTCTTTGAGGATATAAATAATATTAATAACTCAATCAAATCAATGTACACTGGAATGATGTTATTAATCTTTGATATTTTGGGGGCCACCTTTAATAAAGACATATTGAAGTTATTAATATAAATGAAAATTAGAGACATAAAAAGATGGCATTGATTCATAGGACACCAGAATATATTACTTGATGCAACATAATTATTTAAATGGTCTCCACTTAAACTGATGAGGTTAGAACCCCATCATTTCCATAGGTATGTCCCTTAACCAGGCTCTCTAAAACCCAGTAAGGGAGTGAAGAGTTTATATTATCTTCAACACAAACAATCCAGGTAAAGCTGTTCAATCTCAGTAATGAGATTTAAAGTCTAATTTCATTCTGTGTGGAGTAAGAAGAAGCAGAGTACTTTAAAGTCACAGGAAAATTGCTCACAAAACCCTTTCCCAGGAAACCTAGGAACAGCTAGGGACCCATCCCACATGGCATTTTGATTTCCTTAGAGAAATTAAATGGTCTCTACCAGTCTTCTTAGGTATTATAACATTGTTGAATCTCCAAAAAGTGTTTAAAAGTGTTTTCATCTAAAAGGCAACATTCTTTGCCTTTCAAATTAGTGACAACAGTCCTGAAAGTCTCTTTTTTATGATTCTGAATTATTTTCTCATTTTAAATTTACTGATTTAATGCAAGCCTAAGAAACAGTAACTTCATTATTTTATTAGACATTTGCAAATAGCAAGATTTTAATGCTATTTTCAATATAGAAAATAAGATTTTTACTCATAATATTTCCTGCCTTCAATATATATCTTTAAATTTGTTTCTATAGTGTTTATAATAAATCAAAATAATGGATTACTTTTTAAACATACAATATCCAGTGTAAAGGAGAAAGAGAAAGTGATTTGTTTATTTATCTGTGATATAAAGTTATTATTTACTGGTTCAATGGATCCCAGAATGCTGGCATCCACCCTACTGTTTTCAGCTTTTACTTGGTTATTGTCTGTGTTTGGGTATCCATTTTTAACATGTGTACTTGAGTGACAAGCCTACCACTAAACGCATTTGACCATGGGTCCTTGCTCTCCTACTTCCCTTCCTGCCAAAACTTCAAACTTTGGGTGACTTTGTATGTTCCTCCCGGGCATGCCATTATTTCCTATTGGACCTGTGACTATAATATATCATTTAATTTCATGTGCCTCTCATAGTGTAATATGTAAGGCCATGCTGGAATGATCCTTAAAGACCTTGAAATGGGAATTTCAATGTTGGGCCCCATTATGTACATGAAGTGCTGAAATTAAAATGACTTGTTTATTTTTCTATAAAAATGCTTACTCCACTTTTGGATATACAATCCAATCTACCATGTTTGAGAACCCTCCAAACAACACCATGTGATTAAGCAAATAACTCCCTTTGAATCTGCAAGGGATTGCATGTAATTTGTCTTATTTGTCAAGACAGGCTTAGGGGAGAATGTTGTTCACAGGGTGAGAACAGCGAGAGAGATAGGAAGAGTCCAGGTCAGTGAAAGATCAGGAGCAGCCTTGACGTCAGGCCTATATCTCAGAAGCTAGTGGTCAAGGCAGAGTTAGATGAGAAGTCCAGATGCAGTGCTCATATAAACGACAAAGCCACGGGGAACAAGCTTTACCACATTACGGAACCAGGCCACACAAGATACTAGAAATACAGGTAAGATGCGCTCAGAAATGAGACAAGCAGCTAGGAAAGAAGCGAGGAGTCAGCAATGACAAGGAGAGGTTGAAAGAGCCTTGAGGCTTACTTCAGAGGGAAAACTTGCAAGGAATGCTTGTGATAACAAAAGCAAGTCTCCAAAAATCGCCTAATTATGGTCTGAACATAGAAGTCAGTAAGTTACTGTAGGATTATAGCAGCTTGTTTGGATTAGGGGATGTGTTGTAAGGAGTTGTTTCTGACAGGACGTGAACAACCACGGGTTTATGGACCTTTTCCTGAGGCTACAGGGAGTTGAGTTGCAGCCCTACAACTGTAGCTGGCCATACAATGTGTCTGATTCTGATGTTTACCAATCCCATTTCCTTTGGGGTCTCTTTAGAGGAGTTACGTGTGTGTGTGTGTGTGTGTGTGTGTGTGTGCAGTTTTCTACATTTGAGCATCACTATCACATAGTTTGCTCCTTCACTTCACTTAATTTTAATTTTTAAAAAATGACGTTTTAATTTTTAAAAAATTTCTTTTCAGAGAAACCTCAATTGATTAACTTACTCATGGTAGTAGTCCCATTCACTCTAACTCCTCAATCCAGTTAAATTTTCAAAGACTTGCCATTTCTACACACTCCTATACTCACACACAGACATGCATACATACATATCTATATATAGTGCAATTGCCTTTACCTTGCATTAGAATATAAGCTCCAGTGGGGCAGAAAGATTTACAGGGAAGAGAAGCTATAAAATAGGTTTATTAGTAAACTAGAGGCCCAGTGCATGAAGATTCATGCACTTGAGAAGGGATCCCTCAGCATGGCCTGCATTCTCTCACAGTTCGGGAGCCCTCAGGAGAGGGAGGTGACCTGGCGATCAGGGGATGGTGATGCCCCATCACACCTCTGCTGTTGCCACTGCCAGTAGCACAAGCCTTGGCTGGCCTTGGTTACCTGAGTCTCAGGTGGTCCTGGAGGGCTGGGTAGCCACCATCCAAGGCTTGCTTGTGCCTCAGGCTGACCCTGGGCAGCTAGGGAGCTAAGGAGACTGGGTGCTGCCATCTTGTGGCTATGGGGACCACCATCCTTGAGGGTAGGGCAATCAATTAGCATATTCCCTCCTTATTGGCTAAGGGCACTGCCATCTTTGAGAGTGGGGAAGTAATTTGCATATTACCTCCTTAATGGCTGTGGGTGCCACCATCTTTGCAATGGCATGAGGGTCAATTAGCACATTCCCTCTTTATTAGATAAGATAACACACACACACACACACACACACACACACACACACACACACACAAAGAACAAACAAAAGACAAGACTGTAAAATCATATTGAGGGTTGAGTCCTTGATACTGTAACATCAGTTATACTAGTTGCCAGCATCCTGAATAGGTAATTAGGTTTCTAGCCAAAACCTTGCTGCATGGGCAGCTAGGCAAAGATGTGGGTTATGCCATAAATCACAGCTATATTGAGCCCTTAAATGACCTTACTGGCCAATCACAATGGCTTCCCACTAAAAAGAGATTTCAATAAGCAGAAAATAATTACTAAATTGTAGTTATAGAACTTGACACAATTAGATGGACTTTTTATGGATTTTTAAAGTAATAATGGGACAAAGTCACAAAGAGATGGTCAAATATTAAAGGAGGTAACTAATTTTAATGAATTCGTTACTACAGTAAATTGTAGATCCACAATTATGTCTATACTTTATGATCCTATAGTTATGTTTCCTTTTCTTTCCTAGAGCAGTTACAATAGCAAATATTTGTTTTCTTATACTTGAAGGTATACTTGTCTTCGTGAAAGTGTCCCACATTCTAATTTCAAAAGTAATTGAAATTAATATAAGAAAAGCTAACAGTAAGGCATGCTTTAATAGAAGGAATACTTGGTCCCAGTGATCAGCAAACTCATTAGTCAACAGAGCCAAATATCAACAATACATTGATTGAAATTTCTTTTGAAAGCCAGATTTTTTAACTTAAACTTCTAACACCACTTCTTCAAAAATAGACTCACCCAGGCTGTGGTATTTTGTGAAAGAGTCACACTCAAGGGGCCAAAGAGCCGCATGTGATTTGCGAGCCACGGTTTGCTGACCACTGTCCTAGCCAGTTTGGCTTAGTGGATAGAGCGTTGGCCTATGGACCAAAGGGTCCTGGGTTTGATTAGGATCAAGGGCATATTCCTTGGTTGCTGGCTCCTCCCTCCCTGGCTGAAGCCCTGGTTGGGATTTGTGAAGGAGGTAACCATTGGATGTATTTCTCTCACATTGTTGTTTCTCTCTGTCTTTACCTCTCTTTTCCACTCTCCCTAAAAATAAATGAAAAAATATCCTCAGGTGAGGATTAAAAAAAAAGAATACTTGGGATGTATTTTATATTTGTAATTGATTTCAGTTCATTGGATAAAATAGTAGTGAATCAAGAGTAAAAATCCTATATATATTTTAATCTATCTAAATGTTATAGCTCAGCTTATAGAACCAAGTGTATATTAATAGTTTCACTTATATTTGCACAGCATAAATAAGTACAACTATGACTCATTAGAAAACATTTAAATGAGTCCTATGTTTTAGAATCCACATGTATAAACACCCATGGATATGAATTTGCTCATGAGCCCCTTGTTATCTTTACAGTGACCCTGAGGTAATGCTACACAGTTTATAAGAATGTATATCTTGTGAAATGACATTTTCATGGACTGGAATATTGGGTTTATGAGGAGAAAAAGTTGTCTGATAAAATAAAGATAGGGAACAAATTTAAACATAGTAAAATGGGCTCTTTCGTTACAGGACTTGGCAGAATCATAATTATGCTAGTGTTGATCATGATTAGGCCACAAAATCCTTTTTATAAAACATTGTGTGTAATGAATATGCTAAAAATACACTTTTCAAAGGCCTTGCTTGGAGCAATAAAAGAAAAACATGCCTGACCTCAAAGAACTTAATTTTAAAATAATGGTCAGTCAAAACATCTCAGGAAACAAAATGGTACAATGATAAATGAACAAGTGATAGAATTACAGAGATTTATATTCAGCCTGGACCTGAAGTAAATGAATATATATGTTTAGGTATGGTTCAGTATGTTGATTCCTAAAGGAGAATAAATCTAGAAATGTGGAAAGGAAAGGAAGGCAAATATTTACTGAGTTCCTAATATGTGTAAGGTGCTACTCTAGATACTAGGAATAAAGAGGGAGCTTAACAGATAGAGCCTATCCTACCTACAGTTTAAATCTAAATAAATATCAAGAATGACCAACTAGTTATTTTTTATATTTCTGAGACTAAATAATTCTTCAAGTGAATCTTGACTTAATCACTATTTTTCATGCTCTTTTTTATTACCAGCATGAAATAAACCCCCTTAAAAATATCAAAAGTTGAGTTTCTGATTTTCAGAGAGAGTGTTAAAGGCAAAGTGGTTATCTGGCTTTCCATGTTTCAGCAGCTGATCAGCCTGCCTATACACATGGGTCAGAGACTCAAGTACAAAAGAGAAGACAGGTAAATGGGAAAGGAAGGCAGAATGAGTAGAGACTTTGTCTCTTCCTCCCCTTTTTGCTTGTCTGTTGGTTGTTGGTTTTTTGTTGTTGTTGTTGTTGTTTTAAAGAAAAGACAGCTACAAAATGAAATTGACTGGGAACTGGTCCTGAGAAGATAATAGAGAGCAAGTACTTTGCCTTTCTCCATAGCACAGGCTACAACTGTAGCAATTTCTAGGAAGTAATGACTCAATCATCTCAGTTATCATTTTTCATGGATGCCAAGAAAACCTTCTATTAGTTATGAGATCAACTGTATGGAATAGTGGAAAACTGTCTCAAGTATAAATCTAGACTTTCTGAATCAAAGTGATGAAGATAGCATCTCTAACTTTTTGCTGGGTTATGAATGATTTTCAATCCCTTGTTGGTTTGAAAATTAGACATTACAGTGTCTAGTGCTCCTAATATGACGTGACAGTATAAGAAAAAACACTTGAGAAATAAATTTTTGCTTAATGTACCAAATGCCACCTGTCAACAGCTCACATGCCTGTAATTGGCTCAATAATAAATTAGTAAATAATAAATTGGGGGTATGTTAAACTATATAATGTCTTGCTTTCTCAAAACACAGTTGGAAGGTCTACCTGCATATCTAGAGTCATAAAGAAACCCAAATTGCCATGTAAACCTACTCATTCAAAGCACAAATATACTTACTAACAAGACATAAGCAGAAATCAGAAGTTTCAAATTCACTCATCATATTGCAGATAATTTTACTTCATAAATAAACAGTCATAGAAGATGTGGCTCTTATGCATAAACTTCCCATGAGCCTATAACACTGCTTAAGGGTGTATATATGTTTTTGCAAATATACAAATATATAATGTCTTGAATACAAAATCTGTGAAGGTTCATTTTTCAGTAAATACATAGAACTTAGTATCATGAAGCTCCCTATATAATAAGAGAACAAAGTATGGTCCAAATAGGTTTTCTCTTTTTCTGTTATTTAAATGTAATCGTATCCATTTTCCTTAGTTATAAAACATGCATATAAATACATATTTAGGTCTAGACTGCAATAAGCTGAAAATTCAAACTATGCATATACATGATATACAGACACTGACATTTCTCATATCTGCCAGTATTTGCTACTGTTTGCTGATGATTAAAAATTAATAAACAAATCACTATATTTCACAAGTCCTACATATATGTGGTGTTTCAATTACTGCAGTGACTCATCTATCTTAGTTTAGATGATACTAAGGTATAGATGATATAGGTCACTATAAATTTATTTAAAATAGTTATCTTCATTCTACAAACATTGGCATTGTAAAATGTTAACACAGGAAGCAAAAATAATTTTAAATGTTTCAAAGATGGTTATTTCCCTGCAATCTGTTGTCCATTTCTCCCTAAAAATTTTCAGTAGTAAGAAAAGCCTAAATGATCATTTGATTGTTCAAACATTTGACCAATAGCTATGATACACACTGACCATCGGGGGTAGATGCTCAACGCACAGGCATGGAAACATGGAACAGACTGATGAATCTCAGAGAGAGGGGATAAGGGGGAGGATGGGAAGAGATTAACCAAAGATTTTAAATGCATACTAGAGGCCTGATGCACAAATTTGTGCACCAGTGGGATTAGGCTGCAGGGATTAGGCTGCAACTGGCAGTCTGATATCCCCGAGGGGTCCTAGATTGCAAGAGGGCACAAGCCAGGCCGAGGGACCCCACTGGTGCATAAATTACTGCACTGAGCCTCTAGTAATAAAATTTAAAAAAGTTATATACAATTATTCCATCTTTCTTGTAGATATATTCTAATTGACTATATCATTGGTTCTGGAAAAAATTGTTAGTAGACTAATCCAACTAATTATTATTTGTCACAGATATGTCCAGTAATTAAACTGAAGAACACATAATAAATAAGGTTCACATGTTAACAGTTCCTCCTATCATCGTTTACTTTTACATGACGTATGACAGATGAACATAAACTTAGTAGGTATATGTTACAACTATGCAGTTCCCTCCTTAATAGAGTCATTGACCTGAACAGAGCCTATACCACAAACCAGAAGCTGGCAACATCTATTCCCTCATTAATTAATCTTTCATTTACTGTATTCTACTGTGTACCTTAGCACCATGCTAGCCATAGTTTTGAAATATGTGACATATGGTGAAATTGAATATTAAGATATACAGTTGTAGGAAACAATATGAAGTCAACATGGGAAAATTCAGACCTCTAATAGATATAAATTCAGTAAAATTCTGGGATTTTGTGAATGAAAATAAGCACATGGTCCAATTCTTTTAAGCTCAGTTTGTTAAAACAGTTTTTATTTGAAAGTAGGCAAAGCAGACTCAATGTGATTTTAATATCTGAGTGGTTAATTCTATTTATTAAATGTTTATACTTTTAAACATTTAACCAAAAGGATATTTTTCTAATGATCATAGACATCTAAATGTTTTAATGGGATAGAGCCATTGCATACTCATTTATTATACTCTGTGATGATATCAGACATTTACAAATTATTCCAACTATTTGCCTATCTACAAAATTACCTATCAAATTTAAATTCTTTTATATTTTTTGTATATTTCTTAGTGGATTTGTTTTGTTTTGTTTTGTCTCAGAGAGGAAGAGAGAGAGAAAGAGAGATAGAAATGTCAATGATGAGAGAGAACCACTGATTGGCTGACTCCTGTAGCCCCTCTCTGGGGATCAAGCCTGCAACCCAGCATGTGTCCTGACCGGGAAACTGACCATGACCTCCTAGTTCATAGGTTGAAACTCAACCACTGATCCAGGCTAGCTGGGCCTTAGGTTTGATATTCAGCCACCTCTGCTTCTCACTAATCTTGAGTGACTCTTAAAATGACTTTTCTTCCCTGTTAATATGTTGCTTTTTGGGCTGAAAGACCAAATAGTTACACATGTTAGGAATGTGTATTAAATAAAATATACTTCAAGGAATACCAGAAAGTACCCTGGGAACATACCCAGGCACTGACTGAGACATTAATTTTTCTTACCTACTTATATTTTCTTCATTAACATGTCCATAACTACATTCATAAGGGAGATTTCCAAATTCATAAATTTCAGAGAGATGAGGTTCTTTGTTAGGTCTTTTACAGAAATAAGGAGGCTTGTTTATCCTATCTAATGAAAGAGTAAATTGACCTTACCACCGATCAAGCCAAACCCATCAGCCATGCCCATTAGCCAATCAGGACCAAATTATGCAAATAAACCCCAACCAAGATGGCTTCCACCACTGAGAGCAGGATAGAGGATTGGGTTTCCCTGGCAATGGAGGAACCCAAGCTTTCCACCTGTGGTTGTCAGCCTAGGCCTCCACTCAATGTTACAAAGTTCAATTATAGAAAATACATAATCCTAACAGAAATGGCAGCACCCACAGAGCTGGAGAGAGAAGAGGCTAGGTTTGCCTGTGCGATGAAGGAAGCCAAGCTTCTGCAGCCCTAGTGCCTACACATCCACTCTAGGCAACAAAGTTTCAATTATATTGTTGCCACAGAGTCAGCAGAAGGCTTGGCTCTGCTCCAGGCTACAAAGTTTCAATTGTAGAACATAAATTAATCCCAGATCCCAGGGCCTCCGCTTGGGTCCCTGGGGGGCATGGTTGGCCTGCAAACCACCATAGGTCCCTCGCCCAGGCCACCCCACACCTTAAGCGAACCCCCACCCTGATCCAGGACATACTTCAGGGCAAACCAGCTGGCCCCCACCCATGCACTAGGCCTCTATCCTATATAATAAAAGAGTAATTTGCAGATTAACCATCACTCCAACACACAAGAGGGCTGCCACCAAGTGGTCAAAGATCCTGTCCCCATGTGGACACAAGATGGACACCACAAGATGGCCATCAGGGGAGGACAGTGGGAGGTTCCTGGCCTGCAAGGGAGGGCAGTTTTGGGGCATCAGGTCAGCAGGAGAGGGCAGTTGGGCAGGACCAGGCCTGCAAGGGAGGGTAGTTGAGGGTGAGCAAGCCTGCAGGGGAGGGCAGTTAGGAGTGACCAGGCTGGCAGAGGAGGGAAGTTGGGGGTAAACAGGCTGGCAGGGGAGCAGTCAGACATCAATTAGGCAGGCAGGGTAGTGGTTAGGGTGTTATCAGGCTGGCAGGCAAAATCAGTTAGGGACAATCAGGGAGGCAGGCAGGCGAGCAGTTTGGAACTAGCAGTCCTGGATTGTGAGAAGAATGTCCGATCCCAGTAGGATCGGGCCTAAATGGGCAGTCAGCCTTCCCTCAAGGGGTCCCAGATTGGAGAGGTTGCAGGCTGGGCTGAGGGACACCCCTTACCATCCCCCATTCACAAATTTTGTGCCTCTAGTTCTATATAATAAAACGCCAATATGCAAATCAACCTAACAGAGGAATGACCTGTGGAACAACTGGCGCTATGATGCGCCCTGACCACCAGGGGACAGACATTCAACACAGATTAAGAGATGGAAGAGTAATGTTCCCCCTAAAACCTCCCTTCTCTCTTTTACTTTTTTATTCAGTTTTATTTTCTACACCTGGTTTCAGGTGTACAGCTTAGTGGTTAAACAATTATATACTTCACATAGTGTTTCCCTTGATATTTCCAGCACCCCAACTTATGCCATACATACTTATTGCAATATTATCCTATATAATAAAAAGTTAATATGCTAATTAGACCTAACAGCAGAAAAACTGTCAGGACCACCTTCTGGATGAAACCGGGGCTGCTAGGGCCACGGTAGCCAGGGAGAATTTCATGCATCCGGCCTCTAGTTAGGGAATAAACATGATCATTTCAGAAGTAATGATAAAATACTTAAATAGTAGAGATTTTAACAGGTGTGTGTGTGTGTGTGTGTGTGTGTGTGTGTGTGTGTGTGTGTGTGCTATAAATTCATAAATCTGTGAGAATTTAAATGAAACAGGGGTATAGAGTGAGAAATATGATCCACATTATCAACATATGCACTTATAGTTCCTTTAAATAAACTCTATTCCAAGGCAGATTTTAAAAAATATGCAAGCCGAAACCAGTTTGGCTCAGTGGATAGAGCATTGGCCTGTGGAATGAAAGGCCCCAGGTTCAATTCCAGTCAAGATCATGTACCTTGGTTGTGGGCACATCTCTAGTAGGGGGTGTGCAAGAGGCAACTGATCGATGTTTCTCTCTCATTGATGTTTCTGACTTTCTAGCCCTCTCCCTTCCTCTCTGTAAAAAAAAATCAATAAAATATATTTTTTAAAAATATGCAAGATGGATTCTCTAAAGTTTTTGCATACCCATTTATAGACATTGTGATCTGAGGTTAAGCAGATCATTTACTATATATATTATCCTATCAACCCTCCATCAGGCCATCTACCTTACAACAAACTCACACTCTTTTTCCCCAGTGTTGGCTTCCTTTTATTTGCTGCCATTTAGCCAATTTTCATTATCAATAACATTTCTTGTCATTAAGAGGTAATTAATTTATCATTTAAGCCTTATTTTCCCTTCAGGATATAGCTCCATTGTTAGTTTCCTGATAAATTATTCCAAAATGCCTTTATTCTGCTTTAACCGCACTCCCTTTGTTGTGAGCATTTTGTTTATATTTTAGTTACTACATGTATCACAGTTTGCCTAATATTTGAAATTTATGGCCATGCCTGTTTCACCTGATGGATAATAAAAATTTTAAGGTCAACAGCTATATCTTGTTTATTTCTAGATATATAATACTGCCAACCCTGGTCCCTTGCCAAACATAGATGCCTAATAAATATTTGTGAAATTGTACTGAATTGAAACACTGAATTAGCTCAAGGTTGCTATGCACTGAGTTTCTCTACTGTTCAGAATGCACCGCTCTTGAATTGTAACATTTTTCTCCGTTTTTGATGTAGTTGAAAGCTGATGCACTCTTCACTTAGTTCCATCTAAGTAAATTGGGCGGTGACATTTATTAATATTTGCATAGTTCAAAGCAGTTCATACAGTGCAGAATACAACTTGGAAGTGCTATTTAAAAAATGAAAGGATGTATAGTGTAGTAAAATGCCACAACTTGGCACAATCAATATATCTCGTGAATGTTCAATATTAAAATTAAAAGAAAGAAATATATCTCCTGAAACAATGGGGCACAACTTCATTTGCAAATGGTAACACAGTCTTGTTAAAAGAAAATCTGAGAACAGCTGCTAGGCAAATTGTATGCACTTGTGGTGTCTATGGACACTGGGCCTGCACAGAACATATGAGAAACAGATACCTGGAAGAGTGCCCAGGGTCAAAAGACAATGAGAATATAACTTTTCAAGATTTATAAAGAGCATATCTGGAATGTAAAACAAACAAACAAACAAAAAACACACAATTAACTTTTGCTTTTGGCTACCAGTGGAAGATTATAATTTTGGTGAAAAGAATATAAAGAACAGAAAAAAAAACATTTTAAAATCTTATTTCAATTTACTAACATATTAGTAAAATTTGAAAACTAATGTGGTTAATGTGGTTACAACTTCTAATATACTCATAGAATTGCCCCATGATTGCTTATTATTAGTAAACCATAAGATAATCTCCTCATTCTCTGAAACTGCATTTATATTTCAAAGTTAAGAGAACCCAATTTGTTTTCTTTTAGAAATGTTGAGCTCTGCCACATCTAATAGTTTTGAACTTCATTAATTAAAACAAACTTTCATAACTCTGACCAGGATGCTAGTAGCTCACCTCAGATGGTATAAATGAGTCTTTGAAAGAAAGGCTATTACTTATAGAAGAAATAGATGTCTCCCTTGTCCTTATTAACGAACAACTTCAGATATAGTATTTTCCTAGAATTTCATCTGTATCCAAACAATGATGTGAATACAACAGGACCTTTAAATTATCTATGAGCAATGTGTTTGCGTAAAGATTCTGCAATAATACATTGTTTATTGGTTAAATTTTTCTTTACTCTTTTCTTTTATTTTTATACTAGAGGCCTGGTGCACGAAATTCATGCATGGGGGTGGGGGAAGCAAAGTGTCCCTCAGCCCAGTCTGTACCCACTCCAATATGGGACCCCTTGATCAGGTCTATACAAGCAGTTGGACATCTCTCTCACCATCCAACTGCTTGCCTTCCTGCCTTCTTCATTGCCCCTAACTGCTTCTGCCTGCCAGGCTGATCATCCCTTAACAACTCCACTGCCATCCTTATTGATGCCTAATTGCTCCCCTGCCAGACTGTTTGTCCCTAACAGCCCTCCCTTATAGGCCTGGTCACACCTAACTGCCCTCCCCTACAGGCCTGGTATCCCCCAACTGCTCTCCCCTGCAGGCCTGGTTCCTCCCAACTGCCCTTCTCTTCAGGACTGGTCACCCCACCTTCCCTCCTCTGTTGGCCTGATCAACCCCAACTGCCCTTCCTTGCAGGCCTGGTTGCTCACAACTTCCCTTCCTTGCTGGCCATCTTGTGGTGGCCATCTTGTGTCCACATGGGGACAGGATCTTTGACCACATGGGGGTAGCCCTCTTATGTGTTGGAGTGATGGTAAATCTGCAAATTACTCTTTTATTAGATAGAATAGAGGCCTGGTACATGGATGGGGGCCAGCTGGTTTGCCCTGAAGGGTGTCCCAGATCAGGGTAGGAGTTCCCTTGGGGTATGCAGTGGCCTGGGTGAGAGGCCTGTGGTGGTCTGCAGGCTGGCCATGCCCCCCAATGACCCAAGTGGAGGTTCTGGTATCTGGGATTTATTTATCTTCTACAATTGAAACTTTGTAGCCTGGAGCAGAGCCAAGCCTTCTGCTCACTCCATGGCGGCAGCCATTTCTGTTGTGATTTATGTATTATCTTTTATAATTGAAACTTTATAGCCTAGAGTGGAGGCCTAGGCTGGCCAGGGCTGTAGAAACTTGGCTTCTTCCATTGCCAGGGGCAACTGTAGCCACCTGCCTCTCTCCAGCTCCATGGCTGCTATCATTTCTTTTGGGGTTTATATATATTCTATAATTGAAACTTTGTAACCTGGTGTGGAGCCCTGAGCAGCAAGGGCAGGCACAAAGCTTGGCTTCCTTTATTGCCAGGGAAACATAAGCCTCCCTCCTGCTCTCTGTGGCTGCAGCCATCTTGGTTGGGTTTATTTGAATATTGGCTGGTGGGCATGGCTTGTGGGTGTAGCAGAGTCATGGTCAATTTGCATATTACTGTTTTATTAGATAGGATAACCATTTATTCCTCCCTACTCTCTTTAATCTCCAGGTGGTTACTTTTAATTTTAAAATGAGTGCTTCCTACATTTTAGGAATAGGTACAAGAAATAAATGTCAGAAATCCAGAAAGTACCTGAAATAAGTTCCAGATAACCAGGGATAAATATAAATAGACTGGAGTCTCGGTGCATGAAATTCTTGCACCAAGAGGAGGAGTGTTCCTCAGTCCAGCCTTCACCTCTCCAATCTGTGACTCCTTGAGGGATGTCTGACTGTACCAATAGGATGGGGCCTAAAAAAGCAGTCGGACATTACTCTCACAATCCAGGGCTGCTGGCTCCCAACTTCTTGCCTGCCTGCCTTCCTGATTACCCCTAACCACTTCTGCCTGCCAGCCTGATCAACCCCTAACCACCCCCCTGCCAGCCTTATTGATGCCTAATTGCGCCCCTGCAAACCTGTTTGCCCCTAACTGCCCTCCCCTGCAAGCCTGGTCACCCCCAACTGCTCTCTTCTGCAGTCTTGCTTCCCCCACATCTGCCCTTCCCTGCAGGCCCAGTCACCCCTAAATGTTCTCCCCTGCAGGCTTAATTGCCCCCAATTGCCCTCCCTTGCAGGCCTGGTTATTCTCAAGTGCCCTCCCCTGTTGGCCATCTTGTGGTGGCCATCTTGTGTCCACATCAGGGCAGGATCTTTGACCACATGAGGGCAGCCATCTTGCATATTGGAGTGATGGTCAATCTGCATATTTCTCTTTTATTAGATAGAATAGAGGCCTGGTGCATAGGTGGGGGCTGGCTGGTTTGTCCTGACGGTTGTCCAGGATCAGAGTGGGGGGTCCCTTGGAGCAAGGGGTGGCCTGAGTGAGGGACTTCTGGTGGTTTGCAGGCCATCCACACACCCCAGCAACCCAAGTGGAGACCCTGGTATCTGGAATTTATTTATGTTCTTCAATTTAAACTTTGTAACCTGGATTGGAGCCAAGCCTCCTGCTTGCTCCGTGGCCATAGCCATTTCTGTTGGGATTTATTTTATCTTGTAGTATTGAAACTTTGTAGTCTTAAGTGGAACCCTGTCCTGGCCAGGGCAGTTGGAAAACTTGGCTTCCTCCATCTTTTGGTGCAACTGAAGCCTCCTGCTCTCTCCAGCTCCATGGCTGCATCATTTTTTGTTGGTATTTATTTGTCTTCCATAATTGAAACTTTGTAGCATAGAGTGGAGGCCTGAGCCAACAAGGGCAGGTGTAAAGCTTGACTTCCTCCATTGCTGGGGAAACCCAAGCCTCCCTTCTGCTCCCTGTGGCTGCAGCCATCTTGGTTGGATTTATTTGCATATTTGCTCCTGATTAGCTGGTAGGCATGGTTGGTGGGTGTGGAGGAGGTATAGTCAATTTTCATATTACTCTTTTATTAGATAGGATACAAAACTTGCCATCCTTGTACTTAAAGATTAGTGAGGGAGAGAGATTGTATTCATACTATCCTATCTAATAAAATAGTAGTATGCAAATTGACCATACCTCTGATCAAGCCACACCCACCAGCCAATCAGGAGCAAATAAACCCCAGCCAAGATGGCTGCGGCCACGAGAGAATGGGCCGGCTGGGGCCGTGATCGCAGCATCTGTGCACCAGCCAGCCTGCCCAGGCGTGTGAAGGGAGAGAGCAGGCCAACCTTGGCACCGAGCGCAGCATCCATGCCCCACCAGCCCGGCCAAGCAGGCACGAAAAGAGGGAACCAGCCGGCTGTGCGAAGGGAGTGGAAGAACCAGAAAAATGGGTCTTTCCAGTTCCTGATGCTGATGGAGCCCTATGCATGCTGGGCTCCTCCGCCTGCAGCCCCCAGTCACAGCCCAGCAGACCCCTGCCTACAGTCCAGACACAACCAGCATGGCCCGCAGCAGTGGGGTGTCTGGCAGACACACCACAGGCATCAAATCACTGCTGCTGAAGCCACCCCCCCAAAAAAACACACACTCACAAGTAGTATGGTCCAAGGGGATAACTCTTGAGGTGCTGCTCCCATGGCAGCAAATGCATACCATGCCAGGCTGGGAAGCCAGACCTGAAAGCCCAAGCCCCCGAGTACCTGACAGGGGGTCATGTGCCGGGGCCGTGAGGAGGCTCCAGGACAAGCATCTCCCCAGAAGCTGTGTGGAAGGAGAAGAGGAACCTCTGGCTAGAGGCCAGGGTGAAGGATGCTGGTGTCTTTGCAGGCTGGGCTGAGGGACACTAACCCCTGTCCACATCCCCAATCCCCCGTGCAAGAATTTCGTGTACCGGGCCTCTAGTCTAATCTAATAAAAGAGTAATATGCAAATTGACCACTCAATGCTACAAAGTTTCAATTATAGAAGATACATAATCCCGACAGAAATGGTGGCAGCCATGGAGCTCGAGAGAGCAAAGGCTAGGGTTGCCCCAGTGATGGAGGAAACCAAGTATCTGCAGCCCTGTGGGCCTAGGCCTCCACTCTAGGCTACAAAGTTTCAATTATAGAAAATAAATAAATCCAATAGAAATGGCTATTGCCACAGAGCGAGCAGAAGGCTTACCTTTGCTCTAGGCAACAAAGTTTCAATTGTAGAAGATAAATAAATCCCAGCTACCAGGGCCTCCACTTGGGTTACTGGAGGGCATGGATGGCCTGCAAACTACCACAGGCCCCTCGCCAGCCACCCAACACTGTAAGGGAACCCCCACCCTGATCCAGGACATCCTTCAGGGCAAACCAGCTGGCCCCCACCCTCGTACCAGGCAGAGCCAGAAGTCCTGGATTGTGAGAGGGATGTCCAACTGCCTGTTTAGGCCACATCCCAGTAGGATCAGGCCTAAACGGGCAGTTGGACATCCCTCCAGGGGTTCCATATTGGAGAGGGTGCAGGCAGGGCTAAGAGACACAAACCCCAGTGTCCTAATTTTGTGCACCAGGCCTTTAGTCCTTTCTAATAAAAGAGTAATATGCAAATTGACCATACCTCCGATACACCCACAACACAAACCAGGCCCAACAACCAATCAGGAGCAAGTAAGCCACAACCAAGATGGCTGTGGCCACTGAGAGCAGGAGGGGAAGGCTTGGGTTTCCCCAGAAATGGAGGAAGCCAAGCTTTCCACCTGTCCTTGCTGGCCTAGGCCTCCACTCAATGCTACAAAGTTTCAATTATAGAAGATACATAAATTCAAACAGAAATGGCGGCAGCCAGGGAGCTGGAGAGAGCAGAGGTTAGGGTTGCTGGGTTGATGAAGGAAACCAAACTTCTGCAGCCCTAGTGCCTAGGCTTCCACTCTAGGCTACAAAATTTTAATTATAACATTTAAATAAACCCAAACAGAAATGGCTGTCACCACGAAGCAAGCAGAAGGCTTGGCTCCACTCCATGCTACAAAGTTTCAATTGTAAAATATAAATTAATCCCAGATCCCAGGGTCTCTGCTAGGGGGCATGGCCAGCCTGCAAACCACAACAGGCTCCTCGCCTAGGTTGCCTGACACCCAAAGGGAACCCCCACCTTTATCCAGGACACCCTTCAGGGCAAACCAGTGGGTCCCCATCCGTGCACCAGGCCTCTATCCTATTTAATGAAAGAGTAATACGCAGATTGACCATCACTCAAACACACAAGAGGGCTGCCCCCATGTGGTCAAAGATCCTGCCCCCATGTGGACACAAGATGGCCACCACTAGATGGCCAGCAGGGGAGGGCCATTGGGAGGTTCCAGGGCCTGCAAAGAAGGGCAGTTGTGGATGATCAGGCCAGCAGGGGAGGGAAGTTGGGAGGGACCAGACCTGCAAGGGAGGGCAGTTGGTGGCGATCAAGCCTGGAGGGGTTGGCAGTTAGGGGTGACCAGGCCGGCAGAAGAGGAAAGTTGGGGGCAAACAGCCTGGCAGGGAAGCAGTTAGACCTCAATTAGGGTGGCAGGGTAATGGTTAGGGGGTGATCAGACTGGCAGGCAGAAGTGGTTAGCGGCAATATGGGAGGGAAGCAGGTGAGCAGTTTGGAGCCAGCAGTCCTGGATTGTGAGAAGTATGTCTGACTACCCTTTTAGGCCCATCCTATCTGGATTAGGCCTAAATGGGCAGTCAGACATCCCTTGAGGGGTCCCAGATTGGAGAGGTTGCAGGCTGGTCTGAGGGACACCCTGCCTTCCATGCATGAATTTCGTGCATCGGGCCTCTAGTATAATTAATAAAGAAATATCTCTATTTATTACAAACTACTTTAAAATAAATTTTTAATCCCCAGTCCTTAAAAAGTGGATAAGTCATTAAACATAAAATACACTATTATTTGTTAAAATGTCTTCATTTTGCAATTCTGTTTACACTTTTTTGCTAGTTGCTTTTAGAAAGAGAAAAAATGAACATAGTAATAACTTTACTGTTCTTTAAGCTATAACTGTCCTTTAAAAATCATTTGATATAGTCATTTGTTTTAGACTGATAAACAAATATGTACTCAGCCTCCACACATTTCTGAGCATGCTGGTAAGTTACAGACATACTTTAGTTAAAAAAATAAGTAAGGAAAATGAGTTTTGGATATATGAAGTGACTTAACCAAGTCTGTGAGGTTATAAAGAAGTAAGTAGGGACTAGAATGCAGTTCTATTGCTAGTGCTTTACCATTGTTGATACATTAATCGGTTTTGCCAAAGTAGTCTTAAGATAACTTCTAAATTTCATTAAGTGATTTTTATATTGCCTAATGCTGCTTATTAAGCATATTAAATTACTAAATTAGTTCCTATGCATAAAATAAAAATCTTACTAAGCTTTTAAAACTTCCTTTAAAGTAATTAGAAAAGGATAGTATGCATATTTATGCATTTATTTTATATATGATTTATATGCCTGAATATGTATATGTGTACATACGTGTGTGTACACACGCACACATTTTTACGGATTTGTCCTATGATTTAACAGAGCAAAATCTCAGCCGACTGTATAAAGACCTTATTCTACTATTCTGCATAGGTGATAAATGGTAGAAACACTAACAAACCACAGGTATGCAGAAGCATTTACCACAAACAGCTACTAAATGGGATAGAAGAATTGTTATGGACTCCCTAAAAGTAGAAACACTAATAAATATTGTATATTAAACTCCTAAAAAGTAATGAAGCTAGGCGTTGCCTGTTATTTTCTTCAGGCAAGATTAAAGTTAGAAGCGGCTACCTTATCATTTAAACACCTTGCGCGTACACTCTAAACCATAGGCAATATCCAGCAGTGAAATAATTTTTAGGCAATAAAAATGATTTGCATACAATTACTGAAGCAAGTGAGCATCTGTGCCTTTATCTAAATGACAAAATACTAGAAACTAAGAAAAGCCAAAGTGCTTCTTCTTAAAAGGAGGTAAACATAGACAAAAAACTCCGTACAGTATTTAGATGTAGAAAGCTGGCTTGTAGCTCTCATGTTCCTTGAAAGGTTTCTTCCCATTTTCATTTAGTAGATAGCTCTGTCTTTTGCCTCTGAGAAAATATGTTGTTATAAAGTAATTTTTATCTTAATAAAAATATTATGCAAGAAGCCCTTAAATAAGCATATACATAAATTGTGCCCTTTTCCTTTAAAAATATTTGTACATATACTTCTTGGCTTTCATTTTCAAAAGCTATATACACTTATTTTAGGGTCTATATTATTTTATTTAATAGGGGATTAATTTTTCTCTCAGATAATATCTCATAATATTAGAAAACTGAAGAAAGTATCTTAACCTGATACTTTTTTGTATTCTTTGGTAGGTAAAGGAGGATAAACTAAGTTTCTTTCTAAAGAATAGAAAAGGATAGAGGATACACAGTCTACAAATAATAGACATTAAGTCATGTTCTAAAATAGGACATAAGATTATACAACAATAGACATTTTTGTGATCAGATTTTATGTGATTCCTCATGATAAATGGCAAAAAGTAGACAATTTGGAAGTATAAAGCCAAAATGCAATATACAATATTTTGTTAAAATAGCTAAAAGAATAAAATACCTAAAATAGTTTTAAAAATTAAACAAGAGGTAAACTCCCAGTTGTTCTTTATTAGCTAACCTTCTGGGATGTTTTGAGTGTAAATGAAATAACACAAAGTCAATCCAAAACATCTTCTTTAATCTCAAATCAATATAGTGCATGAAGAAAGTACTTTTGAAAGACTTCCTTTTAAATTGTAGGTGAACAATTTTCTAATAACCTAAAAGGAAATGAATCATATGAGGACCCTCATTAGCAGCAGACAATATTGTCCAACTGATGCTTAGACAATGTTTAGAAATAGATTATTCCAGAAAGGGATAATGGTTGTTTTGAAGATGTCCAAGAAGTAGGAAATCATTAGGAATTCAAGCAATGAGTGCTCAGTATGAAAATTTGTGGTGACTATTTAAGAGTGGAATAAGAAGCCGGCATATATCACAACTGGCACCAAGGAAGGTCCTGGTAAGACATCAAATAATATTCTAGCTTGTACCTTGGAGATTTTTGGTTCTAGTACTCTGGATCAGGATTATTAATTTATGTGTTAGATATATTTGCTATCATACTCATAGCCAGTTCTGATAGAAATCATAGCTGGTAGTAGGCAGCCAAGTTGTATATAGTAAAATCTCAGTATAAGGGAGCAATTCAGGCAAGGGCTATACATTATGCCAAAAAATTTATCTAAAATAAAAGCCTAAGTGAACATCACAACCAAACAGATGACTGCATGTGCTGTGCGGGGTGACTAGGCAAACAGGAGGTTAGTGAGGGGCGACCAAACAACTGAGCTTCAGGCTGCATGGGGCTACCAGGCCCTCAGTGGGGGAAGTTGGGGGAAACCACGTCGGCAGGGGTACAGTAAGGGGCAACCAGGCCAGCAAAGTGGTACTAAGGGGGGCAGTTGGGGGCAACCAGGCCAGCAGGGGGTGGGAATTAGGGGCGATCAGGCAGGCAGGCACATGAGCAGTTAGGAGCCAGTGGTCCCGGATTGTGAGAGGGATGTCCAAATGCCAGTTTACAAACATCCTTGATTGGAGAGGGTGCAGTGTGGGCTGAGGGAACACCCCATGCATGAATTTCATGCACTGGTCCTCTAGTTATATAATAAAGTAGGTTTTCTGAATGTGTATGTTAAAAATTCAAAAACTAGTTTACCTGTTTTTATTTATGTAGAGATATCTGCGTAATTAAATATATATGAAAACTTTAATTTCCCAGAAAAGTTTTCTATGTGTATTACAGTAATATTATATTTAAACTGAATAGGTCTAGTAAATGGTGCACTCACCAGTCACTGACAGTAAACAAATGCATACGGCCAGGACGTGGCTTAGCACACATGGGAACATGGGCAGGCACCCGTTAAAACTGCTGCAGAAAGTCATGCCACTCAACAACAGAACCAATCACCGAGTGCAATGCAGTGTGATCACGTGGTACCCATTCATGGAACATTGTTTATGTATGATGACTATGGATTCAAATATGTAGACTATAGTTGTAGATATGTAATATTTATTTATGTTGGTGAAATTACCAGAGTGTTTATTTCCAATATGTGGCCTATTTGCTAAAATTTGTTTAAAATTATAGTGAATTACTTTCTTAGAAAAACCTGTTGATTTTATTATGCGTAAACCTTGGTAAAAAGCATTTTAAAATTCCAGGGTGTTTTCACATATGACATATGGATTGGAAATTTTGTCCATTAAATCTAAAGTCCATTAATTTGAGGTCCACAAAATCAAGGGTTTACTGTCTCTCATGATTCTATTTCTGGGAATGGCTCAGCAGTTGATTGTCTACCAGGAGGTCAGGGTTCAATTCTGGTCAGGTAATATGCCAGAGTTGTGAGCTTGATTCCCATGATAGGGTGTGCATGAGGCAACTAATCAATAATTTTCCCTCTTCATTGATGTTTTACTCTCCTTCTCCCTCTCCCTTCCTAACTGAAATCAATAAACATATATTATTAAAATATTTTAAAAAGTAAAACTTCTAAAATAAATAAATAGATCAGAAATGAATCTTCAGCGTTATATTACTCAGTGACAGACTCCATTGTTTAGAAAAGGAGGATGGGTTGTACTTTGTCCATTTGTCTTCATAAGGCAAAGTATCTTTTTACCTATATTCTGAGTGTAATATAATCGGTAGTAAATATCTTTTATCATGAATATACTTGGGTTAGTTTTAATTTATCATTTAACATGATACTTTGAACCTCTGCTATGTGCACTATGTTATGAAAGGAATATAAAAGAGGGATAAGTCATGAGACCTACTCCAAATTTTAATTACTCCATTTTAGATTTGCTACCTTTAGTCAGCTAGTCTTTTATAAGAGTACTAGAGGCCTGATGCACAAATATTCATGCAAGAATGGGCCTTCCTTTCCCTGGCTGCTAGCACCGCCTTTACTCTGGCCCAGAGCCACCTTTCTGCCTTCCCAAGCTTCCCAGAGGCTTGGAGCAGCTGGGGCAGTGTGCTCCCACTCTGCTTCCAGCTGCTTGGTGCCTGTGTATGCAAATTAACCCTCTATGTTTGTTGGGTTAATTTGCATACTCACACCTGAATAGTGGGGGGGCATAACGATTTGCATCTGTCTCTTTTATTAGTGTAGACTAAAGGCCTGGTGCATGAAATTTCTGCACGGGGGTTCCTCTCAGCCTGGCCTGCACTCTCTCTAATATGGGACTCCTCAGGGGATGTCCAACTGCCCTTCAGGATGGGGCCTAAACCAGCAGTTGAACATCTCTCTCACAGTTCAGGACCACTGGCTCCTTAACCACTCACCTGCCTGCCTGATTGCCCCTAACTGCCTCTCCTTGCCAGCCTGATTGCCCTCTAACTGTTCCCCTGACAGTCTGGTCACCCGCTAACTGCCCCCTGCTGGCCTGATTGCTCTCTAACTACCCCCTGCTGGTCTGGTAGCCCCCTAACTGCCGGGAAAGAAATCAGACTTCTGGAAGATGTCCAGTCGACACGGTCGAATTAGCATATTACCCTTTTATTATTACAGATGGGAAGTTGAATGAGGGAGAGAGAGTTGACAATTTTAACATTACTTATTTTTGTTCTTATTTCCTTCTTTGCTTCTGACTTAAAAATAGTTTTAGAAGTGATATTTATTTAATTTTAGTGGCAAAGAGGATCCATACTGTATATAAATTTCAAATGACAAACAATATTATGTTCATACATTGTTTCAGACAAACCCTTTCATAAAAATTTCAGGGATTGCCCTAGCTGGTTTGGCTCAGTGGATAGAGGGTCCACCTGTGGACTGGAGTGTCCCAAGTTTGATTCCAGTCAAGGGCACATGGCCAGGTTGTGGGCTCGATCCCCAGTGAGGTGCGTGCAGGGGACAGCCAATCAATGATTCTCTTTCATCATTGATGTTTCTTTCTCTCTCTCTCTCTCCCCCCATCCTATCTGAAATCATAAATATATATAAAAAGAATTCAGGGATTGTTTGGTCAGAATTTACTTTTTAAATATAAGTTCTAAAATAACCCCTCTTCCTCAACACTAAGCTCCTTTTAAGCCTTAATATCTTCTTTCAAATTATTTCTCTTAGATTTTGATAAAGGGGCTATTCAGCACTTGTAATCAAAGTGATGTTTATACTGAGTTATATTGAGACTATGCAGTTGCCATTCTTTATTGCTATTTACAGCTCAAGCAGCACCATTAGGTCATTAGTATACTTGGTATAAAAAGCAGACCTTTATGATGAATTGTTGGACACTACTGATTGCAGAAAAGTATTATAGTGTTAGCACACTATTAATTTCCTATTGTTGCTTTAACATTGTACCACAAATTCATAGCTTAAAACAACACATATTTATCTTACCGTTTTAGTGTTCAAAAGTACAAAACTAGTCTCAATTGACTAAAGTTATGGTGTCTTGAGGCTGTTCCCTCTGTAGGCTTTGAGGAGAACCTGTTTTCCTGACTTTTACACTATAAATGCTGTCCTCATTCCTTGGCTTCTGGCCCTGAATCACATGACCATTTCCCCTCTGCTTCTATTGTTATATGGCGTGCACTGTTTATTTGTTTCTCTTGTCTCCCTTGTAAATCCATTGGACTAACCCAAATAATCAATGTTTATCTCTCCATCTCACATTCATTAATTTACCCACATCTGCAAAGTTATTTTTTGTGATATAAGATAAAATATTTACAGGTTTTGGAGATTAGGATATAGATATTTTGGAGGTTAGTATTCAGTTTATTACATTATCCAAATTCAGAAGAATAAATAATAATTCTCAAGATTTACTATAAAGCAACAATAAATTCTTCTTATATCTGATTTAAGTTGCAGAATATCACTTATTTTCCTGTAACCTCCACTTACATTCTGAGTAGTAAGCTGTTATCAGACTTCCCCTCTGAACCTCTCTTTTACTGGAATTATTAACTGAAGGAGAATCAATAAAACAATCTGTAGATGGTTCACTAATGGGCAAATACAGTTGTATTAGAGAAAATTCTTAAACTAAGAATTATATATGTAATTATATGTCTATATTCTTGAACATATCAATTATAAATTAAATAATTAAATCTACAAAACACAGTCTCACTGACTTGGAATCATAATTCACTCTATAATATATCTTATCTCTTATCTATGTTTTTGTCTATCTTTAAACATCCATTGATCCATTGTATTTTTCGTATGAATTGCCTATTATATTGACCATTCATTTCAATTCAATTTCACCTCAATGGCTTTTACATTCTAAATATCCTCCTATAGATCTCTTCTAGTTCACTCCAGTAAAGTGAATTTTATAGCTTGCCATTATGAAACCCAGATTAAAATAAAAACTTTGAGTTCTCTTATTTCTATGAATGTCTATAGTCCTTAGCTTGGCCATATCCGACTTAAGTTGTATTTCTTGTTTGCAGTTCCTGGGACTAAATAATATTTGTCTTTTATGGCAAGATGAAACCTTTCAGTGTAAAACTTGTTGACTATAAGGTTTTCAGGCCTTTTTTGAAAGAAAAAAGAAAAGTTGATAGTTAATGTCTTACAAATACCTGTGGTCAATCTTATTGTCTTTAAGGAATTTAGAATAAAATCTTAGCTTTTTAAGTTGTCCTCTGGTATCCTGAGTTCTGAATACTGTGGCTCAGTAGTTTCAGGGAAGCAGGATAGTTGATCAAGTGTGGTTTGTGAAGCTACTGCCTCTTGGCTAAACCTAGATCAGCACCATGTAATAAAAATCTAATGTGAATCATTTATGTAATTTTAACTTTTCTAGTAAGCATATGACAAAAGTAAAAAGAAATAGATAAAATTAATTCTAACATTTTATTTAACCTAACATATCGAAACTATTACCATTTTTAGTTTTAATCAACACAAAATTTTGAATGACATTGTTTGTAGGGGGTAGTTATAGGGTTAAGCCTCAGACTGACCTGCTGGCAAAGCTGCAAACAGTTCCCAGCATAGAGGACACAGCCCTCTTAGCATAATTAAGCTTGACTTTATGATGCTTCCTAGATCCTTCCTGGGTAGCAAGTGCTGGCAAAACAAGTGAAATTCACAAGAACATTGTAATTATGGTGACCACTACTTGCACTCTGGATCTGTTCTGTGGCCTCAGGTAAGCACAGAAGATCCACCTAGACCCAGCTTATTCTCTTTGTCTTTTCTTCATTCTTGACCCACCCTCCCTCAGGCTCCCCAAACCCTTGGCTGTGTTGGCACGGCACAATTGTTTCCTTTTTAAAAAAAACAAAGAAAGCTGGTGTGTATACTTATAGCAAATCTCAAAGCAGAACTAACTACATTTGAAGTGATTAACAGCCAATTGTGGCTAATGTGTAATATATTGGACATTGTAGTTAAATATGTATGGAGTCTGTTTAAGGCTCATCACACCATCTAATTAGAAAAAGGGCAATAAGGCTAGCCACTCCTCTAAAGCTAAAACCATAAGTATTTTATTTCTGATGACACAAATCAACAGGAATAAAACAGAAATATTAACTCTCTTAAAAACAAGTCTTCTCACAATTGCATTTTCTAGAACAATGGACTCTGAGATGCCCCACAAATAGCAGGAAGTTCAAAATCAATTTTTTTTTTCAGAAATATTACATAAGTTGTATCTCTTTAGGAGAATCATCTCAAAGGTCTGGGAAGTCCAGCATTACATTTTTTATCTTTATTAAACCTGAGTTTTTCCGTTTATCTGGTGATAAAAACACTTTTTCCCTCTTCACATATTAGTTACATCCTGCAAAATTAGTGTTTTTTATTGATCCCAAAATGTTTAGGAAAGACCATTCTATATTGATTGGATATGTATTTCTATTTGCTATATTACTTTAATTTTTACAAATATGTTTTTAATGATACACAGATACTCTCATTTAAAGTTACTTTTATTGAAATCTAACTTTGGGTATTGTTCTGTCTTTAGATGTATTGATATTATTAGCACATTAAAGCTATTAGCATATTAGCATATTGTTCCTAACCCTATAAGGAAGTTATTATTATCTCTACTATCAGATAAGAAACTTAAAAAGAGAAATTAGGTATTCACTAGAAAATTGCAGAACCAAAATTCAAGACAATCTGTCTCCAGTGCCCACTCCTTTAATCACTAATTATACTACCTCTCAAGTAGTCTTTGAATATAAGTACTTTATTAATATCACTAACCAATAAGGGTTTTAGAGCAAACATTACCCATTTCTTAGCATTGTGGAAAGTGACATAAGAGACGTTGGACTAACTATTCAGAGCAACATATACTGGTGCTTTTGTACATGAAATCTGAAGAGGAAACTATGTAGAATGAATGGCCTTTTGAGGAATGAAGGTACCTAGAAATTCATTAGCCTCTTTTAAAATGCATAGTCTTAAGTTTAAAATTTTAAGCATATTGTGTTTTGTAAATGTACTTAATTTTATTGTAAAATTAATGTATTATAATTTTTCGTATTCCTGGGTGTGCAGTATAGTAAAATAAGTAGTTTATATTGTTTAAAGCTGTAGCTTCAAGGTTTATATTATCCAAAACATGTATTAGTTTTATCTTAACAAATCTTTTTTTAACCTTTATTGTTAAGAATATTATAGCCCCCTTTTCCTTCCCATTGCCCCACTTCACATGGTTCCCACCCCACCCCAGGCCTTGTGTCCCTATTGTTTATGTCCATAAGTAATACATATAAATTCTTTGGTTAATCTTTTCTCATCTCCTCCCCACTTCCCTCTGAGATTTGTCAATCTGTTCTATGTTTCCATGCCTCTGGTTCTAGTTTATTCATCGGTTTATTTTGTTCATTAGATTCCTTGTTTTAATTTTGATTTTTAAGTTCAATTGTTAATAGATATGTATTTATTGCCATTTTATTGTTCTATTGTTCTATTTTTGATCTTCTTCTTCTTCCTCTTCTTCTTTCTCTCCTTCATCTTAAAGAATACCCTTTAAGATTCCATGTAATACTGGTTTTATAGTGATAAACACCTTTAGTTTTTTCTTGTTTGTGAAGCTCTTTCCTGATCTTCAATTCTAAATGGTAGCTTTACTGGTAGAACAATCTTAGTTGTAGGTCCTTGCTAACAACTCATAATAAAAGATTACAGTTATTAAAGTAGTGTTATTTTAAAACTATTTAAAATAAAAAAAAACTCGATGTTTTTTCACTCCAGGAAACTAAAGTAGTTTTATTAAGTCAAGTATTATGGCTCTATCAGTAACAGTTTGAGGAATATTTTCATAGTTGCTAAATTACTTTTTTACCACTTTTTTGTGGTAAAAGTGATAATGCCTAAGGAATATCATTAAGATTTTCTTTGAAGATAAATTCAGTATATGATTATAAGTGTGGTATGAAATAAGTAATTTTAGACAAATATATGAAAGATAAAACTTTCTAAATAAAATCTTTTTAAGACTAAAAGCTTGCCAATTCCCATAGATATTCAAACTCTCCTTAAATCAAGGAAAAGGTAGCAATGGTAATAAAAAATAATAACTGTCTACAAAACTAACAATTATTGAACTCTTACAATGTGCCAGATTGTTCTAAGCACTTCATCTCACTTAATATTTTTAAAATGCCAAAAATAAAAATTACAGGGCAAAATAAAGCAAATAAGGAAAAGAAACACTTTATTAGAGAAGAGTAAAATATAATGGAGACGGAAAAAAATGGAATAAACTAGAGAGAAGACTATGTGAGAAAATGTATATCTTAATGCTTAGTAAAGTGGGCATTCTTAGATCTTGAAAGGAAGAACAGCTGCTAAAACATTGGTGCAGACCAAGGCTGAGTATTTTTTATCGCACCCTCCCACTCTGCTTAGGAGTTGAGGCTTCTGCTGCTAGTTGTGCTTGCCTGCCAAACATAGCAGGGAGAAAGTCATCAATTACACCCCACTCATCGGGCAGGGCGAGAGCCTACCCTCTTGAATGTGTATATAACTCCATGCAACTTGAATGAAAGTTAGGTGCGTGTAATTGAGGGCAGAATTTGATCCCATGAGGTTGAATCAGAAATGATCAATGGGTTTGAACTCCAGTAGTTCTTCCTGAACTAATGGACTTCAACAGAGACCAAACTGGCCCCTGGAGATTTGGGTTCCTATTTTCTTCAGTCCTGGCTACATTGCACAACATTTCCACAGTCGTCTCTGTTTACCATCCCTAAATTTTCTGGCCAATTGAGTCGTTCAAGTGGCTGTTTATAAAAGTTTTTTCTTAAATAATTCTCAAGCTTAAAGTATTTGCCTAGAAAATCAGAAACGAAATAGTATACAGTACCCAAAGAATAAAGAACAATAGTATTACAAGACAATATATGTTACAAACATCAGTCAGGAGTATTGCTCCTTTTTCAAATACAGGATGAAACTGAAGAAACTCAGGATGGAAGGTATTTTAAAATGTTTACTAATTGCTCAATAATGAAAAAGTACTTATTATTGCTTTTAAAATAATAACACAAAGTATATCTTTCCTATAAGTATAATAGCTAAAGTTACCTATTTTAAATGAATATGCATCTTGATTTATCATTTTAAAATTAATTATTTTATATTTATATGTCTGACTAGAGGCCTGCTGCACAAAATATATGCACAGAGGAGGGGAAGGGGTATCCCTCAGCCCGCCTGCACCCTCTCCTGGGACCCCTGGAGGGATGTCCGACTGACCTCTCACAATCCAGGACTGCTGGCTCCAAATTGCTTGCCTGCCTCCCTTCCTGATTGCCCTTAACCACTTCTGCCTGCCAGCCTGTTCACCCCCTAACCACTACCCTGCCAGCCTGACTGATGTCTAACTGCTCCCCTGCCAGCCTGTTGGCCCCCAACTTCCCTCGTCTGCTGGCCTGGTCACTCCTAACTGCCCTCCCTTGCAGGCCTGGTCCCTCACAACTGCCCTCCCATGCTGTCTATCATGTGGTGGCCATCTTGTGTCTACATGTGGGCAGGATCTTTGACCACATAGGAGCAACCACCTTGTGTGTTGGAATGATGGTAATTTGCATATTATTCTTTTATTAGATAGGATACTTTCACAGATTATGGACATATGAATAAAGTTAATGTTTTATTTTTTTACAGCACATAATATGCCATTGTGTAAATGTATTACAGCTTTTTTTCAATTTTCTTTATTGTTGAAAATATTACAAATGGCCCCCCTTTTTTTTTACTCCCATTAACCTCTTCCATCTTGCCACTGCTCCCCTTCCCCCAAGGCCTACTCAAGTATTGTTTGTGTCTATGGATTGTGCATATATGCATATAACTTCTTTGGTTAATCTCTTCCTGCCACCTCCTCTCCTCTCCCTTTTCCCTTTGAGAGTCATCAGTCTTACCACAACTCTGGATCTATTTTGTCAGTTTATTTTGTTCATTAGATTCCACATATAAGATCATGTGAGACTGCCATTTGACCCACTTCTAGGAATATACCTAAGAATTCTGAAACACCAATCAGAAAGATTATATGTACCCCTATATCCATACATTACTTTTACAATAGCTAAGATTTGGAAGCAGCCCAAGTGCCCATCAGTAGGTAAATGAATAAAAATGATGCACTAGATTTACAAAATGGAATACTATGCAACTGTAAAAAAGAAGGTCCTCACCAAAACCAGTTTGGCTCAGTGGATAGAGCATCGGCCTGTGGACTAAAAGGTCCCAGGTTTGATTCTGGTCAAGGGCATGTACCTTGGTTGCGGGCACTTCCCCAGTGTGGGGTATGCAAGAGGCAGCTAATTGATGTTTATCTCTCATCGATGTTTCTGACTTTCTACCCCTTCCCTTCCTCTCTATAAAAATCAATAAAAATATTTTTTTTTAAAAAAAAAGAAGGATCCTGTACCCTTTGAGATAGTATGGAGGGGGCTGGAGAGTATTTGCTAAGCAAAATAAGTCAGTCAGAGAAAAACATCTAGTTTTTAATGCCACCCACCTATATGACTAGACTATAATTTCTGCAGTGGAAGGGATTTTGAGTACATTGATCACTGTTGTGTCTCACTTTTTAAATGATCAGTAAATAATACAAATTCATTATATAATTATTCAATTAATAATGTATATATTAACATGTTCAATGACCATTGGTCATATTGGTTCTACATTACTGGTATATAAATTAGTATATTTAAGAGATATTCAGGCAAAGATTTGGACAGTCTCTAAATCTTTCTAGGTCTTATATGCCTAGAAATATCAAGCATTTTTCTCCCCTCATCTCTGCATTCTTACCATCTCCTAAGGACACTTCACAGGAAATGAGAAACAGGTCTCTTTTATGCTTGAATATAAAAAAATTACCTAGGATTTGTCCAAAGAAAATGGCACAGGTCCCTTCCTCCAACACTCATTATCAATTGCTCCACTCTACTTTGTTCTGCTCAGGGAGTCCTATTCTCCGCTGGGATGTGTAGGAAGAGAACGCTGGTTGCCAGGAGTAACAGGATCCTTGCTCTTAATTTTTTCCCCTCAAAAATATTATATTCTTTTTTGCCTTCTGGATATATATATTTGAAAATGAAAGTCTCAATAGTCACTCATCTTAGAACTTCTTTTTCCTCTCATATACTTTTTCTTGAGGTGATAGTAAGAAAGCATGACTATTTAAATATGGGAAAGGCAAAGAAGGAACCACTACAAGTGAGAAGTATTACATAAGTACAATATAGTGAACATAAGTAAAATAATTACATTTTTGTATATGCTAACATATATTTATGCTTTCTTACACACATACAGCTTAAGCTAGAGGCAGTAAACTAATTTAAAAATTGATGATATATAAAAATATCTCTCCAAATTGTGAAACCCTGTAATTTCATGTACATATTATAATATATAAGAGAACTTTATTAGGATATACAATAAGAAGAACTTTATGTGGTAGGCTTTAATATAAAAGTATCACTGGAATCAGTTTGGCTCAGTGGATAGAGTGTCGGCCTGCAGACTAAAGGGTCCTGGGTTTGATTCTGCTCAAGGGCATGTACCTTTGCTGTGAGCATATCCCCAGTGAGGGGTGTGCAAGAAGCATTTGATCAATGTTTCTCTCTCATCAATGTTTCTGACTTTCTATCCCTCTCTGTTTCTCTTTGTAAAAAATCAATAAAAATATATTTACAATAATAATAATAATAATAATAATAATAATAATAATAATAATATAAAAGTATCTATTTCTAGCAAAGGATTTAACTCCCCTCTCATTGAAGTCAGGGAGAGGTACAAAACATAAGGTTAAGATATAGATTCCTTGGTGCTCTTCTACTAATGGAAATCCAGAAAAATAATGGTATTATAGAGAACCCTGCATTGCATATTAAGGAGCTTGAACTGTGTTCTGAATCAGATAGTGAATGAAAAGTCATCTAGCTTAGTCAACATTGACTTTCTTTTCATTAAAACTACCAACAAAGATCTCCTTCTGCTTTCTATTTACCCTGGATATTCCATTGCAATAACTATTCTTTACTTTTGCAAAGCAATTTCAAATTGGCATAAAAATGTCCCTCTCCCATACATTAGGAGGACTTTAAAATTGATAGCCTGATCAGTTATACCTGTTTATTCAATAATTTATAATAATAAAAATATAATATGCTAATTAGACTGGCCAGCCAAACAACCTCCTGGATGTCATTGTGGATGTCCTTCCAGACAAAGCTGTGGTGGCGGGGGCCAAAATAGAGTCAGGGGCAATGAGGCAGGTAGACAAGCAGGTAGAGGAGTCCAGGCAGGGAGGCAGAGTGGTTAAGGGTGATCAGGCAGGCAGTCGAGTGGTTAAGGGAAATCAGGCAGGCAAGCAGGTGGGCGGTTAGGAGGCAAAAGTCACAGATTGCAAGAGGGATGTCCAACAGCTGGTTTAGGCCTGATCCACAGAAATCCCTTCAGGATTGGGCCTAAACGGGCAGTTGGAAATCCCCTGAGGGGTCCCGGATTGGAAGAGGGTGTGGGCTGGGCTGAGGAAACTGGGCCTCTAGTGAATAATAATAAATTAATACATACTAGTAGCCATGTCTTATTATAGACTTGTGTTTCAGAATTTTTAGTGTTATTTCCCTCTTAATTTAAAAAAAAGACAATATGTTCAGCCTGATATGGGATGGAAGCAAATTCAATACAAATTAGATACAAAAGCAGTTTAAGCAGTTTAGTGTCTCATTCATTTAAATTTTAAAATATAGCCCCCTCTTGACTTATTTATTAACTGTTTTACTTATATGTTCCTAAGTTTATGGAGATACGCTACTCTTTGGGGGGAAAAGCACAATAATTCTGAAATTTTAATTGGTAAAATTTGACATAAATATATATGTATAAATATATATATCTGAAAATTTTAATTCACTGTATCAGCAGTTTCTATCTATATCCCTATATACCTTAAAATTTCTTGTTAATATTCAGGACAACTAATACCTTGCCACATTATATATTCCAGGTGGTTGCATTAATCACAAACTTCTGGATTATGAGAATAGCAACCTTGATTATCTCTGAAAGGACATTGCAATGGCCTCAGATCTCAGTAAGGATAATACTAAAATGTCAAAACTTGCAGTAGGCATCACCTGTATTTTAAGGAAATATTATGAAAAGAAGCCTCAGGAAGGAGAGCATTTAGATGTCAGTTTAGAACATGGAGAGAGACAACAAAGGAACTCCATCATGCAGAAGCCAGCGCATGGGCAAAATGAATGGGCTGCTATCACTCTATTTAGTGTGCATCGATTAACTCCTCAAAGAAATAAAATCACAATACTAATATTTACCACATATTTTATAGGAAAGAAGCAGTCTGGGTGTATGCAGAAATTAGGGATTAAATATCAGGAATTTACTAAGTTCTTACTAGATCTTATCTTAAAGTTGAAGCTCTTTAAGGCCAGACTATAATTTTAATAACTGCTTTTTTTTTTCACTCATTTTCCCCACTTATTCAAGAGTTGAGGTTTTTTTTTTAAATGAAAGTATGATAGCAGTGTCAGCCTTCATAACATCACTCCTCAATTCTAGCCATCTATTAAATAACCAAGTTTTCTAATCTAATTATTTAAATGAGAGTTAGCTGTAAAATAGCAATTAATTCTGAGGAGCATATGTAAAGATGGAATTGTACTTTCAAAGCCTGAAACCTTGGACTCAGTAGGGATTAAATTCATTGAAATCAATAAAATGCCTGAAGTGAGCTTTGCACTGAGGCCTAAGGTTATGAACTTCCTTAACATAGTAGAATAATTTTCTTCCTTTTATTTGAGTTTCTCAGCTGTAGTGGTGAAACATATGACTAATTACTGATTTGATTTTTATTCCAATGGAAGCTTATATGATTAGGCTTTATAATATTTAACACCTTTATTCTAATTATGCAAAAATTAATTAAATGGTAAGAACAAAGGCATGTAAACCCAAAATGATCATCCTCCCTTCACTTGATTCTGACACTTCAGAGACAAGGATTTCAGCCTAATAATTTACATGCCTGACTATGTGACCAATTGAGTTTCCTGTTCTGTGAAGGTAAGGACAGGAAGGAAATTATATGTATCAGGAAAAGTGGAAAATATGTAAGTACCAGTGGTCTTCAGCAAGGGCAATTCCATCCTCTTTCAGGAGTGGGTATTTGGCATGTCAGGAGAGGTGATTTTTATCACAACTTAAGGGCTTGCTACTGGCATCTTGTTTTAATTTGTAGATATGTATTCAGTGATTGGGAATATGGACATTTCTCTATGGTTTTTGTAAAATCATTCACCTTCTGAGGAAAACAGGCCTATTCCACTTCACATCTCTTTCCTTCTACTTCCTAGATAGGACTTGTTGGTACAGCCCTAGATCATTTAAAAATATTTTTTGTAAAAAGGACTTGAAAAAATGCCAAGGTGAGTTATCACTGATAAAAATAGTGAAGCATAAACAAAATATAAAATTTGGAAAAATTAATGAAATAAATAGCTGTGTTCTTTATCTTTGGGAAAAATATATTAGACTAGAGGCCTTGTGCACAAAATTCATGCACAGGGGACAGGACGGAGGTTTGTCCCTCAGCCGAGCAAGCACCCTCTCCAATTTGGGACATCCCTCTCACAATCCAGAACTGTTGGCTCCCAACTGCTCGCCTGCCTGCCTGATCGCCCCCTAACCACTCCCCTGCCAGCCTGATTGATGTCTAACTGCTCCTCTGCTAGCCTGTTTGCTTTCAAATTCTCTCCATCTTGTGTCCACATGGGGGCAGGATCTTTGACCACATGGGACAGCCATATTTTGTCTTGGAATGATGGTCAACCTGCATATTACTCTTTTATTAGATGGGATAGAAGCCTGAGGCATGGATGGGGGCCAGCTGGTTTGTCCTGAAGGGTGTCCTAATCAGGGTTGGGGTTCCCTTGGGGCATGGGGCCACCTGGGCAAGGGGCCTGTGGGTTTTTGTGGTCCAGCCCTGCCCCCGGCAACCCAAGTGGAGGCCCTGGTGTCTGGGATCTATTTATGTTCTATAATTAAAACTTTGTAGCCTGGAATGGAGCCAAGCCTTCTGCTTGCTCCATGGCAGTAGCCATTTCTCTTGGGACATTTACTTTTTATAATTGAAACTTTGTAGCCTAGAGTGGAGGCCTAGGCCAGCCAGAGCTGCAGAAGCTTGGCTTCCTCTATCGCTGGGGCAAACCTAGCCTCTGCTCTCTCCAGCTCCATGGCTGCTGCCATTTCTATTGGGATTCTATAGTTGAAACTTTGTAGCCTGGTGGGGAGGCCTAGGCCATCAAGGGCATGCGGAAAACTTGGCCTCGTCCATTGCCAGGGAAACCCAAGCTTCTCTCCTGCTCTTAGTGGCTGCAGTCATCTTGGTTGGGTTTATTTGTATATTTGCTCCTGATTGGCTTGTGAGTGTGGCTTGTGGGTGTAGCAGAAGTGTGGTCAATTTGCATATTACCCTTTTATTAGATAGGATTGTTTAATCAAAATCTCTGGTATGTCAATGTTTTCTTATTAAGAAAATTATATTTACATAGAATTAATTAATGAAACTTAATGAATTTAATAGACACATGAATAAATAAATATTTACTATTTATCACAAAATTCTTTCAACTAATATTAGAGAACATTTTATGTTTATCCATCTGGATCTCTTGTATTTACTTATCCTATTTTGTTTTCAGATAAATACATTTAGTCTGGTAGCCAGGGCTCAGTGGTTGAGCCTAAACCTATGAACTAGGTGGTCATGGTTTGAGTCAGGTCAGGGTATATGCTGGGTTGTGGGCTTTATCCCCAGTGTGGGGCACACAGGAGGCAGCCGATCAATTATTCTCATCATTGATCTCTCTCTCTCTCTCTCTCTCTTTCCCCCCTCTCTCTTTTTCCTCTCATCCCTGAAGTCAATAAAAAATATTTTTAAAAAATGAAAAATACTTTTCTATAGCACAAAGTTAAGGATAAAATTTCAAAATAAATTAAAATGATTTGTTATATACTAGGTACAATTAATCTAATTGGCTTATATAGGATAATCCACTGACTATATTATATAGTATGGTTATATCTAATGAGCCAGATGTTAAAAAGTAAATTATTCAGCAAGCTCTACTAAGAAAGCTTATCACAAAATTCACCAACATTTCATCTACTTGCAAATAAGACTATAATATAAATCTTCCATTGTTTTTTAAGAAGGGTAAAATAGATATATACACATAGATCCTGTTGCTCAGAAATTATTCCATTAAATTTTCAGGTGAAATAACATGCAAGTTATAGGCTAAAATAATTTCCTTCATATGTTTATTCCCTCCAACCATCTTTATATATCAATTTTGTTGAAGATAATAGTAAAACAACATTTTTATCCATACCATTATTAGAAAATTCTTAGCTTGGATTAATGGTAACATGAAAATGTTAATATTTCTTTTGTCAATTTTTCTACCTCCAAGTAGACAAATTTGTTTCTGATCATGGTAGAAGCTGTGAAAAGCATGTTTCCTTAAAAAAAAATTATGTTCTTGGTTCTGTGCTTCAGAGCTCCTTTATTACTGTTCATTGTGAAGCTTGGCTGAAGGACAACATCACCTATAACACCTATGCTTTCACAGAAAGGGAACCTTTGGCCATCCTTTATCATCAGAGTGAAGTGTGGTAAGGATTCTGGGACAAGTGAAATGGGATAGAAGAGTCTTCAGAAAGGTCAGACTCTCTGATCAGGCTCAGTCACAGGCAGTGACAGAAGGGAGCTCAGGCTGTGAAGGAGGAATAGAGGAACGCGAACCACCAAGGTGTGAGCTGCGCAGTCACACTAGCTTTTCTAACCAGAGAAGTCCTATATGTGAAGAATTGATTGTCTGAGTTAAACCTACACTCTAAATAGCATAATTGCAAGTTATTAAATTCAGATATTATGTGTGCATAATATATAATTGGCTCACTGTGGTGGTTGTTCAAATTAAACAATAAGGGGAAGCAGAGGGAGGAGTTATGTATCATGTCATACTTTTCATGGCTGGGAATTAATAGTTACTATATAAAAATTTTAAATAGAACAAATAGTTGTATAAATGTATGTTAAATTCATAGGAGTACTAAGTAAATATGAACAAAATTCAGGGTTTTCTTCAGCAAAATGGGGATGTTGATGTCACTTTAAACCTCGTAAGGATTTTTTTAGTGTGTTTTTCTATATAAACATATATTTTCCAGTAAAAATAATTCTAAGAAACTAGTTTAATTAAAATGCAAGTGAATCATTGGTTTTTAGACAGAAGAGCTAAAATATAAAATATGCTGCAATCTATAGTAGATTATGTTATTGTCTGCAAATCTTCAATCTTCCCCTCTGCCACCAACACAAAAATAACACAGGTCCCTACCCCATTGATGTTAAGCTTTCTTGTAATTTCCTTTGGCCAAATGAATACATCAGCTTGCATTTTCTCATGGGAGGCTTTAAGAGCTAGGAAGTGTTCCCTGCATGCTGGGTGCTTCTGCCATGAGCAGGGCATAGATGGCCAGGAGCTTCTAGCCCCAGAAAGTGAGATATGTAAAGTATCTGAATTTGTCCTGCAGTCAGAACAGAGCTGTATCAGCCAATCCACAGTCTTTTAAATTTAAGAAAACTAGTGTGAGTCAGAAATAACTCTTTTTTGACATAGCCACTAAAAATATTTGAGATTATTCTAAAATATATAAAAATCTTCTATGTCCCTAACTGGTTTGGTTGAGGTTTATTAGTTTTATAGGATTACTGAACTAAAATATGGATACTGTAAACATGATATTATTTTATTGCCATAGTAGGTGAATACATTTTACTTTCCCAAATGGGTATGACAAATTTTTTCTTACCACCAATAGGTTAATAGGATTCCAGATGGCAACTAATTTGGGCTGAGTTCTCTGCCTCACTAAATTGATGACATTGAAAAAATTGTAAGGCTCTTAGAATGAAAGATTCTGTGCTTAAACCTTGAATCTTCCTTTGAACAAATGTTTTAACTCTATGAGTTTTGGTTTCTTCCTTTGCCTAACAGAAACAACACCATCCAGTTTTAAGAGTCTAATAAAAATAACATGTGAAAAGTACCTAACATTTTATAGCATATTTTATGACCAATAATTAGTAGCTATAAATAAGATCAAGCTGTATGTCCCTGTTTTTTAAAGAGAAACGTAGTTCTGAATTATATTGGATTCTAAGATTTCTAAAATGAATTTTGATTCCTTAAATAATCTGCAATGCCACCAAGACACTATTGATTTTGTAAATGAATGCATAAGCACCTGGAAGACATGAAAGAAAAAAAAAGAAGAAAGGGAAATATAGGAAATAGTTGCATGGCATATGCAGTTATTAGATATGCAGAATTATTTTAGCTAGAATAGCAGAGAACTCAAAACAAACTAACTTTACTATATGGAAATATATTATCTCACACACACTGAAAATACAATAAGCTTGATGGCTGATTGGCCATTCCACCTTCCCCATCTGCCATCATCTGTATTGGCTAAATATTTGAGACTAGAGGCCTGGTGCATGAAATTCGTGCATGGGGGGGGGGGTGTCCCTCAGCCTAGCCTGCACACTCTCCAATCCAGGATGCCTCAAGGGATTTCCGACTTCCTGTTTAGGCCTGATCCCACCGGACATGCCTCTCACAATCCAGGATTGCTGGCTCCCAACTGCTCTCCTGCCTGCCTTCCTGATTGCCTCTAACTTCTTCTGCCTGCCAGCATGAACACCCCCTAAACCCTCCCCAGCCATTCTGATTGATGTCTAACTGCTTCCATGCCAGTCTGTTTGCCCTTAGCTTCCCTCCTCTGCAGGCCTGGTCACCCTAACTGCCCTTCCCTGCAGGCCTGGTTCCCCCTAACTGCTCTCCCCTGCAGGCTGGGTCCCCCCAACTGACCTTCTCTGCAGTCCCAGTCACCCCTAACTGCTGTCCCCTGCAGGCCTGGTAAACCCTAACTATACTCCCCTGCAGGCCTGGTTTCCCCCCATCAACTGCCCTTCCCTTCAGGACTGGTCACCCCCACCTCCCCTCCCCTGCTAGCCTGATTGCCCACAACTGCCCTCCCTTGCAGGCCTGGTCCTTCTCAACTGCCCTCCCCTGCTGGCCATCTGTGGTGGCCATCTTGTGTCCACATGGGGGCAGGATCTTTGACCACGTGGGGGCAGTCCTCTTCTGTGTTGGAGTGATGCTCAATCTGCATATTACTCTATTATTAGCTAGGATAGAGGCCTGGTGCATGTGTGGAGACCGACTGGTTTGCCCTAAAGGATGTCCCGGATCAGGGTGAGGGTTTCTTTGGGACATGAGATAGCCTGAGCGAGGGGCCTGTGGTGGTTTGCAGACCAGCCAGGCCCCCTGGTGACCTAAGCAGAGGCTCTGGTATCTGGGATTTATTTATCTTCAATAATTAAAACTTGGTAGCCTTGAATGGAGGCCTGGGCTGGCCAGGGTGTGTGGAAAGCTTGGCTTCCTCCATTGCCAGGGAAACCCAAACCTCCTGCTCACTCTTTGGCCACAGCCATCTTGGTTGGGTTCATTTGCATACTGGCTCCCGATTGGCTGATGGGTGTAGCTTGTGTGTGTAGTGCAGTGATGGTTAATTAGCACATTAATTTTTTATTAGATAGGATATCCAAAACTCTTCTATGTCCCTAACTGGTTTGGCTCAGTGGATAGAGTATCAGCCTGTGGGCCCTCTGTGATCCCCCGTGGAGGTGTGTAGGATGCAGCTGATCAATGTTTCTCACTTACCAATGTTTCTAACTCTCTGTCTCTCTCCCTTTTTTCTCTGTAAAAAATCCATAAAATATATTAAAAACAAAAAATTAAAAGGAACTCTTTCATCATCCAGGGTTACATGGGCTGGAGGCCATCTCTTCCTGTAGTTTCTCAAGAGATGAGAAAATCCCTTAAAATGAAGAGCTTACCTTTAAAATATGGTCCTTTTTCTGAAACTCTGGTGGCTTAGCTTCTTCTAGCGCACAAGGTGCTATGATGGAGAGATGGGCACCTGGGACAAACAAAGGCTCTGTTAGGAAAGAGGAAGGGAAGTGTGAAGCAACCAATCATGGCTCCTACAAGGGGAAAATGTACCGTCCCTAATAAACTCTTGCTCATACTATATAGGTTTTAATGTCTAATACATAGCATTTTAAAATAGCAACTAAATTTAAAGAACAACAAGGAACTTTTGAAAAAGGCATATGACATATTTTAGCCTACTTGACCATTAAACCTATAATTGACTTGGAGTACAGCCACCACAAGCTGTTTCAAGAAAGAAAAATAAAAAGCTTTTATGAAACACTCGGGTAAGAATATAAGTATGCATTTTACCTCTATATGGGGAATGCAGTCTGTAGCATTTTCTTTAAGAACACTGTAAGAAGTTAACATGCAGTTGTAAAAGTACAGCCCAGCACAATGATCCTCTGTTAGTCATTTGCACTGGATCTTACATATAAAAATAGTTGGCTTTTAGGTCACCTACAGATAGGGGTTTCTGGGTCTTCAGAAAAAAAAAAGTCTGATCATTTTTTTTTTACATTCTATTCTAGTATAACCCTTTACAAAGACACTTTCAAATGCATGTTCAACATTTTTATATATACATTTTATATAAATTGAACAAAGTGAATATTTTTTCTATTTTCAACAATGGCACTTCACTCTGAATATTCACAGTTTTTGTATTTTCACTTGAACAGCAGTTAAGCATCATACCTGCAAATAGAAATGTGATCATTCCTCAGTAATTCATTTTTAAAAGTTTATAGAGCCTTAAATTTTCATTTTACATCTGCAAAGATATGAAATCTTATAAACAATTAAATGACTCCCAATGTATATAACCAAAAAAAATAGAATAATCAATACTTAGTCATGTAATAATGGAGATTGTCAAGTTTTAAGTTTTCTATTGCAGCACCAACACCTGTCATTCTGAGATGTGCTATTGCTTCTAATTTTCTATTTTGGTCAAGGTCCAGTTTCAGGACGTTCCACATATACTGTTTTACTGATATAGAGCTTCTGGACAGATTGAACAACCAACTTGAGAGATCTTATTGCTGCTATGTACATTTGAACCCATTATGCCCTCCAGGGCCAGGTCAATAAAAAAGGGTGCATCTCTGGACTCCTTTGAATTACTCTGAGGATCTTGGCCAGACATAACCTCCCAGACTCCACATGTTCCCACTCTAGCTGTGTGGGGGAGGCATGATGGGTTTTTTTGAATCTGCTACTCCCTGTCTATATGCTTTGGGCTTGCATTCTTTCTTCAGTGATCCTAAACTCCCCTTCTGGCAATCAGTTAAGACTGAGAGCTGAATCTGGTATGAAAACTACTGCCATCACCACAGGTCTACAAAGGGCAGGATCCCCAGTCACTATTGTGTTTTGCTGCCCATTGTGGTAATTATGCTCATCTTGCCTGTGGAGGAGAGTCACCACTGACCTTTTCTATAATGACAGTGACCATTTTATTAACACTTATCTTTTGATTTAGTGAGGTAAGAAATCTCTTGGGGAATATGGTTAGCTGATGGGTACTCTACTCTTATGAAACAAATCCATTCTAGAATGCCCACATTTCTGAGTCCTTTGACCCCTTCCTCATTCTGCCAAGGCTATTGTTCAAACTCTTATATGATGTAGGTAATCAAAACAAACAAACAAACAACAACAACAACAAAAACCCTCATGTAAATACCCAGGAGTTAATTAAGATTGGCTCTAGGTATTCTTGCCAGGACATAAATCCTGATACACAAGTGAGTAACAAAATATCAGTGCAATTCCCCTTATCTAACCTGATATTCTTTAAAAAATATTTTTATTAATTTCATAGAAGAAGGGAGAGAGAGAGACAGAAAGAAATACCAATGATGAGAGAGAACCATTGACTTGCTGTCTCCTGTACACCCCCCACTGGGATGGAGCCACCAACCCTGGCATGTGCCCTGACTGGAATTGAACCGTGATCTGGTTCATAGGTCCATACTCAATCACTGAGACTGCTAGCGTGGCCAGCCTGATATTCTGACCACTCCTCTTAGCACCCCAGTTCAGCAATCTCAAGATACCTTCCTGGATATTTTCTCTCTCTTCCTGCCATGTATGACCAGTTCTTTTCCTGAATGATATACTTTTTTTTTAAAGGAGGGCAAATACATCTACATTTGGTCTTTGATGATTCTTCATTGCTTATTGACTCAGAGGCCAGGAGAGGAAGTATATATTTTCTTGAGATAAGACTCTACATAGTCTGTAGGCTGAAAGGACTTCTGCAAAAGCAGGAGGCCACTTCCAATGGCCCAGTAGGTTTGGGAAAACCTGAGCATCAGGTGAGTCAGTGCTGCTTCTACGTGGATCACATGTCAAATCTGTACATATAAGGGCCCTAGTAATGTGATGTTACAATATGCCAAGGCTGATACAATATCACCACCCCAGCATAATAACCCTTGCCATCTGGCCAGCTGAGGACTTAATTCATATTCTTATCCTGAGGATTAGCTTTCAAAGCAAGTTCTGGAACCAAATCTCTTCTTGTGAGATTCATTGGACTCAGCCAGAGAGAATGAATAGTGATTCAAGTGCAATCCTGTAGGGAAATTGCAATTGATATACTAAAAAAAAAACAACAGACAATAGTGCATTATTAAGGCAGTTACTACCATGGAGAACTAAAACTTAATCCTACCACAAACATTTGGGAAATCATATAAGATACACAGCATTATGCTGCTTGTGGGTCAAGGGAAGTGTACTTTTAACATATTAATTTTCATCATTAACATTTTAAAGGCTAGTTACAGGAATTGCTAATTTTGTAGCACTTTTGGTCTGCTTCATATGCAGGAAGAATGACCCCCTAACACACACACCCTAAAAGATCATCATCCACAAAGATACAAATAATAACAGTTAGAAGTTGTCTAAAGCACACTGAAACTGTAAGTCCATAGGGTTATATGTGTGGTATTGACAATATCTGCCAGTGATATATTTAATAATACCATTTTTGACTGAGAAAATCTATCACAAATAAAGAAGTTTTTTCCCTTCTCTAGATTTTGATTTTTTCCCTTCATTTTGATCTTTAATTTCCTTACTCTGATTAGTGCTTTTAAGAAGATTTTTTTTATGTTTTAACGTCTTTTCCATCAATTCTCATATGATTATTATTGATAAACTAGAGGCCTGGTGCACAAATTCATTCATGGGTGGGACCAGGCTAGCCTGCCCCCATCAGGCCACTTGGGCCAGGCTGGCAGGGGGGAGGGGCTGAAGGCAATTGGCCAGCTGGCCCCACCCCCTGGTTGAACTCCCAGTTGAGGGGACAATTTGCATATTATCCTGTTATTATATAGGATAAATTGGTTATATGTTCAGAAGATATTCAAATTAGTTCAGACCCCACCCCAATTTTTTTTGTTTTTTCAATTTGTTTGTTAAAATTAGAATTTATTCAAGAATCACAGATTACATTTGCTTATTATGCCTTTTCATGTTTTAATCTTAAACACCTATTTTTTTTAACTTTTCACCATGATATAAATATTGACTTACTTATCTTATAGTCTTTAACTTGCTTCTCTGTCCTCTATATTTTCTATAAATTAGACATTAGATGTGTGCTTGATGGAATATAAGTTAAACATGTTTGTCAAGATGATGCTGCAATGACAGAAGCCCTACTAATTTAAAGGATATATCAATTCTTTATAAAAAATTTTTTTTAAGCCCTGGCCAGTTTTGCTCAATGGATAGAGCTTTGGCCTTTGGACTGAAAGGTCAAGGTCTCAGTTGCAAGTTTGAACTCTGGTTCTGGTCAGGGCTGTGAATGAGGCAGCCAATCAATGTATCTCTCTCACACTGATGTTTCTTTCTTCTTGTCTCTGCCCCTCCCTCTCATACTCTCAAAAAATCAATAGGAAACATATCCTTGGTTGAGGATTAACCTAATGATTCTATATAATAAAGAGGTAATATGCAAATTGACCATCAATCCCAACACACAAGATGGCCCCCCATGTGGTCAAAGTTACTGCCCCCATGTGGACGCAAGATGGCCACCACAGGATGGCCAGAAGGGGAGGGCAGTTGGGAGGGACCAGGCCAGCACGGAAGGGCAGTTGGGAGAAACCAGGCCAGCAGGAGAGGGCAGTTGTGGATCATCAAACCTGCAGGGAAGAGCAGTTGGGGGGAACAAAGCCTGTAGGGGAAGGCAGTTGGGGGGACCAGGTCAGCAGGTGAGAGCAGTCAGTGACCAGGCTGGCAGGGGAGGGCAGTTGGGGACAATCAGGCCTTCAGGAGAGGAGAGTTAGGGGTAATCAGGCTGGCAGGAGAGGGCAGTTAGGGGCAATCGGGCCAGCAGGGGAGCAGTTAGGTGTTGATCAGGCTGACAGGGGAGTGGTTAGGGGGTGATCAGGCTGGCAGGCAGAAGTGGTTAGGGGCAATCAGGCAGGTAGGTAGGTGAGCAGTTGGGAGCCAGCAATTCTGGATTGTAAAAAGGATCCCCGATTGGAGAGGTTGCAGACTGATCTGAGAGACAAACACCAACCTCTCCAATTTTGTGCACCAGGCCTCTAGTAATAATAACAATAATAATAATAATAATAATAATAACAACAACAACAATAACAACAACATATATTTAGGAAAGTTTATAATACTCAGTAAAAAAATAAAGTACCAAATCATCTCACCATTGAACAATATATGTCAGCAGTTTTAGTATATATTTTTCATATATATTTACCAAATTTTGTTTTGCCATGTCTTTTAGTGCTTTTGTTCTTACAAAATTCTGCTCTTCATGGATATACCATCATCTATATTTGTTTTTAGTATTTAAAAAATATACAATTACCGTGCTATACACTGAGTGGCCAGATTATTATGATCTGAATGTATTATAATCTGGCCACTCAGAGTGTGTGTGTGTGTGTGTGTGTGTGTGTGTGTGTGTGTGTATTAGAGGCCTGGTGCATGAATGCATGCATGGGTATGTCTGACCAGCCTGGCCGGGGGAGGGGACATAGGCAGTTGGCCAGTGTGCCTGCTGGTCGAACTCCTGGTTGAGGGGACAATTTGCATATTAGCCTTTTATTATATAGGATATACACTGACTGGCCAGATTATTATGTGTTCAGAGATATAATAATCTGGCCACATAGTGTATGCTTTAAGTAATGTTCTTTCTATTTTTTTCAAATTACCTAATTTTTTAGTGTTAAACTAAGACACTCATATTTTTCAATTTTAAAAATCATTTTAAGTGAAACTACTTTTGTACTCCAAATTTCCATCAAATCCAGCTATACTTTAATTTTTCAAAGTAAGAAAATTTATTCTTATACAAGTAGATCACCAACACTGCAGTTTTTAAGAATTTCCTGTCATTTCTAAGATATTTAGCAATAATCAACTTCAACTTCCTTTCAACTGAACAGTCTTAGAAGAGACACTACACGGCACTGGTTATATCTATTCCGAATAGGCCTTGGGTTTCTCTCATTTCCCCCAATACCAAATCATTAATTAGTCTCTTCTTCTTATCTAACTTAATTATCTGGAATAGTCTTCTAATTACAGCAAAGCCTTTAGCTGAGTCACTTGAACTCTAAGATATTATTTATCCCTGGGTTTTGTTTTTGTTTTCCATCTTTCATGCAACAAACACATCACAAACAAGGAAAAATAACTCATGCTAACTCTTTCAGTCAAATTCATGCTATTTTCCTTCCAAAATCATAATCTTTTTTTTCTCTTCTAGGCTTCTTACCTCCTTCATTTGCCTCCTCCCCTCCACATTAAGGGATTTGTATTTTAAGCCATAGAATTTCATATCTAATATATTAAAATCTATTTAAAACTATAAAACTTAATCCGAGAATGAAGTAAATATATCATTGCACTGTTTTCCAAATAGTTTTAAAATTACAGTAATTTCAGGCAATATACATTTTTGCATGATTTGCACTTAGCCACTAGTTGGTATTTATTTAAACAAATTTCAAAAATAGTTTACTACCTGACATGAAGTAATCCTTGTTTTAATTCATTTAAAATATTTGTAATGCAAGAGTATAGGCAGACAGCTCTGGGTCCAGGCAGGGGAATTGGAGAAATTGGGCAAAAAAGAAAAAAAAAATCTCATGAACAGGGAAGAAAATAAATAAATAAATAAATAAAATGTTTGCAATGAAAACCTGTTATATTTTACAATTTAGAGTATAGTTCATAAAATATTGTATTTATAATATTAGATGCCTAGTTATTTTTCTTTCTGCAAAATTTTAAGTCAAGCTTCCTTATTCAACAATTCCTTAACTTCTGAATGGAAAAAGTATTTTCTAATGCAATATTTCTGTTTGCATTGTGTCAGTGACCAATAGCCACAAATTGCATTACTCTGTAAAACTAACCTCTGCAATATTTCTCAAGATGTTTTATGTTAATGCCATTACAGTGGGACTACAGTGAAACATAATCTGTATTTAATAAAACCTGCATAGTAAGTTTATTGCTGATTACATATAGATTAGTGATATGGGTTAATCATGCAGATTGAAATAAAAATTAGGTCATTTTCATAAAATGCTTTTACATATTGATTTTACCTCTATGTAGGTCATCTTATATTGAATAGTCAATTCTAAAAAATGTTCGATTAGCCGAGACCGGTTTGGCTCAGTGGATAGAGCGTCGGACTGTGGACTGAAGGGTCCCAGGTTCTATTCTGGTCAAGGGCATGTACCTTGGCTGTGGGCACATCCCCGGTAGGGGGCGTGCAGGGGGCAGCTGATCGATGTCTCTCTCTCATCGATGCTTCTGACTTTCTATCCCTCTCCCTTCCGCTCTGTAAAAAATCAATAAAATATTTTTAAAAAAATGTTCGATTAAAATATACTTCAAAATGTATATATGAAGTGTTATTCTTTATCATATGCAGTCACTTCTTTTCCATTACTAGTATTTGACAATTACAAATAGAGGATTTATTATGCGCCAAATACTGTGCCAGCTACCACATAGAGAACTAGGTTTCAAAGAAAATTCTGATTGACTCCATAACCTCAACTTACAACTGTTTAATGTATGGAATCATTAAGATTCTCTCTGAAGACTATAAAAAGTCAACTCTTAACAAAGTCTAATATTAAAAGTTACAAAAACATTTTCAGTTAAATAAAAACAGAATTAATTTCACACATTTATAAATGAGCAATATTTCTTTAAAATGTGAGCTATGCCTGCAAAGTTTCAGTCATCCTATAACAACATAATATCACAGTGGCCCTGACTTACCATTCTATAAAGCAATATGTTACTATGTGTCAAGGGTCAATGTCATGAAGCATGCTTAAATGTATAACACATATATGCTGTCGATTCTAAAACCACTCTCAGAAAATAATCCAAATGAATGATCATAAATATATATCTAAAAATGTCCTAGACTTCACTATTTAAAAAATTACCCTAAATATTTAATAGTAAGTGTAATATAATCAATTTTGTTTAAACTGTCCAAAAATAATGGTAGCATTTGAAATGTTTCACTGATATTTATAATAGTAAATATGTTACATATCACAATGTGGAGGAGGATAAAATTTCCCTTCTTTTAAAATTCTTCTGGCTGATCTAATAATTATATTAACATGAGACAGATTTACAGGAGAAAAAAATAAATTTATTATGTATGTACATACAGGGGTTCCATAAGAAGCATAAAGCCCAAGGACAAATCAGGAAGTTAAGGCTTTCATGCCATCTGGAGTTAAGGAGAAAGGGAGTTAGAGGCTTGGATTTCAAAGAGAGGTAATAATTCACAGGTAGATGGGAGGTTTAAGCATTTAGTAAACAAATTCTCGCTGGGCCACTCGAAACAATGAAACACGGAAGGGAGTCCAGCAATGTGTCCCTTGTGCCACATTTATTCGGTAGGTGGCATTAGGGTATCTATGATGATAACTCCCTTCCTGGGGCAGATTTTGCTACCTAAATTCCTTTTAGGAAGAGGTAAAGGCTCTTAGTAAGTCTTTATTCTTAAAAAATAACCAGCTTAATATAATCAATATCCCCAAAAGGCATAATTTGAGACAAAATCTGCCCCCATTCAATAACAATAATAACATAACAATATTATACAATAAATATAACCCAGCATAGTAAAAAAAATAACTTTTACAATTCCAGCTATTTTATAATTGATGAGTATTTATAATGAGAGAAAATGAGTACAAAAAATGAAAACATTTTATTTGTTGGATAAAAAGGGAATGAGTGCATTTTTATTTCATTTCTGTTTCAAATAAACTATCTTAAAATAATTTTTTTTAAAGCTTACATTTTCAAAAGATGATTTTTATTTAAAAGTCAGAAGAACATCCTGATACACTTAACAGAAACATAATCAGTGGAAGTAGAATTCTTGGGGTGTTGCTGGGAAAGTAATTTCCTAAGGCCCCCACAAGAAGATGGGATTTCATAGAAACCATTATTGATGATGCTAAATTAAGGGGGTTCCCTCCAAGATCCAATTTCCGTCCATCTCACCACAGATGAAGTCCAATCTTATCTTCAGCAGAGCTAGAATTAAGGCCACTGCCCAGAATTTCTGCTCCATATTCAAGTCTAGTCCAGTCTAACATCTAGCTAGGTTAGCTGTGTTCCCAGCTGCATTTTGTGTTGGGTCCCCATGGCCCCAACACAAAAGGCTGCTTAAGGCCACATGGCAGGCAAGTGCTGGTCATGGAGCAAGAGAGAGGGATCTCTTTTTCTGGGGATTTTAACCTTTCAATATTTTGCACACTTGCAGTGGCTGCCCCTAATCTTTTTCCTATCTAGACTGACAGGCAAACATTTTGCCTATGTCACCTTGACTTAACTGTGCATTCACCCATTCCACCACAACCCCGCCCCCCCCCCCCCCCCCCCCCCCCCCCGCCATTCATCCCTTCTCTTAGTGATCTGCAGGAATGGACCTGTGGTTCCCTGGATAGTGTGAAGTTTTAGCTTCCTGGTGGAGCTGTCCATATGACCATGCTCATAATATCTGGCCTTCTCTTTGCTCACTTCCTATCATTAATATTAACTAGCTCATTATGGTAATAAAAGGAGACTAGACTTTGGTTGGTAAACACAGTACAATATACTGATGATATATTATAGAATTTTACACTTGAAACTTATATAATTTTATTAACCAAGGTAATTCCAATATATTTAATAATTAAAAAAGAAAAGAAAAGCAATTGCCAAATTGGAATAAATATGATATATAATCCATATATATTTTTATTTTAATTTATTGATATTAGAGAGAGAGGAAGAGGTATAAAGGGGAGGGAAGGAGAGAGAGAAAGAGAGATAGAGAGGAAAACATTGATTTGTTGTTCCACTTATTCATTAGTTGACCCCTGTATGTGCTCTGATTGTAGATCGAACCCACAACCTTGATATAGAAGAACATCTCTGTAACCAACTGAGCTACTTGGCCAGTTTTCATATACAAGTATTTTATGTAATAATTTCCAAAATATTTTTCTATTTAAATATTCTTATTATTGTATACATAGTATATTTATTATGTAATGGCAATTAAATTTCTAAAGGCAATAATATCATGTCTATGTAAAAGCTATATGTCGAACAAAGATGAAGTATTTTTCTTTCTCTTTGTCCGATACTTGAAAAACTCAAATGACTTGGGTTTTTTTTTTTGTTTTTTCTTTAAATTAGACCCCCCAAAAAAATAACTTCTGACTTCAGGCAAAAATGTTAACTCATTCAATAATTGATTTTCTTTCCATTCATAATAAAATGGCTCCATACATTTATGGAAAGATAAATTGAAAAAATCAAGCAAAATTCAAGTGGAGTGAGGGAATGGAAATTACAGTTCTTGATGAAAATAATTCCACAGTCACATTAGAGGGGAGTATGTGAAATATTGTTGTGACTAACTTTGAGAAAATACAATCTACCATATTTCAGCTTTTGAATCCACTTGGAAGTTTAGAGCTCATTTTCTAAGTTTTGCTAACATTTGTGTGTGTGGCACTTCATGTTGTCCTAGCAATATGCTACAAGTTGAGGATTAAGAAGGAACAGGATACATCCTCATTCTTATGGCTGAGTAAATAGGCAATTGCAGTAATTAGTAATCACTAATTGAAAAGTACATACAAATCAAGATGGTTGAATACAGACAGTCTTGGCTAATCAGGTTACCTGGGTTCCCACCTCCCCACCTCCTCCTACCCTAGCTGCCCACATCCACTGCCACCCACTCCTTCTCCATCCCAGCCTGGGACCCAGCCCTGATCGGATTATCAGGACCTGCTGGCAGGGTGAGGGACCAAAAAGTTGACCAGCAGGCCCCATCTGCAATTAGAGCCTGTGGGCTGGGGGGAAGCTCTTGCATTGAGCATCTGCCCCCTGGTGGTTAGTGTGCATCATAGTGACTGGTAGTTCCAGTCATTCTGTCATAAGGGTTGTTTAGACATACATACACACACACACACACACACACTAGTGACCCGGTGCACGAAATTCATGTACTGGGAGGGTGTCCCTTAGCCTTGCCTGCATCCTCTCTAATCTGGGACCCCTGTGGGATCAGGCTTAAACTGGCAGTCGGACAACCCCTTCGCAATCCGGGACTACTAGCTCCTAACTGCTCACCTGCCTGCCTGCTTGATCTCCCCTAGCCACTCTGCCTGCTGGCCTGCTTGCCCCCAACTGCACCTCCCTGCCAACCTGAACACCCCCAACTGCCCTCCCCTCCTGGCCTGATCACCCATAACCGCCTCTGCTTCAGCCCCACCACCATGGCTTTGTCCAGAAGGACATCTGGAATGTCTCATGGTCTAATTACCATATTACCCTTTTATTAATATAGATAGGATATGACATGCTGCCATAACTATAACGTATCTACCAATATTATCTATTAGAATATGTACTTCATGAGATAGGAAGGCATCTAATACATTATATTGTATATGTTGTAAGTAGTAGGAAATACAGTATTTTTAGCAATAATATATACCCTGTGACTTTCCTTCCTGATCTGGGAATGGTTCCCAGGACTTTGAACATTTCTTGGCCCCTAATGTATTTTTTTTTGTCATTTAGTGTAAGTTTATTTACTGTTTATTGCACATAATTTGAGGTCTTTAATTTCTAACCACCAAAGATTCAAAGGACTATTTTTTCCATGAATTTTAACATTAACATTAGTAAATTCGTGTATTCATATGTTTTTATTGTAAACATCTGAATTATTCACATTGTCTTAGATCCTGAACTCATAAGCGTGGACCATGCACAGGCTGGCAGCAAGCCAGGAAGCCACGCTGCAAGCAAATTGATACTCAGTATAAGGAGAAAAGTCATAGCATAACATTTAATGTCCGACTTTAATTCATATACTATCGGGCTCAACTGCTTTGTTGGTGATGGAGTTAATTATTGCGAAGATTATTCCTGAAGTAATTAGGAAAAGGGGGGCTCAATCTTTCTTCTTGGTTGCTTGCTCCTCCCTAGCACCTTCATCTCTTTGGGCAGCTTCTGGGAAAGCTTCTCCTTCACCTTCTCCTCAGCTTCTTGGACCCCATAGAGTGGCAGAATGGCCACCCGGGACCGCCAGGGCTGCCCAGGACTGCTGGTCCCGGGCAGCCCCACCCCTCGTGTTCATGGGCCCCGTGCACAGAGCAGCAGAACAGGCACGAGAGGTGGGGCCGCCCCTCGCCTTGTGCTTGCCTCAGCCCTACCCCCACTCCTGATTGGCTGGTAGCATAGTGAAGATATGGTCACATTTGCATTTTACTCTTTTAATAGATAGGATAGATTATTTACTGTATCACAAGTAAAGGTCGGGAATTATTATCTTTCTTTTAATTTTTTTTATTGTTTCACTTCATTACTGCTGTATGTGATCCATGTGAGTGATATAGATGCTTATGTAAGTGGGTTCCAAATTACGGCAAAAATGGCATTACATTGTGCTGTAGGAATGGATATCCAAGATTACCCAAAGACCTACTGTATATAGCAACTAGTTAGATAAAGGAAAGAAGATAATACCTAAGAGGAGTCTTAAATCAATACTGGAAATTTCCTAACAAAATAGATGAAAGTGTTAGAAAGTGTTTCACCCAGAAGTGCATTTTAAAAATTGCAGAAGACCAAGAATAGGGATTCACTTGGGAGATGGCATGTACTTCAGAATGACAGTGGCTTAGAATAGCAACAAATACTTGCAAGAATTGAGACTGGAAGGGTCAATATGAGCCAGATCATAAAGCATTCTGGATGTTACACTAAGGAGATTTATCACAACATGACTTAGAATCATGCCCTGGTTTTTAATCAAGGGAATAAAGAATCAGATTTGAAAGATCAATTGAATTATAGATCTTGAACTCTTTAGCCTCCACAACTGTGAAAAAATACATTTCCATTGTTTCAGCCACTTCATCTGTGGTATTTTGCTATGCACTCTGAGCAGATTGAGACACTGATAGAGATTTATGTGTGCAGAGGAGGTAAAAGGCAGCCAGCCCATCGTGCCATGCAGAAAGCAGACCACTGTACTGGAGATCTGATAAAATAAACTATTAAAATTGCCATTTACTCTCATTGTGCACTGTTGATTTAGCTTGTCTTTCAATTTTATCACTGAAAACTTATTTTTCTCCTTATGTTTTCATGTGAGTAATTATAATAACTTTACAGGATATTACATTGGTCTCTTGAAGTAGGACGTTGCCCTTTCTTTATTGTAGCTCTTAAAATATTAAAGAATTCCTAATATTGTATAAGTACAGTTAGGCAGATGTAGTCATTAATTACTTCCTAAGACCTGTTTACCAGTATATTCTGGGAACAAGACTGTATTTCAAGCCAATTGGCAGCATTTTTTATAAGGTATTCTACCAATTTATCAGAGAAATAAAATGAGAGATTTAAAATATTAGAACATGGTCTTAGACTTATTCAACCAATAAAAGAAATGTGATAGTTACTATCAGTGTCAGTAATTATGCTAAGTGAAATTAGCCAGGCAGAGAAAGATAAATATAACATGATCTCACTCATTTGTAGAATATAATGAACGGCATAGATGGACGAACAAGAACGAATCCAGAGACTGAGAAACGTCCATCAGAATGTCAAACCTCAGGGTAAGTGGGGGGTGGAGGGAGTAAGAGGTAAAGTCAATATATTTGACTTCTTGAACGAAGGTAAGTAATTTGTGCTTTTACCTCCCTGACAAAGTTTATATAAAGTTATTAAAAAAATTGACAGCTAGTTTGAAATTGAATTGACATGGTCTAGAGCAAAGAATATCCTTATTATTCTGCAATATCATTATAATTTTTGATATTTTACAACAGCGTATTATACAATTATCCCAAAGAAATTCACAAGCTAATTCTTTGAATGTTTGGCAGCAATTTAAAAAAAAAGGACAGGAAAGGAATTAATCCTTTTCAAAAGGGATTAAGGCACTGAGAAAGCACTTGAGCATTCTATATTGGCCCTTCTTGCCCTTTTTGCCAAGAGGGATCCTCTTCTCACAATCCAAGTGCACACAGCTATTGCCTGAGCATCCATTTCAAGCGGAGGTTGAAGCCTCTGGGTAGCTGGCACATGTATCTGTCTCTCACTTTATAGTGTGAGCTGGACCCTCCCTAGAGAAGAAACCTGAGTCCCCTGAGATATGTGATCAGTACCAGGACCATGCCAGCAGGCGAGGGGATCCCAAGGCAGGTGCTGTGCATGGAGGCCATGGGGACATATACTACCAAGGAGATAGAACTGAACCTCACATCACCCTGCTTGGCCCTGGAGGATGGCTGGTTAGCCAGAGACAGGTAACATTCCTCAGGGAAGAAACAATCTAAGACAGGCACAGTTGCAGAGAGGCCATCAGGAGAGAACTTGAAGGTCAACAGAGGTGGGGCATAGACCTTCACCCTTCTAACCTTGTGGGGGCCTGAACTCTCACCCCTTCTGAGGGAGGTCTCTACCGCCATGGCTGCTTCGCCTCTCATGCCCAGCTCAGACTGGGACCCAGGTGGCAGAAAGAGACTTGGCCAGCAACAGCAGCCCTATATCTAAATCCAGTCTAGCACTACTAATGCTCAGGGTCTACTCAAGAATGCAAATAATCCTTTACACTAATATTTACAGGGTAAACTATGATTATTGTTTGAATATTAAATTTGACAGTAAAATAGTAATCAAGTTCTCAGATTAATTTAAATTGGCCAATTGAAATAAGGGAATACTCAAGAAAATTTAAGTGTACTGGACAAAAAGCTGTTCCTAAAATATTAACTAAAATTTCTATTAGTAGTTCATCTCATCATAAAGTTGCCTAACATGCAAAGAACCTAAGTCAGTCATATTTTTGTGCAAAAATTAAAATTTAAAGTTACCAAGACTGCAACATAAAATTTCCAAAAGCCTCCATTAATGAAAAAAAAGAGGGGGGTGGGAGATAGTGGGGTAATATCATTTAAGGAAAAATATACTGTAAGTAAATTACATCTAGAAAATCCTTACTTCAGAAAATCAATTTCCATTTGTAATGCTAACAGCAGGACAACCATGAAAAACACACATGGTGTCAAAATAAGCCAAAGGAAAGTCATTTGGGCAAAAATAAAAAGAATCCCAAGTATAATTTACAGAAAAGTTTCCTTTATTAACTTTTCATCAAGAATATGTTTGCCTGAACCTACATAAGTGGTTAATAGGAAACAATGTCAGGTACTTGGTAGAACAAAGAGAAATTACCACTTCAATGATGGACCTGTTAGAAGTTAGACTACTAGTACCAGCAAATTCTGTGTACAATAGCCTTGTGTGTCACAAGGCTTATGGTGACTAAGAGTATATTGTCAAGACTTGCATAAAGCAGTATCATCTATAGCATCAACTGTTTCTGATTTGTTTTCATCAGTTAAAATTAAAAAATACAATGCACTAAAGGAAAATGGCACTCAATGATTTATATTACAAATGATTTTTTCCTTGATCTTGATATCAGCCAAGAGCCAAATGCATTTTCCCTACATGTGATAAGATTTCCAATTTATATTTGAATTCACCAACTTACTGTCATAATTTGTTTAGAAGGAATTTGGACTCATGCAGGTTCTGAGTATGATAATGCACTACATTGATGATATTATATCAGAAAACAGAAGAACAATAAAGAACTGAAGAACTCTGAAATATAATAAAACCAATTAATCTATAACAATAAAAGTATAATATACTAATTAGACTGGACAGCCAAACTACCTTCTGGACATCATTCTGGACGTCCTCTGGTCAAAGCTGTGGTGGTGGAGACTAAGGCAGAGGTAGATAAGGTTGATCAGGCAAGCAGGCAAGTGGTTAGGGGGATGAGGCAGACAGGCAGAGTGGGTAGGGGTGATCAGGCAGGCAGGCAGATGGGTTAGGGGCAATCAGGGAGGCAGGACAGCAGTTAGGAGCCAGTACTCCTATATTATGAGAGGAATGTCTGACTGCTGGTTTAGGCCAATTCCAAAGGTATCAGGCCTAAACTGGCAGTCAGACAACCCTTGAGGGTATGGATTGCAAGAGCGTATGGGCTTGGGTGAGGAAACCCCTCTCCATGCAAGAAATTTTGAGCTGGTATGGATTGCAAGAGCGAATGGGCTTGGGTGAGGAAACCCCTCTCCATGAAGAAATTCATGCATGAGAGGCGGGGGATGTCCTTCAGCCGACCCTGCAACTTCTCCAATTTGGGCCCTCTCAAGGGATGTCCTAATCCCAGTTTAGGGGCAGTCAGATATCCTTCTCACAATCCAGGACTATTGGCTCCAAACTGCTCGCCTGCCTGCCTTCCTGATTACCCCTAACCGCTTCGGCCTGCCAGCCTGATCACCCCCTAACTACTACCCTGCCAGCCTAATTGATGTCTAACTGTTCCCCTGCCAGCCTGTTTGCCCCCAACTTCCATCCTCTACCAGCCTCCAACTGCCCTCCCTTGCAGACCTGGTCCTTCCCAACTGCCCTCCCCTGCTGGCCATCTTGTGGTGGCCATCTTGTGTTCACATGGGGCAGAATCTTTGACTACATGGGGACAGCCCTCTTCTGTGTTGGAGTGATGGTCAATCTGCAAATTACTCTTTTATTAGATAGGATAGAGGCCTGGTGCATGGGTGGGGGCCAGCTGGTTTGCCCTGAAGTGTGTCCTGGATTAGGGTGGGGTTTTCTTTGGGGCGTGGGTCAGCCTGGAGTGGCCTGGGTTAGGGGCCTGTTGTGGTTTGCAGGTTGGCCATGCTCCCCAGAAACCCAAGTGGAGGCCCTGGCATCTGAGATTAATTTATGTTCTACAATTGAAACTTTGTAGCCTGGAGTGGAGCCAAGCTTTTTGATGGCTTTATAGTGACAGCCATTTTTGTTTGGGTTTATTTAAATTCTATAATTGAAACTTTGTAGCCTAGAGTGGATGTCTAGTCATTAGGGCTGCAGAAGCTTGGCTTCCTCCATCGCCAGGACAACCCTAGCCTCTGTTCTCTCCAGCTCCATGGCCACCGCCATTTCTGTTGGGATATATCTTCTATAATTGAAACTTTGTAGCATTGAGTGGAGGCCTAGGCTGCAAGGGCAAGCAGAAAGCTTGGCTTCCTCCATTTCTGGTGAAACTCAATCCTCCCTCCTGCTCTCAGTGGCCATAGCCATCTTGGTTGGGGTTTATGTGCTCCTGATTGGCTTGTGGATGTGGCTTGTGGGTGTGGCTTGATCATAGGTCTGGTCAATTTGCATATTAATCTTTTATTAGATAAGATAATAAAAGGTTGGAATACATGATATATAAATTATATCTTAATAACACTGTTATATAAACAAAAGAAATATACTGGTTCTGCTTAGAGAACATTTTTAAAAAATATTTCTAACCTACACATAAGAAAAACATGTGTTTGTTTACATTTGTATTTGATGAAATCCTATACAATAAAAGCCTAATGTGCAAATTGTTAAACTGGGCATGAGACCATTCACTATGACATACGCTGACCACCAGGGGGCAGTGCATAGCATGGTGGGCATCAGCAATGCCAAAGTGGGCAGCAGGGGAGGTGCTGTCAGCCCCAATGGGCCCAATGAGAGTGAAACACAGCACGATGGTGGAGCAGGTGAGTGGGTGGTGCCAGACCAAGGCGGGTGTGAGTGGGGGCCTAATCACCCTGACCAATCACCCCAACTGATTCCCCCATAGATGGCAACCAGTGTCCGGCAGGCCCTGATTGCCCCATCAGGGCCAGGCCCAGGCTGGGACAGGGAGCTGGAGGTGGGTGGATGGTGGTGACCAATCTCCCTTGGTGCCTGGGTCGGGGGCTGCGACCTCTAGCCAGCTACCAAGGTGACAGGGATGGAGGAGTGGGGAGAATGTGGGTGTCTGCCGAGTTCGCTCTCTCTTCCCCTGCTACCCTTCCCCAGGACACCAGGCCTCACACACCAGAGAAGCCCCCATGCTCAGGTGCCCAAAGCCCATGAGGAGCATGGCCTCTTCCTGGTGATCCGGGCCACAGCTGCTGGGACCTCAGGGGCCGCTTGGGCTCCCTATGGGTTCGTCCAGGACCTGGTTTGAGAGGCTAACTGGGAAAGAGCACCCTGTCCCCTGCAGGTTCTGTGCTGTGCTACTGGGCAGCCCAGAGGCCTACGCTGTACCCTGGCAGCATTTACCACATCTCTGCTTGGGGATTCAGGTGCCGTGATTCAGGCAGAGGGGTCCATGTGGGAGTCCAGGGCCCCAGGTGCTGTCTGGGGCCCAGAGGTCAGCTAGGACCTGCCCTTCCATGCCATACATTTGCATATCAATCACTGGCCTAGAGACTGCACCCATGCACAGATATTGTGCATTGGGCCTCTAATATGTTAATAATTGTGTTTCCTGAAAAACGAATGTTAGAGAAAAGATAAACTGGCCATGTATCAAGAGCTGGCTAAAAAATATCATACATGGTAAGAATAATTTACCATTCAAATCAGGTCAGTTTTGAATGTTATGGGGGGGTGACTTATAATCATTCTATAAATTTAAACTGAGACTTTTTCAGGCAAACCAAGGAGTACAACAAGCCTACTTTACAAATTTTAATTGGTGTGGACCTCCTACTAAATTCAATGAACATCCATGGGTTAAATTAATGAAAAGGAAATTATTTGATTTATATTTTATTGTAATTGAGATTGTAAGATATGTAGTGTAAAGATTGTGTTGGATTTAAGCAGTTAGGAAAATGGAACAATAGAGACAAGTAAGGAGGATAGAGTAATTCAAGCAAAAGAGCTCTACTGTCTACAATAAAACAGGCTTAGTCGGAATGGATAAAAGTGCATGGACTTAAAGTTGGGAGTAGGTGTGTTATATATTAATTGTTAATCAATGGGTAAAGAGATAATGGAAATGAAGAGTTAGATGACAGGTAAAAGAGAGAATGACTAGCTGATGGAGATAAGGATTGGTGGAATCCCAAATGCAGAGAGTATAAATCAAAGGGGCTATGTTACAGTTAAATTATAGCTATGAAAATTCTTCTGAGAATTCACCAACTTACTGCACAAGTTGGATTTGTTACTGAAAGTGCAAGAAATTTCAGGAGTTTAAATATAATGGTATTTGACAATCTATAGAAAAAAAGATGAGGTCATCTACTGAAAGAAAAAAAATGGGTAAGAGGTAGGAGGAGAAAAGAGAAGGTTTGAAGTTGAGAGTTAAGTAGAAATAAAAGAAGGGTAGCGATTTAGTAGTTTCTGGTGAAGATTTAGTACCATTTGAGAACATAAATTTTTACAGGAAGCATATATGCGGTTACATGAATTTTTCTTTTCAACAGCACTGGGCAGTTAAAATGTAGAAGGAGAGAGGGAAATCTAAAATCTGAAAAAATGTTATATTTGATGCAATACCATGGCAATGACAACAGCAAAACAACTGTGTTTGAAATGATGGATTCTATTGCCTAAGTTAAATGGGGAATCACTGAAGACAGAGGAGAACTTAATGAAAGTAGAGAAATATATCAAAAGATTAGTGAGCTTAATAGAGCAAAAGCTTATATCAACTGGGAAAATTTCAAGCATAAAACAATTATAGTTGGGTATGAGATTACTGACTTTAATATTTCTGGGGTTTATTAAGCATTGGCCTGTAATTACAAGTAGTGGTTTTGGAATTAAATGCCAGGAGCAGAGTTACAATAACAGGTATGATGTATAATTTTCACAGAATTGCCATAGCAATGTACCACAAACTGGGTGGCTTAAATATCAGAAATTTATTGTTTCACAGTTCTGGAAGCTCGAAGTTTAAAACCAAGGTATCAACATGGCTGAGTTTTTGTTTGTTTTGTTTTTGAGAGCTATGAGGGACAGATCTGTTGCAGGCCTCTTTCTCATTGGCTTGTAGATGGCCCTCTTCTCCCTGTGTCTCTTCACATTATTATCTCTCTGGATATGTCTGTCACTGTGTTCAAATTTCTTCTTCTTGTAATGGCACCAGTCATACTGGAGTTGGTCCGGACTAATAACCTTATTTTAACTTAATTACTTCTATAAAAATGTTATCCCTAAACAAGGCCACACTCTAAAATACTAGGGACAAAGAGTTAAACATATTTTTTTAAATAGGAAACCATTCAATGCATAGCATATAGGACTTAGGATTTAATGCATTATGAGAAAAGAGTCATATCTCAGATGTTTTCATAAACTTTGTTATCACCTAGGACACACGAAGTTCTCAGGAGAGAGAAGAGGCAAATTCTTTAGCAACTGGGGGTGGGAGTGGGAGAGGGTAGCTTCTAGGAAGTGAGGAAGTGAGGAAGATACAAGAAGGGTAATATTCCTAGTGAATGTGGCTCCTAAAACTGTAAAACTCTCCACTCTATAAGGGTGGGTAAATGGTATTTGAAAGTAGTTTGAAGAAGGAGGATACTGACATGATTTTCTAGCTGTGTTAGGAACAGCAATAGAGGAGAATAAGCAGAAATACTGGGAAGGCTGCTAAGAAAGTGGCCTTAAGAACAAGATTTTATTCTGACAATGTAGTACAGAATAATTTTGTGAAAGAGGCTGAAGAGATAATTGATTTTTTGAAGCACAGATATTATGCTTAAAGCATAGAATGTATTCGCAGGTTTCAGAATGAAACATTTAGAAAGGAGAGGAAGAGGAAGTTGGATAGGAGAAGCAGATGTGCGAAAACAGAAGTGAAGAGATGAGATTAAATTTTCATTAGTAACCGAAAATAACAAGAAAGGAGACAGGAAGGGTCCCCAGAATTTCAAAGTATTAGTGCCAAAATCCCCATTTTGAATTTATCAGGCTTCTTAGGCACTCTGAGTTTCCAAAAAGCAGCAATCTGTATAGCAGAATAAGTGAATATGAGTAAGAACACAGCTTCCCACAAAACAGCTGGAATTAATTTTGCTGCCAAAGGAATCCAACCCCTAATAATAATAAGCAGCAGAATTAATTACTAGTAAGTGCACTTCCTCTATTCCAAGTCATAATTAATTGGAAAAAGTACCAACCATAACAAAGGCTTTAAGGAGGCAAGGATTGTTGGAGGGTTGGTGAGGACTCCACCAAATCAAATAACACGTGAGACAATATTTCTTCTCAATGATGATATACAGACATTTTAAGAATCCTAATCTGGTATTTCAAACAGCCACTAAATCAAGAATTGGTGACATCTCTGTAAGGAGCTAGCTGAAGTTGTGGAGTTTATGTGTTAAGGTTCTCTTCTTTTTCTTTTTTTAATCCTCACCTCAGGATATTTTTCCATTGATTTTTAGAGAAAGTGGAAGACAGAGGGAAAGACAGAGGGAAATATATATGTGAGAGAAACACACTGAATGGTTGCCTCCTGCAGGAGCTCTGACCAAGGCCCAGGTGGGGGAGGAGCCTAAAACCAAGATATGTGCCCTTGACCAGAATAGAACCCGGGACCCTTTGTTCCACAGGCTGATGCTCTATCCACTGAGTCAAACTGGCTAGGGCAACTTTCTCTTCCTAAAGAGCATTCTTTCTCTTTCATCTTTGTAACTTTTCTTTCCAATTGGAAATAATGAAGTATTACTTTATTAATGCAAAAAAAAATTAAGTAAGAGCCCTATAAATAATTTGTGTGGTGAGATCTTGAATAAATAAATCTTTATCTTTTATTTTAATTAGGGAATATGTTTAATATGTAATGTTCAGTGGCTTGACTGGAGGCTAGAAAATGCAATCCTGCTCTGAAAAATGACACAACTCAAAGCATGAAATGTTTTACTTAAAGGTATGTATAGTCTTAAATTTGGTCAGAGGGTAAGGACCACCTAGTTGACATGATCTCTGAGTTTTGAGATGGTTCTATATATAGAAATTTGGAAATCTAATTGAGAAGGCCATGGTAAAGTAAGGCCCCAAGGGGCATCTAGTATGGAGATATAAAAGGTGTCAAAATCATTTTGTTTAAAAAAAATAAAATCTGCAATATGGAAGAATTGTGAGTTCCAGGAATTTAAATTGTCATGGAAGTGAAAACAGTTGGGATCCGTGTTCTGTACCTTCTTTTCTAGTCAGGTGATTAGAAGGGGTAGGAAACTGTTTACATATAAAAATCCATTAGATCCAGTTTCTCAGGGACAGGTTTGCATTTTTAAGGAAAGGACTGTGAAATTAAAGTAAAAGAAAACTTAGGCCCCATATCCTATCTAATAAAGAGGGAATATGCAAATTGACCGTCATGCCATCACAAAGATGGCGGCACCCACAGTGGTGGTGGGGTTTCCATTACACAAGATGGCTGCAACCACAGCAAAGGCCAAATTCCCATAACAAGCCTCAAGGAGCTATCAGCAGGGACCTGAGGCTGCATGGCCCTGGGCCGGGGAAGGGGACCTCCGTCCACACCCCCTGCCCAGTCAGGCTTGACGGGGGGGGGGGGGGGGGGGGGGCGAGGGGCTGGCTGGGTCTGGGTCTCATGCGATTTTAAGGAGCAAACAGGCGGGCAGGGACTTGACTCTGGGTCCTGTAGCATGCCCCACACTCTGACAGGAGGAAGATTTTCATATATATTTTACTAATTTTCATTCATCTCTAACATTTCTATTATAGAGAAAGGGCAGATAGCAATATTAAAATATTTCCTCTAATTAATTCCCTTTTAATGCGCACTAATTTTGTGCACCAGGCCACTAGTAAGAGTATAATATTCTTATCAGAGAACAAAATTAGGGATAGTAGTGAGATAGTTCATTCTCTCCCCACATCTTCAAAGACCTCTGACAATAGGATAAGATTTAGTCTTTAGAGCAAAAGTGAAGGAGATTAACCATAGATAGCTACAGTTATGGTGTTCAAGTTCTCTACTTTTCTAATGTAGCCAACTGGACAGTGGACCAGTTGCTTTGTGGTACTAAAAGGACCTTTCATACTGGAATTCCTTATAAATTTTTGTTCCATCACTAATATATCTGTGATCAGGATAGTTTTTGAACAAAAAAATGTATGGTTTAGGATTATCAGTAGAAAAATGGCCAGGTCAGAGAAAGTGTCATTTTCCTATTGGGTAATAAAGTGATTCATGGTATTAAGTTGGAATATTAAACACAATAAGGCTTTTCCTGAATTCCAACCTGCTGGCAAAAACACAATGATTATACATGATTTTTTAAAAATATATTTTATTGATTTTTTACAGAGCAGAAGGGAGAGGGATAGAAAGTCAGAAACATCGATGGGAGAGAGACATCGATCAGCTGCTTCTTGCACGCCCCCTACTGGGGATGTGCCCGCAGCCAAGATACATGCCCTTGCCGGAATCGAACCCGGGACCCTTCAGTCCACAGTCCGACGCTCTATGCACTGAGCCAAACTGATCTCGGCGATTATACATGATTTTGAAGAGTATTTAACAACTATATGAGATATTTTTGAAAAAATTTAACTAGAAATAAGGAATAATATGTTGACTCAAAGTTTATAAAATTGTTTTTACATACAGGCAGAGAAAAAGGGACAGAGACAATCTTTTAAAACTATAATACATAACTTAAAAAATATGTACTAACCTGGACTTGCAAAAATGCTATTCTAGATATAACCCAAAATGTCTGAAAAAAAATGAGATAATTCATTGCAACATATGTGTTTAAATTTTTAAAATATCTCCAACAATACCTTTTAACCTTTACTTGAAAATAAATGAATCCCTATTATTGTAAAGATGAAATGAAAGTACTTTAAATTGCAGAGGTTCACAGAGTGAAATATGTAAAAGACAAATGCAAAATAGCACTTTCAACACTGCCCTCTAAAGAAAGGCCAGCATTTCTGAAATAAATTTCTAAATTTAAAACATATTTTCTGTATTCATAATTTTGCATGTGATTAAAAGGAACGAAAAATCTCAAGAGAACAAAACATGAAGTAAAATATGGACATTTGAGCAATTATCAGAGGAGACAAAAGGCCTTGAACCTAGAACATTTTCTCAAAAGTAATTTTTCAGCTGTTAGATATCAAAAGAGGCCAGGCTTATTCTATGTAAAGCAAGACTTCAGAATCCTGCTTTAAAAACTATGCCAATATGGAAATAATTCTTTATATTTTATAGCTTTATGAAGGCTTTCATCTAAAAATCTCAAAAAGGAAATGAAGTAAGAGCAATGATTGAATTTTTGAATATTAATGACTTTAAGAAAAATGGAAGCAATTAAAAAGAAATAGAAATGTACTATAATGAAAGTCACTTTTTAATGTTATACGTAAGGTTAGCCTGGATGGTTACAGAACAGTGATAGCTTATTATGGCTATGATTATGTTTCTGAGTTTCTTTGTAAGCAGTTTAATTATGCCGCATGAGCAGGGCGGAAATGTCTCAAGGGGAAGACGTGTTTCACTCTAGCAATGAGTCGTCCCTTTCATAGCTATCAGAACATGCTATTCATGAAGTGTTGCCGTATTAAAACACATATCAACCATATTCAATATTGTTTACAATCCAAGGTCACAAACAGAAAAAAAACACAATATTTTAAATCTTCAAATGTTGTACTGTTCTTTACAATCAAGGCCACTTTATTAAGTAGCAACAGTGGCCTATAAGGTATGATTTACAGGCCTCTAAAAGTCCCATCTGCTTCAAAATGACACCCATATATTTAAAAGTAGCTTGCATGGCCATTTCTATTTAACCTCCTTTTTGTCAAGCAGGCTTTACACTACCTTATATAGAGGGCCTTTGTGCAAATTGCAAACCGAACAGCACTTTTAGGCATCTTAATACAAGACAGACTTTTCCTCCTGGCTCAATCAGCCTCAAAATAGAGTGAGAGGTCTGACAAGTATAGAAAGGGCTAGATTTTACCTCTGTCCTCTCCCTTTGGCCAGATGCCTTTTGTACTGTGCAAGTATACAGCAGTACTTACAGCACCCTTGATGCCCTCTGGTTAAGAAGCTATTGCCAAAAAGCCATCTTAACATGCAAATTACACTACCTAGGAAGAGAGAATATGCCTGAAGTTGTATTAAGGGCTTAAATTAAAATCAATGTCCTTTTAAATGTTAATTGAATTGTTAAAATGCTATTTGTTAGAATTTATTATTGCTCACATCTCCATTTCCCATAAAAGGCTCCTGTCTCCAGTTTCAATTTCCTTCCAATTGGCTGAAGTCCCCAAGAAGAAAAAGCATGAAAAGGATACCTTTGGATGGCTCACTGCTTCCCATTGATGAACCGAAACACATAATTCAGCAATGGGGAATAAACTACATATATGTATGTATATCAACCTTTCTGTGTTTTCTCTCTAGAGATGTCCCTGACTGGGTAGAAGAACTTAATTCAAGAAAGCAAAAGGTGAGCAGGATTTTAGGAAACATTTGACTGCAGATCTATGCAATGTTTTATAATTATTTTATCACTATAAGCTTGACTCCTGCCTTATCTTAGTTGATTCAGAAGTTGAGAAGTAAATACAACAGTGGTTTCCTGATGCCCAATACTATTTTTTGACAGTAACCATTAGCATTGCTTTTCTAAAATAAAATAAAATTTCCTTTTGTAATGGCTTTGCGTCCCAGAAATAATTTGGACATTGGTAATATCACAGTGTTATTTGTCATCATTATATTTTCAATATCAATTTGTAAAAAAAATGCTTAGGGTTGTTACTCTAAAGCAAGTATGAAATTACATATATAACATCTTGTAAGCAGTTGTCAATCAGAATTCGAGTATATAGCTTTCACTATAATTAAATGAAAGAAAAATTAGATCTTTAAATAGAAAATATTAAATAAAAAGAGTGGAGAAAAGGAAATAACCCATAATGTCCTCCCAACTTCAGAATGTTGCAAAGAAATTCCTAGTCAATGGCTTTTGGTAAATAGTCCATGCTGAAAAACCAATTTATTTGAAAGGAAGAGTTGTTAATTACATATAATGAAAACAGGATATCCTGTGATTTTAGAATCTCCAGATGCTATCAATTAAAAAAAAGATGATAAGCAGTGATTTAAAGTCATAAAATCTATATCAAAGAAAGGGATGGTATAGATTTATATCTTGTTAAAACAACAACAACCAAAAAAACACACAAAAAAATAAGGTTTGAAAAAGAAGATCTGTTCAGACCACACTTGGCTATAATGGTGAGAAAGAAACTCATTGGATAAATTATCATGTTCTGGATGTTTATTAATAATGTATATGCTTTTTAAGTCTGATAATCTATATTTAGCCTTACATTTTAAGGGATAAATAGTTTCTGTAGACAAATAAAAGATAATGTGTTTTTGCTATCTTAAAAAAAATGTATTCTCACATTAAGATTTCTTACCCAGATAATGGTAAATATAAGTATTTTTACATTTCAAATGAATCAATGAACATGGAAGATCAACATAAAGTCAAGTTTAAAGAGAAACAAACTATACAGATAAACACTTGGCTATGTTCATAGGGTGATAGTTTGTGATTTTCCTGAACTTCTAGATAAATAATACTTGACCTAAACTCAAAGTGAGTATATCTAACCCAGTATCAGCCATTCTTGGAAAAATAAATTCTCCATATAATACTTCTAAATAATTTACTAAAACAAAGCCTTTATTTTGTATCCCACTGTTAAAAATGTTATATATGTGTACATGTCATATATCCAAGTATTAACTATATAACTATATTTATAATTATATAGTGACTAGAGGCCCAGTGCACGGATTCATGCACCAGTGGGGTCCCTCAGCCTGGCCTGCACCCTCTTGCAATCTGGGACCCTTTGGGGGATGTAGCAGTGTGCAAAGTGGCAGGTGGCTGGGGAGGAGCCCTAGCCTCATCAGGTGCTTCACTGCTCCCACTCATCCTGGCCCCACTGTGCCTGCCTGTGGCTGCAGCTAAGTAGTGCTACCTCAGAAGCAGAAGAGGATCTCACCATGAGCCAGGCTTCTGGCTGAGTGATGGTCCCATTGTGGCATTGCACTGACTGACTATACGAGGAGGAAGCTCCTGCATTAAGTGTCGGTGGTAGTCACTGTGCATCACAGTGACCCGATGACCAGTCAAGCAGTCAACTGGTCATAATGGTCGCTTAGGCTTTATGCATATACTAGAAGCCCAGTGCATGAAATTTGTGCACAGGTATGGTCCCTAGGGCTGGTTGGTGATCAGGGCTGAGCAGGGTCTTTTGGCTGCTGGCTGGGACCTTCCTTTGTTCTGTGTTGCCCTGTGGTGGTCAGCGCACATCATAGTGAGCAATTGAACTCCCAGGGGGACACTTTGCATATTAGTCTTTTATATATATAGACTAAAGGCCTAGCACACAAAATCTGTGCAGGTAGGGTCTCTAGGCCTAACCTGTGATCAGGGCCATCTTCCATCCATTGGCCAGTCCCCAGTCCCACCCCACTGCTGACATGCACCTTGGTTTGCCATCTGGCGATCTATTGGAGCCTGCAGGCTGGGGGAAGGGACCAAGGAGTCAGCCATTTTACCTGCTCACAAGTCCTTATCCTACCCCACTGCTGACACCCACTCCAGTTCCTCATAGTTCCCCATTGGCCATCCAGTGTTTGGAACCTGCGGGCTGGGGGAGGAACCGAGAGGTGGTTAATGTACCTCATAGTGACTGGTCAATCTGTCATCCTGGTCATTACCCCATGATGGTCGCTGGTCTTTTATTATATAGGAGGATAGATAACTATTTTTTTTGTAATGAAGGAACAAAATCCATTACTAGTAAACTCTGGTTAAAGGAAAATAAATACTTCTATTCAATTTGAAACATTTATGAACTAGTTCCAAAATACTTCATAAGAACTGGGGAGCAAAAAAATATCTGAATATTTGAAAGCTAGTAATGACTTTTAAAAATGAAAATAACAAGTTAAGAATAGTTTCTGGTGAAGGCCTGGGGCAGAGGGCAGGGGCAGGACAGAAGGGGTTAATGGGGAACTGGCCAACCACAGTCCCATCTATAGACCCAGAAAGAGTGAAGTGCTGGCTGCAGACCCACCTGGTTAGTAATATCTTATTTACCACAAGGCGCCTGGAAGGAGTCTGGCTCTCCTGTGCATTGGGTAACAGGCATACAGATCTCTACTGGCTGTGGGGCCTGAAGCACCATTGAACCATTCTGGCTATTCTGGGCCATGGTATGTGGGCCCCTGGAGTTGCGGAATTAGACTGTAACCCTTAAATGGGGCAGCTTTTGAAGTCATTCTTTTGAATATAATGAAGGACAATATTGACATAAAGTGCATCAAAATTTAAAATACAATTGGATTAAAAAGTTAAATATTTGTAAATGGAGTTCTAAATCTTCAAGCTCAGTTGAATCATTTAATAACTATAGTCTTCTGCCTTTTAAAAATATAGTCAGCTCTGTTAGAGAGATAATTGGAGTCAAGAGATAATGCACTGTAAAAACACAGGAACATTCCAGAAGAGAATATACCTAAAAAATATTATGCTTCAGACATTTTCATTTATTTCAAAGATTTTAAATGAAAGCATAAAAACATATTTCCCCTAAGGCTTTAAGCATTATAGCCTGGATCATTTCAATTCCCACAAGCCCTATTTTTTGAATGGCATTTACAAGTAAGCAGAACAGCCTCTGCAATTGACTTCAAATATGCTTCTATATGCCTCATAGGAAACATGGGGGCAGAAAATACTATAGCCCATGAACACTGGAGGCCAGTGTTCCTGTATTTAAAGTTATTTTTAAAGACTGTGTCTACAAAGTACAGCATGACTTGATAATTTGGCAACTGTCTAGTCAATGTAATCAAACACAAAGCCAAAATTCAGGATAAAATGCCAGCTCAGAAGCTTGTGTGTGATAATTGCCAAGCTGCTTTGTGACCTTGTGATTTGTAGATCAGATCACAGACCAAAATATTTAAAATTTATTTCTAGTGGGTTATGCTTTCAGGAAAATAGAGGAGATTCATTTTACCTATTCTTTTAATTAAATAAACTTAATACCCTCATCATTATATATAAAACATAGATTTTCAAATAAAGAGAGAAAAGTACGTAAACTGGATTAGAAATGCAGGACAAAAAAAAAAAAAAGACATGCTGGTGGGTTGCTTTAGTTTTCCCTTCATACATTTGGACTTAGAGCTATAGAAACCAGTCCACTGAAACACCAACAAGCATAGATGATAAAAGCCCAGCAAAAGCCTTTCCTTTATTGCCACAGGAATAGGACGTAGGCAGGCTAGAAGGACATAAAATCTTTTAAACAATAACTCTCTTCCTATACCACAAATTTTTGAAATTTAATATATGATAATAAAAAGTTTAAAGTTTTGCCCGTAGTTTATCACAAGCTCTTTCAAAAGTATAGTTCTACTAAAAAATGAGCCATGATAATTAAACTAGAAGGTAAAATGGTTAATATTGGCACCAATACTTCTGCAACAACAAAAAATAGATCAGGTCCCTCATTATATAAGTCTTTTTTTTTATCATGTAAGTTTGATTACTGGACTAAATTATTGGTTTGTTTTAAATAGGATCAAATTATTACTGTAACACTTTAGAAAATATTCTTTAACTATTATAGTGGTAAATTCAAAGAATAGGAATGTGATTTCTGAGTAGTCTAAAGAGTTCAGGATTCAAGCGCTAAACCCTAGTACAGCACTGAATAACTATTACCTATTAATAAATTTGTCAATACATGTAGATCATAATGTCAATTCTTCTACTTATTTTGCATAATAATAATGATAGTGATAATTTTAGCTCAATATTTCAGAATCCAACTAGATTCAGGTTCTATTTTCCGTTACATCAAAAATACTTCAACTGCTACCATTTTATAAATGTATTTTTGTATAGTATTTCATACATACTTAGTCGTACGTAAAATTTAAGAACATATCCTAGCTGGTATTAGGATAAAAACAAAAGTTCATTACTACTTCACTAAGATTGTACTCAATAAACATTTAGTATTTACACGTCATGTGAAACCCATCATAGACAAGGAAACAATTGTGCCAACCAAGTAAGCGCTCTTTCAGATTTAGAAATTCCACCCCTCATGCTCCCCCAAATATATTTGCAGTATATTCTTATTCGCTTCAACTTTAAATGGCCATATTTAAAAGATCCCTGACATAGTAACGGCAGCGCATGGCCCAAAAGAAGTCCCTAGTGTGTATGCCGCACCAACAAAAATAATTTGGCCTCCACCCAGGGACAAATGTGTTTCCTGGGAGCCGTGGGGTCCTTGTAGGTGTTAGTGAGACCCTGGCAGTCAGAAATGAGGGCAGCCTCTTGGTACAAACTGGCCAACCGCAGTCCCATCCAAGCCCCATCCATAGTCCCATCCATAGACCCAGAAAGACGCAGAAAGAGTGAGGTGCTGGCTGCAGCCCCACCTGGTTAGCTCTGTCTTAATCAACAAGCAGCAAGGGGCCTGGGCCGAGTCTGGCCCACCTGGGCTCTGGGCAATAGGCATACAGATCGCCATGGCTGTGGGCCCTGAAGCACCCTTGAACTGTTTGGCTGCTCTGGGTCACGGCCTGTGGGCCCCTGGAGATGCGGAATTAGGCTAGAACCCTCAGACCCCACAGCCTTTGTGGAAATACAGAAGTCCAGGGCAGAAGTTCCAGCACTCCATTGTGTTAGGAATGAATGAATGAATGAATGAATGAACACATAAATACAAAAATAAACAAACAAACAAATAACAATCCAAGACTGGACACTTTGAGGACGGGAAGAGGAGCTATGTGACTCAATCCATGCCACCCCTCTCCCCAGGCGCACAGCTCCAGCTCCATCCAGGTGCAGAGAGCCTTCTTTAGTCTTTTTAGCCTGTGTTTTCTCCTGCAAAATCCTGCCCAAGTTCAGAGTGAGGGAGGGGTAGATGGGAAGAGATCAACAAAAGAACTTGTACCCATAACCCATGGTCACAGACAATGGGGTGGTGAAGGCCTGTGCAGGGAGCAGGGGCTGGCTAGAAGGGGTCAGTGAGGGAAAGGGAGGTCATATGTAATACTTTCAACAATAACGATAACGTTTTTTAAAAAGTAAGAGCGAACGTGGGAGGTTGCCAAAAGGACCAGTTTGGTTCTTGTCCCCAGTTTTCAGTCAAAGGGATAAGAATCCTACTGACCTTGTTATGGGCTCCAGCGGACGCTCGCCCCCTGCTGCTGGGGAGCCTGGCCCCGGAATCCCGCGTGGGCCCCAGGGCAGCTGCAGCTCCACCTGGTGGCAGAGCCTCATGAGCGCTCCCTAGGGAGCATGCGCAGAAAGGCCGGGCGGCGGTGGGGACAGCCCCCTGGTGTCAGCACTGCTGTCTTGGCTGAAAGGTGCTGCGGGATTAGATCCAAATGTGCTCAACACTCACACGCACGTGCATTCACGTGCGGGGTAACTGTGTGACGTGAAGTAGCTATTAACTAACCCTACTGTGGTAACTGTTTTAAATTATACATCAAATCACTTTACGTATCTGTCAGAATGGTTTTAATAAAGAGGCGGGTTTTAGCAACTGTATGATTACTAAAAGCAAATACTGAATATTTTTTATTATACTAACAGCACAATGTGGAAGCATGACAATACTCGCTTCATTATGTTTTATCTTGAATCAACCAATTTTAAAAAAATGTATTTTCATGTACTCTGACCATTAAAATATATTATGATACCATAATCATTGTAATTAGGAGGACACTGTGATTAACATGGTACTTTTTTTTTCCAGAATGTGCCTTAACTGCAATAATTACTTGAGAGAAATATTTAATGTGGGAAATATATGGAAAAATGATGAAAACTCTTGCTCAAGGAAATTAAATTATGATTAAGTGATTCACTACATATCAAAGGATTCTAATTCCTTACAATCTAAATTTAAAATATATATTACACAAAACACTAAAGATAAGAAGTGTAAGTAAATTAAAAAGAATTTAACTGTACCATAATTCTATGTACAAAAATTCTATCCCCTCTGTACCAAACATGTAAATCAATAAATTTGGCAAAGGAAATTTCCTTTACAGTAATATACAGAGTGGACAGAAGAGATTTACAGTTGTTTGTATGGTAAATAATGAAATAATTAATAAATAATAATACAAGAATAAACTGTTTTGTGTACTCACAACTGTAACTCAATTTTTGTGGCACCCTTTATATATATACATACATACATATGTACACATATGCACAAATATATATTTGAAAATAAAGTGTATAAAATTATTAATCTTTTAGTAGATGTCTGAAGTTCATATCTATTACTATAATTAAGGCATTCATAAATAAATAAAGTGAACTAAAAATTAACTTCATAAGGCAGAGTTGTTTAATTATGAAGAACAAAGAACCAATTTTGCTAATATACCTAATCAGGGTAGGTGACACTTAATACGCATGAGTATTATGTTGGACAAACTTTTTTGCCCTTCCCTTTCTGTATTATGTGAAGCTCAAAGAAAGAACACTTACTAAGCTTTAGAACTGAGATACACTGAAACTAGGACAAGAATTCACAAAATAAAAACCACTGACCAAAGAGACACTTACTCGTTTCATGTTCCTGTTTTATTCCTACACTTATTTCCATTTATTTTAAAGCATTCCTCCTTGTATGTCCTTTTACTTGGCTAACTTCATCATCAAGGGGGGTTTTGTGTCTTTCAACCACTAAGAACTTGTTTCCCCTTTATCTCAGCACCCTTCCTGCCTATGAACGCCAAAGGTCTTTGCAGTCAATGATGATTAGTGGGGTTCAGAGCAAACAAGAATAGCTTCCTGACAAAGGCATTATACCTTTCCACAAATATCTCCAGCCTGGAGTATCACAACTCTTTTCTAAAAACCCAAGTTACTTATCTATACAATCAAGCTCACTTTTAGTCCTTGTGCCTTAGATCCCAGGAAGGCTGTTTATTGGACTGCTTGGGACAAATGTCTCTTTGGTTCACATGTGGAACCATAAAATTTTCCTCTCAGGACTTCTCCCATAGTGTGACACTATCCCTGTGTGCCATCCTTCACAGAACATTGTAAAGGACCTGAAAAATTATGACAGAGTGGAATGGAAAAGGTAGCTGCTGACAAGCACAACATGATGAGACAGATATATGTTGAGATGGCTACTGAACCCTGACAGCTGACTGTAAGCTAATCAGGCAAAGCACTACTGCCAGGGCCAGAGAGAAATCTGGCAGAAGTGGAGCACGCGCTCGTGATTAGGGAAATTGAGCAGCATGTTGTAATGGAAAGAGGACTGGCTATGTTCTGAATGTGTCTGTGCTGCAAGCCTCGGCATATTTTAGGGGAAGATAATTTACCTCTTCAAGCTTATTTTTTTTTTTTAATGAAAAAAGTCTAGAGAATAAATTTTGTTCCCTCCCAGAACCCCACGATAAGAAATGCCACATAGTTTACTCATCCAAAGATTTTCATCATATCACTGTTGCTGGAGACGAGTTGGAATTGAAGGACCAAGAAATAAAATAATCCACAAAGGCCCATTAAAAGAAGGAGAAAAAAAAACAATAGGATACAAGACAAAATTAAATGCTGTTACTTCAGTAATGTCACTAACATGAAAATGAATACTAGAAAAAAGAGTGGCTGTAGCTGATGTTATCTGCAAGAAGATACTGATTTTGGATGGAAATGTCTTCTTGCGCCTCATCACATACATCATCATCCTGTCATCTGTAGCTGCTGCTTAATTTGAACTCAGTGAAGATATTAAAAGAAGGAAACTTTGCTGCTACCTCTTGGGGGGAGGGGAAAACAGACACATGATTCTTGAATATTTTTTTCTTTTTATCATTCTTTTTAACTCCTATATATTTATATAATTACTTACAAGGAGAAACTGGTGATTGTCGAATATTCCAATAACAAATGTATCTTTGCATGACCTAGAAGGCAGACATAACATATACAAAGCATAGGGCTGAAAATGTTGGAAAATCCATTAATTTTTTTTTTTTTTTGGCTGGGTAGGAATAAATAGAAACCTCAATAGGAACATAATTTTCATAGAAACAAGCCAGGCATGAAGTAATGAAAAGAAGACTTGCGTTCAACAGAAGCTAAGTGGTAAGAGCAAATGAAGTTTATTTTGATTATGAATAAACCAATTTAGTCAGTGAAAGACAAATTCTAGGGATATTTTATTTTGTGAACAACATTAATCCAAGCAAAATATATAAATGTGAGCCAAGTCTCTAGAAAATAAAAATATGGAAAAGGTCATTTAATTTTGGAAGAAATATAGACAAGAGAGAAGTAAAATCTATAAACTCTGAAACAGTAAAAATTTGCATAAACACATGTGGTTTTAAAAAAAGAAATATGAATTATTTGAAAATGATCATGACATGAAGAAAATATCTCAGCAAATGAGATATTACTTTCTGTGGTACATTTATTTTCTTTAGTAAAATAATTGGTTTCTAAGTCAATGCATTTCCAAACAATAATTAATGAGAAGAACTACTAACACTGGAGGTAGGAGAAAATTATATTCATGGGTAAACTATGAGAGAAATTTGTTCACTATCTCTTCGTATAGAATAAATTGTTAGTTATTTAAAGGGGGAAAAAGGATGGAAAGAAAACAAAACATTCTGGTATATCTTTTTCAACATGATATCATTATATTGGCCTATCTAAATGGGAGGTAGAGCCAGGATGTAAGCACACATTTAATTTTTATGTTATTAATAGAATGAGTTATATATTGAATGAAAGATTGAATATCAGATTAGTTGGCATATTCTAAGTAATTGTTAGTTATAAAGGGAAGTCAGGACTACCTTCAAAATGTATTTGTAAATGTTGCCATATATTTTTCTGTTGTTAAATATTAAGATATGTTTGCAGATCCTGAAAAATCTATTCTTTCTAATTTAAATGACTCACGTTTTATTAAATTATTAATATACACTATATTGATAAAGCTCTACAATAAGTTAGAAGTTTTAAAGAGAATGTTTCAACATACATTGCCTATTAATTTTAAAAATATAAATGCTTAAAATACAAAAGCAAAATTTAAAATATACTTGAAATTTGTTTATTTAGTAAACCCCTGCCTTCTGTTAATTGAAGTAGAAAGAACCTGAATAAATTTAAAAATTGCTAATTTTAAATTGTTGAATAATTTGCACACAAATCAATCAACATACCTCACTGATAAGAACTTTTTATAGTCAATCAAGAAAAATGGTAAAAAGCTATAAATAAACTAGTGTTATCTTTAGGCTGTAGTGTAATTACACTATTTCATTTCCATTTACTATGCATGTAGTTATCATTTTAAGTCTGTCCTCCAATTATATCCCCATTGTGCAAGTAAAAAACTAATACACAAATATATTTACTGAAGAGTCATATTAATTACTATACAAAATATAAACTAACATGCTCTGCTAGATTTATACCTACTCATACTTATTTTGAGAGTTCAAATCATCTTCTTTTATAATAGGAATAAAGTGTATAGTTAAAGATTATGAATAAAATCAAGAAATTTATCAATATAAATAGTTTAAACCGGAGCCTCTGAGCTTAAAATTAAAATCATTTTTTTCATAAAAGAAAATTATAGCTAAGCTTTTTTCTCTTATGAAGAAGAAAGAAATTAGTGACAGGTAGATAGAAGAGAGAGAGGGAGGGAGGAGAGTGGGAAAGAGAAAAGGGGGAAGTGGAGAAGGAAGGAAAGAAAGGAGTGAGAGAAAGGACCATTATTCTGTTAAGCTCCCTCCAACAGATTTTATTTTAAATATCAAATAGGCATATGAGGATGATAACTCTATGTATCAGTAAATACTGACCTTTTGGACACATTTTACAAATGAGAAAAAAAATCATAAGAAGCTAAGATATTAGGAAAGACCAACATATCAAGATATGGAAAGAAATAAAGTAAGGAATGGAAAATGAAATGATGGGTGAGGAAAAGAGGGAAAAATTAGTATGTATGTATTTACTAGTCATCAAGAAACTGTGTTAAATGTTCCTCTCTGTCATTTTGTCTGTCCCTCTCTCTTGTTTATAGATACACACACATGCACACCAATGAACAACATCAAAAAACACTTATTGAGCCCTAGCCGGTTTGGCTCAGTATATAGAGATTCAACCTGTGGATTCAAGAGTCCCAGGTATGATTCCAGTCAAGGGCAGATGCCTAGGTTGTGGGCTCAGTCCCCAGTGGAGGGTGTGCAGGAGGCAGCCAATCAATGATTCCCTCTCATCATTGATGTTTCTATCTCCCTCTCTTCCTCTTCTTTCCTCTCTGAAATCAATAAAAATATATCTAAAAAATAAAAAGCACTTATTGAACACAGTAATAAGGTCTATAAACACAGCAAAGAGTGAAAAACAGAGAACATCCTATCTAATAAAAGAGAAACATGCAAATGAACCATACTTTTGCTGCACTACCAGCCAACAGGAGCAATATGCAAATTAACCCACAACCAAGATGGTGGGTGGGCCCACACCGCACCAGCAAGCCAAGGCGGCTGCTGGGCTAGTGGGGGTCCAATCACAGCCCCAGAGCCAGCAGGGGCTCTGGACCCCTGCTGCCGCTCCAAAGCCCAGCCATGGCAAACCTGAGGTGGTGACGGGGATCCGATCGCTGCCCCAGAAGCAGCAGGGGGTCCAGACCCGTGCCTCTGCCCCGAGGCCCGCCACACCACATTAAAGCTTCTTTTATTATTAGCATCTTAAATTAATGTGATACATTTATTACAATTGATGAGCCTTTATCGACACATTATTAACAAAAGTAAAATCTGCAGTTTACATTAGTGTTCATTCTTTGTGTTGAATGTCTTATGGTCTTGACAAATGTGCCATTAATGTAGTATCAGACAGAACAGTTTCATTGCCCTAAAGATCATCTGTGGCCCACCTATTCATCCCTCCCTGTTCTGAACTCCTGGCAGCAAGGGAGTGATCAGGCTGGCAGGCAGAAGGGGTTAGGGGGAATCAGGAAGGCAGGCAGGCAAGTAGTTGGGAGCCAGCAGTCCTGGATTGTAAGAAGGCCTGGATTGGATCGGGCCTAAATGGGCAGTCAGACATTCCTCGAGGGGTCCCAGATTGATGAGGGGTGCTGAGGGACACCCCCCCCCCCACATGCACGAATTTCATTCACCGGGCCTCTAGTAAAATATAATTGAGGAAGCTTTTATCCACCTTTTCCACAATCCCACCAGAATCAGCAGGCACTCTTATCTAAGAAATAATTATCTATTGTCATAGTTAAACTTGGTTATCTTCTCTTTGAAACTTTCACAACCCTACTCAATTGTTCAGGAAAATTTTCTGTAGCCTAGGTTATTATTTGTGATCATTCTAAATGTTCTTTGTGATAATTAGCACTAAAAACTGTAACAGATAATCTAACAATGAAAGGTATTAAATAGATACAATAGTTTGAGACAATGGAATTTGAGACTGTCCACATGAATATGTTTGTAGATAGCTTTAGCTTGAGCTATGTTTATAGGCCTTAAGCTCAGGAGAGAAATTTTGTTTAATTTTTATAGTAAATCTTCAAAACAAATATCATTGTATTTTGTTTAAAGATAAGATAATTGAAGCCTATAGATATTAATTATCTTTAAAAAATTCTTACAAATAATGAGTGGGAGATAGAAGGCTGACCTCAGGGGTTTATTATGTTATTGTTTATTTCTCACTGAATTCCAATCTTCTGTAATAGTTCTGAGCACACAGCAGAGGGTCTGGCTCATTAAATATCCCCATGCATCCAAACTTGATATGTACCAGTGTGACTTTTTCAGTTGCCTTTTGGTCATTGCCTGTTCTGATTGTTCACTTCAACCACCTTACCAGTTGTTGCAAAATTTGAGTTCACTTCTGGCTGAATTCATATATATTAGTAACAGCACAAAGTTATATTACTGTGCTAATAAAAGTCAGACAAGCTCTTGTGAATAAATTGAGATAAGTGAATGTATAGTTTGATGTATATTTATTGGATATTTTCTTAATTCTTTGTTGAGATGTTTGATGACTTTAATAAACTTAAAATTTTGTTACATCTATGGGTCAACACACATTTAATATATGTTATGTAAAATGCTTGCATGGGCCTATTAGTTATGTGTATCCAACCTATTAAGCAGCAGCAATGAGTTTCTGTTTGCAGCAGAAGTGAGTTTTTGTTTGATTGAAGCTTTAAGAATCTTAGGGGATATGGATATTAACTCTGAGTGTAGTAAAAAAGATAAGGCTACTTACTGTTCATAGTGTTCCTGATTTAAAAAAAAATAGTAGGTAACTCTGAATTAGGTGTTCTTTACAGAGAAAGAATGAATGGAGGAGAAAATACTACATACAGAACAGATGCATCTGATTTGTATATCTATTAGATTGAATTAAAAGTTTGGCAATAGCTCAATGTACTGACAATAGCCCTATTGTTCATCTTCCCCCAAATCCTTGATCAGAGTAATAAATAAGTGCACAGACATACAGAATCAGTTGAAGTTTCCATGGTTTAGACACATGCATTTTAACAAACCATGTTACAGGTAATTATTGTGATTGTGCACAATTGAGGAGCTCAGACAATCTGGACTTTGGATATGAAAATATAATCTAAATTCTTAGCTCCCCTGTTAATCATTTATGTGACCTCATATATGTTTTCTTTAATTAACCTAAGCAGAATATTAATATTTTCAGTGTTTAGAAAAAATATGCTTGGTGCTATAGTTGAGTATCTTAATTTATAAAGTAATAAATTCAAAAGAGATACTAATGTATTTTCATTTGGTTTATGCTTGTTTGCCTGTTTGTGTTATTTTTAAGAGATTTATGAGAACATCGCTGACTTGGAAAATGTGGAGATGAAGGGATACATTAACAGAAATTTAAGCACAATGAGATGATCTCAATAGTATTCCAAAATTCACAATTTAAGAAATTCAATTAATCTAATCAAATGAGAAACAGCTATGATTACATATGTCACTTAAACTCAGTGAGAATTTTCTTAATAGACTGGTATAACAGCATAGAGGAGAACAGAGTATATATATTTGACTTTGCCAAAATAGTTGCATGACAATCTGGATTAACTACTTGTAGAATTCAATTAAACTAATTTATAGAGTACATTTGTACTAATCACCTTATAAAACATAGCTAAAATTTGAATCTCGGTCCTGGCCAGTGGAGCTCTTTGGTTAGAGTAATGACCCACACAATGAAGGGTCTTAGGTTCTAATACTGGTCAAGGGTACTTACCTGGGTTTGATGCCAGCCCCAGTTGCAGTGTTCAGCAGGGCAACCAATCCATGTGTCTCTCTCACATCAATGTCTCTCTTTCTCCCTCCACCTCCCACCCTCTCATTCCCCCATATCCCTACTACTCTCTCCAAAAATAAAGGGAAAAATATCTTCAGCTTGACATCTGAGGATTGACAATATAAGGATTGGCAATAAAGTTAAAAACAAGATATAGATTAAATAAATAAATAAATGAATAAATAAATAAATAAATAAATAAATGAAAATTTGAGTCTTGGAAAAGAATTATGTTTCTCTATGTGTGTGTGCTTGTGTGTGCATTTAATTTTAATATATATTCTGAAGGATATATAAACTAATTGTTGAAATATATTCACATTAAAATTATCACTAGTTCAGTCAAGAAACAATGTGTGCACCAACATCAGGGAGGAATTACAATTGATATCTGAATAAATATATTTCATCTTTAGAAGAATACAGTCACAAAAATTATTTTCACAAAAGTTATTTTATTTCTGTAGGCTAGCATCTCAAATTTTCATGTAATTAAATGAAATTTTATGGGTCTTTTTAACTTTTGATAGATATATTTCTCCAATACTGCCATTGCAGTTAAGAAACGCTTATCAACAGATGAAAGTACATTCTTCTTTGCTTTTGGAGGCATTTCTTTTGCCAATCTGGTATGCTATTTTAATTTGCATTTTCTTCTTTTTATAATCCTCACTGGAAGATATATTTCTTATTTATTTAAGAGAGAGGCAGAGACAGAGACAGAGAGGGAGACAGAGAGAGAGAGACATATCACTTGCCTCCAGCACCCAGCCAAGTATAGAACCAGCTACCTGGGTATGTGCCCTGACCAGGAATCAAACCCGTGTTATTTATTTCCAAAATATGTGAAAATAATTGTAGGTGAAGCAAAGCATTTTTTTTGAATTCCTAAATTTAATAGAAAAGACTAATATTTCATCATGTTGCTTAATGCTTTCTACTGTGCTTTTTAAAATTAACTTTATCCTATTTAATTACTTCCTTTTTATTCCTATTTCATTTAGAATTTTACTATAAATGGCTGTGTTCTATCATTTTGCTTTTTAGAATTCATTGTTAAATTAATTTGTTTTTGTTTTGTCCTTCCTTAATTTGTTTCTTTGTAGGGAATTTTCTGGAATAAAAACAGACTGATCATATTATGCTGTTTTTATGAGATGCTGGATTCAATATGCTAATATATTATTTTGCATATTCTATTTGTAGTTATATGTAACTAAACATTTGAATTATCTTTCTTGTTATGATATTAAGTTCATACTGAATTCCAATATTACTTTAATCTAAAATATTCATAAGGATATTAGCTTTCTTTAATTGGCAAATAGAATCAGCTGTTAAAACATTGATGTTCCATTCTTCCTTTTCAAGGTGAAGCTTTAATTTTCTTTCTGATCTTCATTGGTATTTGCCTAATCATGTTTTTCACTCTTCTTATGTAAATTCATTAGTTTATATTTGCTAGAAAGTAATCCATTTTCTCTAGATTTTCTAATGCGTTGCCATTATATATCATGTAGTATTATAATTTTAACTTTTTTATTGCTAGGTATGTTTATCTTTTTCTATTTATGAGTTAAGATGTTTTAGGGAACAAGTAAAAAGGTAAATAGAAATCTGGATAATCACATAACCTCTCTAAACAGATATGGCATGTTAATTAAAATTTCTTCATTGCTTATTAATAATTGTGGAACCAGTTGTGAAAAATTTTATGGATATGGCTGTAACCATTTTGGTTCAGTGGATAGAGCATCAGCCTGCAGACTGGAGGGTCCCAGGCTCAATTCTGGTCAAGGGCTCATGCCTGGGTTGTGGGTTCGACTCCCAGTAGGGGACATGCAGAAGGCAGCCACTCAATGATTCTCTCTCATCGTTTATGTTTCTATCTCTCTCTCTCCCTTCCTCTCTGAAATCAATAAAAGTATTTTTAAACATTTATGGATATGATACATTTTTAAATGGAAAACACAAAAGAAAAAGATAAGTAGAAAAGTAAAGAAGGTATGAAAACTTAACAACTATGCATAGACTTCTGTAACCCCGACGTTCTGTTATTACTCAGTTATTTTGCTTGGATCTCTTGAAGCCAAGCAGTTTTCTCAGTAGTGGCCTCCCTCAAAGGAATAAGTAAGAGATTGACAGAAACATAACTTTCTATTGAGGTATATTTGGTCTTATCAAACCATGAATTTTAGAATTTTATTATCATATGATGGATTAAACCTAAGAAGTACAAATTGGCAGTTATAATAGTCACAGGGATAAAAAGTATAGCATAAGGAATATAGTCAATAATATAATAACTATTTATGATAACATGTGGGTTAGACTTATCAGAGGGATCACTTTGTAAGTTATATAAATGTCTAATCATGTGCTGTGCACTAGAAACTACATATAATATTAACTGTAAACTGTAATTGAAAATTTTAAAAAAAGAACCAAGATGGCAGCATAGGTAAACACCCAACTTGCTGCCCCACACAACAATTCCAAAACTACAACTTAACGACAGAACAAACATCATCCAGAATCACTGGAAAGCTGGCTGAGTGAAAATTCCACAAATAAAAGTAAAGATAGGACACTGTAACTTAGAGGAGCAGCATAGCGCAGCATTGAAGATATGTGTGGAGAGAGGTTTGGAGTCCTGTGCGTGCCAGTGGAGAGGGCAGGTGGCAGCAAACCCAGCTGGTGTTCTCCAACGGGGAGGGCAGAGGCATCCCACTGCACTGATTCCCCAGTTCTGGGCAAGGTCCGGGGAGCCCACACTCATACAGGGTAGAACTGGGCAGTGGAAAAACACATTGAAGCCTGGCATGGCAGAGGTCTGCCAGCTTGTGGAGAGTGTGTGTAAACTTGGAACAGCAGTTTGCATGTAAACTTGGGAACAGAAGTGTGTGACCCTGTGGAGAGGACTTGTGACTTGTTCCCTCATTTGGGAGACCACCAGACTGCATTGTGTTGCAACCCTGGGTGAGACTTTGGGGGTGCAGACTCATTTGGGGAGAGGCTGAGTTGTCTGGTGGAGATCGGTGGCAGCTTTCTCTCAGAGGTGCATGCAGCCGTTACCACCTGGCACAAAGACCCACACGCCACATAGGACGGAGCTGACGCTGCCTGCTCAGCCTGGAGACTCTGCCCATCAAACCTGAACACAGCTTACCCTCATAGGCAGTTGGTCTGGAGGTCAAAACCTCCTAATTCTAACAACAATAAGCTGGGCTTAACTTAAAAAATGCTGTACAACCCATAAAGGGCTGCAGCAAGAGTATCCACTCAGGTAACTGGGGAGGCTGAGCCACTGTCCCTTAGAGGACATCTACCACACAAAGCTAATGGACCAACTCTGGAAAGCTGCACAATGCAGAGAAATGGAAAGAAATCAGATGTGAAAGAAATGGAGGGAAAAAAACAACTGGACATAGAGTTCAAAACCACGGTTAGAAGGCTTTTCAAGAGACTCCTAGAAAAGACCGAGACCTACGAGGAAATGAACAAGACCTATGAGGAAATGAACAAGACCTACAAGGAAATGAACAAGACCTATTAGGATATGAAAAAGGACCAACTAGAAATTAAGCATACACTGACTGAAATAAAAAATATTATACAAAGACCTAAAAGCAATCCAGACGACCACAAGAGCCAAGTCAAAGATTTGAAATACAAAGAAGCAAAATCCACTCAGCTGGAAAAGCAAGAAGCAAAAGGAATCCAAAAAATTGAAGATAGTGTAAGGAGCCTCTGGGACAACCTCAAGCATACCAACATCCTAATTATAGGGGTGCCAGAAAAAGAGAGAGAGCAAGATAATGAAAACCTACTTAAATAGTGACCAAAAACTTCCCTCACCTGGTAAAAGAAATTGACTAAAAAGCCCAGGAAGTGCACAGAACCCCAAAATATAGGAATCTAAAGAGGACCACACCAAGACACATCATAATTTAAATGCCAAGGGAAAAAGAAAAAGAGAGATTACTAAAAGCAGCAAGAGAAAAACAGATAGTTACCTATAAGGGAGCACCCATATGATTGTCTGCAGATTTCTCAACAGAAATGATGCAGGCCAGATGGGAGTGGCAAGAAATATTCAAAGTGATGAATAGCAAGAATATACAACCAAGATTACTCTATATCATTCAGAATTGAAGGTCAGATAAAGTGCTTCACAGATAAGAAAAAGCTAAAGGAGTTCATCACCACCAAACCAATATTATATGAATTCCTGAAAGATATTCTTTAAGAAGAGGAAGAAGGAAAAGGTAAAAATATAAGTTATGAACAACAAATACACATCTATCAACAAGTGAACCTAAAAATCAAGTGAATTGATAATCTGATGAACAAGATAAACTGGTGGAGAAACATCCGGAGAACTTAAGATGGCGCCATAGGTGAGCACCTATCTAGCTGTCCACGCAACAATTCTGAAACTACAACTTAGCGACGAAACAGACAACACCCAGAAATCGCCGGAGAGCTGGCTGTGGGGAAATTCCGCGCATGAGAGTAAAGGCGGTGACTCGGGAGCAGCGGTGTGCAGCTTTGAGGTTCGGAGTGCGAGAGAGTGGTGAGGGACGGGCGGCAGACAGCCGGCCAGGCTGGTTTTCTCCTGCGAGGAGGGCGGAGGTATCCCACAGCACCGACCCCCCAGTTCCAGGCGAGCTCCCAGGTCGGGGAAAGGAGGATCCCCCGCGCGGCTGAGGTCTGTGTGTTTGGGGAGAGTGCACGAGTAAATTGGAGTGCGCAACCGGGCAGAGAACGCGGGCAGAGAACGCGCAACTACTTGCTACTTGCTTGGAGACCACCATACTGCTTTGTTTTACACCCCTGAGTGAGTCTTTGACTGTGCAGACTCAGTTAGGGAGAGGCAGAGTTGTCTGGCAACGGGGAGACTAGCGGTGGATTTACATAGCCACCCAACACCGAGACCCATGAGCCGCACAGATAAGCACAGATAAGCTGACGCCGCGAGCCCCATAGACCTGAAACGGGGAGGGAGCCAGGAGGGACGAACGTAAGCCCGACGGAGCCTGCCCATCAGACGCAAACTCCGCGCCAAGCAGGGCGGGCCCAAGCCCCACGCTGCGCCCCCAATAGACACAAACTGCTTGCCAAGCAGGGCAGACCTAAGCTTGATGCTGCGCGCCCTTTAGACGCAAACTGCTCGCCAAGCAGGGCGGACCTAGGGCTGATGCTGCGCGCTGCAAAGGAAGCTGAGCCACTGGTTCCTTAGAGGATACAGGATACCTATCACACACCGCTAAGGAACCGGCTCAGGAAAACAGCAACAATGCAGAGAAAAGGAAAGAACTCAGCTGTGAAAGAAATGGAGGAAAAAAGACGATTAGACATAGAGTTTAAAACCACAGTAATTAGGTTTATGAAGAGACTACTAGATAAGGTGGATAAAATTAATGAGAACTATGCCAAAATAAATAACACTTACAAAGAAATGAACAACGCTTACAAGGATATGATAAAAGACCAACTAGAAATTAAGCATATACTGACTGAAACAAAAAATATTATACAAAGACCTAAAAGCAGTCCAGACGACCGCAAAAACCAAGTCAAAGATTTGAAATACAAAAAGGCAAAATCCACTCAGCTGGAAAAGCAGAAAGCCAAAAGAGTCCAAAAAATTGAAGATAGTATAAGGGGCCTCTGGGACAACCTTAAGCATACCAACATCAGAATTATAGGGGTGCCAGAAAAAGAGAGAGAGCAAGATAATGAAAACCTACTAGAAAAAATAGTGACTGAAAACTTCCCCCACCTGGTGAAGGAAATTGACTTGAAAACCCAAGAAGTGCACAGAACCCCAAAATATAGGAATCTAAAGAGGACCACACCAAGGCACATCATAATTAAGATGCCAAGAGCAAAAGACAAAGAGAGAATATTAAAAGCAGCAAGAGAGAAACAGTTGGTTACCTATAAGGGAGCACCCATACGACTGTCAGCGGATTTCTCAACAGAAACGATACAGGCCAGACGGGAGTGGCAAGAAATATTCAAAGTGATGAACAGCAATAATCTACAACCAAGATTGCTCTATCCAGCAAAGCTGTCATTCAGAATTGAAGGTCAGATAAAGTGCTTCACAGATAAGAAAGAGCTGAAGGAGTTCATCACCGACAAACCAACACTATATGAAATGCTGAAAGGTATTATTTGAGAAGAGGAAGAAGAAACAGGTAAAAATGTACATTTCGAACAATGGGTACACATCTATCAAATGAATCTAAAAATCAAGTGAATTGGCAACCAGAGGATCAGGATAAAATGAGGAATAGAACTGAATCATGGACATGGAGAGGGAATGGACTGATAATGCTTGGTGAGGGGAAGGGTGCGGGAAGTACAGCAAGAGACTGGACAGGGGTCATGCAACTATGGGAGAGGACAGAGGGTGGGGGAGGTGAGGGCGTAGAGTGGGATGGGTACTGGGCGGAGGGGAGCTATTGGGGAAAAATGTAAGTAATAAACTGAACAATAAAGCTATTAAAAAAAAAGATAAACTGGTGAATATAACAGAATCATGGATATAGAGAGGGAATGGACTGACAATTCTTGGGGAGAAAAGGGGTGTGGGAGGTGCATCAAGAGACTGGACAAAAATCATGCAACTATGGGAGAGGACAGTGAGGAGGGGGAGGTGAGGGTGGAAGGTGGGATGGGTACCAGGTGGAGGGGAGCTATAGCGGGAAAAGGAGGGAAACAATGTAATTAATAAACTGAACAATAAAGATTAAAAAAATAAAAGTACAAACTTTTCTAGCCATAAGGAAAAAAAAGAAAAATTTAAAAACATTTTTTGAAAGAAAGTTAAAAAATATCTGGAGATAAGATAGGCTCAGGTCTTGTTACATCAGCAGCTTACCAACATCATTGTGACCCACTTCCTTTCAGTATTTTTTCAGTCATCCTTAGGGTATTGCTTTTCCTCTGATCATAGTATTTCTCAAACTTTACCTGTATCAGAGTTACCTGGAGGGATTGTTAGTGGGGAGTGTGTGCTAGAGTTTACATTTTTAATGTGTTTCTGGGTGACGTTAATGCTGTTGGATACACCATAATTTGAGAAATAGTCTTACACTTGCTCTCCTCAGAACCCCCAAATAGCTGGAAACCAGTCAGGCATTTATACAGATTACAGAATATTTAGGGCAGAAAATAAAATATCCCTATATAGTATCCCATATTAGGAATAACTTTTTTCTGAAGATACCAGTTTACCTGATTCTCATTTCCTTTTTTTTTTTTTTTAGAATTGTGTCATATGTCTAACTAAACCAATAATTTTGCAAGAATATTGAGTTTATTAGTATTTGTTTGAACCTATCAAGTTTCATCATCCTTGTCATCTGGCAATCATCCGTTTGTTCACTGCATCTATGAGTCTGATTTGTTTTGTTCATTTATTTTGTTATTTAGATTCTACATATAAGTAATATGGTGTTTGTCTCTCTCTTACTTATTTTACTTAGCATAATACTCTCTAGGTCCATTGATGTTGTTTCAAATCATAAGATTTATTTTTATAACCAAGTAATATTCCATTTTATATATGTATCACATCTTTTTTATGTACTTGTCTATTGATAGGCACTTGGGCTGCTTCCATGTCTAGGTTATGATAAATAACAATTACTTTCCAATTTTGATATTTTTTAGTATTCTGTTTAGAAAATTTTTAGTGTTTAGTTTAGATAACTTTTTCTTAATTTTTAAATGCAAAATTCTTTGGTTATGTTTCTATTTTTTCTGTGTTATTGAATTAGACCATACAAAATACTTAAACTCTTAGAACTAAATAAGTATATTCACAAAGTAAATGGTAGATTTCTGTAAGTGATGTAAGGGTAAGAGAAAATAAGTGTTTCTTTTCTATAGACAACAAAATTACATTATTTAATGTTTATAAACACATACACATTCAATTTTTTTGATGACACACTGTTCAAATCCTTTGTTATTACTGTTTATGTATATTTGGGCTTGTCATATTCTGAAAAGAATATGCTAAATCATCCACTAAACTTTTATAAAGTTGTGCTTTTATAAAGTTGTCTTGCATTGCAAACTATTTTTTTAAAATATATTTTATTAATTTTTTTACAGAGAGGAAGGGAGAGGGATAGAAAGTAGGAAACATCAATCAGCTGCCTCTTGCACACCTCCAACTGGGGATGTGCCCGCAGGCAAGGTACATGTCCTTGACCGGAATCAAACCCGGGACCCTTCAGTCCGGAGGCAGATGCTCTATGCACTGAGCCAAACCAGTTTCGGCTGCAAACTATTTTTTGTTGGTTGATTTTCTTGTCATTGGTTCATAAGCAATGAGTGTCCTTGTGCATTTAAAGTTTTATCACCATGTGTCTCTCTTTCTCCCATATAACACTATCAGCCCTTAGTTCTAATTTGTCTAATATTTATATTAATATGTATGATTTCTTCATTTTTATTTGGTTAGCATATATTTGTTCAAACCTTAGTTTTTATGTATTTAATTAATTAATTTCATTTGTTTCTTATAAATGTTATCTAGCTCATTGTGGGGGTTTTTTCACTGTTCCAATCTTATTTTATAATTCTAGTGTTAGGACTCAAATAGGTTATTTTTCTCGTCAGAGGACAATAACTCACAAAGTATGTGCCAAACATGAGCATCTTTCATCACGCACTATCCTGAGCCAGAAGAAGAGTAATTTTTATAGCTAAAGTTGGAGTAGTGCTAAATATTCTCTTCCCTCGGGTAGTTGAAACACATGCTGATAATTTAGTTAATCTCTTAGATCCCCAAAGGAAATATGCTCTCTCTTACATTTCAAAAAAGGCATTAAAGACTAAATTCAAGTTGATGAGTTACAATCAGGTTCCAGTAGCCAGTTTGTAGTAAGCCTTTAGGCCTCAATAATTTAGAGAATAGTCTAGTGACTATAATCTTCCATAAAGGTGGGGACTTACCTTCCTTGGGAAGGTCAATCCACATTACTATCAGGCCCTGCATCTCTGTGGTACTTTAAAATATTGCACAGGCACCCCCAAAGTCAAATGGACTCTAGCCAAGACACCCAATTTGACAGTGTAAATATTTTGATAAGGGATTTAATCAATCTACATTTAATATGATAATTAACATTTGATTTAATTCCTTTCTCTCATACCTACTACTTGGCTACATTACTACTCTTTCATCTTTTCTTAAAAATATTTTTTATTGATTTCAGAGAGGAAGAAAGAGGGAGAGAGTGATAGAAATATCAATGATGAGGTAAGCATTGATCAGCGGTCTGCTGCACACCTCCCAACCTGCATAGGGATCCAGCCGGCAACCCAGGCATGTGCTCTGACTGGGAATTGAACCATGAACTCCTGGTTCATAGGTCGTTGCTCAACAATTGAGACACACTGGATTATAAAATAGAGTTCACTTACAGTTCCTTTGTTCAGTTACTAATAAACAGAAACGCAAAGCACTAGAGGCTTTTCACATTAAAATGAGGTAATGATATATAAAAAAAGTCAGTTTGGTCACACATTCAAATGTAATGTTTGTGTGTGTGTGTGTGTGTGTGTGTGTGTGTAAGGCTGTGTGCAACTTAAATTTTATGAGTGATGGTACAATTGTAAACTGTTTCAAAGTCCAAGTAATGCAGTTGAAAATGTCATTTGAAATGCCATTTCCCTGTCCAGAATCTCTGTATATCTTTGCCTTTGACATAAAAAAATATTTAAAAACAAAAAAATGTTTGAGAAGAATCTATTACAATTCACTTTGTTTATTGATATTACAATTCTTTGAATGTGATGAGTAATCACATTTAGAAAGTAATAATAGTACAAAACTCTAGGTTGAAATTAGAGTTTAAATCAGAACACTGGGTAATGAAATTATAAATGTGGGGGTGGATATGACCATAATGGAGTAGAAGAGTCAACAGTTCAAATGCTTTAATTATATTAAATAAATTAGCATCACAATCAATTTCTGGTAGATGAAAGAGATATTTGTTCAGTTAGGTGTAATATATATATATATATATATATATATATATATATATCATACTGATTAATCTCTTACGTTTCCGAGTTCTTAGATCTGTTCTACTTTTCAATTTTTTCTGATTCTTTCCTTTCTTATCAATAATAAATAAAGCCATTTTCTTTAGTCTTTTAAATTATACTCTCACCAGATTATTTATTTATTCACCAACAGCTTTTCCATCAGAATGAAACATTTTAAAAACTTTTACTTTGCTGTCTCATTCCTCTCCAATATGAGACCTTAATTTAGAATGATTTTATGTCCCTGATTTTCTCTCTGATTTTATCCCAAATAACAGAGTCATAGACACATGCCATAGACTGAGAGCTATCAGAGGGGAGGAGGTAGGTGAAAAAAAAGCAGGTGAAGGGATTAGCCAAAAGATATATATGAATGACACATAGACAAAACAGTGCAGGGATGACCAAAGGGATAGGGTGGGGCTCTGAGGAGGTAGGCTAAGATAAGGGAGGGGAGGATACAGACATCTGTAATAGTGTCAACAATAAAAGTAAAATAAATAAATTAAATGCCTTACTTCTGGATTGTTATACATTTTTTCTCACACACTTTATCATTTTAAAAAATAATAATTAACTTCTTATTGTGCCCATAGTTACAATATTACCATCTATCAAAATTTAAGCATAGTGTAAGACTTTGCTAACTACTGTTTGCTTAATATGTTGCATGTGTTAATATATCTGTACTGATTCTGTTGATACTTGATGATAGTACATAGGAGTAAATATTTTTGTGAATTCTTGCTTGTCTAAATAGGTAGCATTTTGAATTTGACAGTAAAGGATTACAATGACTTGGCATAGGATTCTGGAATTGCTGTCATTTTCCCTCAGTAGTCTATAGACATTCTTCCAATGTCATTTACTTCTAGGATAGCAGACAAAATATCTGTAAGCTATGTTTTATTTGTTTCTGGAGGTTGGGAAGATGTCTGTTCATCATGGAAAAATAGGAATATTACTATTATGGCTATGAATAAGCCTTCAAAATTTATTTTTCTACAGGTTATTGAATTTTTTTAAACTGAAGTTTTTCTTCAGCTCAGGGGAAATTATCTTATTTTAATTATCATCTCTGTGATATTTTTGTGATATGGCTTCTATTACTTGCATAGGAAGTTTCCTTCACATGTGTTCTGTATCTTCTACTTACTCCTTATGAATAGCATTTCCATGGGGTCTGTTCAGAAAATCTATGGGCATATTTGCTAGCTTTCTCATTACTTTACTGTTATTAACTTTTCTCACAATGAAATCTTATACTTTTCATTTAATTTACTTCAAGGAGAGACTTTTGTCCATCTTAAACAAAATCCATCTTCATTGTTCATGTTAACATGTGCCCTTACTTGAGCTGTAAGTATTTTATCTTCTTAACCATAATTTTAGTTTAATAAGCCCCAGTACCTTCTTTCAGGAATCCTTTTTCAGTGGTTAATTAATGACAAGTAGATGTGATGGATTCTTCTCCAGAAAGCAGGTAGAGAAAAAGCTGGTAGAGATTTATTTCATTGCTGATATACATTGAAGAATATCATATCCCAAGTCTTTCTGGTACATATCAAAAGCCCTTCTCCCAGCAGTGAGAGTGGAGACAATCAATCCACAAGAGCAGTTTACTTCCAAGTCACCTGGAGAATTTAGTAGGTCCTACCGCAATAGCATCCAGCCAAATGGTAGGCATAATTATTTTCTGATGGAATTTACTGGCTATTGCATGCTGAACCTTCAGGCAGTCATGATGTCCTCATTATTTGCCTCAGATACGAAAGAAAATCACAATCTCTCATGTGCTCTGTACCCTATTCTTACACTCCAGTCCTGCCCTCTACCAGTAGCACCCACTCCCTAATGGTGAAAACTAAATATGTCTTCAGACATTGCCAAGTATCTCTTTGGGAGAAATTGTTTTTAATTAAGAACAATTGCTCTTGTGTTCTTCAGGGATGACATTCTTTATAATAACAAGATTTTTATGGGAGAAAATGGCAATTTAAAATTACAAAGAACTCAGTTGTTAACCTGCCAGTGCCAATTCCTATCTCCGGTATGTTTAATGATAGTTCCTTAGTGGAAATCTCATTTCTAAGTGCTGTTAATCCATGACCTCTACAGGATCATTCACAAGGCTCTCAATACCAAGCTACATCAGTTTTGTCTTCTGTTCATTTTCTTCAAATAATATATGTAATTGGTAATGTGGATAATTGCATTCACCTTAGTTCTGGTATTTCCTCCAATTGGGACTGAAATGGATAAGTTCCCATAACTAGTTGGGCTTCTATCAATAGGCTGGCACACCATCCAGACAAGTTGTCCTATATAACACTTACTCTTTAGTGTTTGAACAGTCATAGGGTCTGGGAGAAGAGCATCCACTGAAATGGAGGCAAGGAAAAGTAAAGACTAAGTTTATGCTCCGTCCTTTGTCTGTTGAACTCTAATTTGAACATTGGTGTTTTTCTCTCTTTAATATTAACTTGCAGCCTTCACTCAGTTCCCTAAACCTGGCATACAGCCATTTCAGTTTGTTCACTACCTGTAAAGAAACTTTCATATCAAAGAAAGTCATTAGTAAATTAGTCTCATTTTTAGCAAAAATATGTAGACATTTTGCTACCAGAACTTTGCATGTATTAATTCAGATGGTGCTTAGAAAAGTACCTGGCACTCAAAGTGAAGCCACTCCATCCTTAAGTCTTTGAACTTCTTAATTATATGCTAATTTCTAGGTTTTTATAATAAGTTAGACATCAATTTGTATTACATAAAATAAAAATAAAGAATCTTGTGAATTATCGGAGTGGTCACACATACAAACAAATGAATTTCTAATTCAGAACTGTGACTTTCTCCTGTTTGACATATTATGATAGTTCTCTTTAGCAGTAAATCCTACACTTGAAGGATAGTTTTCTTTATTGCTTTATATGTGATATCCAAGGCTGCCTCTGAGTATTTACCTATATTTCGCTTAAGGAAACACATTCCTTGATGTTTCATCAAGGAGTATCTATCTCAAATCCCAAATAAAATATTTAAAGTAAAAATACCACCCATGATATCCCAATATTCCACCAGTTCTTTTTTTTTTTTTTTTGTAAGAGCAGCTCCTAATGTCTCTACTTATTTTGCAAAAGTCCAAGCATTACAAGTTTCTTGAGCACTAAATTCCCTTCAAAATATTTATATCTAATTCTAGATGTGGCATATTTCAAGCTGTGAGACCCACTTGTCAATTCTTTAAAATTAGTTCCAGGTCTAAATCAAGAAAAAGTAAGCATATGTAATCTCCCATTGCTAAAAAACAAAAATAAAGTTTTTAAATGGGGGAAAACAAAAAGCATGTTTCTTGTCAGCTATAATTAATTACTGTTCAAAGTAATATATGTACACTATCATTAACTCTGTGTTACATGTATACATGGCTATTTTATAATATTTGAACTATGAAGACTTAAAAAAAAATTGTTGGTAGATGGAATCGATTTTATTCATGCCCAGTTAAGGCAACAGTGTTCCTGATGAAGGTGAATATTGCCCTTGGATCTAGAGTTTCAGTAATGGGTTATATTGTTATATTATGTTTTCCAAATTATTTGTTTTCCCCAATTTTATTAGTATTCTTCAAAGAAACAGAACCAATAAGATAAAGATATTTATTTTAAGAGATTTTTTTTCACACAGTTGTGGAGGCAGAGAAGTCCCACAATCTGCTGTATGCAACCTGTAGGCCCAAGAAAGCTAATGATTAGATTAGTTCCAGTCCAAACCTGAAGGCCTTAGAACTATGGGATCCAATAGTGTAACCCAGACCTGAGCTTAAAGAAGCACCAATGCCTGAGGGCAGGGGAAGGTGATGTTCCAGCTGATGCCAGAGAAGCTGCTCACCCTTCCTCCGCCTTTGATGCCCACCTATTTGGTGAAAGTGATCTCCTTTACTCATGTGCTAATCTCTGCTGGAAACCAGAAATAGTATTTTACTCTTTACCCTCCCAGACAAATACAAAAATAGTATTTTACTATCTAGGCAACCCTTGGCCAAGTCAAGTTGACACCAAAATTAATTATCACACACATCCATAGAATAAGATCACATTCAAAAACCTAAGCTTGTTGGGATAATGCATTCCAGTCTATTTGCAGAATGTTGAACAAAAAGGAGAGTTTAATATGTTAGTTGTTAATAGCATTTCAATATATCTAATCATTCAAATATAAAACGGGAAGAAGTGCCTGTTGAGGATAAATGTATAAGAACTCCATAATGATTATGTGACCTCATAGTGTCCCCACACCCCTGTCTCAAGATATTATAAGAGTAGATTCAGTCAAAACTGGTTTGGCTCAGTAGCTAGAGCATTGGCCTTTGGACTAAAAGGTCCCAGGTTCGATTGTGGTCAAGGGCATGTACCTTGGTTGTGGGCACATTTCCAGTAGGGGGTGTGCAGGAGGCAGCTGGTCAATGTTTCTCTCTCATCAATATTTCTAACTTTCTATCCCTCTGCCTCCCTCTCTGTAAAAAATCAATAAAATATATTTTTTTAAAAAGACATGTACAGTCCATTTAAAAGTGATGGTCTCTGGTTACTATAGTTATTTAGGTGGTGGATTAGTCCAGAAATTATATTGTTCTTAATTTATCATTGGGACTCAAATTGTCAAATAGAATGACTGTTTTAGGCATGATATATACCTGACTCTCGAACCAAATCCAGCCCAACTCCCTACATACTGGGGACAATGGCTCTTTGTGTGTGAATTAAGGGTTTTAACAATAAAAACTTAGAAGACAAGTGCATGGATAGAACGTTTTTCTAAAGATTATTTTATTTGCCACTTAGTACACCCAACTTTGTGAATCAATAAGGAGAGGAGATGTTACCTTTGTTAATATAAAGGTCATTCATTTAATAAGTGGTACATCTAGAATCACACGTCATAGTTTCCCATTCCCTTATCCCACACTGAATGATTTTCAGTTGCTTTTGACTCCTCATATTTAAAAGTCTGGATTTCTGCCTATATTTATAGCTAAACACAGGCCTTGAATTATTAATCAGGTATCCCATTCTCATTATTCTTTCATTACACTGTGACTTGTTGTACATTGGGAAAACTGTCAGAAATGTCACCTTAAATGATTTGTAAACATCTCTCAATGAAGTGGATTGTTACCTAAAGATGATAGCAAAATGTATATACATGAGACCTACGCCCAGAGATAAACTAGAAGTCTCTGGCAAAGGGTTCATTGTTTTATTTGCAAAAGCTGGTTGACAGTTTTATTCAGATTTTGTACAATAGAAAGATGATACCGTACTGTGACAAAGACTGAATATCTTTTAGTCAGATAAAAATTCATTTAAATTCCTCTGCTTCCTACTGGCTGTTAGACTGGCTTGTTAATCTCTCTTAACCATTTTCCTCTTTTATAGACAAATTAAATAATAGTTCATGCGACGAATTTAAGTATAAAATGAGCTGGATTATGTAAAATATTTACCACAATTTTTGTGAAATATTCAAAATATACCTATTTTTATATTTATATCACATATAAATGTATAATTGCATGAATGCAGGAAGTTGTATGATTCAATCAACACATCTTAAATTATTGCTAAAATGTGTGAAGCCCTGTGCTAAGTTTTAAGAATTTGAAGATAACCAAATGCTTAGTTTATCAGCCTGTAAGGGAGATAAAGATTAATAAAATAACCATACGAATTAATGTAAAATTAGAGTTGTGATTAGTGATAAGGAGAAATACATCGTGTTAAGAAATTGAATCTAATGCTGAAGTTAAATTAATTTAAAAAATAAGGATCTTACAAATAGTATTGTGTATTTTAATATTTTCCAAAGAGTGTAAGAAGTCAATAGCAGCTTAAAATAAGATGCTAAAATGATTGATTATTTGTGTTAAAAAGTTATGTCCCTGATTAGAGCATGAGGAATAGCTGGTAGGAGGAAAAGCCTGAAAGAGGAGAAGCAAATTACCAAATAATTGCAATATTCCAACCTACAGATGGTGGCAGATTTCAGTTGTGCATATTGAGAGGATTCAAAATTTCCGGAAAATGTATGATGCAAATGGACTGAACTTGGTAATAAATGAATAAGGATGATGGAAAGGAGATGCCGGTGATGATATCTTGATTACTGCCTAATGAGATGAATGGTGTTGCCATTGCAATAATATTAACAGTAATTAGTAGTGTTAATGATATATTGAAAAAGAGCCTGTTAACATAAGGACAGTATGATCAATTTTAAACCTCCTATTGAAGTTAAATTGGTCCTTCTTAAATGTAACTCATAGTTCAAAATGGGTTAGAACAGAAAACAGTTACATGTTGAGGAGGTGAAAAAAATGCCATGCTTCTAATACTTTCTGATCTCAATCTTGAAAGGAAAGTTTTCTTTTAAACAGGTATTAATAACAATGTATTTGGGGTTTGAGTATATAGTAAAGTACAATATGTGACAACATTGTCACAGGGAGGTAAATTGGAATAGTATTAAAAAGTACTTTCCCAATATGTAAAGTGAATAATGTTGCTTGAAGGTGAAATATAATGTTAAATTTTTTACATATTTTTATATAACTCTCTCTCTCTCTCTCTCTCTCTCTCTCTCTCTCTCTCTCTCTCTCTCTCTCTCCCCCTCTAAAAGAATCTCTAGAATAACAAGACACATAATTATAACTAATAAATAAAAAAGAGATAAAATGGAATTCAAAAATTCAATTAATTCAGAAGATAGAAAAAGAGGAAAAAAGAAGCAAAAAGGAGTTTGGATAAGTAGAAGGCAAGTAAGATGTAGATGGTACATTTAAAATTAATTATATTAATAATAAAAAGTTAATGTAAATGATCTGAACACACCAGTTATAAGGCAGATATTTTCATAATGGACAACAAACTAAGACCCAACTATATGTTGCCTAAATGAAACATACTTTACATATTATCCCTTTATCAGATTTAGTATTGCAAATATTTTTTTTCATTATAGAGATTATGTTTCTATTCTATTGTTTCCTTTGTCAGGTTGAGATTTTTATTTGATATAGTTCTACTCGTCCATTTTTGCTTTTGTTGCTTGTGTTTTTGGTATCATATATAACAGGTTAATATTCAAAATATATGAGGAGCTAAAACAACTCAATAGAAAAAATGTCCCAATTAAAAAATGAATAAAGATCTTGAGCAGATATTTCTTCAGAGAAGACATACAAATAACAAACAGGTATAGGACAAGATTACAAACATCACTATTTATCAGAAAAATGCAAATCAAAGCCACAAAGAGATAACACCCACACTTGGTTTGATGCATATGATTCAAAGAACAAAAAACACTAAGTGTTGAGGATGTGGAGAAATTGGAACCTTTGTGCAGTGTTGGCAGGCATGTAAAATGGTTTGGCTGCTATGGAAAATGGCATGGAAGTTTCTCAAAAGACTTAAAGTGGAATTAACGTATAATGCAGCAATCCCACTTCTGGATATACTAGTATATCCAAAAGAATTAACATCAGGATTTGCAAAGATAGCAATATTATCACAATTATTGCAGTATTAGTCACAAGATTCAAGATAAGGAAAAAAATCCAAATGTCCATTGATAGATGAAAGGATAAAAATGTGGTATATTCATACAATGAAATATTGATCAACTTTGAAAAAATGGAAAGCCTGCCATATGTGACAATCTGGATGAACTTGGAGGATATTGTGCCAAGTGAAATGAGCTAGTCACTGAAGGAATCACACTGCATGATTCCCTTTATATGAAATATATAATATAGTCAAAGTCATAGGAACTGAGACAAGAATGGTGGTTTCCAAAGCTGAGGAGGAGAGATATTCAGAGTTGCTGTTCAACATGTATAAAGTAATCAGGATCCCAAGATGAGTAAGGTATAAACATCTAATGTACACTATTGTGCCCATAGGTAACAATACTGTGCTGTGCTCTTAAAAATTAAGATGCCTGATCTCATGTTAAGTGTATTTTCCCAAATAATTAAATGAAGTAAATTAATAGAAACACTAAATATAAATACACAAATAGATTAAATGTAAAAGGATGGAAAAATATAACGCTAATCATATAAACACTAGAGGCCCAGTGCACAAAATTTGTGCAAGGGGGTGGGGGTGAGGGGGGTGTCCCTCAGCCCAGCCTGCACCTTCTCTAATCTGGGACCCCTCGAAGGATGTCTGACTGCCCATTTATGTCCAGGATCAGGCCTAAATGGGCAGTTGGACATCCTTCTCACAATCCAGGACTGCTGGAACGAAACCTCAAGCCTGCCAGCCTTCCTGATTGCCCCTAATTGCTTCTGCCTGTCAGGCTTATCACTCCCTAACTACTACCCTGCCAGCCTAATTGATGTCTTACTGCTCCTCTGCCAGTCTGTTTGCCCCCAAATTCCCTCATCTGCTGACCTGGTCACCTCTAATTTTCCTCCCCTGCAGGCTTGATCACCCCCAACTGTCCTCCCTTGCAGGCCTGGTCCCTCCCAACTGCCCTCCCCTGCTGGCCTGATGGCCCACAACTACCCTCCTTTGCAGGCCTGGAACCTCCAACTGTCCTTCGCTACTGGCCACCTTGTGGTGGCCATATGTGTTCACATGGGGGCAGGATCTTTGACCACATGGGGGCAGCCCTCTTGTGTGTTGGAGTGATGGTCAATCAGCATATTAGTCTTTTATTAGATAGGATAGAGATCTGGTGCATGGGTGGGGACTGGCTGGTTTTTCCTGAAAGGTGTTCTGGATCAAGGTGGGGGTTCCCTTGGGGTGTAGGGCGGCCTGGGCAAGGGGTCTATGGTGGTTTGCAGGCCAGCCATGCCCCCCAGAGACCCAAGCAGAGGCCCTGGGATCTGGGATTAATTTATATTCTACAATTGAAACTTTGTAGCCTGTAGCAGAGTCAAGCCTTCTGCTCGCTCTGTGGCAATAGTCATTTCTGTTTGAAAGTTTGTAGCCTAGAGTGGAGGCCTAGGCTAGGGCTGCAGAAGTTTGGCTTCCTCCATCGACCTGGCAATCCTAGCCTCTTCTCTCTCCAGCTCGGTGGCTGCTGCCATTTCTGTAGGGATTATGTATCTTTTATAATTGAAACTTTGTAGCATTGAGTGGAGGTCTAGGCTGGCAACAGCAGGTGGAAAGCTTGGCTTCCTCCATTGTCAGGGAAACCCAGGCATCCCTCCTGCTCTCAGTTGGGGCAGCCACCTGGGTTGAGGTTTATTTGCATATTTGCTCCTGATTGGCTGGTGGGTGTGGGTGTGGCTGTAGCTTGATCAGAAGTATAATCAATTTGCATATTAGTCTTTTTTTAGATAGGATTTTGTACCAGCTTTGCATCCCTGGAATGAATCCCATTTGGTCATGGTGTATGGTATTTTTAACATATTGCTGGATGTGATTTGCTAATATTTTGTTGAGGATTTTAACATCTACATTCATCCAGGATATTGGCCTCCAATTCTCTTTTTTTTTGTAGTGTATTTATCTGTTATTGCCATTAGGATAATGCTAGCCTCATAAAATGAGTTTGGAAGTCTTCCTTCCTCTTGGATTTTCTAAAATAGTTTGAGGCGTATAGGTGGTAATTCTTCTTTGAATGTTTGGTAAAACTCCCCTGTGAAGCCAACTGGACCTGGGCTTTTGTTTGGTGGAAGTTTTTTCATTACTCCTTCTATTTCATCAGTTGTTATTAGCCTATTTAAATTTTTTGCTTCTTCCTGATTCAGTTTTGGGATATTATGTTTTCCTAGATATTTGTCTATTTTATCCACATTTGTCCAGCTTGTTGGAATGCAGTTGTTCATAGTATTTAATTACAATCCTTTCTATTTCTGTGGTGTCAGTGGTTACTTCTTCACTTTTGTTTCTGATTCTATTTTGGTCCTCTCTCTTTATTTCTTGATGAGTCTAGCTAATGGTTTATCAATTTTGTCTATCCTTTCAAAGAACCAGCTCTTGATTTCATTGATTTTTTGTATTTATTTTTTTAGTCTCTATGTTATTTATGTCTACCCTAGTCTTTATTATTTCCTTCCTACTACTTACTCTGGATTTTTCTTGTTGTTCTCTTTCTAATTCTTTAAGTTGTAGGGTTAAATAGTTTATTTTGTGGTATGCCTGTAGTGCTATGAACTTCTCTCTCAGGACTGCTTTTGTAGTGTACCAAAGATTTTGGGTTTTTGGGTGTTCATTTTCATTGGTTCCAGGAAGTTTTTTATTTCTTTACTCATTGGTAACCCATTCGCTATTTAATAGCATGCTATTTAGTCTCCATGGGTTTGAATGTTTCTAGGTGTTTTTACTGTAGTTGATTTCTAATTTTATTCCACTATGATCAGAGAAGATACTTCATATGATTTCAATCTTCTTGAACTTGTAGAGACTTGTTTTGTGTCCTAACATGTGTTCTATCTTTGTGAATGATCCATGTGCACTTGAGAAGAATGTATGTTCTGCTGTGTTGTGGTGAAAAGTTCTATAAATGTCAATTAAATCTATCTGATCCAATGTGTCCTTTAGAGTCTGTTTCCTTGTTAAGTTAATGTCTTGAAGATCTATCCAATGCAGTCTGAGATGTGTTAAAGTCCCCTACTATGCCTGCATTGTTGTTAAGGAATTTTTCTGCCATTATTTCTTCAAACATGTTATTTATCTCTTTCTCCCTTTCTGCCTCTTCTGGCATACCTAATATTCTAATATTGCTACATTTCACATCATCCCACTGTCCTCCTGTTTTTTTGTTTGTTTTTTCTTTTTGTTTTTCTGATTGAATGATATTTTCAATTATGTCTTCTAATTCACTGATTTGATCCTCAGTTTCCCCTAATCTGCTGTGTATTCCTTTCAAAGTGTTTTTTTGTGTTGTATCATTCTTTATCACAGTCTGTTCTTTTTTCATAGTTACTATTTCTTTTTTCATGCTGTTGAGCATCCTTATCATCATTACTCAGAACTCTGTTTCAGATAAATTTCTTATCTCTGCTTCATTTGGAGAATTCTCTTGTTCTTTCATTTAGGCGTTGTTTTTTTGTCTCATTTTGGCTTTCTTTTTGGGTTTGTGACTATGTATTATGTAGATCCTCTACACCTCTCAATCTCTAGTGCAGGATGGTGTTTCTGAAGAATTAGATCAGACAAAGACTGAAAGCCTCCAGAGACAGCCTCTATCTACAGACTGATAAGATTCTGACTTGAATTGCCCCCCCCCCCCCACAGGCAATCATCCTCAAGTGTGGTGAGAGGTTTTTTTTCAACAGGGTGGGGCCTACTGCCTGGAGGCTAATTGTTATTTTTAATCTCCTAAATGGCCTCAGGGTAAGGTGTTTTCCAATAGGGTGTGTCAACTGTCTTACCCCTAGGCAAGATAGATATCTATGTGGGAAAGATGTCCTCCCCTGCATGAGGGAATGACTCAGCCCAGGGAACTTGGGGTGTCTGCCTTCTGAGCTCTATTCCCTGAATCCCCAATCCTGGCTTCTGCCCTCACAACTCCAGTCCACTTCACCCTCCCTCTAGCAGCGCACAAGATGGGTGGCTCCACAGGGAATTTTGTGCATTGGCCCTTTTAGAGGGTGCTTGAATTTTCAGCCGTTACTCTCTGACAGTGTCCAACCATTTTTCACAACCAGATGTTATGTGAGTACCCTCCTCAGTTTTGGTGCTCCCAGAGTTCTCAGTGGCAAACCCCCACAGCCGGGATATCTCCCTGGGATCTCAGTTGCTATCTGTGGGCACCTGGCCAGTCCTTTCTCGCCTCTGCCCCTCCTACCAGTCTCTTTGCAGTCTTTACTTTCGGTCTTTAGGTGTTAGGTTTTTCTCCTGTGAGTTTTCCACTGATTATTCAGGAATTTTTCCGGATTTTAATTGTAATACCAGTTTGTTCCTGGGAGCATATCCATGCAGCATCCACTTACTCTGCCACCATTTTTAATCCAGAACACACTTTTTCTATTCATTTTGTTGACAGTTTCTCCATGTATACATATGTCAAACTTTATTAAATTCTATACTTCAAATAAATACACTTTAATGCTTGCCAAAGTAAAAAAGAGCTCTTAATTTTAAGGAATTCTGTTCATCAGGACACATCACAAAGACAATTGGAAGAGGGGAGTAAGGCTAAGGACCTATTTAATTAGTACTAAATGTCATCATTAAAATGATAATTTCCAGTTGGAGGTACGGAACCTTGCCACTGGCAAATGGCTGAACCAGTTCAAGGATTGCAAATTATGTAGCCTAAAGGATTGTGGTGTACACCAGTGTTTCATTATGGGTAACAAGAGAATGGAATAAAGAGTAAGGAAAACATTGTTAGATGCAATAATCTCATTATTGTGTTTTTTTTCTTTTCTCTGTTCTTGCTCCAAAGAATTTATGCTGAAGGTTTAAACTTGAATGTTATGTCCAGAGCTATGAGATTATTACCATCATGTGTTTGCCAGATGTTGGTCTATCCAAAGATATATGACATAGTTTATTATAGTACTTTTATTAAAATATTTATTCAATGAATAGAATAATTTTCTCTTATGAGGAATAATTAATCTATAATTAACAGAATAATTTTCTCTTATGAGGAATAATTAATCTATAATTAAAAGAATAATTATTAACATGTGTATTACACAGATATTGAGAATTAAAATTATCATGAACATATCTAAAATACTAGCTTTTCCACATCAGTAAGAAAAAACAATTTTGCACAATGTTTCTTAAGGATGTTAATCATTAAGGTGTACATCATACCCTATCAACTCATTCTCCTGTATTTTTAAAATCACAATTTAATATGATAAACAGTTCTAGTGATACCAAAAAAATGTGGGTGTTGTTTGAGTCTGAGTTCTTGTCTCACGAAAATGAAAATAAAAAAATGAAGTCAGACAAAAACGATAAATTGAACCAAAGTTTATTGGGAGAAGCCAGTCCTAGAAAAGGTGTATCTGGGTTTTCTAGAGCAGGCCAATGTCCAAAGCTTCTTTTCCATGTTATAGTGGGGAGTAGTTTAGTATCCAAGGTAATTAAAGTCTATTAGCCCATGTGTGGAGGCCCACATGCATAAGCCACGTGGATGCAGGAATGTGCTCCCCTGCCACAGGAATGAACATTAGGAATCCATTGCATGCCAGGCAGAAGAGAGAGGTTGAGAAGAAGTGCACAACATTTAAATTTAGGGGGTGGGTAGTCTTGCTAGTTCCCAATTGGTCTTTTTAAAGAATTATGCTTCGGCAATATCCTTTGGATTGGTTTATATGCCTTACTGCTTTGTGAATGGTTATCTGTACACTGCTTGTCTTAGCAATACCCATACATTTTGAAGTGCATGCCTCCCTCCTTAATGTCTTTCCTTTCCCATTCCCCACTCCTGTTGGGATGCTTTAGTAACTCAGCCTAGTTTTACTTCCTCCTCTCCTCCACAGTCCCTGTCTACCTAGTTTCCTCCTGTCTCCTCACTAGTAATAGTAATAAAAATATTTCATGAAAACATTTCAGCGGCAGGATATGACTATGATGAGTTTTGTGCATTATCTTGCCAACATTTATGTGGAAAATTTTCTTCATAATCCTTGAGTATACATGGTAAATTTTCTAACTTGGTGGACTGAGTATATATCCAGAAAGCATATTTCAAAAGTTTAAGACACTCCCTTTCATCTGACAAGTATATGTTGTTAGGTTTCCCCACTGATCTAATTATGTACCACTTTCTTTTACATCACAAGTCCTCTGCAGCAATATGAGAAAACAGCCAAAAGGTTCCTAACTAATCCGAGAATGTCCTCAGCATGCAAGACCATTTCAATATCCATTTTAAATATTTCACGAGCTTGTAAAATTTAGTTATGTCCAGAGAGCTGCTTCTATATTTCTGCTCCCTATGTTCTTTAAAGCATTAAAGTTATCTGTACATATGAAATTCTTTACACACAGTAGAAAAAACAAACACAATTTCAGCATTATTCTTTTAAAAGAAAAGAATCTTCAGAGAAAACAGTGATTCTGCACTCTGAACCAGTATAATTTGAAGATGCATTTAGAAACTCTCATTTCAACAGCTCTCTCAGGCCTTGAACTGGAAGAACCTGTTATCTCAGTGCTTAATAAAATTACTGATTAGTGTACAGTGAGGGAGCAGTGTGACTGGAAGGGAAAGGATAACTGAAAAAAAATAGAAACATGAGAAAACAGAGTAATAAACAAAGGAAATGGAGGAGGAAATGAAGGGAGAATGCTTCAAGGAGGAATAAAGGGATATAACAAAAAATAAGTAAATAAATATCTGAGTCCAAAATCAAGGAACACACAAGATAGCCACTATACAAAAATGCATTTTCAAAGATTTGTAATTGTATTCTTTTCAACTTCCGACCTTGTTTCAGACAAGGTACTTCTAGAAAGCACATTTCCCGACCTCTATAAATAATTATATTTATAGGTGCATTATGCTCACTGGAAGAAAATTTTTCTCATGCAAATTCAGAAAATATCAAGATATGAAGTTGGATATAGTCATACTAATATAACTTCAATATAGTATAGTCTGTATCATTTAGTGTTCAAGGCAGAAAACTGAAATCACTAAGGAAAAAAGCATTTAGCATTAGAATTAGGTCAGTGGTTCTCAACCTTCCTAATGCCACAACCTTTTAATACAGTTCCTCATGTTGTGGTGACCCCTCAACCATAAAATTATTTTCGTTGCTACTTCATAACTATAATTTTGCTACTGTTATGAATCATAATGTAAATATCTGTGTTTTCTCATGGTTTTAGGTGACCCTGCTAGCGGTTCTCGTAACCCACAGGTTGAGAACTGCTGTTGTAGAGTCTAAGACTATCAGAAAACAGATATTACAGTTATGAAGTAGCAACAAAAATAATTTTGTGGTTGGGGGTCACCACAACATGAGGAACTATATTAAAGGGTCACGGCATTAAAAAGATTGAGAACCACTGAATTAGGTATTTACAAAATTGTTAAAAGACAAAAGAGCCGGTTCTTGGCTGGGACTCTAGAGCAGTGGTCGACAAACTCATTAGTCAACAGAGCCACAGTTTGCTCTAGAGTAATCCTGAGAAGAATCTAGACAGCACTGGATAGCAGAAACTGAAATGATACCAAAGGCTGTAACCCATGGAGTAAGCTGTAAGATTAAGACATCACTGCTTCTTCCAGAAAGCTGAAGAATGACCACCAAGTCCTGTTATAAGAGAACCACATCTTTTCTAATGAACAGGGGTAGTCAGAGTTGAAGGAATAGGGCTTCTCTTGGCTTTGCCTTCCAAACCTGATGAGAGCACATTTAATTTGGTGAGCACTAATTCTTATCTAGAATCCTAGATGCAGGGGGGAGGGGTGCCAGAAATTGTAGTTTTAAGCATTCTTAAACCCTCAAATCAAAGACAGAAGATAGATAGGAAGATGATAGATGATAAATAGATAGATAGATAGATAGATAGATAGATAGATAGATAGATAGATAGATAGATAGATAGATAGAGGATAGATAGATAGATAGATAGATAGACAGACAGATAGATAATAGATAGATGGATATTACTTAATTTTACATCTAGCAATTTAAAGTAAACAACCCAGGAATTGTCTATGTATATGGTACTAAAAACATGCAGAGTTCTTTGGAAGAACACTAACATTTGTAGCCTACAGAAAGTGAGATGAGATGGCATATATGGATTACACATGGCATCATATAATTTCTGTTCTAGGAACTTGGCCATTCCATGATAACATTATAGGGCTCAGAAAATAACTCAGTTTTTGTTTATTTAAATATAATACCTGCAATCCTTTAAGGAAATATAAAATTGATTTTCAAATTTGATGGTTATAATAATTAACATATATCAAACTTTGTATTGAAACCTGAGGTGCAGGGAATAAATATCCCCCTAAAGTATATTATTTGAAAATATTGAATGAATGTTGCATCTTTCCCACACTTGCCTCACTTTTCTCCTTAGGATATATGACATCTTAATAGGAAATGCATTTCATAGATGTCTGTTTTATAGAAAATTAACTAGCAAAATCTTATATGAATTAAGAATACCCAGAGCACAAAAAGGTCCCCAATAGATTTGCCATTCTCATGTTTTATTCCTTTCATTATAGAAAAAATATATAAATTGACATTTTTTTCAAAGTAATTCCTTCTAAAGGTATTTTTTTAACTAAAATTCACTTCATCCCTAACACTGTTTTGATCCTCAATATCTCCTCCTCCTTGAAAATAAAGAAAATTTCTGACTTGTTTTTCAACTTGTCTAATTTATCTCCTGTTCACAAGTTCATCCTAAAACATAAATTAATTCTTTCACCTCCATGAAATTTCACTATTTTAGTATTTTATGTTCTGTGTCTCTACTTCTTCAGTCCACTTTTCTTAGAAACTGTCACTCTTGTCACAACTTCCCCATCTTTCCTTGTCATAGTCATTTTAAAACATTTGTAAATATAATTTGTTATGTTGCCACCACGTCATTTTTTTAAATTTTTCTTCACCTTCTTCTATGAACACACATTTTCAATGCTCATTTTATCAACAATGTTTCATTATTAACTTGTGTTTATCTTTCCAGATAGCTCAAATGCTACCTCCTCTAGAGATAACCAGGAGTTACATCAGTAGGAGTGATTTATTTTTCATCTGAAATTTAAAAGAGTATTTCAGGGTCTTGTGGCATTGTTTTTTTCCCCCTACTATGTTACAAACTAATGAAAGCGAGAGATTGTGTTATGTTTGTGACTCCATAGTACTAGCATGCTGAGTAGACATTAAGTTATTATCCACTTAATACATATATTTCTGAATCATTTCAGAGAAAGAAACTATTTTCTGTTTATTAAAACCATGAAAACAAATTCAGAGTCAGTCTTCTTCTGACATCCTACAGAGAACAGCTCAAAGCAGTTTTGCAATTTTCTAAGTAAGAAATAATTCATACATAAGCTCTTTCTTATTACTTCACATAACCTATTTTGTAGATTCCTGAACTTTCATTATGAATCAGAGTTCAAAGTTTTCAAAATCATGAAGAAAATTGTATTGGGAATTGTATGACAAAATAATGCACAATCAGCTTTCAAAATAGCATATTATAAACTACACAATTGTATATCTGTGCTAATTCAATGTATCTGCTTTTTAAAGAAATATTTTAAATAGGTTATTATTTTATAATAAATTTGTTTCATTAATTTTAAGGACATAACACTTTTGAAAGCTTTAAAAATAAAAAGAAGACCTTTCTATTTTGATTCAAGAACACTGATGAAAATTAAAATAGAGCCCCCTACACACACACTCACAAACATATTCTCAGACACAAATTACTTGAAACATTAGACTTGTAATAATATAAAATTATTCATAATAACCACATGAATAATTATAGTGTTTTTAAATTATGTTGTCTAGTATGAAAAATTGAAATAATATAAAGATATGACTTTGAGAATCAGATTTATTCTATTGTCATTCACCTAGAATGTTGAAAGTCAGTTTGCACAGTGGAATGCTGAACTCAAATATAATGTGACTTAAATACCAGGAAAAAGAAGACACTGTAGGCTGCCTTGATTGAATACTTATTTAGGTATTAGATTGAGAATTAGAAGCTGGACATTTTATGCAGGACAGCATTGTAATTTGGAAATTTTGGCGCCTTTTTTTTTTTTTTGAAAAGTAAGACATAATCTTTTTACTTACATTTGGAGAATAAGACTCTTATCTCTTCAAGGGCTTCTTTAGGATATTATTTCCCTAAGACCACACATATAGATAGTCATTATTCTTACTCATATGACCCAAATAGCTTATTAACCTCAGTTAAAAGCCTGCAAATTCTCTCTCCTACACTGTCTTATAAGTGATTGTTTATTATTGCAAATGTGATAGATATTTCCTTATTTCAATTTTTTAACTAAATGTCAGTTTTTATTAAAATAAACTCCAAAGTTATCCTGGAATACAAATCCTTTCATGACTCAGTGTTACATATGTTACCCAGCCTCCATGTTTACCACTTTCTCTTTGATTCTGTTGAGCAATTCAAAAATATGTTTCCCACCTGATCCCAAACAGCTTTTCAACTATTTGTTTTGTAAAGAGTTAGAAAACAGCTGTACACTTGGCCCAAAATTATTAGTTACTAACAAGTGACTCTTCTTTTAGGAAGTTCCTTACACACTAACTAATGATAGGAGAAAAGGTAAAAAAAAAAAAAACAACAACAAAAAAAACACCAAAACTGCAATGTTTTATTTTGGGAGAAAACATAATTAAAGTTTTAAATAAAATTCAATCATTCAATTATTTTACAAATATATATTGAGCACATATAATAGGTCAAGCATAAGTTAGCCTTTAGAATCTCAAGACCAAAACACAAACACACAAATTAACAAGCAAACAAAAACATAAGAAAACGAGTATTTGAGAAGGACAAAGGAGTTGGATTCAGTGGTAGATTAAGAGGCTAATGTGTCCCTGGGGATCTTCCTTTGAAGACAATGTTTTTTTTTTTTGTCATCACTAGAAATGGGTTTATTGTTTAGTTTATTTCATGTACATATTGCGTTGTTTAGTTATTGAATGTGTGTTAGTGATAGTAAGAGGAATTAAGGGATTTGCCAATGAAAGTAAAGACAGCCTTCTCAGCCCTTACTAGGGTCAAAATGAGGACAGAAAGGCTGACAGTTTCCAAATTCAAGACAAGGGCAGCAGGGAGGTAAGTGGAGATTCAATGCACACCTCAAAGCTGTGAAGAGCAAGGTGACAAGAGAGGAGGCTGCAGAATGGATTGAGCTGGGAGTGGAATTAAAAAAAAAAAAAAAGAAAGAAAGGGAAAAGATAAACTCCTCAAGTTTGTGAGTCAGGTGGTATTGAAAGTAGAGTGTAAGTCAACCCTGGTTTCTCCTTGAGCACAAAAATATCCCCCTCTAAAAACATAAAGTCTTATTTCTGAATTCATGATTTCACACAGCATTACCTGAAAAATTTTGCAGGCACGGCTAGACTCTCTGACTATTCAAGATATCTAAAGTAGGTCACTTTGAAATAATTCTTTATAAATGTCCTTCTATTTCATTCAGAAATCACTGTGATAAAAATAATATAAGAATCATAACTAGCTGAATGCTCCACTGTTCATGAAATTTCATTTTTACCTTCCTATGTGTCTGACCAAATGAGTAAACTCTAAATTGAGAGGAGGAGTCAGTGAATCTAGGAAAAGTGACATTCCATTGGCTGACTTCTGAGTTGTGTTGTTTATAGTTCACAAATTCATCTAATTTCATAGGTGGAATTTCACAGTCAATAGAATGATGAGGGGTGCAGATGGCATGATTCTTTATTGAAAAACCAGTCACTTTCTCATATTTTAGCTCTTACTTTCTTCTTTGGGATTTGCATTTTAAATGATTAAGAATCCAGTAAGACAGCATGAAACCTCATTAATGAAGATATATCTACAGGCTTCTACCTGAAGGGAAAGTGGGGATTTTTCCACCTCATAGCCCTCAGTTTAAATACCTGCTGATTTGTTTTATCTCTCCTTACTTCAAAGTATTTCAGCCACATTAATGCAGCTTTATTCTATAGAAACTGACAGAATACAAAATCAAGTTCTTAGCTGAAGCCTAAAGTAAACAAATGTTTCATTTACAAGCTTCTATTTTCGATGGCATTGTGTAACTTATCCGTGGTTCACTAAGGGCTTCTCTTGATGTTAAGAGGAATAAACCTCTGTGATTGTTAAGTTCATTATGAAAACTAACCTAACAGATTTGCTTTTAAACAGATGTGGTATTTTTAGCTGCTGCTTTGAGGTAAGATACTGAGAGCCATAGGGGAGGTAGATATCGTATATGCTCACAGTGCATATAGTAAAGGTGGTGTAATAATTAAGGTTTATCAAGGCATTCTCCTGCTGCTTTCCCAATCACTGTTGGGAAAATAATAGTCGTATAGTTAGACAGCACATTGCAACAAAGTTAGGCAACAGCATCATAAAAAAGTAATATTGATGCATAAAAGAATTAGGTAAACTTTGTCGATGAAGCATAACATCTCATTAATATTAACCTCCAGCAGGGTACTTACAGTCCCAAGCATTGATCCAATCATTTGCTTGCCTAAGTATTTTCCACTTCTGGTGCAGTTTGTTACTCTTTTTTTTGAAACACCCACTCTCTTCTTTAGAAATGCCTTATGTTCTCCCTTTTACTGGGTAGATCCTGAAAAAAGAAGGGGGAGGCAATTTTCAGCAAAAGACATTTGGGAAGCAGTTAATGTTGCATGTACTAGAAAAGCATTCAGAATCTCTGAGCTGCTTTTTCACCTGACTCAACCATAGAAGGGTTAATTCAAGCATGTCAATCCTACTGACATTATAGGAGTGATTTCATAAGCAACAGTGAGCATCTAAGTCAGTGACAAGAGCAATCATTCTCAGAGTTGCGCAGTGTTTGGTCTGAATGAGTTTGGGAATATGATTCCTCTATAGATTCCACTAAGAAAGAGACATTTTCTATTCCATTACTTATAAAAACATAAAAAATTTTAACCATGTGTCTCAATAATCTACCATGTCAGGTGATAAATAACTCTTCAGAAGTTCCATGAAAGCCATAGAATATTAAACCAAGGCTCATTAAGTAATACATTGGCACCTAAATTATAAGATAAAACTAAGGAAATACAAAAACAAGTAATCAAAAATTTTTCTTTAATGTATAAATCTGATTTATCTGTGGCCAAGACCAACCATCCATAAGTTCTGGAGAAGAGGAAAATGATCCAGCTTTGTTAGGTTAAAGTATCAGATATAATTTGCTATTAGTTGTTTAAAAATGTACTTTGTTCAAAATAAAAATAACTGGATATCCAAATAAGTTATCATCCTGAATAAAATGTAATTATTTTAATAAAAGTATTTTTCATATTTAATCAAATTTTGATTAAATATTGAGCATCCTATCTAATAAAAGAATAATATGCAAATTCACCATATCTCCCCTACACCCACAAGCCATGCCCACCAGCCAATCAGGAGCAAGCATGCAAATTAACCCAGCCAAGATGGCTGTGGCCATGGAGCAAGCAGGAGGCTTGAATTTCCCTGGCAATGGAGGAAGCCAAGCTCCCCACACACCCTGGCCTAACCTGGCCTTCACTCAAGGCTACAAAGTTTCAATTATAGAAGATAAATAAATCCCAGATACCAGTGCCTCCGTTTGAGTCACCAGAGGGCATGGTCAGCCTGCAAACCACCACAGGACCCTCATCCAGACCAGCCCATGCCCCAAGAGAACCCCCAACCTAATCCAGGATATCCTACAGGGCAAACCACCAGGACCCCACTCGTGCACCAGGCCTCTATCCTATCTAATAAAAGAGTAATATGTAAATTGACTGTCACTCCAACACAAGATGGCTGCTCCCATCTAGACAAAAGATGGCCACCACAAGATGCCAGCAGGGGAGGGCAGTTGGGAGGCACCAGGCCTGCAAGGGAGGGCAGTTGGGGGCAATCAAGCCTGCAGGGGAGGGCGGTTAGGGGTGACCAGGCCTGCAGGGAAGGGCCGCAGAGCAGTTAGGCATCAATCAGGCTGGCAGGTGAGTGGTTAGGGGGTGATCACGCTGGCAGGCAGAAGTGGTTAGGGGCAATCAGGAAGGCAGGTAAGCAAGCATTTGGGAGCCAGCAGTCCTGGATTGTGTGAGGGATCCCAGATTGGAGAGGGTGCAGGCTGGGCTAAGGGACACACACCCTCATGCAAGAATTTCATGCACTGGGCCTCTAGTATTAAATAATGGAATTGGATATTTGAAAAAAAATTCAGGGAGAGAAATATACATTTTTAGTTTCTTTTAATCATTAAAATCAATTCCATAACAGAAACCTTTATGAAAAACCTTTTCATAATTTGTTCTTTCAGCAGTCTAGCACAGGGCTCTGCATAGAAAAACCTCAGAATGAACAGAGATTGCCATAAGTTTGCTTCATTTCTAACATTCTCTCTTCAGAGAGAAAGATATTGGGACTAAATAACCTACTTGCTTTTTTTTTTTATTTGTAAAAGATTTGATATCCTCAAATTTATAATCACACTGAATAAAATAACTTTCTCAGATTGAAATATGAATGTTCTATTATACATATTTCCTTTCTAGTCAACATTTTCATAGGCTTTTATGTGTGGACACAATTAAACAGTTCTCTCTCTTTTTCCTTCTCTCTATCTTCCCGCCCCCCCCTCACTTTTCCTCTCACTCTCTTTCTAGATCTATCTATCCACAGGACCAGACTAGCACAGTGAAAATCACCAGTCCCCTACTAATTACTGAAGTAATTACTCATCTTTGAAATTTTGCTCATAGGTGTTCCATCCTCCAGACCTTTCCCCTCCAGGTGTTAATGCTTGTTGAATTCCAAGAGTATGTGATCTTTAAAGGATTTAAAAAATAATAATGCACAAAGACAAAATGATTCAAGGTTGCTTCAAAGTTATAACTCAAAAAGCCTTTAGGTAATTAAAAAATGAGGACATATATGTGAATTAATGAAGAGAACTGAAAAAAAATGTGTAATTTTAAAACAGCATTGCTTGCCTAATTTAAATTTACGAACGAAAAGTGTTTTTCTTAAACAGGACATACTTTTTTTCACACTTCAACACATTTATCTTGCATGTCTGTTTTTGTTTTGTTTTTTTTTTCTTTCATCATTTCCTCACTCATGAAATGAAGAACTAGAGGGGGTGGGGAAACAAGAAGTAGAATACATTTAGTACAGGAAAAATATTAATTGCTTGAAAATGCAAAGTGAGAGAAGAAATCAATTGTGAGTAAACAGCACAGAATGAAACCTCTTGACCTTGTCAGATGCTTTATGGAAGAGACCCTTCAATCAGAAATGTGCTGACATTCAATTATCACAGGATTGGATCTTCCTCCTATTAATTGAAAACTCCCCCTCCTAGAACAGAACCATTTTTATTAACAGCCATTCATTTTTCAAAGTGGAAAGTTAGTACTAAGAGATTGCACATTTATCCACTAAGAATTGTATTGATATGTTATGGACTATCACGTTCAACATTCAGCTCTGATTGTAAATAGCCACATTGTGTTTTGAGATGCATTAGTATGTGATGTGCTCTTGTAATTCTTAAAAATGCCACATATAGTTTATATTATTACCTTAACATATTTAAATATCTTATTAGTTTAACATAGAATATGTATTAGTTTAACATATTTAAATACCTTATCATATTTAAACATTTTCACATATTTAAATATCAAATATGTGAAAAACTAAACCCTAAATAAAAGATGAATGCTCTTAATTGCAACATCAGGGTTGAATCTCAGTTGTGTGTATCTTGCTTGTAAAAGAGATGCTAACTTCAAATTCATCACATGTATTTGTATAGGGATGCATAAAATGAATAATTAAAATTCTTATTCAAACTTTTCACTTAATTTTATATGTGCAATACATTTTGTGTCATTTTATTATTAAAGATCTCTCATACTAAGATTATTTCTGAGTACTGAAATCATTTAGCAAATGTCAGATTGGTGATTCATATGAACATATGATAAAATGAAGATGATTTTGCTGGGTATTAAAATAGCTAGTCCAGAGAGTCCCAGGAAATGTAAAATGACTTTTATTTGAAGCTTTAATTCCTATGATATGTCATTAATAGATTTTTTTCTACTCAGGTATATATAACACTACTAGAGGCCCAGTGGACAAAATTTGTGCATTGGGGGGGGGGGGGTTGGTCCCTCAGCTCAGGCTGGGCTCTCTCACAGTCCAGGAGCCCTCAGAGGATGTCTGACTATGGGGAGCAAGCCTAAGCTGACAGGCATTTTTAGTGCTGCTGCAGAGGCAAGAGAGGCTCCCACCACAGCTGCTGTGCTCTCCAGCTTGGAGCCTGGCTTCTGGCTGAGCACTGACCAGCAGGGGTCAACTCCTGTGTTGAGTGGGATTGGACCAAAACCGACTCTCTGACATCCCCTGAAGAGTTCCGGATTGTGAGAGAGAGCAGGCCAGGCCAAGGGACCCCACCAGTTGCAGCATGATCAAGCTGGAGAGGGATGCAAGAGTTTGGCCAGTTGGGGAGGGACTGTGGAAGAGGTCTAGGGCATGTCTGGCCCATCTTGCTCAGTCCCAGTCAGCCAGACCCATCAGCAAGCTAACCTACCAGTTGGAATATCTGCCCTTTGGTGGTCACTGCACATCATAGTGAGTGGTTGAGTGGCCTTAGTATGTCATTAGCATATTACATTTTGATTGCTTAAATGGATGATCAGATGACTGGACACTTAGCATATTAGGCTTTTATTATATAGGATACTAGGAAATGAGAGATTACATACCAAGGATGAAACCAGTATAGCAATATATATATATATATATATATATATATATATATATATATATATTGAGAGAGAGAGAGAGAGAGAGAGAGAGAGAGAGAGGAAAAAACAACAACACACCAAGGCCCAACCTGGAATTAAAAGCAAAGTCTGAATAGTACTTTTCTCTATTTGTTGAAACACACAAGAAGAGTTTAAAAATAGGTTTGTCTGGTATAAAAACGTAGTTAACTTTCACATTCTTTTGTTGTTATTGTTAATCCTCACCTGAGCATATTGTTTCTGTTGATTTTTAGAGAAAGTGGAAGGGATAGGAAGAGACAGAGAGAAACATCCATGTGAGAGACACTGATTGATTGGTTGCCTCCAGTATAGTCACTGACAGGCTCTGGGGATTGAGCCTGCAACCAAGGTATGCACCCGTGACTGGAATTAAACCTGTGACCCTTTAGTCAGAGGGCCAACTCTCTAACCACTGAACAAAAACTGGCTTGGGCAGTGGTCGGCAAACTCATTAGTCAACAGAGCCAAATATCAACAGTACAACAATTGAAATTTCCTTGGAGAGCCAAAAACCGACTTCTGCGTATGGGCCATGAAGTTTCAATCACACTGTACATGCGCTCCCGCATGTGGTATTTTGTGGAAGAGCCACACTCAAAAAGCCAAAGAGCTGCATGTGGCTCATAAGCCACAGTTTGCTGACCACTGGGCTAGGGCAACTTGTACATTCTTAATATTCATTCAACTGATTAATATCAGCATTTACTAAGCCACTGGATTGTTCAAGATACTGAAAACACAATGATGACTGTGATAGTTTCTTTCCTCAAGGAACTTGGTGTGAGAAGCAGCCAAGTTTGCTACGTGCTGCGATTGCCATGCATGCCTGGGAGTGAGAGTACCAGCAAGTGCAGAGGCTCAAGACTGGGCTGTGGGAAGGGTCTTAAAGTTGCCTTTCAAAAAGTATTTTCACAATAAAACAAAAATCCCTAAAAGATTTCAAGCGTGTCCTATTTTCTCCTTACACTGCCAAATCACTTCAAAGGAGAGATTTGAAAATGAATAGTGGTGACTTTTTATAATCAAATGGTGACTTGAAATAAGTAATATGTAGAACAATCCTTCAGACTCATGAAAAGAAAATGAGACTGCTATGGGAAGCTGCTTTCAACTGTAATAGTGGCAGTGGCAGTGTTTAGACACTCAGGGAAGCTGTGCTCTTTTGTTCAGAGCTTGTGAGTGCTCCTGGATGCGAGAGCCTCCTGTTGTTTCCCGGCCAAATTCTATATACTTTCTTCATCTAAAACTGTTCTGACAAATACCTGTAATTTCAGTTCAGTGTATTCCTCCAGACGACCTATACTTTCTTAGCTGATGATGTGTTAGAATGCCAGATTTTAAGGACAGAAAAGGATGACTTTAGGCTAGAAACAGACCTGTACTTGAATGAGATATTTTGGGGTCATTTCTCAAACTTCCTGAATGACTCTTTCTCACCCTATTGAGAAACATATAAAATCGTGATAATAATTAGTGGCAGGATTTTTAAGAAGATTGAATGAATCACATAGTCTAGAACATAACGTAGGCCAAATAAATTTCTGTTTTCTTTTTTTCTCCTTAAATTTGCTAATAAGCATCTTACAGGAATAAAACTTTTTTTTTATTTCATCATAATTGTTTTTCTTATTCAGTCAACTCTCACCATTTGAAATGAGTTGGGTAGTACATTGAACTGGAGTAAAAAAGCCTCTTTCACTAAATAGACCTGTAAACAATTGAAAATACTTTACTTCTCTGCAATTGAGTATACTTACTTGGGAAATAATCATATTGAACCTGATGATTCCTAGTATCCTTTTATTTTTTTAAAATACATTTTTATTGATTTTTTACAGAGAGGAAGAGAGACAGATAGAAAGTCAGAAACATCGATGAGAAACATCGGTCAGCTGTCTCTTGCATACCTCCCACTGGGGATGTACTTACAACCAAGATACATACCCTTGACTAGAAGCAAACCCAGAACCCTTCAGTCCACAGGCTGATGCTCTATCCACTGAGCCAAACCAGTTTCAGCTCTAGTATCCCTTCTAATTCCAAAAAGAATGATTCTATCTAATAAAAGGATAATGTGCAAATTAACCATCACTCCATCACAAAGATGGCAGTGCCCATAGGGGCTGGGGTGCTGAACCCTGGAGGTGTCAGCCCAGCAATGAGCCCCAGCAACCCTTGCACCCTGGCCCACGGAGGGAGGTAGAGCAGGGGCATAGGATGATGGAGTTGTTGCAGGCTGGGCTGAGGGACCTCCCCCCACCCTGTGCATGAATTTCATGCACCAGGCCTCTAGTTCTCTGATAAAATAAGATGAAAATTAATAGCATATTAAGCATTACAAAATCAATGGGTAGGATAGGCAAATATTCATACTAATTAAAAAGAACCTCCACAGCTTAAAATAGAAGTAATATGGAAGTATTTCATAGCCCGGGTGATGGATTAACACATATAATAAAATGAAACACAAATAGGTCTTTTCAAAGGTAGCACTCAATAAAGGATTCTAATTACTTGATTTTATTATTACAAACATAATTCTTAATCTAATAATCAAATAGGATTATTATTGCCAGATAAAATACAAGATGTCTAGTTAAGTTTGAAGTTTAGATAAACATCTTTAATGTTTAATATGCCCCATGAAATATTTGGGATAAACTTATACTAAAATTTTATTTTTTAACTAAAATTTATATTTAATTAAGCATCTGTGTTCTTTTTTTACCCCTAAATATAACAACACTAATAGAATTTTCCAAATGGTCTATATTTAACACTACATTAGAGATTCAGGTTTATTTAACCTAAATTATTTAAGAGAGATTAACCCTGGCCAAGGTAATTCATTAATTATTCATGTCAAACAACCAGCGACAACAAGCAAATACCACTTGTCATTGCAGCACTTTTGTATGTCTACTAGAGCCCTGGTACATGAGATTCGTGCACTTGGGGAGGTTCCCGGCCTGCACAGTCAGACATCCCTCTCACAGTTTGGGGCTCTTGTAGTCCAGGACCACGTGCTCCTTATGGGCCGCATGCAGCGGAGGCGGGAGAGGCTCCCACCACCACCACTGGGCTCACCTGCCATGAGCCCAGTTCCTGGCTGAGCAGCAGTCCCCCTGTGGGAGTGCACTGACCACCAGGGGGCAGATTCTGCATTGATCTTTAAATGCATAGTAATCTGGCCACTCATTGTATATCCTATATGATAAAAGGCTAATATGCAAATTGTCCCCTTGACCAGGAGTTTGACTAGCAGGTAGACAGGCCAACTGCCCATGTCCCCATCCTCTGGCCAGGCTGGCCAGACCCCACCTCTGCACTAATTCATGTACCAGGCCTTTAACCCTAATAATAAATGCCCAGGGTTTTAACTTGTAATGACTGATCTCGACCAAAGGCTGGCCAGCCAGAAGTCAGTGCTGGGTTGCTGTGGCGACCTTCACAGCCACTGCCACATGCTTTCACCTCAACTGGTCAGCTACCCCCAGCTCATAGGAGACTGGCGAGCTGCAGCTGGTGGAAAGAAGTGAGCCCAGGCCGAGCTACTCCACAATCATGGGGAGAACAGGCCGAGCAGTCCCGCAATCCCAAGCAAAGAAGCCACTCCACTGACCAACCTGTGCTCAGGACCTGTTGGGGCACTTGGCAAGGAAACCGGGGCCTCTAGCCCGCCGCCACGGGAAACCTCCCTCTCCCCGGAGTTAGAAGCACCAGCCCAGGTCTACCCAGCAGCCTGGTCCTGACTGTGGGGGTGAGTTCCTGCAAGCTGGGGTTTGATCCCCACATATTAGCAGTAGGAAACCAGTGTCTTTGATATTGCTGTGTGTCTGGATTTTAATTGGACAAATGCCCACTATCCTGGGTGCCAGCTTAGCAAAATATTTTAGGAGGAGAATTCTGTCTGGGTTTCCTCAAATTCCCTCAGCCCCTACTCACCCGTCTGTAAAGGTGCAGAATAAGTGAGGGCACTGAAATAAAAATCAGAGGTCTCCAGAAACAATGGGCCTCTCTCATCATAGTCATTTGGACTGGATGGCATTTGAGTATTTATCTAGGCACCATGAAGAGAAACACATGCTCAAGTCATGACCTCTGCCCTTAAAAAATTCACAATCTTATTAGAGTAAGCTGATGATAAAAGCAGAGTAATAACATCAGAATGTAAGGCAAAAATACAGAGAGGAATAGAAGCAATAGCTAGGATGATTTTCCAACAATTGCTATAAAAAGTATGTGCTATGAATTAAATAAAATATGTGTGGAAGTAGCTGCTTCATGAGTATGACAACCTTCCTATTTTAATGGAAGCTGAGTTCCACGTGAATTGTGTATTATGCTATGATATCTGAGACACAGGACAAGGGAGGCTCTAAGTGTACTATGCTTTGATATTTGAGTCATTCTTTATTGTTCAATGTGATTTATTTCTAGTTAAATTACTAGAGTAATACATCTTGCTATAAAATATTACTAGAAGATCAAATGATCAGGTGACATTTATTGTTATTTTCTATAAATGAACACAATCTCTGGTATGCTAAAGTGATAGGTATTATAGAAATATTAGGTAGAGAGACCTATAGGCTTAAATATAAGTGAAGCTTACTATCACAACCCAAATTTATTGCTTAAAAAAAGCAGGGAGCCAACTAGAAACTGAACCAAATATAAGCCCTTGAAGGACAAATGTAAATTGGATAAGCTTTGCTATTACAAGAGCAAGAAGAAAAAATTCAGATGCAAGGATGAAAACCCATTGCATCCATTCTAAGTAGCTGTTAAAGAAAAAGAATGATATACTATGAAAATATTTAATACAGATTGTAAAGACCTTTGTTCAAAGAGCATTTCCTATAGTAGGTGATATTTCAGTTAATATTTTTAAATGTGAAGAGGTTAGCTAGATAAGAAAAAGGTGTAAGGGTCTCGAATTGCAGAGGGTGCAGGTTGGGCTGAGGGCCCCCCCAATGCACAAATTTCATGCACAAGGCCTCAAGTATGTATGTTTGTGTATATATATATATATATATATATATATATATATATATATCCTATCTAATAAAAGAGTAATATGAAAATTTGACCGTACCTTCACTACACCACAAGTCATTCCCACATCCACTCCCACCAGCCAATCAGGAGCAGATTATGCAAATAAACCCCAACTAAGATGGCTGATGCCACTGAGAGCAGGAAGAAGGCTTGGGTTTCCCCTGCAACAGAGGGAGCCAAGCTTTCTGCCTGCCATTGCCAGCCTAGGCCTCCACTCTAGGTTACAAAGTTTCAAACAGAAATGGCTGCTGCCACGGGGTGAGCAGAAGGCTTGGCTCTGCTCCAGGCTACAAAGTTTCAATTATAGAACATAAATTAATCCCAGATCCCAGGGCCTCTGCTTGGGATGCTAAGGTGCATGGCCTGCCTGAAAACCTCCAAAGGCCTTTCACCAAGGCAGCCCCTCTCCCCAAGGGAACCCCCACCCTGATCTGGGACACCCTTCAGGGCAAACCAGCTGGCCCCCACCCATGTACCAGGCCTATATCCTATCTAATAAAAGAGTAATTTTCAGATTGACCATCACTCCAACACACATTAGGGCTTCCCCCATGAGGTCAAAGATCCTGCCCCTATGTGGACACAAGATGGCTGTCACAGATGGCCAACAGTGGAGGGTCATTGGGAGGTTCCAGGCCCTGCAAGGGAGGGCAGTTGGGGATGATCAAGCCTGCAGGGGAGGGTCATTGGGAGGTTAGGGGAGACCAGGCTGGCAGAGGAGGGAAGTTGGGGGCAAATAGGTTGGCAGAGGAGCAGTTAGAAATCAATTAGGCTGGCAGGGTAGTGGTTATCGGGTGATCAGGCTGGCAGGCAGAAGCAGTTAGAGGCAATCAGGGAGGCAGGCAGGTGAGCAGTTTGGAGCCAGCCGTCCTTGATTGTGAGAAGGATGTCCGACTGCCCGTTTAGGCCCCATCCCAGTAGGATCGGGCCTAAACGGGCAGTCAGACATCCCTCAAGGGTTCCCAGATTGGAGAGGGTACAGGCTGGGCTAAGGGACATCCCCTGTCCCCTGTGCACAAATTCCATGCACCGGGCGTCTTATATATATATATATATATATATATATATATATACACACACACACATACATATATATATATATATATATACACATACATATATATATATATATATATATATATATATATATATATATACAGACACATATACATACACACACACATGCACACTGAGTGGCCAGATTATTATGCATTCAGAGATCATAATAATCTGGCCACTCAATGTATATGACTAGAAGCCAAATGCATGAAGATTCATGCAAGAATGGGCCTTCCTTTCCCTGGCTGCCAGCATCACCTTTTCACTCCGGACCCAGAGTTACCTCTTTCCATTCTGGCCCTGCCTTTTCACAGTGCCTAGAGGCCCTGAGCAGCTGGGGTGGTGCAGAACTCCTGTGTCATCACCATGGCAACAATGCAAGCATCCCACCTTGCCTTCTCCACTTGGTGCCTGCATATACATATTAACATGCCATCTTTGTTGGGTTAATTTGCATACTTACTCCTGATTGGCTGTTGCATTTGGAAAAGGTAAGGTCAATTTGCATATTTCTCTTTTGTTAGTATAGATTATCTGCTTGAAAGGCTATTGTTTTATTAATTTTCTTTTTTTTAAATTTCTTTATTAATTAAGGTATTATATATCTGCCCTTATCCCTCTATTAACTTCCCCAACCCTCCCCCTCACTCATGCCTTTACCCCCCTGGTGTTCATGTCCATTGGTTAGGCTTATATTCATGCATACAAGTCCTTTGGTTGATCTCTCCTCCTTTCCCCCACCCTTCCTTACCTTCCCTCTGAGTTCCTGCAGTTTGCTCGATGCTTCTCTGTCTCTGGATCTGTCCCTGTTTACCAGTTTATGTTTTTCATTATATTCAACAAATGAGTGAGATAACGTGGTATTTGTCTTTCTCTGACTGGCTTATTTCACTTAGCATAATGCTTTCCAGTTTCACCCATGCTGTTGCAAATGGTAAGAACCACTTCAAGAACTTTGGAAATGAATAATAACCAAATTTATTTTTTTCGGTTTATGTACTAACTGAAGTAGTGTGATAAAAAAGGGAAATGAAATCAGCTTCGAAGGAAGAGACCAAGCTTCTCACTCCAATTACTATAAGCCATTTAAATATTTTTAAATTTTTTTGGCTTTAGTTTCCCATCTATTATGTAGAAGGTAATAATTGAAGAAAAGACTTAGAGGTAACAGCTGACTATTTTCATCTAATATCTAAACCTAAAGTCCATGAATTATTTTCATTGTTAAAGGTCAAGATTCATAAAAATTCCTCTCTTGTTTGTGTGTGTGTGTGTGTGTGTGTGTGTGTGTGTATGTATGATAAATTTGTCTTAAAAACAATTAAAATACAATTCAAACAAATTTATTAAATATCTATTGAAGGTTAAAAGTGTATAAAATGTTTGTCTAAGTACAGCATACTTTGGTCGTTACTAAGTAGAATATAAAATGTACCTAGTTTTCTTATCCAGGTATCTGGATGGTCATACCATCCTCCCTTAGTAATCTTCTATTATGATTATAAAGGCATAGCCATAGCAATAACCCATCGAAGAATATTTTAATGGAGGAAAAATATTAACTAGGTAGCCTCCTTCAAGAGGAATCCAAAAATTTTCATGGCTTCTACCCATCTATGAAACAAGTATAAATGACTCTGAGACCTTGACACATTATTATTCTTATAAGTTCTGCAAGATGCTACTCTTGGAAAGATATTTATGTGAAGTGTAGTTTGGTTTTTTTTTAAGCATTTTGCTTTTAAAGCAATTATAACACTGGAGATGGTGAGGAGGAGTCTAACACTCTTGTGATTATAGAATGAGCTAATATAGCAGGTTGTTTTCTGGATCTTGTGAGCATATGTGGCCCCATTTTTCACTCTTCTTTGAATCATTCCCTCACCTTGATTGTCTTTGGCTCCCTTTTCTTATTTCTGAAGCGCTCTGATACGCATGTCAATCAGTACTCATTTCACACATTTTGATTTCTTTGGCTCCCAATTCTTATCTGAGTGCCCCCTCTGTTAACCACATGCTGTAGTGAAATAAATACTGCTTATTGTCTTTACCTGCTGTAGGCTACAAGTACTTTAATATTTCACACTCGCTCTCCTTCCAAAGTACCCTTATTCAACATCCCAAATGATCAATCATTTCTAATATAGGTAATAAATGTGTCAACACTCCTTTTAAAGTGTTACATTTTCATTGCACTCACTGTGGTTAGAAGAAATTCCTCAATATCCAGCATCGGAAGTGCCTGTTTCAAAAACCACCACCACTCTATCCATACATCTGGGGAAACAGAGATAATTGCCGTACGTATGCTGAGCATGTCCTCAGAGCTTTTCACACATCCAGAGCAAGGCCACTTTTTCCTCATTAGTGCAGCCAGCACCTGTCCACACATTGTAATTTTCAAAGCTGTAGGAAGATCTTACTGCCTCGCCACCGATCCTTTCCCATGCCTGTAATTCTTTTAATTGGGAGAAAGTCTTTCACATAGGCAAAAAAATAAATAAATAACTGATATGAGATCATTAACTAAGAAGAGAATTTAAAAATTGAGAGGAACTAGAAAACACAAGGATACTTGGTAACAGGAACCTGAAGAGGAGAGATAAAAATAAGGTGTTTCATAAAAAGGGAATGTTAATTGGAATGGGGAAATTGAGAGCAGGGGGGAAAAAAGCTATGCTCTTTCATTTTTATGTTTTGCTTTCTGCACACTCCATTTTGCTTTCTGTCTGACCACTGACTCCACTGTTGAAACTACTCCTTACACATAGTTGGAATAAAATAACAAAGCCATCAGGGACCCTGTGCCTGCTTTGTTGATAAAGTATAGATGTTTGGCTATAATATTGGAAACTTCTTTCACCAGAAATGATCTACATCACTTTTCAGTTTCTTTCCAATGAGTAGAAAGGAGGAACTAGTCCAGACAATTGTGCAGGCATTTATAAGAGATAGTTAGCATTATAATTATAAATAAGAGATAAATAGCATTATGCTAAATGTCCTCAAATTGTAAGAATTTACCAAAGTACATATCAAATTTCCATTGCATAGAACTTTTATTTAGCATTAATATATATCAAACAAGAGGCCCAGTGCATGAAATTCATGCACAGGAGGCGGGTTCCCTCAACCTGGACTGCACCCTCTCGCAATCCTGGAACCCTCCAGCAGGCAGGCAGACAAAGTGGTTAGGGGTGATCAGGCAGGCAGGCTCCCTCCTCCCAACAGTGGGTTCTGTAAGGAATGGGGCTCCCTCCTCCCTCTTGGCACATTCCAGTTTGAAGGCCAGCCACACTCCCAAAAGCATGAGGCCCAGAGTTCCACAGCACCCTGATGGCCCAGCGCCCACAGACCCTTCTCACCTCGGTATCTCAGTGGCCTGAGGTTAAAAACCCTTGTCGCCACCGCCCCTGCTCCACCCCAGAGGCCCAGAGCTAAGAGACCCTTCCCGCCTGCATGCCTCAGTGGCCAGGGGCCCACTGTTCGGTCATCTGTGCTGGTCATGATGGCCCTAGGCTATTATTAGTATAATCCAATTTCACAAATATATGTATATATTTAGTAATAAAATAATTGCATTTCATTTAATAAATTAATATAAAAATGTAATTTAGGCACAGATTTACCCAATGTCAAATGAACTGAAATTACTAAATTTTAGTTGATACAAATAAATACTCAGAATTTTATCAACAGCATTTCAAGTAATGATTTATCTTTCAATAAGGAAAGAGGCAAAATGATATCACTGATGGATCATAAAAATGAATTAAGTAGCTGGAAAAAACATTGGGTGACTTTGAACACCAACAGTCTACTAGGGCAGTGAGATCCTCTACTAATTGGACAGCAGAATGAATAGTAAATACCACATGAGAGTTGAGGTAAATTTGGAAGGCATTTTTTTGGAAAACAAAAATATTTTAGCAAAGTAGATAATGTAAAATTTTAATTATGGATAAATTGTCTCTTGATATTAGACAAATAGCCTAATTCTAGAGCCTAAACTTGATGAGTTATACTTGGAAGTAACAATCTCCCTGATTGGAATGGTAATGCTGAGGCATTTAATCTGAGATTTTACTGCATCCCAAGAAGTTATATTATATATCTATGATTTATATAACTGACAGTATTGATACTGATTATATATTGCAGTGGTTATGTCAACTACTAAAAGTGCAAATGCATGTTAGACATTCTCTATGGTAACATTTCGCTTTGTATTCTACTAGCATAAAATAATAACACTATGCTATCTTGGAACATTATAAAAAACTTTGCATATGTTAAATTAATCCTCAAGTAAGTTAGATTTTAATCAAGCCTTCTTGATTTATGTATTTTATTAATCTAGTCCAATGCAAATAATCATTTATTGATGGCAGAATCAATACAGACTCTATGTAAGGTAGAGTGTTCTTGTATTTAGTGTGAGAGAAGGAGGGTATGAGAAACCCAGATGCTGAAAGTAAAAACTAAGTAGAACTGAGAGTTTGAAAGCTTCTGCTCACTCCTTGTGTTTTCACTGTCCCTTGATGTCTTCCTGTACCCTTTCCCGCACAACTACGATTAACCTCTGGTAATAAATCCTTCTTGAATTATCCTAAATTGTTTGTCATTTCATTCTACTTGGGACTCTGACTCATCTAACTCCCCAAACAGAAACCTGTTTATGGAGTTGTCCCCTAAATTCTCAACATAAGCACCCTACTATCAAGCCAGGACAACATTTCTATAGATTAGAAAACCCCAAATCCAATCAGAAAAGCTTCGTAGTGTAGGGAAGGAAAATATAGCTCATATTCAGCATTAAAATGGTGGCATAAAAATAAATTACCCTAGCCCTAACTGGTTTGGCTCAGTGGATAGATCATCGGCCTGCAGACTGAAGGGTCCCAGGTTTGATTCTGGTCAACAGCATGTACTTTGGTTGCAGGCACATCCCCAGTAGGCTGTGTGCAGGAGGCAGCTGATTGATATTTCTCTCTCATTGATGTTTCTAACTCTATCTTGCTCCCTTCCTCTCTGTAAAAAAATCAACACATTAAAAAAAATAAATTACCCAAATAAATATATTTCAAAACAATATTTCAATAAAATATACACATAAATTTATAGTAGGTTGTATTCACTTATAAAGTAAACATGCTTATTAGTTTGGACATTGTTTTATTTAAAGCGAATAAAGTGAATTGCATAAGCTTATGACTTTGAGATAGAGGAGTCAGAAATGATGAAAAATCACTCGTCTGTCTTTATTTTAGTTAAACTGAAAATATTAATTATATACACTGAGTGGTCAGATTATTATGATCTCTGAACACATAATAATCTGGCTACTCACTAAATTTATGAGGCCTGGTGCATGAATTTGTGCATAGGAGGGGTCCAGCCAGCCTGACCAGGAGGAGGGAACATGGGCAGTTGGCCGGCCAGCCTGCTAACTCCTGGTCAAGGGAAAAATTTGCATATTAGCCTTTTATTATATAGGATATACACTAAGTGACCAAATTTTTATGCATTCAAAGATCATAATAATCTGGCCACTCAGTGTATATGTCATTCTTAAGCTTTAGTAGTAAAGTTTTGGTGGACTGACTTTTCACTGTAGGAAAAGCAAAAAAAAAAAAAAAAAAAAAGTCATTTTTCAGTAAAGGTTTCTTTAATTACTTAAATGTATACTATCAAAATCAGCCAGTCATTGAACCTGAATATTTTACAAATAATATAATTAAGAATCCTTAAGAAAACTTAGCCATATAATTGCAGTACTTTGATAAGAACTCTAGTTTTCTCTCAATTCTGTTCTATATTACATGATTTCTCTTAAGATGTTACCTTTCTTAAATGCCTATAGAATTTCAAATATTTATATTTACAAAAAAAGACTTATTGTGTTTTTTCTTGTAATGAATTTTGTGTATGTGTTCTACTCCAATAAAAAACATTAACAGGTTAGACTACTGGCTATTGTTAAATATATATTCTAATAAACATCTTTAATTGGCTTTTAGATGGACTATTGCTAGAAATATGTGTATAAGCATTACTGTGTTTATAAATACTTTTGAAAAATTTTAAAAATGCATATTTATTGTACTGAATTTCTGCCAGTTAAAAGAAAAGACAGTTATACATTTTTCCCCTCCCTACTTTTTGCTAGAACAATCTCTTTATCTTGCCATCTGACACTTTTTCCACTATCTTTAGCTTGTATTTTCAATATAATGTCCCACTCTAACACTTAAAAAATCCTAAGAATTTACTTTAACATATAATTGTCACTTTTCATCTTTACTCAGCCTATTTTGTCAATTAGAAGAATTATTTTCGAAGAGAACCAAGATGGTGGCATAGGTGAACACCCATTGTTCTGCCCCATGCAACAATTCAGAGACTACAACAAAACAACAAAACAAACATCACCCAGGATCACCAGAAAGCTGGCTGAGTGAAAACTCCACAAATAAAAGTAAAAGTGGGACACTGAGACTCAGAAGAGCGGTGGGAGCACAGCCTTGAAGACGGAAACAGGTTAGGAGCCATCCTGGTTTCACGCGAGGGCTGTAGGGCTGGAGCAGAAACCCCGGCTGGATTTCGCCAACAGGGAGGGCGGAGACGTCCCACTATATGGATTCCCCAGTGCCAGGCGAGGTCCGAGATCTGGGATACGTGGAGACGTCCCACTGCACAGACTCCCCAGTGGCAGGTGAGGTCCGAGGTCCGGGGCATGCACCCTGGAAGCCAGGCACGTTGGAGGACTCCGGGTCTGCGGAGAAACCAGGTAGCCGCAAGTCAACTGTGCGACAGCACAGACGCGTGAATTGCTCCCTGGAAACTCGTCTCCTGGTCCAGGAAATCACCTGTTTTACAACCCTGGGCAGGACTTTGGGTGTGCAGACTCATTTGGGGAGAGGCAGAGTTGTCTGGCAAGGGGAAGAGACTAGCGGCTTTCTCTTGGAGGTGCCTGCAGCCATCCCCATCCAACAGAGACCCGCGCCTGTGAGCGCCGCATAGGACGTAGCTGACACTGAGGCTGCCTGTGCAGCTCAGAGACTCTGCCCATCCAACCTGAACACAGTCTCCCTTCACAGCCAATTGGCCTGGAGGTCAAACCCTCCTAGGGCTAACAACAACAAGCTAGGCTTAAATTAAAAAATACTGTACAACCCATAAAGGACTGCAGTAAGAGTACCCACCTCAAGTAACTGGGGAGGCTGTGCCACGGACCCTTAGAGGACATCTATCACATAAAGCAGCCACCATGCAGAGATATGGAAAGAAATCAGGTGTGAAAGAAATGGAGGAAAAATGACAACTAGACATAGAGTTCAAAACCACGGTTATAAGGCTTTTCAAGAGGCTCCTAGAAAAGGCCGATCAACTTAATGAGAACTACGAGGAAATAAACAAGGTCAACCAGGAAATGAATGAGACTTACAAGGAAATGAATGAGACCCTCAAGGAAATGAACAAGACCTCTGAGGACACGAATGAGACCCTCACAGATATGAAAAAGGACCAACTAGAAATCAAGCATACACAGACTGAAATAAAAAATATTACACAAAGTCCTAAAAGCAGTCCAGAGGGCCACAAGAACCAAGTCAAAGATTTGAAATACAAAGAAGCAAAATCCACTCGACTGGAAAAGCAAGAAACAAAAAGAATCCAGATAATTGAAGATAGTGTAAGGGTCCTCTGGGACAACCTCAAGCATACCAACATCCGAATTATTGGGGTGCCAGAAAAAGAGGGAGAGCAAGACAATGAAATAGTGGCTGAAAACTTCCCTCACCTGGTGAAAGAAACTGACTTAAAAGCCCAAGAAATACACATAACTCCAAAATATAGGAATCTAAATAGGACCACACCAAGACATATAATTAAAATGCCAAGAGCAAAATATAAAGAGAGAATATTAAAAGCAGCAAGAGAAAAACAGTTGGTTACCTACAGGGGAGCACCCATATGATTGTCAGCGGATTTCTCAACAGAAACAATGCAGGCCAGATGGGAGTGGCAAGAAATATTCAAATTAATGAATAGCAAGAATCTATAACCAAGATTATTCTATCCAGCAAAGCTATCATTAAGAATTGAAGATCAGATAAAGTGCTTCACAGATAAGAAAAAGCTAAAGGAGTTCATCATCACCAAACCAATATTATATGAATTGCTGAAAGATATTCTTTAAGAAGAGGAAGAAGAAAAAGGTAAAAATATAAATTATGAACAACAAATACACATCTATTAACAAATGAACATAAAAATCAAGTGAATTGATAGGCTGATGAACAGGATAAACTGGTGAATATAACAGAAACATGGACGTAGAGAGGGAATGGACTGACAGTTCTTGGGGAGAAAAGGGTTGTGGGAAGTACAGCAAGAGACTGGACCAAAATCTTGCAACAATGGGAGAGGACAGTGGGGAGGGGGAGGTGAGGGTGGAGGGTGGGGATAGGTACAGGGTGGAGGGGAGATATAGGGGGATAAAAAAGGGGAAACAATGTAATTAATAAACTGAACAATAAAGATTTAAAAAAATTAAAAAAAATAGCCAAAAAGAAAAGAAAAAATTAATATAATGAACGAGCCAGCCAATCAGCCAATCAACTGAAGATATCATACCACTCCCCTGGCCGAGAATCAAAAGACATACGCTCCCCTTCCACAGCCTCCCCAATAGGAATGGCTGGCTGCACAGGATCTGGATCCTGGATGCGAACACCCCATGCCAGCTCTGCCATTGACTTTCTGCAAGTTGAGGGCTTTTTCTGAACTCAGGTTCCTCCACTGTGAAATGAAGAGAGTCTCTCTCCCAGTAAGCTGACTTGCCTACAAAATGATAAATACAATGCTTTGTTAACAGTAAATGCCAGGTGAGTGTTAGTTGTTACTGTTATCAAATAGCACTCTAACCAGTAGGGCAAGAATAATAAGCTAATAACTAATTGTATTAATCCACTTCTCATTCACTCAGACCACTTGAACTCTGATGTTGTAAGCAAATTGTGTTGTGACCTAAATAAAAATTTTATCACTGACAAAAAAAAGAAGAAAGAAGAAGAATAATTATTTTCCAAAATTTTTGATGGTCAAAATAAAATTTTTCTTTAAACTCAATTCAGACATCACTTCCACTAAATTTACTTTCTGATCATCTCAGGCAAAAGCAATTCTCCCCCTTATCTGTTCTTATAGTTTCTCTGTTGCAATATTTGCATGCACCAAACTTTTATTTCTTTGTACCTGACCTAATTTTCAAAATGTTAAAAGTGTGAACACATGAAGAACTATTTGACATTGAAACTGGGACCCAGAACAGTTGGGCATTGAAACTGACACTCAAACATTTTTTGTTCTTATATGTTTGTTTCTAGTATGCAGAGGCAAGATATTTTTGAAGAAAAGAAACAGGGGGGAGTGATTGATATAGAGGCAGGGTGACCTTGAACAGGCTGTCAAGCTACAGGGGGAAGGCTGGGGTGGATGGGAGGCGGATGCTGGGGGAGATCAACCGAAGGACTTGTATGCATGCATATGAGCATAACCAATGAATGAAAGACACTGGGGCAGGGAGGGGGGCAGGTGGGGACATGTGCTGGGGGGTAAGGGAGGCTGGGGGGCCAAAATGGGGGGGAAGGAAAACATATGTACTACTATTAAATATAAGTTATATTGTAAATTTAAAAAACTTAAAAAAATAAAAGTGTGAGGTTCACAAAGATGAAATAAACTCTGTGCACTCAAGTGAGGATAAGTTAGGTTAAAAATTATAATTTGGGCCCAGGCAAGGCACATGTCCAGGTTGCAAGCTTGTTCCCCCTGGTAAAGGCAGCCAATTGATGTTTACTTCCAACATTAATGTTTCTCTCTTTTTCTCTCTTTTCCTCTCCTTATCTCTCTCTATAAAAATCAATTTTAAAAGAACTTAAACACTGATAATATAATTTTGGAACAAATGTTATATAACCTTACTTTATAGAGCAATTAAAATCAATTTCTCTTTATTTTTCAACAAGAAAAATAATTTTAAATTAAGAAAATAGATAATTTTGACTCATGGATCATTTGGAACCCCACACATTGCTTCCCACAATAGTTAGCTCATGCTAGTCCCTCACACTGTAATGCTGAATTTAGTGTCTGGACAGACATATTGCTCATAAAGCTGTTTATTAGGAAAGGACTACTGAAACAATAACATTTAATACATATGAATATTTGCTATTGGAGAATTAAATTGCTATATTTTTCCAACAATCAGAACACATTTCAACTATGCAAAAGATGATCTTGAGATTCTGACATAAATATTTTCTCATTTTCTTTGCCATGATCTATTTAATCATTCGTTGTTTTCACTGGAATAAAATATTTTAGGGTATTTATTAAAAATAACATAATAAAACTTTAATTACATTTTGCAAAACATAACAGATAGGTCACTTATAAGGATTAATTTTTCCAAACATCTCTATGAACTACTATAATACTGTGCAGGTTGTACAGATTGTATTTAAGATCTATTCTCAATACTCAACATGTGTATCTGGATTGCAGCACCCAATGTTGCATCACAAATATTTGAGCAGAACTGAGTAGCTATATTTCAGATATATCCTGCTGACATTTCTTATAATGAAAACAGGGTGACATCTGCTACCCTTCTTATTCATTTTCATAAGCGCATCCCACTTGCATGTTTTTTTTTTATAAGCCATCAATACATATTCTAAAATAAGATACATCGTTCAGATGTAAACCCAAAGAGTTCACAGAATGAAAGATCTGCTTCCACACCTGTATTTTTTTGGCAGAAAGATGTTTCACTGGGATAGAAAAAAGATAGAGTGGGAGCCAGAAACAGTCATATAATGTGCTTTGGCAGCTTTTCTACACCACCGTATTTTTATTTTTAATCTCTAGGGATAATTCACACAGAAATAATCCACTGATGTGTTGCTGAAATATGTATTATATTGACAGCCAAAATGAAAAGTCACTCAGTTTTCTTAAATGTTTAAAGAGATATACCCATTTCCAGATGTTATGGCATATTAAATTATGAAGAAGGAAACATATATACCAAATTTGTGCTAAAATATTTTTCACATAGTCTTTAACTATAATCAGTACCAGATATCAAATGTAGAGTTCATAATGATTATTGACATATGAGGAAAAGGTTTAATTTAAGTGGGAAGGGGGGAGGATATATAAACATAAACAAAAGTTTGAAGCTTTTTCGATTAATATTTGTGCTACATAACCCAGATGTAAAGGAAAGGGTTATATTAGCCCCTAGTTTTCTCTCTCTTTCCTTCCTTATCTTTTTTCCCCCATTATTTGTTTCAATCTTATTGGGCACTTTCTATGTACCAGACCTATACTCAGTGCAAAAGTTTCAAGACAGAATAAAATATATGATTAACTTTAGGAAATTGATGCCATTAAGGTAGGGTTAAAAAAGGTGTGCTCACTTTAACATGATTATATGCACCTATTAAACAGATTAACATTTATCCTGCCTTGGCCAATTGAGTCTCCACATTAGATAGTATTACAACTTCACCAATGTCATGACTTTCCTTATCTAAGGACAGGTAGATTTGGTAATAATTTCTTAGACTTTTCTCACAGAATGTTTATTTTTACTTTTTTTGTTTTGTGTATCACTAGGAGCCCAGCACACAAAATTACGCAGCCCTGCCCACCCAACCTCCATCCTGTCTTGACACCCGAACCTCTCAATGCAGAGCTCCAGCGTGCCTGGCCCAGCTCCTGACCCCTCTGGCCTTCTCTGGCCACTTTACACCCCGCCCTCAGTCCTCAAGTCACCTCAGGATGGTCCTGTCTTCTCTGGGTGCCTCCCCACTTCCACCTGTACCTGGGAGCAATACGGCTGCTCCCCCAATCATGGTGCTGGAAGAGAGCGTGGAAGCCTCCCACCTGCTATACTGTGCTCCTTCTCCTGGCAGGTGGGCTGCAGGGCACTCTGAGTGTTAGCAGTGGGTGGCAAAGGACTGGTGAAGGGGCTGCAACAGGCTCTCACCCTCTCCTCCCTGGCACAGGATGGTCCTGCCTCCTCCTTCTTCCACCCCATCTCTAGAGCAATGCCCCATCATGCATGCGCAGGCAGCCTCCTGTGATTGGTAGGGATGTTACAGTATCCCAATCATTAGCATATTCCTCTATTATTAAATTAGGGGCTGGTGCACAAAATTTGTGCACTGGGGGTGGGTGATTCCTCAGCCCAACCTGCCCCCTCACACATACTGGGAGCCCTTAGTGGATGTCTCACTGACTGCTCATGCCTGGCCTGCCCAAGGCCAAAAGCCTCTGGCCAAGAACTTAGGCCTTGGGCACCCAGCCATCGCCCTGCAATGGGGCCGATTGCTGGCTCCACCACAGCCCTGGTCTTGCCCCAGCCCTGGCCTTGCCCTAGTCCTAGCCTTGTGCCAGCCAGTGATTGCCCTGCCATGAGGCCGAGATTGCTGGCTGGCTCCACCCCAGCCCTGGCCTGCCCACGGCCCGAAAAAGCCTCTAGGGAGGCTTTTTCCAGGCTTGGGCAGCAGCCATCTTGACTGGGTGTTAATTTGCATATTGCTCCTGATTGGCTTGTGGCTGTGGCTTGTGGGCATGGCTTATTGGGTGTAGCGAAGGCATGGTCAATTTGTGTATTACTCTTTTATTAGATAGTATAGGATGTAGGATTTATGCATCGAATTTCTTATTTTTTTAAAAAAAATTAATGTAGAACATGTCAGCCTTAAACGATGCTTATTTTGTCAAGATTTTGAGAACAGTTGTTCTTTACTAACTTGCCCAGTAATTTTAGCAGTCTGTGGATTGGCAGGAATAAAGAACAAACAAGGTATTAAATTGACTGGTTGGAACCATTTAGGAATACTATTTCTGAATTGGATGCATACCATATATATGATTAATGGCCTCTGCTTTCCCTGGTTCTTTAGAGAATCTCTCTCAATAGTCTCCATACCTGGCACTCTTCATGAATGTGGCTTGAGCTGTTGTGTTGTTGATGGGAAAACATTGATAAAAAGGATTCCAAGGGGAAGAAAGTTTTCAGATTTGAGGTTGAGAGATTCAATATATAACCTCCCTCTTAACTTCTGAACTAAGTAAAAAAAGACAAAGATCAATGGAAAGAGAAAGACATGTTGACTTCATTCCTGAAACACTGTTGAAGGCCATACTACAGTGTGAAAGCTCCATAGGTCTAGAACTTAAACAGTTTATCAGAGGAAGTATTGTATTTTCAGGGAAGACACATGTACCCAAGTCACCAACTCATTCTGATCCAGGATAAGTGGGGGAGGACATAGAGATTTCTTTCAGATAATGCTGAAAATTTCTCCATCTATTTGAGAAATGTGAACCAATCGCTGGCATTTATGAATGGATTAACTCACTTCACCTCAAATTGGAGCCCTGAGAGGAGCAGAGAAAAGGAAAAAGGAAACCCCTTTTTATGCAAATCATAAATATTAAAAAGAATTACTCAACTAAACCTCTCAGCAGACAGTGTGTACACTTCTGACAAAAAAGCACCCTAGATTCAATATCATGTAATTTGTTACTACTATGTTGGTGACCATGCTGGTGAGGCCATTAGGTTCTTCTAAATATCTTTAAAGTAGCTTGGTTTCAGACTTCATTTTGTTATTACAAAATCCCTGGGTTTCATGATTACTGAAGAGGTAACCAAAATGTTAAAAATTTATTATGGCACACAATAATATAAATATCTTATTATATAAGAGGAAAAGAGGGAGCAATATTTTGCCAGCAAATAGACCTTATTTTATACATTGTAGCAATTGAAATACTATAAATAAAGAAATATTCAGGGAGACAAAGAGAGTTTTCTTATTATCTTTTATAACTGGTGAGGATAGGTTGCTAATTAGCCTACTTGGAAGCTAGTATTTTTCACCAAAAGCTTAGGACTCTTTCTGAAAATGTAGATCAATGTTAACCCTGTCCTTGGACAGGGAAAATATAGTGCTGAACTGTTTTATTATTTTCATTTAAATGTAGCTGCAAAAGCAGCTTTAAAAGGAGCAACGTGTACTATATCAGAATATATTGCTAATTAATATAAAAATCACTTATAGTGACTGAACAAAACCCAAACAAATGTAGGAGTCTGAGAAGCACAGACTCCCAAAGTATAGAACTCTATAAACTCATACCTTAGATTTCTTAAAATAATAAAACTTTTTTGTGTGTGAATGATTAGAGACCAGCAGAAGATCCATGGGTTTGGCATATGTGAACACTTCATTGTTAATTTTTATTAATTAAACATTGATGGCAAAATAAGGGCCACCCTTATAAAACACATATATAATGAACTATTTATATCAGTACATATTCAAATATATACACAGAGGGGTTTTTTTGTTTATTTTTTTCATATTTTTATGAAAGCTCCAGTAAACACTCAGGAAGTAGAAATGTATCAAGGTAGACAAATCTGATCATACAAAGCTTCCTACTATTACAGGATTTTATTCCCCCCGTGAAAATTTATATGTGGAGGTTCTAATCCCTCATTGTTTCCCTTAATATTTAAAGATAGGTCCCTTAAAGAGGCAGTTAAGTTAAAATGAGTCTATTAAGAGTATGCTCTAATCCAATTTGACTGCTTTCTTAAAAGAAGAGATTAGGACATAAAAAGAGAAAAGACTATTTGAGGACAGTAGAGAAGGTGGCTTTCACAAAAAAAGAAGAGAGATCACAGAAGAAACCAGGCCTGCTGACACCTTGATTTTGGATTTCTAGATTCTAGAATTATGTGACAAATTTCTGTTATTTTAGCCACCCAATGTGTGGGGTTCTGTTATGGCAGCCCTAGCAATCTGTTTGAATCTGCCAGAAAGGCAGATTCCAGAGTATAGGGAGCTTGGTTTCCAGGATTACTAGATACTTAAAGGTTATTCATAAGCAAACATATATCAGATATGATGTAAGGATATTAATAAGAAGAGTAACTTTCTAGATTTGAATGCTTTATAATTCATTTATCTTTAAAAATAATAATCTATAAATTCAAAGTACCTCATTAATTTTAGTAGTTGACTATGAAATCAATAAACCGATTTTAAAGATCATTTTGCAAAGTAAATTTCCCCTAAAAAGGCAGTCTTCATATTTATTTAAACATTTATTAGAATAATAGAATAATCAAAAAACTTAACTGGCATTTGAAATTACTTCCTGATGCAAGCATTACTCTATCTTCTCTTGAGCTCTATTTTAGTATATGCATTTAATGTTGTAGTATGCTATTCACATCCTTAACTTTAATATGTTTTCATTAGAGTTTCCATATGTCATGTTTGTCATTGTTTAATACTTTATTTAACTTTTTCTTACACTATTCAAATTTTCTTTTTCTTTCTTTCTTTTTTCTTTTTTTCCCACGGTGGCAGTATGGTTTATTAGTGGGGCCTTGCTTGGTACAGGCGCTTGGGCTTGCCCATGGTGCTCTTGATGTACAAAGCCCGAACATTCTGCCAGTTCTTTTTGAGCAGTGACACCAGGAAATTGACAGTTAAGTGGATGTTGCACACAAGCTCATCATCTGTCCTCTTCCCGTGGCCAACAGCCACTGCCAGACACAGCACCTTCTTCATCTGGAACTTGATTGTGGACTTCACCTCATCGACTTTGGCCACCATCTTCTCATTGTGGTCAACAAGGAAGTGAACTTGCCAGCCTTATTCAGGCCTGGGCCCAGGATTTGTGGGATCTGCTTGATCAGAGACTCTGAAGCCAAAAAGGCGTCGTACTTCTTGGCCAGCTTCTTGACCAGTTTCTTATTCTTGTTGAGCTTCTTCAGCACCTCAATGTCCATGTGTGGGATGTCCACGGCCTTGGCCTCATCACAGTGCTGCTGATCCCCCAGCACACACATGGAGAACTTGGTGGGGGGGGCGTGGAATTCAGCCTGACGGTGCCCGAGAAGCATTTGTCCTTCTGAGGATAATAGTATCATAGTTCTTCAGGCTGATCTGCAGCTCCACTGTCTCCAAAAACTTCCGGCGCTTGCGCTGGTTCTCGTGCAGGACCTCCCGCACCACCTCGTAGAGGGTGCTGTAGGAGACTTTGTTGCTCATAGCTCCTCGCACCACAAAAACAGGAAAAGAGTATTCAAATTTTCTTAACACAAATCTAACTCTGTAGTATTAGACAGTAACTTCAAGTTCCCTGTCTACTCATTCCAAGACTGACTACTGTACATTTTCCATTATAGCCTAAACTATTATCATAGAGTCTCAGAACTGCAACAAAGTAATAGTTATTAAATCTACTTAATTGTGAAATCCTATATAATAAGAGAAGAATATGCCAATTATCTATTATGTCCTGAGGCATAATAATCAAACACATAATGACCTGATCATGGATCTGCAAGAGAGTGGGGCAGCAAACTACAAGTGGGAGGTAGAGAACTACAGGACAAGGCAGGGCAGGAAGCTATTGGGGGAGCTATGTGGGAAGTTATAGGAGGGTGGGGCAGCAGATGGACAGCAATAAAAGGGCAGCAGCAACCTACTGGTGCACAGATTTGTGCACAGGGCTACTAATACTATCTAATAAAAGAGAAATATGCAAATGGACCATACATTCGCTACACCCAATAAGCCACGCCCACAGGCAATGCCCACAAGCCAATCAGGAGTGATATGCAAATGAACACCCAACCAAGATGGCTACTGCCCAAGGCCGGGGCCAGGACGGAGCCAGCCAGCCATCAGCAATTGGCCCCAATTGGCCCCATGAAAGGGTGATTGCTGGGTTCCCAAGGCTGGAGCAAGCCTCTGCTAAGAGATTTTTTCCAGCCTTGGGGTGGGGCTGAGGCAGGGGGTGGAGCCAGTCAGCCATCAGTGATGGGCCCCAATGGGCCCCATGGCAGGGCGATTGCTGGGTTCCCAAGGCCGTATCTGGGGCCAGGGGCAGAGCCAACCAGCCAGCCAGCAATGGGCCCCATCATAGGACGATTGCTGGCTGGGGTCCCCTGATTGAGGTCCCCTGCCCAAGGACGAAAGCCTTGGCCAGAGGCTTTCGACCTTGGTCCAGAGGTGAGCCATTAATAGGACATCCCCTGAGGGCTCCCAGTATGTGAGAGGGGGCAGGTTGGGCTGAGGAACCACCCATCTCCAGTGCACGAATTTCATGCACTGGGCCAATAGTATTATATAATTAGACATAAACTAGACATTGCATATATACACTAATAATATTTTAAATTGAAACAGAAATAAAAGCTCACTATTTTTTATAAGAAAGAATACAAATTTAAATCTAGGTCCCATCATAGAAACATTATTTTGAAATTATTTCTTTATATCAAGATGATTTGTGATAGGATCATGCTATATTGACCATTTTATACTTTCTTTAATCAGTTTTTTTCTCTGTGTTGTTTTTCTTTTCTTCATATATTGTGTTTGAGCTAAGTCTCAAGGGGTATAAGTGTCCACCTTAAAAATCAAATCTTTGGTTAGGGTCATGGCAACAGCACATTTCAGGATTTTGGCAGAATTAATCAAAAAGCTAGAAACTATTTATAAACATACTTATTCTTATTCAAGAAACTTTTCAGCTATAAAATTAGTTAAGCAATTAACTTAATTTAGCAATTAAACAGCTATGTTAGTTCACTAAGAGGAGAAGGAAGGGGGCAGAGTGCATGGAACATACTGCTTATAGGGAGAGCTGTTTCATCACAGCTGGTGTCTAATGGCTCTGGTCACTGACGCCCTCAGCCTGATCGGCCCAAAGAGTTGCTTATTCCCTGATGTCTTAAGTCCAGTCTGTAAAAATTCTCAACATATTCTAAGAAGAGATGATATTCAATGGTATAGAGGATTTTTTCGTGTGTGCTATACATGGCCTTGAGTGTTATAGACACACCTTACATTTTACTTGTTCAAGGTAACTTCATTCTTATCAGTGCATTTAAATCTGTAGTATACAAGGGAATTTTTTAAAAAGTCACTTGTTTACAAATCATGTTTGTTACAACATTAGGGCAATTTATATCTTAAGCACATAGCAGGTCCTTATTTTTGAGTGAGCCAAACTAACAGGTGGCTAATGTATTTTACTTATTTTAATTTGCTTATTTTTCAGCACAATGTATCATAGTAAACAATTGAGAGCAAGATATTGTTTATATAATTTATAACTTACCCATAATACATCCATATTATTAAATAACATAATCATTTATTTTATTATATATATATATATATATATATATATATATATATATATATTTATATATACACTAGAGGCCTGGTGCACAAAATTTGTGATTAGAGGGAGGATCCTGCACCCTCTTGCAATCCAGGACTGCTGGTTCAAAACCACTCACCTGCCTGCCTGCATGATCGCCGCTAACAGCTTGCCTGCCTGTCTGATTGCCCCTATCTCTCACCTGCCTGCCTGATCACTCCTAACCACCTTTATTTCAGCCCTCACCACTGAGGCTTCATCTGCAATGATGTCTGGAAGATCTTTCAGCTATCTGGTCCAATTAGCATATTAGGTTTTTATCATATAGATATTAAATATATACAAATTACATGTTCATGTGTATATGTGTCCTATATAATAAAAGCCTAATATGCTAAGTGTCCAATTGTCAAGTCATCCATTCAACCAATCAAAGCATAATATGCTAATGATATGCTAAAGCTGCTCAACTACTCACTATGATGTGCACTGACCACCGGGAGGCAGACACTCCAACTGGTAGGTTAGCTTGCTGCTGGAGTCTGGGTGATCCGGACTGAGTGAGATGGGCTGAACACTCCTTGGCTGGCCAACCTACCATGTTCCTCCCTGGCCTTGATTGTGTACCAGTGGGATCCCTTGGCCTGACCTGAGCTCTCTCACAATCTAGGACCCCTCAGAGAATGTCAGAGAGCCAGTTTTGGCCCAATCCCACAGGCCAGGTGAAGGGACCTCACTGGTGCACAAATTTGTGCACCGGGCCTCTTGTATCTATCTATCTATCTATCTATCTATCTACCTACCTACCTATCTAGAGGAAAGAGTTCTCTATGCTATACATATACACTCAGATGTTTAAATTTGTACACATATATATCAGATTTGTCTAGGAAAACAGAATTTCACTTTAGACATTTAATAAAAATGTATTTAATACAAGGAATTATATGTTCACAGAGCTACTGGCAATACTAGATGGGTGAATAACACTGAGAATTACTGTTTGCCTAGATGAAATCAGGAAGCACTAGAATTTCAGTAGCAGGTTTGTGAAAAAAATATTTGCAGCTGTGTGAACTCTAATGCAGAGACATAAGATCATAACTATAAACTGCTATAAACCCCACATCTGAGGTCTTCCCTTGACTATATGCTATTATTCTAGTAACATATTACTTCTTTTCTACCTTCCAAATCAAACCATAGTGTCTCTCAAAAGTATAAACTAAATTAAAATTCTGCTGACCAGCAAGTTTGCAAATGTAGGAGCCAGGATTCTACAAGATCTTTAAAAACTGGCTATGATGAAGATGATAAAGAGATGATATCTGTCATATCTGATATATTGTATGATTTATTAAACCAACTGACTATACTGGAATAATTTCCCACTAACCATTACATGCAAAGATAGAATAATTTGGAATAATTTATTTTTTTTAAATGTGCTGATGAGGAATTTACTTCAGTATTTGTATCTCTAAATTTTACTTCTGGTGGATCAAGAAGAAAAAGCTAAGGAAAGCTGTTGGTGATGTGGCTTACTTGTTTCTTGAACATTATTAAGTATTAATTTCAGACAGAATCTCAAGTTTATTAGTGAATAAGTTTATCTACTAGAATTATTTTTAAAGAAATGTAACATATGGAAAACATCAGTGACTTTTATTTTAATCTGTTACAGTCAGTGATATAATTTGTTTAATAGCATATTTGATTCAGATACATATTTGCTTGTTATTTGCTTTTTTATAGCACTATAAAATTTAGTATTTTTGATACATGAATATTTACTTGTGTATTTGAAAGGGAACTTTAAAGATGGATTTTCATGCATTCCATCTTCATTTTGACCTGTCTATACTGTACATTCCAAAGATATTATGAACTTAGAGGGAATTATACTAAGTGAAATAAGTCAGACAGAAAGATAAATACCATATGATTTCACTTATATGTAGAACCCAGAAAGCAAAATAAATAAACAGAACAGAAACAAACTTATAGATATAGAGAACATTTGATGGTTGCCAGATGGGAGGGGGTTGTGACAATGAAAAAAAGGAAGGTATTATTAAGCTGTACAAATCACCTGTTATAAAAAGTCACAGGGATGTAAAAAATACTGCATAGTGAATATTGTTAATAATAACTATGCATGGTGACAGGTACTAGACTTATCAAGGTGATCACTTATATAAAAATCTAATCACTATGCTGTATACCTGACACTAATACAATATTGTATATCAATTGTACTTGAAAAATTAAAAAAAATTATTCTAGGAAAAAAGAATGCTATGTAACCCAATATTCAAAAAATTAATATAGATATCTGCAATAAAACCATATTCTTAAATGGTAATAAAACTGATTAAGTGAATTGACTTTTATGACAGAATATGGAAAGGGATATAACAGACTTAATGTGAAAAATGAGAAACCATGAAATTAATGATGACTTTAAAACCACCTAGCTCCTCAAATTTATTTTATAAAATCTATCATTAATATGTTCCAACCTGGAAAATAAAGATGGTGATTAAATCAGTTAAATGGATTCTCATATCTTAAAATATCCTAATCTTTCCCTACAGTGGATATGTATTTTAGGATCTTAATTCAAATATCCTCATGAGGTATAAATGAAAAAAAACAATAACCTCTAAAATGAGAGTTCTTGCTCTGACTATAAAAAATTATTTAAAGGAAAACATGTTGAGCTCTTCATGAATTTGTTCTTTTTAAAAAATTTAAAAATATTTACTAACTATTATTTGTTCAAGATTAATACATACATCAAGACTTTAAATATAAGAGGATCCTAGGAGGAGATGAAATCCTAATTGTCTTCCAAAACCTTATTAAGTAAAAACCATAGAAAGGGGTCAGTGTTTCTGTCTTGAAATTTGAAAGATGTAAATTTATATTAGCAGCACACTATTCCTTTTGGTGAGACAGGAAATGCTTGATTTCTCAGATCCCTCTCCCAAAACTCTCAGGTCAAATAATAATAATAAATATCTTTCTTTTATAGAACAATATTTCAAAGCAGTTATAGAGAGAAGGGCTCAAGTTAGACCTATTTTTTGTTCTAAAGCAGAAGCCTATGTTTACCATTAAACTAAGAAGTGGAAGGAAAAGCAAGAGTTGAAGGCCATGTCTGAGGCATGTGCTCTGCCCCACAGAGGGTGCAGGACTTCCCACATGATCTGTCAGTAGGCTGGATAACTTCCAAAAGGAAAGAGGATTCTACACCACAAGTGGTGCTGTGCAGGCTAACACAACAGATGTCCACTGTACAGACATTCAGCAAGTAATTATAAAAGGAATGCATGTTATTAAATTGAGTGTAAGGATTTATTAGCAAGGGAATTTAACTTAAGTCTTGTCAAATTCTTTCTGATATATAAAACAACTGGAAATGTGCTGGATAAAGGAAAGAAAAGAGAGATGGGAGTAGATCAAAAGAAATATTTTAGATAGAATGAATAGTAAATGACAGGAGTAAGTTTATAATATTGTGAAACATTTAGGAAACTAGAAGTTCAGAATGGCTGCAACCTAAGGAACAATGGGGACTGGCAAATGGAATGGAGGACAGAGGTACAGAGAAGAAAAGAGGAACCAGAATGTAGAATTTTGAACTTAATCTTAAAAGCATTGGGAAACCATTTAAAGAGGTGGATAACATAATCTAATCCATTTTTAAAAAGCACAGCTTTGCTGTTATGTGTAAACAGAATGAAGTGGAACAAAGCTTGTGGAAGAGGTATGGTTTAATAAATTGAGACAGTATTTTATACACTAGGCGATGGTGAATTGGGATAGGATGATAAAAGGACACAGAGAGAAATGCGCAAGTTCAAGAACTATTTCACTGGCACAAATAATAAAACATGGGGAGGGGGATAATATTTATTGAAGTATATGTACTGCAATATTACTGGTTTTGGTGGTACAATAGTGAATAAAACAAACAAAAACCCCTGTAATCATGGATTATGCATTCTGATGGTAAAAGAACTCTAATTATTCAAGCTACCAGTCATTGGATTCAACCTAACATTAATTGTGAATTTATATTGCAAGACAAGGCCAAATCTAAATCTGTCACAGGCTCAATTGATCATCAGTGAAAGTCCATTGGCCACCAAATATGTTGGAAGAATGGAATATCAGTCATGCAGCTTTTGAAGGAAAATCATCCAAATACTGGTAGCTATTGTGCCTGTGGACTGTAGATTAATGGACACCTACTGAGAACAGTTTGATCAGCCAAACTGACATGGCTGCCACAGGATTCACTCCTCTTCCAGAACAGGAATCCTCGCTGCCCTTGCCCAGAAAGACCACTGTGATTCTTGCTTCCTGTTCCATTCTCCAAATGGCAACTTTGACCGCCATGCCCCTGCACCATTGTGTTTGGACTGTGAGAGTTTATAAAATGTCTCATTTCTCCACAGATTACTGCATGGTGATGAGCTCCATCTGGACCTAAATGAAAGGAATGCTAATCATCCTGGATGTGGAACTTGGCTGTGCAAGTGCTGTCTTCCTTTGGAGATGGTATGAGTGACTTTTCAATTGGATATAGAATAGTTGCATGAATTTAAGAGAGAACTATTTTTTTTATCCTAACCCAGTAATATGTTTTGTTTTTAGAGAGTGGGGGCGGGGGGGATCAATCAGTTGTTTTCCATGCTAGCTCTGATGAGGGATTGAACCAGCAGACTTTTGGTGTGCAGGATGATACTCTAACCTAGTCAGGGAAAGAGGGAACATTTTTAAAATGGAGTTTATGTGAAGAAAGGTTCTAGGCATATTTAGAAATGGCAAAATACAGCTGACATATTGTGGTAGCGGTGTTTATTTAACTGCTCCCCTGCAGGCCTGGTCACTCCTAATTGTCCTTCCTTGCTGGCCCGGTCACTCCTAATTTCCCTCCTGATATTAGGAAATGATCTGAATCTGGATAGTCTCAGCAATTTCTACATAAGAAATTGAGTACTTTAAGCATTAAGATCATATTTTAAACAATAAAAATTATTAAATTAGATTGTCAATTCTTACTCAAATAAATTAATTCATCAGAACAATGAAGATTGAATCAATTCCCACTTATTTACTATAATATTTTTATAGATTAAAATAAATTAAATTATCATTTTTATTTAGTACTAACTAAAAAAAATTATCTCAAATGCATATTGTTAAATCTTTGCCTAATTGCATGACCTGCTAAAAACAGGTGATGACTAAATTTATATTAGGTAATGAATGGTATTAGCTCAGGTTGTTAAACAAAATACCATCATAGTATGGGTGCATTAACCCCCAAACATTTATTTCTCATTGTTCTGGAAGATTATAAGTCTAAGGTTAATGGGCCAACAGATCTGATATCTGTTGAGAATGGGGTTTATGGCTTGTAGATGGCTATCTTCTCACTGGTTAAAAAAAATTATCTATGTGCCTACCTGGTTTGGCTCAATGAATAGAGTGTCAGCCTGGGGACTGAAGGATCCTGGGTTCAATTCTGGTCAAGGGCACATGCCTATGTTGTTGGCTTGGACTCAATCCCCAACAGGACCCATGCAGGAGGAAACCAATCAATGATTCTCTCTCATTATTGATGTTTCTCTCTCATTATTGATGTTTCAATCTCCCTCTCCCTGCCTCTCTCTGAAATAAATTAAAAATATATTTTTAAAAAATTATTTGTTTCAGGTGCACAATTTCACAACAGATCATCTGTACATTGTATTGTCTTCATCATCCCAAATCAAGTCTGCTTCCATCACTACTTATTCCCCTTCTCCACCTATCCAATCATCCTTCCCAACTCACCACCACAACCACCACATTGTGTCTATGTCCATGAGTTTTTTTCTGTTTTCTTTGTTGCTCAATACCACCACACCCCCAACTCAGCCTCGCAATCTCAAACTCCTGAGAGCTGTCAGTCTGCTCTTTATCTATGAATCTATTTAGCTTGTTAGTTCATTTTGTTCATTAGATTCCAGATATAAATGAAATCATATGGTACTTGTTTTTCTCCAATGGCTTATTCAGTTAGCATAATGCTCTCCAGGTCCATCCATGCTGTCAAAAAAGGTAAGGTTTTCTTCTTTTTTACTGATGAATAGTATCCCATTGTGTAAATGTACCACAGCTATTTTATACATTCATTTACTGATGGGCACTTGAACTATTTTCAAATCTTAGCTATCTTATCTAATAAAGAGGTAATATACAAATTGACCATCACTCCAACATACAAGATAGACACCCCATGTGGTCAAAGATGGCCATCCTCATGTGGACACAAGATGGCCTGCAGGGGAGGACAGTTGTGGACAATCAGGCCAACAGGGGAGAGCAGTTGGGGGAAACTAAGCCTGCAGGGGAGAGCAGTGATGGGGGACCAGGCTGGCAGGGGAGGGCAGTTAGGGGCAATCAGGCCAGCAGGGGAGTGAAGTTAGGGGCGACCAGGCTGGCAGGGGAGGGAAATTAGTGGTGACCAGGCCAGCAGGGGAGGACAATTAGAGTGACCAGGCCTGTAGGGGAGGGCAGTTGGGGGTGACCAGGACAACAAGGAAGGGCAGTTAGGGGAAATCAGGCTGGCAGGGCAGTGGTTAGGGTGTGATCAGGCTGGCAAGCAGGAGCAGTTAAGGGCAATCAGGCAGGCAGTCAGGCAAGCGTTTGGGAGCCAGTAGTTCTGGATTGTGAGAGGGATGTCTGACTGCCTATTTAAATGGGCAGTCAGACATTCCTTGAGGGTTCCCAGATTGGAGACAATGCAGGCTGAGCTGAGGAACACCCCCTCCCTCTGCCATGCATGAATTTCCAGGCATCTAGTCAGTAAATAATATGGTTACTATATTAGCAACTAGACATAATAGAATTGGGAATGGACTTAAAGAAGAAATACACAGAGACACTTCAGAACACATTTTTGCCTTAATCTTAGAAATAACAACTCTTGTCCTTCAAGTAAACAGCATTCCTAATTCTTCCTTTCCAAAAGAGGAGAACAATAGCAATACTATACAATAGGCTCTTGTACAGCATTCTGAGCAACTTCAAATGACAGTCTTTGACAGGTACTTCCACCCCACCCTCCCAAATTATCTATACACATTGTTAATCTCCGGAAAGATGTTCACATTTCCACAGTGTGATTACCTTGTGAAATGATAGATATGTTAATGTCACTGGGGAACAAGTTAGAAGCAAATGGGCTTTTCTGAAACCCAGAAGAAGGAATTTAATGACATTCTCACATAAAATAAACTCTTGATCTCTAGCAAGAACAGATTATTGGAAAACATCTGTGCTTCCAGTAGGTTATGTGAACTTACATTAGGAAGATTGCATTCTGGTTTGTAATAAAATCCAGTGTTAGAAGTACCCTGACAGTATCAGAATTCTCTTTGGAAATGATTCTGAAGTTCATGAGAAGGTAAAGTATAGAACATTTTCTCTTAAGGGCTTCAGTCTCCATTGCCTCTGACATGCATGCCATCACCAGATACGTTCCTTCTTACAACATTTGAATGTAACACAATATCAATTTCATATCATTTAAATGAGAACCATGTTCTATTGCATTTGTGCTTATGCTATAAAAATCAAGATTCATGAGGACTTCAGGAAGCACAGGCTATGAATGTGTTATAAGTGAGATTGCTAAAGGTCATAAAACTAAGGGAGTCATGTTATGACAAATTGTGATTCTTATAAATAAAAATATGAAAAATATATGGTTATGCTAAAAGATATTATAATAAATATAAATATATATATGTATATACATTTAATTAGATTTTCCTAACACTTAAAATAAAATTATTATTTCAAAATCTTCTCCCAAGAATGATTATCACATATCAGAATGCTTGGGGTGATTTATAGTTGAGATATATTGGTCTTCACAATAAAACTTGTATGTACTTTACATGGCATTCCTATGTAATCTATCTAGACTAAAATAGACCTTTTCAGATAGATGGTAGTTACCTCAAGGTATAGCTTTCTGAATTCATGTAGATACAAAATAAAGGTTTTGGCCCTTAAATCCTCTTCTAGTGATTAAAATGTTCTTTGATTTTATTAAGATTTTACATTTACCTTTATTTCCTCTGACAGAAACTTACACTGTTTTTACATAGCTTTTTTTTTGTAATATTACTATTAAAGCACTGTCTCGCTTTATAATATTTGTTACTGAGTGAAGTTTTTTGTTTTATTTTGTTTTAGATACACCAAATAATAGACTGACTTTTCTTTTGGCCAATATATTTTGAAAAACTAATATAGTCACTTTGAATATTGTACATTTTATATTTCTACTAGAGGCCTGGTGAACAAAATTCATGCATGGGAAGAGGGGGTATCACTCAGCCCAGCCTGCACCCTCTCCAATCTGGGACACCTTGAGTGATGTCAGATTGCTGTTTAGGCTCAATCCCACCGGGCCTAATGTAAATTCACATAATCCCCTGGAAGTATAGATGTTTTTCAATAATATGTTCATGCTAGAGATCAAGAGTTTATTTTATGTGAGAATGTCATAAAATTCCTTCTTCTGGTTTTCAGAAAAGCCCATTTGCTTCTAACATGTTTCCCACCGGTATCAAGCCTAAAGGGGAAGTCAGATATCCCTCTCACAATCCAGGACTGCTGGCTCTCAACTGCTCACCTGACTGCCTTCCTGATTGCCCCTAACTGCTTCTGCCTGCCAGCCTGATCACCCCATGACCACTCCGCTGCGAGCCTGATTGATGTCTAACTGCTCCCCTGCCAGCCTGTTTGCCCCCAATTGCCAGCCTGTTTGCCCCCAATTTCCCTCCTCTCCTGGCGTGGTCACTCCTAACTGCCCTCCTCTACAGGCTTCATTGCCCCCAATTGCCCTCCCTTGCAGCCCTGATCCCTCCCAACTGATCATCCCTGTAGGCCTAGTGCCCCTCAACAGCTCTCCCCTGCAGGTCTGGTCACCCCTAACTTGCCTTCACTGCAGACCTGGTTCACCCCAACTGCCCTCCCCTGCAGGCCTTGGTCACCCCCCAATTGCCCTTTCCTACAGGCCCAATCACCCCCAACTTCCCTCCTCTACCACCCTGCCAACCTCTAACCATTTTCCACTGTAGGATTGATTGCCCTAACTGCCCTCCCTTGCAGGCCTGGTCACTTCCAACTGCCCTCCCCTGCTGGCCTGATCACTCACAACTTCCCTCCCTTGCAGGCCTGGTCTCTCCCAACTGCCCTCCCTTGCTGGCTATCTTGTGGTGGCCATCTTGTCTCCACATGGGGGCAGGATCTTTGACCACATTGGGGCAGCCAGAGTGTTGGAGTCATGGTCAATCTGCATATTACTCTTTTATTAGATAAGATAGAAGCCTGGTGCATGGGTGGGGGCCAGCTGGTTTGCCCGGAAGGGTGTCCTGGATCAGGTTGGGGATTCCCTTGGGGCTAGGAGTGGCCTGGGCAAGGGACCTGGACATGCCCCCCAGCAACCCAAGCAGAGGCCCTGGGATTTGGGATTAATTTATGTTCTACAATTGAAACTTTGTCACCTGGAGGAGAGCCAAGCCTTCTGCTCACTACGTGGTTGCAGCCATTTCTGTTAGAATTTATTTACCTTCTGTAATGGAAACTTTGTAGCCTGGAGTGTAGGCCTAGGCCAGCCAGGGCTGCAGAAGCTTGGCTTCCTCCATCGCCAGGGGCAACCCTAACCTCTGCTCTCTCCAGCTCCATGGCTGCCGCTATTTCTGTTGGGATTTATGTATCTTCTATAATTGAAACTTTGTAGCATTGAGTGGAGGCCTAGGCTGGCAAGGGCAGGCGGAAAGCTTGGCTTCCTCCATTGCTGGGGAAATCCAAGTCTCCCTACTGCTCTCAGTGGCTGCAGCCATCTTGGGTGGGTTTATTTGCATATTTGCTCATGATTGGCTGGAGGATGTAATGGAGGTATGATAAATTTGCATATTACTCTTTTATTATATAGGATTTACCTTTATATGTCTAAATCTACATACAGTTAATCAGTGACCTAAATAATAATTATTAGCAAAACTTCATTGTTTTGTCAGAATTGGTCTTAAAGGGACTCTTAGTGATATTTTAAGTCACATTTGATTAATTCTGTGTATATAGACCACATAATGCATATGCTTTAAAAAGAAAGAGTAGCCAAAGCTGGGCTGCCTCAGAGGATAGAGCGTCGGGCTATGGACTGAAAGGTCCCAGGTTTGATTCCTGTCAAGTGCATGTACCTTGGTTGTGGGCACATCCCCAGAAGGAGATGTGCAGGAGGCAGCTGATTGATGTTTCTTTCTCATCAATGTTTCTAACTCTCTCTCTCTCTCCCTTCCTCTCTGTAAAAAATCAATAAAATGTAATTTTTAAAAATAAAAAGAAAGAGTAAATCAACTTATTTAAGCAAAACATTAAACGTTATGATTATATTCTCCATTAAAATATTTCAAACAAATGTGCTTTGACATATTTATAACCCATTTTCATTAAAAAGGCTTAGTTGGGGCAAATGCATATCAAAGATAGTATATAATTGACTTAGGTATTACTAAGTTTGATAACAGCCTTTGGAAGTTTACTCATTTTGAAACAGTGTGACCACCAACTAAAAATAACTGGATGGTCTTGCTTTATCAATACTTTGTCAAAAGTATTTTAAAAAATCACATGCATAGTTATTCACATTATACTTCCTGCCTCTCTTCTAACACCTCTCTTATGAATGGCTTCTCCATTTAAATAGCTCACTTTATAATCATAATTGCACTGTCCCCCTTCCCCAATCCTTTCCATCTCATCACCCAATAAGCTCTCCTCCATCAAGATTATCTAATGTCACTTTTTGTTTTCATTTCTTTCATAGCCTACTTCTTTCAAACACAGGGTTTCACAACTACTGCTCCTCATATGGATTCCCCAACCACCCTTCTCTTGACTCTTTTCCTGCTCTCTCACTGGTATTTCATGAAAGTGTTAAAGGACACTTTCACAGAGTGACTTTCCCTGAGTCCTTGATCTGATTCAAGCTTCTTCTGCTACTTCCTTGTCAAATTAAACTCTTTTCTTTTATATAATTTATCACTTATACCATTTATAATTGTATCTCTACTTAACTACATGATTAAACTCTTTCAAAGAAAACAAAACCATTGAAACAAACAAAAAGGTTCATGTGGACAAGTTCCCTATTTTTTTACTTTGCCACAGTATTGAATACTCAACCCAGGGACATATTTTGAGTGAAAAAAAAGAAATATTTCTGGTATGAACATGACCTTGATACACAAAACAATGCTCTGCGAAATAGCTAAAAAATATTTTATATGAATTATATCACATATGATCCCTAGTGAGAACAAATGAGTTTCGGTAGAAAATAAGTTTTTAGACAGTTATCTGAATCCCAGTTATGTCACTTTCTAGCTATATAACAGTTATCACCTTATTGTACATCTTCTTTTTCAATACCCTCATGTACAATCAAGCACAGTGTCTGAAATGTAATATGTAATCAATAATTAGCAGATATTGACGTTGTAGAAATGCATTACAATTACTATTGTAATGCATTTCTACAATACTAATAGCAATACATTTCTACAATACAAAATTACAATACTACTAGATCTTTCTTTTTTCCTGTATTCCACAATAATAAGTGAAGTAGACTCAAACCATTCATAATTCTTATGCTGGTCACTGCTCCTTTAATCCGTTATTTAGTGATTTTATCTTACTTGTAATTTCTATTCCAGAATGATGTTCTTAACTATAATTCAATATTTGGTTGTTATCAAATAGAACTCTATTTTGCAGAATCGTTTATTCATAAGGTTTTCCAGAATCTGAAAAAGCTATTGAAAAAATACATCACCTATTATTAATGTGTAAGCATCTAGTATGTATGTATAATGTCCTGATTAATATACTATTGGAACATAGATATATTTCCATAGAAATCAGAAATATTTATCTTCAAGTTATCCATTTTGTTCACATTTGGTCATTGATGAAGATCTCCACATTCTGTTGAAGAAAAAAATATGATTTTTGACCATATGTCACACAGGTAAAATAGTAATAGAATATTTATTATGACACTCTAGGAAGACTTAATGAGATAACACAATAGCCTCTAAGTGATTTAAATTAGTATTCTTTTAACTATCTTAAAATTGGTAGGCATGAAACAAGTGTTTTATTTACAAAGACAGCAAAGTTTGTTCTGGGATTTCCATACTATTTTTGTTGGGATTTAGTTTACAAAACTAAGCTGATTTAAACATGGTTTAACAATGAAGGATTGGGTAACTTTTATGGTCTTAATGTCAAATGGCTTGATTACAGTAAAAAGTAAAATAATTTAAAAATTTTGAGTTCAGTGATTTTTTTAAAAAAAACACATGCCCTCAGGGTTGTTTGGTGAATAATCTGCTATACTTCCAGATATTCCATATTCAAATTATACTATTTTTTTCTTCTTTTCCCTAGTTAAATTCACATAATAATTTAACCATGATCCCAGATAGATAGAAATAAAGAAGATAACCTGTACAAAAAATTAAGGTAATATATGCTAAGATATTAGATCCTCCTCTACTCAGGACAATCCATTTTAAAAGAAGAAATAATCAAAATCTAATAAAGCTGATGTAAATTATTTGGGATAAATATTTTCATGGCACCTATCTGATTTAAAACCTTATCAATCTTGGTCCCTTCAGCAGCCCTTCAAAATGAGTCACTACCGAGGCATGGCACTTCTCAGATGACTATTTCATTTTATATATCAAGCTTGCATTATCACTTATGTTGAACTTTAACCTAAAATTCATAGGTGTTCACTTTATCATTTTGGAATTTCTTCAGCAAAAACATTTTTAATTAAAAAGACATTTTCTTTTATTTTCAGCATCATGTAATATATATTGTATTTCTCAGAACATCCAAGTCATTAAAAGGTACACAGGATTCATTTGATCTATATTTTTCATCTGAAAGGAGTTGGCAAATTGAATGTTTTTGGAGCTAGACACCCATCAGCACCATACTGAGCTTTCTTTCTTTGGTTCCCTTATCAGGCAATGACAATGATTAAAAGTGATGAATAGCAGATACTGGAGAATCTATAATTGAACTTCTTTAAGCATAATGACATTTCTCTCATTTTGAATTGCCTTGTAGAATACTGATGTTCAGCACCAGCAAACCTTCATACTAGAATGACTTAACTGTGGTCCCAGGTTGACTCTTCCAAGCACTCTTGTTGCAGCTGGCAACCTTTAAATCAGACTAAAGCCAAATCTTAGGAGAGCAGAAACTTATGTACTATTGAAATGCGAGATACACACCGGCCTGAGAATACATGTTATGCATTTGATTTTCAGAGGATTATATTTTTTTTCCTGCATTGATAGGACCAGATGTTGCTGTTAATACATCTGGGAAACACATTCTTCTTTGTTTTGATGAGAAGATGCTGTCAACTTTGGCAAAGTACCAACTGATGTTTCTCAAGCTGCTGAGGGAACTAGGAAGGTAGATACTGATTCTTCATAAAATGAATTATGCTATTTCAGATTATTGGAACTTAAATTAATGTGAATGCTTGGTAAATCTATATTACACTTTTAAGAGAATCCAAAATTCTCAGCAGTTTTCAATGAGGACTGGGTAATGTGTCTTTTTAAAATTTATTATTATTATTGATTTTTTTTAGAGAGAGTGAGAGAAACATTTGTTCCATGTGTCTGTGTATTCATTGGTTGGGTCTTATATGTCCCCTACTGAGGATCAAATCTACAACCTTGGTCTACTAGTGATGCTCTAATCAGTTGAGCTACCTGACAAAGGCATGATGTGCTTTTTATCTGACATTGCTAGTGTAATGCCTTGAGTAGATTTTGAACATGTCATTCATTTGAATCAATGACTGAATAAGATGCAACCACTGGTCATTTATCTGTTTGCCTTCCACACACTGGGGCTAAATATATGGCTTGTTTTACTCCATGAGACAATAGGGAACATTGAGGGGGGGGGAGAGTTATTAGTAATCAGTATGCCAGGGTTTTATAGTTCTAATTTTGTGAGCCTTGGCTGGTAGCCTTACTTCTCAAAGTTCCTTGAATTATAAAAGATGGATGCTGACATACTAATCTCTGAAATCTTTTGATCTTCTTTGTCTTTAATACAAAATTATTAACTCATAGCTCACATCTTTTTAACAGAAAATACCATATTTAAATGACTTGTATCCTCCTCCAGTTTCTTTGATCCTTCCCTTTTGACATTTTAAATTAAAATATGTTTTTCATTCCACAAAACTTTTTAGTATGCACTCTTTTTTTTCTTACAGTAAAATCTGAAAAGTATGCTTACTATTAGTATCATATTATTATTATTAAAATTATCACTAACATTGTTATAGAGATAAGGCAATGGAAAGTTTAACTAAGTTGCCAAAGTGACCGAGTTAGTAGCAGGGACAGAATACAGTGTTGAATCCGCATCATTTGTTTTAAACATTCAAAGTGTATTTGTGTACTCTTTCTTTTTTAAAAAAATTTAAAGTCCTTATTGTTTAACGTATTACACAAGTCTCTTTTTTCCCCCCATTGACCTCTTCCTGGCCTCCCCCAACTCCTAGCACCTGCCCTCATCTCCATGCCCCCCACATCAGTGTCCATTGGTTTTGCTCATATGCAAGCATACAAGTCCTTTGGTTGATCTCTTATACCCTCACCCCTGCCTTTCCTCATAGGTTGAATGGTCTGTTTGATGCTTCTATGATGCTGGTTCTATTTTGGTTCCCAGTTTATGTTGTTCACTATATTCCACAAATGAGTGAGATCATGTAACACTTATCTTATTTCACTTAGCATAATGCTCTCCAGTCCCATCCATGCTGCTGCAAATGGTAAGAATTCCTTCTTTCTTATAGCAGCATAGTACTCTATTGTGTAGATGTACCACAGCTTTTTAATCCACTCATCTGCTGATGGGCACTTAGGCTGTTTCCAAACCTTAGCTATTGCAAATTGTGCTGCTATGAACAAGGGGGTGTATATGTTCTTTCTGATTGGTATTTCTGTTTTCTTGGGGTATATTCCTGTAAGTGGGATTACTGGGTCAAACAGAAGTTCCATTTTTATTTTTTTGAGGAAACACTATATTGTTTTCCACAGTGGCTATACGAGTCTGCATTCCTATCAGCAGTGCACTAGGGTTCATTTTTCTCCTTTTCTTTGTATCCAGCACTTGTCGTTTGTTGATGATATTCATTCTGACAGGTGTGAGATGATACCTCATTGTTTTGATTTGCATCTTTTGGATGATTTGTGACTTTGAGCATGTTTTCATATGTCTCTTGGCCTTCTGTATGTCATCTTTCGAAAGGTGTCTATTGAGGTCCTTTGCCTATTTTTTGATTGTATTATTTATCTTCCATTTGTTATGTTGTATGAGCTCCCTATAAATTTTGGAGACTAAACTCTTATTGGAGATAACATTGGCAAATATATTCTCCCATGCAGTGAGCTTTTTTGTTTTGTTATGGTTTCTTTTGCTGTGCAGAAGCTCTGTAGTTTGATGTAGTGTCATTTGTTTATTTTATTCTTACCCTAGGAGCTGTATCGGTAAAGATATTGTTATGACAAATGTCTGCTATTTTGCTGCCTTTCTCTTCTTCCAGGATTTTTATGGTTTCTGATCTTATGTTTAAGTTATTTATCCATTTTCAGTTTATTTTTGTTTATGATATAAGTTGGTAGTCTAGTTTAATTTTTTTTGCATGTATCTGTTTAATTTTCCCATACCATTTATGGAAGAGACCATTTTGACTCCATTGTATGTTCTTGCCTCCTTTGTTAAATATTATTTGAGAATAATGGCTTGGGTCAATTTCTGGGTTCTCCGTGCTGTTTCATTGGTCTATATGCCTGTTCATACACCAGTAGCAGGCAATTTTGAGAACAGTGGCTTTGGAGTACACCTTGATATCTGGTATTGTTATTCCTCCAACTTTTTTTCTTCTTTCTCAAGATTGCTGCAGGTATTCAGGGTCTTTTTTTATTCCAGATGAATTTTTGGAGACTATGTTCTAGGTCTTGGAAGTATGCTGTTGGTATATTAATGGGGATTGCATTGAATCTATAGATTGCTTTGAGTAGTATGAATATTTTAATGATGTTGATTCTACCAGTCTATGAACATGGTATATTCTTCCATTTGTTTGTGTCTTCCTCTATTTCTCTCTCTCTCTCTCTCTCTCTCTCTCTCTCTCTCTCTATATATATATATATATATATATATATATATATATATATATATATATTTTTTTTTCCCCCTAGCATCCTGTAATTTTCTAAGTACAAGTCATTTACCGCCTTGATTAAATTTATTCCTAGGTATCTTAATTTTGTTATTATTATTTTCCTTATTCTTGGATCATCTTTTCAGCCTCTCAATCCCTCTTCTCTTCCCTTCAAACCTTTCTATAAAATATCTCTGAAATTGTGGATTGTGCTGTGGTTTTATCACAAAAGGTGACTTCTCTACCAGTTTTACTCTGCACATTCTAAAATACTAGAGGCCTGGTGTACGAAACATGCACAGGGGTGGGGGATGTCCCTCAGCCCAGCCTGCACCCTCTTCAATCTGGGACCCTTCCAGGGATGTCCCGATCCCAGTATGATCTGGCCTAAATAGGGAGTCGGACATCCTTCTCACTATCCAGGAACGCTGGCTCCAAACTGCTCACCTGCCTGCCTCCCTGATTGCCCCTAACTGCTTCTGGCTGCCAGCTTGATCAACCCCTAACCACTACCCTGCCAGCCTAAATGATATCTAACTGCTCCTCTGCCAGACTGTTTGCCCCCAACTTCCCTCCTCTGCCAGCCTGGTCACCCCTAACTACCTTCCCCTGAAGGCTTGATAGTCCCCAACTGCCCTCCGCTGCTGGCCTGATTGCCCACACCTGCCCTCCCTTGCAGGCCTGAAACCTACTAATGGCCCTCCCCTGTTGGCCATCTTGTGGTGGCCATCTCGTGTCCACATGGGGGCAGGATCTTTGACCACATAAAGGCAGCCCTCTTGCGTGTTCGATTGATGGTCAACCTGCATATTATTCTTTTATTAGATAGGATTGAGGCCTGGTGCATGGATGGGGGCCAGCTGGTTTGCCCTGAAGGGTGTCCCTGGTCAGGGTGGGAATTACCTTGAGTTATGGGGTGGGCTTGGCCAGGAGCCTGTGGTGGTTTGCAGGCCGGCCATGTCCCCCAGTGACCTGAAAGGAGGCCCTGGGATCTGGGATTAATTTATGTTCTACAATTAAAACTTTGTAGCCTGGAGTGGAGCCAAGCCTTCTGCTTGCTCCATGGCAACAGTCATTTCTATTTAAATTCTATAATTGAAACTTTGTAGCCTAGAGTGGAGGCTTAGGCACTAGGGCTACAGAAGCTTGGCTTTCTCCATTGCCCAGGCAACCCTAGCCTCTATTCCCTCCAGCTCCATGGCTGCCACCATTTCTGTTGGGATATATCTTCAATAATTGAAACTTTGTAGCATTGAGTGGAGGCCCAGGCCAGCAACGGCAGGAGGAAAACATGGCTTCCTCTGTTTCTGGGTAAACCCAAGCCTTCTTGTTGTTCTCAGTGGCCACAGCCATCTTGGTTGGGGTTTATTTGCATAATTTGTCCTTGATTGGCTGATGGGTGTGGCTGTGGGCATGGCCTGGTTGAAGGTACAATCAATTTGCATTTTACTTTTTTATTGGACAGGATATTTACACTTTTCATTACCTTTGTTAGTTTTGTATTATGGCTACCATCTAAAGTTCTTTATTTAAAGTTCATTTATTGAAATTTCACAGTCACTTTAAAACTTTCACACTAAGCTATGTCAACCTTTCTAAAGTTTTGTTTTCATTTTATTTCTGTGACTTTGGATTCTCTTCATTTTCCTAGTTATCAGATGTGGCTTTCCAACTTTGATCACATTTTCTTTTTGCTTGCCAAATTTAAATGTAGGCTTCCCTTTATTGGCAAGCTCTTTCATTTCAATATTTTATTTTATTTTTTTTTCATCTTTATTGTTCAGTTTATTAATTACATTGTTCCCTTTTTTCCCCCACTATAGTTCCCCTCCACCTGGTACCCAACCCACCCTCTGCCCTTACCCACCTCCACTGTCCTCTCCCATAGTTGTATGATTTTTGTCCAGTCTCTTGCTACACTTCCTACATTCCCTTTCTCCCCAAGAGTTGTCAGTCCATTTCCTCTCTATGTCCGGGATTCTATTACATTCACCAGTTTATCCTGTTCATCAGCTTATTAATTCACTTGATTTTTAGATTCATTTGTTGATAGATGTGTATTTGTTGTTCCTAATTTACACTTTTATCTTTTTCTTCTTCCTCTTCTTAAAGAATATCTTTCAGCATTTCATATAATATTGGTTTGGAGGTGATGAACTCCTTTAGCTTTTTCTTATCTGCGAAGCACTTTATCTGACCCTCAATTCTGCGTGATAGCTTTGCTGGATAGAGTAATCTTGGTTGTAGATTCTTGCTATTCATCACTTTGAATATTTCTCGCCACTCCCATCTGGCCTGCATCGTTTCTGTTGAGAAATCTGCTGACAATAGTATGGGTGCTCCCTTATAGGTAACTAACTGCTTTTCTCTTGCTTCTTTTAATATTCTCTCTTTGTCTTTTGCTCTTGGCATTTTAATTATGATGTGCCTTGGTGTGGTCCTCTTAGGGTTCCTATATATTGGGGTTTGGTGCGCTTCTTGGACACCTAAGTCTAGTTCTTTCACCATGTGTGGGAAGTTTTCAGTCACTATTTCTTCAAATAGGTTTCCATTGTCTTGTTCTCTCTCTTTTTCTGGCACCCCTATAATTTGGATGTTGGAATGCTTGGATGTCCCAGAGGCCCCTTACACTATCTTCAATTTTTTGGATTCTTTTGGTTTCTTGCTTTTTCAGCTGAGTGGATTTTACCTCTTTGTATTTCAAATCTTGAACTTGGTTCTTGGGGTGCTCCAGAGCACTTTTAGGTCTTTGTATAATATTTTTTATTTCAGTCAGTGTATGCTTAATTTCTGGTTGGTCCTTTTTCATATCCTTGAGAGTCTCCTTTATATCCTTGAGGGTCTCCTTCATTTCCTTGTAGGACTCATTCATTTCCACATTGGTCTTGATCATTTCCACGTTGGTCTTGATCATTTCCACATTGGTCTTGATCATTTCCTTGCAGGTCTCATTCATATCCTTGAGGGTCTCATTCATTTCCTTTGTGGTCTTGCTTATTTCCTTATAGGCCTCGACCTTTTGTTGGAGCCTCTTGAGAAGCCCTATAACCATGGTTTTGAATTCCATGTCCAGTCGTTTTTTTTCCTCCATTTCGTTCACATCTGATTTCTTTCCATGTCTCTGCATGGTGGCTGCTTCCCTGAGTTGGTCAATTAGCTTTGTGTGGTAGACATCCTACAAGGGACAGTGGCTCAGCCTTCCCAGTTACCTGAGGTGGATATGGGTTGCACAGTCTTGCTGAAGTTAAGCTCAGGTTAATCATTGTTAGCACTTGGAAGGGTTGACCTCCAGGCCAATTGTCTGTGAAGTTCAGCTGTGGTCAGGTTGGATGGGCAGAGTCTCCGGGCCAAGCATACAGTGTTAGCTCTGTCCTATGCTGCCCCAGGGACTCTGTGCCAGGGGCAATGGCCACCAGCACCTCTGAGAGAGAGCCATTGCAGAGCTCCACCGGTTGCCGGGGAATTCAAACTCTCCCCAAATGAGTCTGCACACCCAATGTCTCACCCAGGGTCGTAAAACAAAGCAGTCTGATGGTTTCCCGAATGACAGAGCAAGTCACAGAGCGCTCTCTACTAGGTCAGGCAGTTGTGCTGTTCCCAAGGTCACACACAAGCTCCCTTCTCCACAAGCCAGCAAACCCCTGCAGCACCTGAGCTTCGGCGTGCCCTCCCTCTGTCCAGTTTTTACCCCATGTGATAGTGGGTTCCATGGACTTCGCCTGGAGCTGGAGAATCAGTCCAGTGGGATGTATTTGTCTCCCCGTTCAAGAAAACTGGCCAGTTTTCAGCCGCCCACCCTATCCACTGGCGCGCGCTCCAAACTTCTCTCCGCGTGAATCTACAATGCTGTCTGCTGCCGCTCCTCCGAGTCACAGTGTCTTATCATCACTTTTATTTGTGGAATTTTCACTCGGCCAGCTTTCTGGTGATTCTGGAAGGTGTTTGTTCTTTCATTAAGTTGTAGTTTCAAAATTGCTGTGTATGACGGCAAGATAGGTGTTTTACCTATGCTGCCATCTTGGTTCCTCCTTCATTTCAATATTTTAAACATCACTTTTAGATAGCTATTGCAAAAATCTATGCTTCTAGCCCTCACTTCAATTCTGCACTAAGATCTGCATTTCCAAAAGCATGGTCAACATTTTCCCATAGATATTATGGATGTTTTACAAACTCAACAAGACTCAGTTTACTTTTCAATTCATTCGCTTTCTCAAATGCAATCCTATTCCTCAATTTACAGTATTATTTAATGAGATTTTAGTCAATTCCATCTTCTTTCGACTTCTCTCTGCCTCACTCCAATTCCCTATACCAAGTAAGGTTCAAATTCTGTTGAATTCTATTCTTGAAAACTCTCAAATTTCTCTACCCTTTTCAGGCTTATGGTGCTTGTGTTCATACTCTTACTCACTTTTACCAGTATAATTGACTGGTAGCTTAAATTGTTCTTGAATTTTATCCTATGCAAAGTTGACAATTACATTTACTGATTTCTTTTCTTTAGAATGCAACAGAAACACAGAAACTTAGTCTACAAATGGCTTCTATTATCTCATCGTAGCTTATCTTTACAACCTTTAAACTCACAAACAACAAAACACCTTTCTATTTCTGTTCATCTTTAGCTATGCCCAGAGACATTTACAGTGCATTCACCATTTCCTAACTTGAAAATTATATTCTCACTTCTATTATAAACTTTGTTAAACAAAACAAAAACCATCTTAAACCTTAAGAGAAAGCTTAGTTACATCTCTCTTGGCTATTTCTGAAAATTGCAAAGTAACTAATTATTTTACATATCTTATGAATGCATATATACTTGCTATTTTTTATAATTGTTATTTGTTTTTACTCTTTATTGCTTAAAGTATTACATATGTTTTCTTTCCCCCCTTTGACCTTTCCTCGGCACTTCCACCCCTGAGCATATACCCTCACCCTGTGAGTATCTGTGTCCATTGGTTATGCTTATATGCATGCATCCTAGTCTTTTGGTTAATCTCTTAATCTCCCATTACCCTCTCCTGCCTTCCCTCTGAGGTATGATGGTCTATTAGAATCTTCTCTGTTTCTAGATCTATTTTTTATTGATCAGTTTATGTTTTCATAATATTCCACAAATGAGTGAGATCATGTGATATTTATCTTTCTCCAGCTGGCTTATTTCACTTAGCATAATGTCTCTCTATGTCCATCCATGCTGTTGTGACTGGTAAGAGTTCTTTCTTTTTCAATGGGGGGAAAAGAAGACAAATGTACTACTATTTGTAATACTTTTAAACAATAAAAAAGGAAAAAAAAGAGTTCTTTCTTTTTTATACCAGCTTAATATTCCATTGTGCAGATGTACTACAGTTTTCTAATCCACTCAGCTGTTGATGGGTACTTAGGCTGTTTCCAAATCTTAGCTATTATAAATTGTGCCACTCTGAACATAGGGTTGCACATATCCTTTAAAACATATTGATTTTTTTAGAGACAGAAAGGGAGAGGGAAAGAGAGAGAGAATCAATGTGAATGTGGAACATCAATTGGTTGCCTCCTGCACCAGGGATCCAGCTTGCAAGCCCAGGCATGTGCCCTGACCAGGAATCAAACCCGCAACTTTTTGGTACACCAGACGATGCCCAACAAACTGGCCAACACCAGCCAAGGCATACTCATTGTTTCATATAATAACTACACTACCAGTTCCAAAAGCAAGCACCATGATGAATACAGGAGTCTTATTAAACAGCAAGAATAAAGCTTCCAAGGATGCTTGCAGAATAAATGAATCACTCTCTCCCTTTTAACACATTTTCCTTCTTGTTAGAGGTATTTGTTTCTGTAATAGGATCACTTACTAAATCATGAACATCTGAATGTTGGAAGCACTACCTTAAAAATACTGTAATCCTCAAAGTTGTAGGACTATGTTTATAAATAATAACCTATAATATATGTGTATTTAGTGGAAATTTTGAGCTCATTTTTGGGTAGAGAGTATATGTATATTATTTTGTACGTTTAAAAAAAACTACAAATGTTTATATTTAAAAATATATAGTTTCTGCCATTTGGTTATTCAATATAATAATGACTATGCTTTTATTTGTCATTTGCTTATTTTAAAATTATTTAAGAGGACCTTCAAAGAACTTAGGATAGAGTCAGACTAAATTAATTTTAAAAATAAGAAAAATTAGTCAAAGTATCTGCTGGTCTATGCCTATGGTACTAATCTCATTATAATTCTAAATTTATTACATTAAAGCCATTATAACAAAATATTTGCACTAATAGCTCTTAGTATAATTGTGAGCTCTCTAGTTTCAGTAAGTTAACCAAAATTATCAAGAAATGAAAACTAATAGTCATAGTTTATGTAACGGATGAGTTCTGACATATATATTACACCTAAATACTTTTAATTTATATAGCTTTAACTTATTTCAAAGATCTTCCACTCATATTATAAATGTAAAAAATATTTTTCTTCACAATATTTTGTTAGTTGTTGATGATTTTCTAAGAACTTTAGAGGTCTTGTTATTTAAAATCACTTTATGAATGGTTATATGTTGTTAAAATATTTACATTTTTAGTTTTTACGTTCACATTGTAAGTCATATTAAATAGCTTGGTCAAATCCATACAATTAGTAAATGCCAGATTTAAGATTTAATTCATATTTTTGATTATCAATCCATTGCTCCTTCTACACTATATATGAAAATATTCTGGGATATGTTTTATCCCTGAGTTACTTAATTTTTGGAAAAAATAAATATTTTAAATTTATCAACTACCATATAAATCTGTCAACATAGCCAGAATAATTTTACTAAATCCTAAAACTGATTAAGTTACTTCTCTGCTTGTCTCATTTTTGCTCTCAGATAGTCTAGCCTCTTTAGCATGGGGCTTATGATTATGAATCTACCTTCCTCACTCACATATTCCTGACAAGATCACATATAGTCATACATTAAATATTTTCATTTCTTTAATGTACAGGCTTTTCTAGCATTCAGACTTCCCCTTATAGTGTCTTCTTTGTCTGGGGCAGAGGTTTTTCTCCTACTTATTTTCTGGCTGTCCTCTTCAAGTCTTATTTATATATAATTTCTTCTGGGAGTTTTTCCTTAGTCACAAGCTGTTCTGCTTGCTCATATTTATCTATTTAAGCCACTATTCTTAATTTGATATACAGTATTTTATTATCTAAATCCAGATTACATCATTTATAAGTTTAAAACAAATTATATAGTTTAATAAAGATATGAAATTATTATCTACTTATATTTTATTCAAGGGTAAAACCAGGCTATACATTTCTTCAATGGGCTCAATAAAACTATGCTTGTTGGCATGCTATTTCTCTCTCTTTTTTAATTCCCTGCTCACATTATTAAATCTTCCTTTAGGCCTTGTTCAATTGTATCCTTAGTGACTATAATATCTAAAGTAGATGCTGAAGTAATGTTCTTTGAATGAATTACAGTTTTCCTAATTTGCCAGTTTTATAACTTTCAAACTCATTGAATTATTAGTGAACACTTATCATTTTTAGCTTGTCCTCATACTTATGATTTGACAGTTTTAAAGGTGCATGATCTGTAACCCCAAATACATCCAGTAAATTAAGATTACATTTTAAGCCAAATACAGAACCTTAGTGTTCATAGGTTTAACATTGGCATTTTCATTAATGATGTGCTGATTTATCAGAGATTAATGAAATATAATAACATGCACATTGGTTGAGGAATAAATTGAAGATGAATACAATTTTAGGCAAATTTGAAGAAATAAGTCACTTAATTACCTATCGAGGTTACTCAACCTCCCAGCTTTTGCATGTCAGCATGGCTTTATTTTTCTTCAATGTTATAGCATCTTTTTTTTTAATTGGAGATAATGGAAGAAGAATTTAATTTGTCTGGTTCTTAGCTTAAACAAAACATTTTATGAAGAAAATCATAAGACATAAATTATATTCACTTATTTCCAATTATTTCTGAAATAAGTTGAATATAAATAAATGAATAATCAGGAGAATTATAATATTTGCACCATTAATATTTATAAATATGTCTAGATATACCAGATAGAAATATCTGGTATTTTTTTGTGATAGCACTGCTGGTATTGGTTTTATCCCAGATCAATAAATTTTACAAAGAGAAAAACAACAATAACAATCTATTGTGTTTTGATCATATGTGTAAGAATTTTTTTCTATTTTAAATAATTTTTGATAGGTCCACAAAGCATTGCAAAGTCATTAAATTTTGTATTAACTTAGTTGAGGCGTTTGTATTCAGTCAGTTTTCTAACTTACTATCTCTTTTCTAATGGTCTGCTTGAAGAACATTTTGATAAAGTTCACTTTACCAATAATACACTTTTCTCTCCTTACTTTGGTTGTGAAAGTTCAACATTTTACTGCTCTTAGTTTTTTAGCTTGTTTTTTCCTACCAAAACTTTTTTCTTTTCTAAATAAAATCTATGTTTCCTCGAATCAAATCCCATATCCTAGAGTAAAATTATGTTTACTTAAATCAATAAGTATCTAAAACAATTTTTCAACTATTAAATTAGTTTAATTGGTCCTTTCATTGGTGGTATCAGTATCTGATTAAAGTTCTCTACCCCAACAGGTTGGCATAAAACCATTTCTACATACATTTTCATGGGCAGATTGGTATACTTCCTGAAGAAAAATGGGCTCTTAAATGAGAAGAAAAAGAAAAAAAGTCCTATACTGTTAGAGTGCTTTCTTTTAGAACTAAATCATTGAAATGATAAATTATTAGAAATTACCATTAGAAAACAATTTTAATAAAGTTTTAAGAAAGCAAAATTTATTGCCCTAAATATGTAATGTCTACATACTCTGGAATGAAACTATTTTTTGACTATTGGAGAATTTGCATTTGTTAAATTATGCCAGGTAAAATGTTGGTTATGCAAATTATATACTGTGGATATAATTAAAATTAAACTATAATGATCAGGAACTGTTTTAAGTTAGTAAACTTAAAACATTTACTCATCATAAACTCATCTTTATTACGTCTAGGTTGAAGTACTTGCATTATTTTATAGATGTTTCTTTTTACTAGAAAAGAAAATGACACTCTATGGTCATGTTGCTCTATTGCTCAACACAAATTCTCATTAAAAAGACTATATCTATATACTTTTTATTTATAAATGCTACTGTTTACATTATATATGTAACTTTTATTCTTTTGTTAAAGATAGGCTGAATTTTTTTCGAATTATTTTAAAATCTGTGGCTTAATTATTTGTAATGAAAAGAAACGCTACCAATTATCACAGCAGAATATGTTGGTGGAAATTAGCAGAATATCACTAACCAGGGTGAACATTTTTTATCCAATTTAAAAGGTAGAATCTAAAGATAATAAACAGACTGGCTGGTTCCCCAAATCATCAAACACTAAGTGTTTTAGGTAGGCTGACAATTCAACAGGCCTAGGAAGTAAGGAATTCCTCAAGAATATTATTGTTAATGACTTCTATCTAATCCAATGACAGAGATTATTTCTATCTTGATCTGTATTATCTTGTCATTTTATAAGGAGACTGGGGTCAGTGCACAAAATTCATGCACCAGGGATGGGTGGTCCCTCAACCCAACGTGCCCCCTCTCACATACTGGGAGCCCTCAGGGAATGTCCAACTGATGGTTCACTCCCAGTCTGTCCAAGGCCTAAAGCTTCTGGCGAGCCATCGCCCAGCTCAGCTCAGCCATCACCCTGCTCAGCTCAGTCCTGGCTGCCTGCAACCATCCGGCCCAGGGGTGCTGGGTGCTCACCACCACTTCTGCTCACAGCGTCCAGGGGCCAGGCACTCCCTGCTGCCGCCACCACCACTGCTGCTGCTGCCACTTCTCCTCACAGCGCCCGGGGACTGGGTGCTCACTGCCATGGCTGTTTCATCTCCACCCCTGGGGCCTGGCACTCAGGCCACTTGGCCCTGCCCCCACTCCTGATTGGCTGGTAGCATAGCCAATCAGGAACAAAGGTATGGTCAAATTCACATGTTTCTCTTTATTATATAGGATTGTGACATAGTCAGAAAGATATCAGAATACACAGACAAAACATTTCTCAAATTTGGACACATTTCTAGTGATATGAAGATCTTCACAGGCACAAACACAATATGCATTTCCATGCATGTCTCCTTGAACTTCTCACATGACATTAGCAAACATTCCCTAATTATAAAATTATTCTCTGCACTTCTTTAAATAAGTGTGACTTCTTTTTAAATTCTCATTTCCTGGTTTGTCTACTATGGGCTTCAGTTATATTGATAACTCTTATGTCTTGCCCACATTTTCTTTCTTTCTTTTTCTTTTTTCACTTATTCAGTTCCTATTATATTTCAGTCATTGGATAAGGAACAAAATATAAACAAAACATATTTAAACCTTGTCATGGACTTGGCATTCTAGTGGGGTGGAGGGCTTAGAATTAACAAATAAATAAATAAACTCATACTAAGTCAGTAAGTTGATTGGTATTATCTTAAAACATATTTTTCCCCTGAACCTATGAATGTGATATTATTTTGTAAAATAGGCTTTGCAGATTTAATTAATTAAAGAATCTTGAGTTCATAGTGGGTTTGGGGGTCCAAGGGTATGGGAAACTAAATTCAATTACAGTATCTTTATAAGAGTAAGATACAGAGATAGAATGGAGAAGGTCATGTGAATGCAGAGGAGGAAATTAGAGTTATACAGGACCAACTCAGAAAAAATGTCGAGTTGTCAGCAGCTATCAGAACCTGGGAGAGAGGCATGGAGCAGACTCCGTCTCTGAGCCTCCTAAGAGGAGAAATTCTGCCAACACCTTGATTTTGTACAACTGACCTCCAGACCTGGGAAAGAACAGTTTTCTGTTGTTTCTAGCTGCAAAGTGTGTGGTAATTAGTTACAGAAACCCTAGAAACTAATAGAATCAAGATGCCGAAAAATGCTATTGAATAAAATAAATAAAGTCAGGGATTTTGAGGGTGTGAAATAAACTGTAAATTTAAATATGTTAGAAAATATATGAAATTTAGCCTAAAATCTGAAAAAAAGGTAAGAAACTGAACAATGTAGAAATCTAAAGGAAGACATTTTCAGATGAAAACAAAACAAACCACAACAAAACTAAAGCAAGGAACCAAAATATGGTTATGCATTAAAAGGAGCAGCAAAGACAGTGTGGAAGGGCCAATAAGAGTGAAGACAGACAAAGGAAAATAAGATTACAAACATAACCTGATGCCTAATGTTGCTTCATAGGGAATTTTGATGTTTTGTTATACACAAAAATTGGTAAGTTGTTGGAGAGTCAAGCACAGAGAATTGTATCTTATGATCTAGGTGCTCTGTTGAGAATACTTTAGTTTGAAAGGGGATAAATACAGTATTAGGAAAATTAGTTAAAAGGCTATCACAATAATCTAAGTCAGAATAATGGTGCCAGGAGAAGAATGATGGGACCACAATAGTAACAACAGAGGGGGTGCAGGGTCAACTTTGAGATATCTCTCTATATAAAAGCCTAAGTGACCAAACAACCGGTCAACTGGTTGCTATGATGCACACTGACCACCAGGGACAGATGCTTAATGCCGGAGCCTCCCTCTAGTGGTTGTGCACTCCCACAGTCAATCTCCCTCTGCCTGCCAACCTTCTGTAGTCCCTCCGCCCAATTGGCCATGATCAGAACTGGACAAGAGAGCACTGATTGGTCCTGATGGCAGGCCAGGTCGAGGGACCCCACCTGTGCATGCATTTGTGAACTGGACCTCTAGTATTTTATAAGTAGAATCAACAGGATTTATAATTGATTGGCTGTAGAGAAAGAAAACTGTCATAAATAAGATCATGTTTGTGGCCACATTAACTAATAAGAGTTATTATTTGAAGAAAGGAAAATAAATCAGAAGTTGATTTGGGAAAAATTGGTAATTAAATAAATGTTAATCAAGTTCATAGTGTGACCTAAAACTCTTCATTCGCTCACTCAGTGAACTGTATTCCTCCACCATCACTTCAATTACACATGTCCACCTCCAGACCTGAACTCTCTCTGCTAGCTGATGTTCCAAAAGAAAATCACATTGCAAAAGAAAAATCAGTTTCCTCCTCTACCATTCAAACATGTTACTCATTTTTATTTCTTCATTAGTAAAATGTTCATTTATCCACTTATTCACTTTATACATTGTGACATTATCTTTGGCTCTCCATCTTTCTTCTTATAACTATTCAACAAATAATCATGTCATTACTCTAAATTTGTCTCGCATATGTTTCCTTCCTAAGATACTGGTCTTTAAAACACATTATCTTTACAATATTTTTTGGACACCTACCAGAATTTCCTATCACATTGTTTTCCTGTTGCTTTTCTTCCCTTCCTTTTCAGCCTATATAATGATGATAGATTTCCTAATCATTCAGAGAAAACAAATACATCTTGGAAATCAACCTATTTAGACCATATTTATGCAACTTATGCAAAATGCTAATAATTATGGAACTAAATAGAATAAGACAACTGAGGGCACATGTATGTTTTCTTAATGAAATACATATTACCAAAAAGAGGGGGGAAGCAAGCAAAACAGGGGAAATAGATAAAAATCAAATATTTTTGGACACCCCTTTACTCTCTCATGTGTATTACTTTTTCTGGTGGCAAGAAAGAATTTTTCCTTTGCCAATTGTACACACACTGACTTTTTAAATTTATTCAGAGACTTCAGTTTCTGGGAAATAAAGAAATATTAAGAGGTGACTAGGTCAGTGACTATAGGTAACAAAATATTGCACTTGGAAAATATATTAATATTGCACTTGGAAAATGTATATTAACTACAGATTAAGTTTAATAGAGCTTAAGCAAATGTGAAAAATAAGGTGGATTCTCATAGGAATGTAGACTTTATTTCACAATATTAAAAAAAACTCTACTATAAAATTAAGAGGACATTACTATCACTAATGGAAGCAGCACTTCTACATCAGCTGAAAAATATTAGGCATTAGAAACTGAGTTAGGAAAGATGAACATGACATGTCACTGATTTGAGAAAAGCTTTCATCAAGTGACCAAAAATACAAGGACAAAGAACATTTTATGCATATTCTCTGTTGGCCAACTTTGAGCCATATTTGAGAATGAGAAAATAGAAAAACAATCAAAGTGAGGATGAAATGCAAGCATACACCCCTCCATAAAAAGCAATAAAAATTTGGCGAAAACTGTCAGAGTCAATTATTTCAGAACTCTGGAAACTAACCAAAAGCATGTACCAATTTCAGAAGTGTATGTTCAAGAAAAATGGCTAAATATCTTTAAGAACAGTCATATTTATTAGCATTTTAACGTACGTTAGTTAGTCCCTTTCCCCACTTTCCAGCTCAGCAGTAGAGTTCAAAATAAAAGAAATCAGTTCTGGTACTAGTGTTGCAGAGAGTAGAATTGACCTTATTCACAAGTTCTGTCTGGTGACTCCCAGGGACATCCATTTGAAATGCTTGTATTCCTTGATTCAAACTTACCCTGCACTAACTCCCTTACCTGGGAGGCATTTGTCAGAAACATTTGTAAGTAGATGTTTTAGTTACTTAGGCAACAGATAGAAATCTCTGCAAGCAATAGACTAACAAAAAAGCTTGGGATAAAATTCTGGAAAATTAGGGGAATAAGGGCTTTCAAGATCTCTACAATATTCCTGTAAGGTGCATGTGGGCCCAGGGTTGTGGGCATGCTCAGGAAAGACATAAGAAGGTGCTATCCTCTCAATTCTGGCTGATTTTGAGGTCCTCTACAAACAGGAATTAAAGACAATGTCAGAGTTGTAAACTGCCTGCCTGAGCATTGTAAGTGTACACCCAACATATTCACAGAACCATCTGCAAAGACTGGAAAATATTTTGGTTCCAGACATAAAGGAATATCAGAGTCCAATCATTAGCTGATCACTAAGCCTAATGGAACAGGGACTTCAATGGCTACACATGACAAAAAATGCAGACTTTATAAAATTAGCTCTAAAAAAGTCTTAAACAAACAAACAGAAAAGAACAACAACAAACAGCAACAACAAATCCTGAAGAAGAATAGTTTTTCCAAAGTGGCCATATTATAATATTTAAAATGTCATTTCCTCAAGAAAAAATTATGAGACATGCAAAGAAATAAAACAAGAATATTACTGTTTTTAAATTTTGTTTAGCCACTTAAAGAAAATATGCTTATAGTACAACTTGCCACAAAGCCATTCGAAGCTGTATATTTATGCAATAAAATATTTTACCCCACCCAAAAGAAGGTACATTTCAGACACAGGGAAGAAAAATGATCAAAAGAAACTTTCCCAAGAAGTCTAGGTTTTGGACTTATCAGATAAGAATTTAGCTAATCTATTTTAAATATGTTCAAAGATCTAAAGAAAACCATGTTTAAAGAACTATGTGTGTGTGTGTGTGTATGTGTGTGTGTGTGTGTGTGTGTGTGTGTGTGTGTGATGTATATATAATGAGTATGTAAACATAATTGTATCATTATTTCTTTACTAGAGGCCCAGTGCACAAAATTCCTTACTAGAGGCCCAGTGCATGGGGGTGGGGGGATGTCCCTCAGTCTAGCCTCTCCAATCTGGGATCCCTCGAGGGATATGCAATAGCCTGCTTAGGCCCCATCCCCATAGGATGGAGCCTAAACACGCAGTCAAACATTCTTTCACAATTCAGGACTGCTGGCTCCAAACTGCTCACCTGCCTGCCTCCCTGATTGCCCCTAACTGCTTCTGCCTGCCAGCCTGATAACCTCCTAACCACTACCCTGCCAGCCTAATTGATGTCTAACTGCTCCCCTGCCTCCCTGATTGCCCCTAACTGCTTCTTCCTGCCAGCCTGGTCACCCCCTTACCACTACCCTGCCCTTTGCCAACCCGGTAACCCCTAACTGCCCTCCATTGAAGGCTTGATCACCCACAACTGCCCTCCCTTGAAGGCCTGGAACAACCCAACAGCCATCCCCTGCTGGCCATCTTGTGGTGGCCATCTTGTGTCCACATGAGGGCAGAATCTTTGTCCACATGGGAGTAGCCATGTAGTGTGTTGGAGTGATAGTCAATCTGCATATTACTCTTTTATTAGATAGAATAGAGGCCTGGTGCATGGGTGGGAGCCAGCTGGTTTGCCCTAAAGGGTGTCCCTGATCAGGGTGGGGGTTCCCTTGGGGCATGGAGTGGCCTGGGCGAAGGGCCTATGGTAGTTTGCAGGCTGGCCATAACCCTCAGTGATCCAAGTGGAGGCCCTGGGATCTGGGATTAATTTAAGTTTTACAATTGAAACTTTGTAGCCTGGAGTGGAGCCAAATCTTCTGCTTGCTCCATGGTGACAGCTTTTTCTCTTGGGATATTTACCTTCTATAATCGAACCTTTGTAGCCTGTAGTGGGGGCCTAGGCCAGCCAGAGCTGCAGAAGCTTGGCTTCCTCCATGGCCCAGGCAACTCAGCTTCTGCTCTCTCCAGCTCCATGGCTGTCACCATTTGTTGGGATATATCTTCTATAATTGAAACTTTGTAGCATTGAGTGAAGGCCTAGGCCAGCAAGGGCAGGTGGAAAGCTTGTCTTCCTCCATTGCTGGGGAAACCCAAGGTTCCTTCCTGCTCTCAGTGGCTGCAGCCATCTTAGTTGGGATTTATTTGCATAATTTGCTCCTGATTGGCTTATGGGCATGGCTATGGCGTAGCTTGATTGGAGGTATGGTCTATTTGCATATTACTCTTTTATTACAGAGGATATATTATTATAGTATTTTTTATATGGACAACTGTGAACCTACTGTTGTCCCACCATGTATATGTGTGTATATAATGTCTATCTATATAAAACCCTAAAATGCAAATCAACATAACAGCAGAATGACCAGTGGAACGACTGGTTGCTATAACATGCACTGACCAACAGGAGGCAGATGCTTAATGCAGAAGCTGCCCCAGCCTGCAGGCCCCAACTAGCAGCATTGGGAGGGGGCAGGGCCAGAAGGGGCTGGGCCAGAAAGCCGGCGGCACCAGGCCAGCCAAGGCAGGTGCAAGCAGGGGGATCCTTATCACCCTGCTGGTCACCCCACAAATCTGCCCTGATTACTGGCCAGGGCTAGCCAGGGCTACGGACCCTGCCTGTGCACTAATTTCATGCACTGGGCCTCTAAGTATATATCTTTATATCTGTAAAAATCTTGAAATATTTTACTTCATATATGCACATATGCAGACATATGCAAATCTTATCCACAAGGTAGATCTTTTACATTTAATTTCTAATTTAACTCTTAATGGTCATTTTAATTCAAGATAATAAATTCTAATCCATGAGTAGGGAAAAATGTCATCTTAAAATATGAGATAGTGAGACAGCTAGTAATAAATACCTGTTTTTAGATTCCCTGATATAATGTACTTTCACATTTCTTATGACTAGGGTGCTGTGCATACATTTTTATCTCCTTAGTTGTTTTAACTTGTTCTTCACTGACAATATCATAATATAGTCAAATGTCAGTGCTGACAACCTAAATTATCTGGTTTACTTTTCTTGTAACTTCTACAATTTTAATAAGACTATTCAATTAATCTAACTGGACCCCAAAATAAAACTTTCTTCTTTTTTCGTTTTATAATTCTAACAATAAATCTCAGCACTTTTTAAGTTATATATGTAAATTTATTAATATTTTTTTTCAAAAATATTTTGCAAATGCATTAAATACATTTTGCAAACATATTAAGAATCAATCTAAACTGTGATTATTGTGTGTGGATAAATGATATTATGCTACAAATATAATATTTAGTGGAAAACTCAACCCATAGGAACATACCTCAAATATCAATTAAAAAAAAATAAAATATATGTATAATGTTTTAGGTTACTCTATTTTTGGATTTCATTTGGAATAGTTTGGGAATTGGGCTTTATAATTTTTTTACATGGTTCAAAGTTATTTTCCTTCTTTTCATTTGCCAATAACAATAATATCCAGAGACAACAAAGTAAGATCAATTACCCATATTTTATTAAGAATTATAATTGATATTCAAGATTTAATACTATAAGACAAAAGTGAGTATTCTAAAACTTAGGCTTTTGTGTTTTAACAGGAAAATTTTTCTTTTTCTTTTACATTTTTTTTAATTTCAACTTTTATCTTAAAGGAATGATACATATCATTCTTGAAATAATTATTTTTTCTCAGAAGACATATTATAGTTTTTCGTATCTGATTAACAAAAACTATTTTATATTATTACTATTATATAGATAATTAAATTGGCATTAAATCTTTCTTGTAGGTATTCAAGGTTAGACACCAGTGAGAATTTTCTGTTTTTCTTTGAATCATGAAAGTATATGATTCACTAATACTATTCTATTTTAATTTTGCTTGTTTGTCCCTCCATAGAAATTTTTTTTCATAGAAATTGTAGACAAAACACAAATATTAGCAGCATTTAAACAACATAACCTCGGAGAACTAAGATTGCGGCATAGGTGAGCACCTATCTAGCTGTCCACGCAACAATTCTGAAACTACAACTTAACAACAGAACAAACAAGTCCAGAATCACCTGAGAGCTGGCTGAGGGAAAATTCCGCACATAAAAGTAGAGGCGGGACGCAGCGGTGACTCGGGAGCAGAGGTGCGCAGCTTTGAGGTTCGGAGTGCGAGTGAGCGGTGAGGGACGGGCAGCAGACAGCAAGCCCAGCTGGTTTTCTCCAGCGGGGAGGGCGGAGGCCTCCCACAGCACTGACCCCCCAGTTTCAGGCGAGCTCCCAGGTCGGGGAAAGGAGGATCCCGGGCGCGGCTGAGGTCTGTGTGTTTGGGGAGAGTGCACGAGTAAATTGGAGTGCGCAACCAGACAGAGAACATGCAACTCACTTGCTCAGAGACCACCATACTGCTTTGTTTTACATCCCTGAGTAAGACTTTGGCTGTGCAGACTCATTTGGGGAGAGGCAGAGTTGTCTGGCAATGGGAGACCAGCGGGGGATTTACATTGCCACCCAACACTGAGACCCGTGAGCCGCACAGATAAGCTGACGCTGCAAGCCCCATAGACTTGAAGCGGTGCGTCAGGAAGGGCGGACCTAGGGCTGACACCAGGCGCTGCATAAGGAAGCTGAGCCACTGTTCCTTAGAGGATACCTATCACACACCGCTAAGGGACCAACTCAGGAAAGCAACCACAATGCAAAGAAAGAACTCAGCTGTGAAAGAAATGGAGGAAAAAAGATGACTAGACATAGAGTTTAAAACCACAGTAATTAGGTTTATGAATAGGCTACTAGAAAAGGCTGAGAAAATTAATGAGAACTATGCCGAAATAAATAGCACCTACAAGGAAATGAACAACGCCTACAAAGATATGAAAAAAGACCAACTAGAAATTAAGCATACACTGATTGAAGCAAAAAATATTATACAAAGACCTAAAAGCAGTCCAGACGACCACAAAAACCAAGTCAAAGATTTGAAATACAAAAAAGCAAAATCCACTCAGCTGGAAAAGCAAGAAGCCAAAAGAGTCCAAAAAATTGAAGATAGTATAAGGGGCCTCTGGGACAACCTCAAGCATACCAACATCAGAATTATTGGGGTGCCAGAAAAAGAGAGAGAGCAAGATAATGAAAACCTACTAGAAGAAATAGTTACTGAAAACTCCCCCCACCCAGCGAAAGAAATTGACTTGAAAACCCAAGAAGTGCACAGAACCCCAAAATATAGGAATCTAAAGAGGACCACACCAAGGCACATCATAATTAAAATGCCAAGAGCAAAAGATAAAGAGAGAATATTAAAAGCAGCAAGAGAAAAACAGTTAGTTACCTATAAGGGAGCACCCATACGATTGTCAGCAGATTTCTCAACAGAAACGATGCAGGCCAGACGGGAGTGGCGAGAAATATTCAAAGTGATGAATAGCAAGAATCTACAACCAAGACTGCTCTATCCAGCAAAGCTGTAATTCAGAACTGAAGGTCAGATAAAGTGCTTCACAGATAAGAAAAAGCTAAAGGAGTTCATCACCGCCAAACCAACACTATATGAAATGCTGAAAGGTATTGTTTAAGAAGAGGAAGAAGAAAAAGGTAAAAATGTACATTATGAACAAGTACACATCTATCAACAAATGAATCTAACAATCAAGTGAATTAACAAACTGATGATCAGGATAAAATGAAGAATAGAACAAAATCATGGACATAGAGAGGGAATGGACTGATAATGCTTGGTGAGAAAAAGGGTGCGGGAAGTACAGCAAGAGACTGGACAAAAATCATGCAACTATGGGAGAGGACGGGGGGGGGGGGAGGTAAGGGTGTAGAGTGGGATGGGTACTGGGTGGAGTGGAGCTATTGGGGGAAAATGTAATTAATAAACTGAACAATAAAGGTAAAAAAAAATAAATAAATAAAATAAAAATATAAACAACATAACCTCAAGGGGAAAATTTGGAGGTTGAATGGATATTTAACTAAATTGCATTGGATCGCTTACATTATTAATTATAAAAATGATACATGTTAGCTATTACCTTTCCATTAATGTGTGAAATATTTAATAATATACATATAATTTAAAAATTTATGTTAGCCAAGTTCCAAATCTTTGAAGTTGTTTGCCCTTGTTTTACCATGTTTTACTTATTACTTCTGAGAATTTTTATAGAAACTACATAAACACCAAGCATGAGCAATAATACATATTTCAAACTTCACGCATTATTTTGTTACAACCATTTCTTTGTAAGAAAATAATAATTTCTTCCATTTCTGTCCTTTGCTTACTTTCTTCTCCTTCTGGTACTCCTACAATGTGAGTTTTGTTATATTTAATATCCCATGCTCCCTTAAACTATCTGTTGGGTTTTTTTTAATTGTTTTTTTGTTTGTTTGTTTGTTTCTCTGATTGAGTATTTCTTTTCTTTCCCTCTACCTTGTTTTCTGATTCCCTGTATTGATCCTCAGCCTCTCATAATCTGTGTTTTCATTCTATTGTCTTCTTTATTAGTGCCATGTCATTCTTCATAGTTACAGTATCTTTTTCATTCTTTGCCTTAATTATTCTGAACTCTATGTCTAATAAATTTCTTATCTTCATTTCATTTAGCTGTTATTCTGGAGAATTCTCTTTCTTTCATTTGGGGCTTTTTTTTTTGTCTCCCCATTTTGGCTGCCTGCTTGCTGTATGTCTATGTACTAGGTAGATCATCTATACCTTCCAATGTCTAGTGCAGGACAATGTCAGATGCTGTTTCTGACTGGTGCTACAGCAATCCACAGCTTGTGGCTCCCTCTACTGGGGCTGGGTGCCTTTGGAAAGGGAGAACTTAGTTCTTAATTGTTTCCATCACTAGCATAAATGAAAATGTGAAATCATGACAGAGGTATTAGCTAGCACTACAATGGCAATTATATTGTTATGTAAATGTATCAAATAAATTTGTACACCTTAAACTTAGAACATCTCTCTGTTTTTTAGTTACAATGGATGAGATAGATTCACTGCCAAATATAAATCAAATGATGAAATATTCCAAGATAATGGCCAATTAAAGCAACCCAACAAAACAACAATAAATTAACAAAACCAAAAAGATAAAGCAAACCTGGCTTTTTGCATAATTATGATTTTTGGCAAGTAATTTATATACCTTAAGCCTCTGTTTTCTCATCTTTAAAAATATAGAAAGGATTAGGGCCCTGTGAACTTATCTATTAAAATAGAAATCAATGCCATGCTAGTTCTCTTTCAGTATAATAAAAAAAGTAGTAATAAATGTAGATCTTTCAACTATATTAGCCAGAAATAGTCTTAGTAGATGTCTGAAATTTCAGAGTAAAATTTCTGTTAATATAATGTAATTACCAACTTGCATTGTTTCATGTGCTAGCTGGTGAGGGAAATATGGATGTTTTGTAACAATCTCTTAGAATCTTTAACACTATTATAATTACTTTGTGTACATACTATGAATCTGATTTTTAAGGGATGCTCTGATAAACCAAAATTATTTGTTTAAGTAAATAATTATATTTTCTTAACCAACTAATTTACATACTTATGCTCTTATTAGTGAAGTTAGTAAATACTAAAATCACTTGTTAAAAATAAAATAAAAATTTGTTAAAATAAAAATATCTTTAGTAGCAAAACACCTATCATATCTCTATTTTTATTTACAAAAGACTTTTTGTAAATAAAAGTTTTTATTGTACTATCTGTGTTCTCTATTGGTGATTTTTCAAAGAATTTCAAAATAAATTTTTTTTCTGAAAGAAAAATAATGAGAGGGATTATTTATGCATTTCTTGAAGGTTTTCTGTGATAAATTAAATATGTCACTCATACTCTCAGTGACACAGAGAAAACATACCATTTCTTAATAACTATTTTACTAATTATTATATTTTCTAGAGATTCATTTATTAAAATATTTTTATAAATGCTCACTAAGCATAAACATATGGAGAAATACAGTGTTTTCATATTATTCTACGTTTAGTGCTGGTTTATTTTACAAAGGCATTCCTACATTATATTTTCTTTATGGTATGTTCACTATCTACTGCTGAATAGAGAGGAAATCTTTTATGGCTACATTAACATCATATGCTCAATAAGGATTATTTTGTTCATTCTGGAGTCATAATTTATTACATCAGCTTTTTATTCATTTAAATAACTCAATACTAGCATTCCCTATGCACTAATATGGTCAGGCTTATTGTTGGGAAACAGCTATGAAGTTCTCAGTGAATAATATTCTATAAACAAAATTTGATGATGTTTTAATAGCAAAGGCTTGGTAACAATTAATCTTCCCAATATGCTGAGTAGTTCTTTAATGTGTTGGCTTTGAGGTCTTAACTCTGCAGGATGACTCTTTCCAAATATCTGGCAGCAAATCACCACCAGGAAGTTAACTTTATGCTTTCTATTTATGTCTACATGTACTAGTATATTCCAAACACTGAAGCATCTTGTCTTATTTCCAATGGTACAGTAGTGACACAACTTAGTTACATGCTTTTCAAAAACTAATGTCATGAACGTTCATAAATACAGCAGTAGTGGTAGATAATGTCCTGCAACATTATTTATACATGTTTCTTTTTTAAGTTTATACAATATAATTTTTAATAAAGTATTATAGTAAAATATTAAAACCTAGTCACTAAAGTAACAAAACAAATGACTTATGAAAACTGTCACTTGATAGTAATTTGGGACTCTAAGAAAAAGTCCCAGCCTTTAAAATTTATAACTATATGTACACATACATATTAAGGTGTAACTTCAATTTGTATATACATATATATATATTAATGTAACATTTTAATTTAAATTTTTTTGGTCACATTACCATATATTACCCAGGTAATTTCTCATAAAAATTATTTGCCAACTATTATAAAATAATCTATCTAAAAATTTAAAGAAAATTTAGTGACCTTTCATAAAAGCAAATATATTGTCTTTTGAACAACTTTTATTACTTCAAGTAACAAAATAACTTCTTGAATCTAATAATTTAAAAAAATATATTATCTATTATTAAAACTTCTAAAACGTTTTCTGTGTTTCCTTCAAGGTCTGACCTTTATGCTACATCTCTTTTCTATACTCTCTAGCTCATAGCCTGTAATTTTATTTACTTTTCTTATATTTAATTATTCTGAAACATAACTTTTTAATGTAATAATAGTGACAATATATTAGATGATTATAGCATATAGACAAGTGAAATGAATGGCAGCAATGTCACAAAAGGTGGGAGACAGTCATTGAGACTTCTTTTATCAAGTAATTTCAGTATACATCAAGTAGTAATGAGTAAAATGAAGGTAGACTTATTATATTAGTTAAAATGTATATTGAAAATCTATACTAAGCACTAAAAATAATACATATTACAATTGGTATGCAAAGAAAAGATATGAAATGAAATAGTATGAAATGCTCAATTAAGCCAGGGAAAGGTAAAAAAGAAGTGGAAGAAAAATTGAAAAACAAAAAATGAACAAAATAAATAGTAACCAGATACAAACATAGTAGACAACCTTATTATATCAATAATTATTTTTAAAATGAATTGTTTAAAGTCACTAATTAAAAGACAGTGATTTCAATAATGAATTAAAACTTTTAAAAAGACCTAACTATACTACCTATAAAAAATTCATTACAAGTATAAAAACTTAGATTCAGGTAAGTTTTAGTACAAATTTGGGAAAAATATATTGTACAATAATAAAAAGAAAGTGTTATTAGCTATACCATTTTCAAAATAAGAATTTCCAAAGAAAGTAAAATTATTAGAGATAAAGATAGGTAATACATAATGATAAAACGATTCTTCTCCAACAAGACATAATTCAAAATCTGTTTGCACCTAGGAACAGGGCATCAAAATAGTTGAAATAAAAACTGACAGTATAGAAAAGAGAAAGAAAGAAGTCTATTACTGTACTTGGGACTTAAACATACCTCTTACAGTAATTGCTATGTCAAGCAGGCAGAAAGTCAGTAAGGATATAGTTGACTGAACAAGATTATAAATCAAATTGATCTAATTAACACTTATAGAACACTTCTTCCAATAACAGGAGAATACACGTATTCTTCTTAAGCTGACAAATAACCACCAGATGTACCACATTCGGTTCCATGGGTTACAACTTAAAAATTTTAAAGGATACAAACAACAAATTATATTCTGAAACCACAATGAATTAAACCAAAAATTATTTTGAAATAGCTGAAATATCCACAACTATTTGGAGATCAAACCTACTTCTTTATATTACACACACTTCTTTACAGCAAAGATCAAAAGAGAAGTCTCAAGAAAATTTTTTTTTTAAATTTAACTAAATGAAAATAAAAATACAACATAGTTTATTGGCTATAGCAAAAGCAACACCTACAAGAAAAATTACAGCATTGCATTCATATATTATAATCAAAGATATATAAAAATTAATAACTTGTGCTTACATCTTAAGGATCTAGAGAAAGAAGGGTAATTTAAGCCTAAAACTATCTCAAGAAAAGGAAATATAATTGAAAAAATTATTAAAATTTAAAATAGCCACCCAATAGTGATAAATCAATGAATCCAAACGTTGGGTGTTTGAAAAGTATAATACAATTGATAAACTTTTAGTCATGACAAATAAGAAAAATTGAAAACATAAATGTACAATATTATTGTAAATACTATTATAAATTTACAATATTTATCGTAAATATTACTACTACTATGACCCCATGGCCATTATCTTATATAATAAAAGCCTAATATGCAAATCGACCAAATGGCTGAACAACTGGTGGAATGACCAGTCACTGTGATGCACACTGACCACCAGAGAAAGGCCCTCAATGGAGAAGCTGCCCCCAGCCCACATGCCCCAGGCCAACCAAGGCAGGTGCCAGCAGGGGCCCACCACATCACCCTGCCTCTTGCTCTATATAGTTCAGCCCTGATTGTCGGCTAGGCCTAGGGTTCTACTCATGCATGAATTTCATGCACTGGGCCTCTAGTAAAGATAATAAAGGAATATGATGAGAAAATTTATGGCCACACATTTAATAACTTACTTAGATGAAATTAGGTGATTTCTTGAGAAACTACTAAAACTTACAAATGAAATATACTATGAATAGGTTACATATTAAAGAAATTGAGTGATAAGCTCCCAAGAGATAAAGTTCTAGACTCAGGTAGTAGCACTGGTGAATCCCTGAATACATAAAAAAGTATTCCAATTCTTCCCAATCTTTCAAAAAATAGAAGTGGAGGGTACACTTTCTAACCCATTTTTTGAGGCCAGCATCACTTTACTTGCAAAATAAAGAAGTTCAGAAGGATATCTTTCATGACTATACATGAAAAAATATTCAATAAAAATATTAGCAAATCAAATCCAACAACGTATATAAAGAATTATATATCATGAACAATTATGCTTATTCTGGGTATGCAAGTCTGGTTCAACATTCAAAACCCAATTAGTGTAACCTACCATATTTATAAACTAAAAAAGAAAAAATCATATAATCATATCAATTGATACAGAAAAACAAACAAAACATTTGACAAAACTCTAAACAAATTCAAATTCCGGATTAAAACTCTCAGAAAAAACGCATATACAGGAGAACTGCATCAATGTTATAAAGAACATCTACAAAAAGCCTACTGTTAATATTACATTTAATAGTGAGCTATAAGATACTTTACCTCAAGATTGGGAATAAGACAAGGATATGCTCTCATTACTATTCAACACAATACTGAAAGTCCCACCTGGTGCAATATGACAAGAAAAAAAATTGCAGAAGAAATAAAACTATCACCAGTGACATGACTGTCTGTGAAAAAAATCTTCAAGACTTGATAATAAACTCTTGAAATAAATAAACAAGCGTAGCAAGAACAAAGGACATTTAAGTCAATCAATTTTCTATATACCAGTAATGAGTAATACAAATTAGAAATGAAAAAAATACCATTTACCTAGCACCAAAAATTAAATACTTAAGTATAAATGTAGCAAAATATTTATAGAATCTATATTTCAAAAACTTTAAAAAATTGTTTAAATTAACCAAAGTATATTTAAATACAGGATGGGGTAAAAGTAGGTTTATAGTTGTGAGTCTGTGAAACAACATTTATTATTGCACGATCATTTATTAATTATTGTATTATTTTCTATATGAACTAACTATAAACCTACTTTTGTCCCACCCTGTATATAAAGTGATACTCCATGTGAATGATTATAAAACTCAACACTGTTAAGATATCAATTCTTAACATATTGATTTATAGATTCATTGCAATGTATTCAAAATTCCAGTAAGCAATATGTAGATCAACAAACTGTTTCTAAAGGTTATATGGAAAGAAAAGCGTCCTATAGTAGTCAACACAATACTGAAAAACAAAGTTGGAGGATTTTGAATACGTGATTACAAGATTTAAAAACCACCCTAAGCAAGACAGCATGACATGAAAGTATAGAAACATATTCTAATGAAATAGAAATAGACCCTCTCAAATACAGTCAGTTGAGCTTTGACAGAGGAGCTAATGAAAGTTAATGGAGACAGGATGATCTTTGAACAAATTGCGCTGAACAACTGGGCATTCATATGTACTCATATGTAAAAAAATCAAGACTCATAACTTACATCATTCATAAAATTTTACTCACAATATTTCATAAATGTAAGTGTAAAATGCAACACTCTAAAACTTCTGAAAGTAAACATAGAGGAAATGTTATGTGACCTTGAGTTTAGTGATGAGTTTTAAATATGCCAAGGAATTATCCTGGCATAATATATAGATAATTTGAACTTTATTAAAATTAAAAACTTACCAGTCAGAGTTTTAAAGGTACTTTTAAGAGAATTAAATTCAATCCACAGTTTGGAGAAAATATTTGCAAAACACATTATGTACTGGTTTTCAAAACATACACAGATTTTTTAAAATTAATACATACACAGATTTTTAAATTCAGCAATAAGAAAATAAACAATCCAACTTAAAAATGGGCAAAAAAATATGAACAGGCAATTTACCAAAGAGTATATAGAAATAAATAATAGGCATATAAAATATGCTTGACATCCTTTCTCATTAGAAAATGAAAATTAAAACAACAATTTGATACCACCTGCATATCTATTAGCATAGCTAGAATTAAAACACACACACACACACACAAATACAAAAAAACCCTGACAATACTAATTGCTGGTGAAGAGGCAAAGCATCAGCAAATTTTATTTATTGCTGATGGGAATTCAAATTGGTAGAGTCATCTGGAAGACATTTTGGCAGTTTCTTCTGAAGCTAAACATACTTTTACCATTTGATCCAGCAATCACACTCGTGGGTTTTATCCAACTAATTTGAAAATTTATGTCTATAGAAAAACCTGCATGTGAATGCTTATAGCAGCTTAATCATAATTGCCCAAACTGGAATAACCAAGAAGTCCTTCAACAACAGGTGTATGGATAAAGACACTGTTGCAGAGCCATATAATAGGATATCATTCAGTGATAAAAAGACATAAACAATCAATCCACAAAAAAAGGCATGGTTAAATCTTAAATACATATATATGTGTGAAAGCTGCTAGTTGGTAAAAGCTACCTACGTCATGAATCTAATTAATTATATGACATTCTGGAAAATACAAAACTAATTATTCCATTAAAAACAACAGTAGTTTTCAGGGCTGAGGTAGGTAGTGAGGAGGGTTGAGAATAAAACAAGGCATTTGGGAACAATGCAACTATACTATATAATAAAGATGTAGTATGCAAATGGTTGTTGCTCCACGAAGCATAACAACTGACCACATAACGATTGGATCACAGATCAGCAGAAGGGTGCAGCAGCGAGCTACGAGTGGGATGGCGGAGAGCTACAGGAGGAGGCGTTTATGAGTGGGGGTGGGAATAGGGAGCTACAGGAGGTAGGAAAGTGGGCAAAAAGCTACAGGAGGGCAGCAGCGAGCTACTGGCTATAAGAGGGCACAAGAACTACAGGAAGGGGCAGGCCAGCAAACTATAATGGGGGTGAAGGAGGAAGGGGAGAGCAAGGGGAGCTACAGGAGGGTGGGGCAGTGGGCAGAGAGCTACTGGAGGGTGGCAGTGAGCTACTGGTGAGCTACTGGTGCAGGGATTCATGTGTATGGCTACTTCTTTCATGTAATACCGAATATAAAAGTAGTAACCCTGTACACAAATCCAATATTTTGCTCATTTTTACATATACTTTCATCTTTAACTTTCATAATTGGAACATTTGAAACTGAGTATCTATAATAATAAGAGGGTAATATGCTAATTAGACCAGACTATCTTCCCGAAGTCATTCGGGATGTCCTTCCTGACCAAACCAGGGCCTGAGAGAAGCCAGGCGGGATCTCTGGAGCCTGCAGGCAGCTGGAGGAGGGAAGCAGCCTGGATACCAGGTGCCAGAGGGAAGCTGCTGCCTACAGCTGGGGGAAGGAAGGCCTACTCTTGCATGATTTTTTGTGCACCGGGCCTCTGGTTAAAATATAAAATTATATAAACTAGAGCTTAATATTTCTGTCAGCCTTCAAATACTTTGGGATAGGAAAAGTAGATTTAAGTTAATTTTCTACAAAAGTATTAAACTCATTTGCCTTACAACTAGTTTTATTGATTTAAAATGGTTAGTTTAATGTGGCCTTGAGCCCATTTTAGGGGAAAAGGGTTCAATTTTCTCAAAAGTTTTATTTTTATTATTTTAACATTTCAGTATGACTGATTTCAAAACGGCCTTTAAACAATATTTCCTTAAGTTCCTAAGGATAGGAATTACCAAGGTAACATAAAAAATAAAAATATTTATAAGGATTTGCACACCTCATAAATCATAGGTAAGAGGGAATCTGCAAAGCTCTATTTTAACATTTGCCCAGATGATTCTCATCATCAAGGAAAGTTTGATGCATACTTCTAAAGAAAATGCCAACATGAAATCAAACATTTAGAAATATATTAACTTAAAAAAATCACCATATTTGTGAAGCTGTAAGACTTGGGCTTACTTTTCTTATGCATGTTTATCTGACACTCAGCCAACTCAGAATAATCCTAAAGATTTTTGTGTTACCCCATAAGTGGGGAAATAATTTTTTGCATTTATATGTTTTTTGCTGGCCCCATTTAATTTACTGTTATATCAATTTAACCCACTATACACATTTTTAATAATAAAAAGGGGAATCAAATTTAAGCAGAACAGAGGGAACAGATTTAAGATCAGTGGTAGTAGATAAGTTTGAACTGCTTTGAATCAGGGAATTTTGTAAAGATCAGTGAATCCTGGAGAACTCTAATATCACATTCTAAGGCCTTGAATAATCAATATTATGTTTTGAGCAAGGCACATTTGGGGTCATGTTATGTTTGGGGTCACTAATTTAGAAAAATCAAATATTTACCGTAAGTATATGAAGTAAATCCTGGAGGCTAAGAATTCCTAAATGTTTGTCTTCAGACACACTGCACCAGAGCAAACTGGGTTTTATTTTTCAGTCACCGCGAGATTCCAGAGGCAGAATGTTCTACACCTGAGCATGATAATCTGCCTCCTCACTGGTCCTCCTGGTGATTCTAATGGGCAGGGTTTTGAATTGAGTTCTCAAAGGTCATCATTTATAAGAATTACCTAAAAAACTGGTAGAAAACACAGATTTCCAGCTTCTTTGCTGAGAGATTCTAACTTAAAGGATGTAAGCAGGGAAATAGAACTCAAAATTTAAAATCAGCATTTTACATTGGAGCACTAATCTCTAAAAGAAACATCATATTTATATTATCTTTTGACTAATAGTAATTTTAATTATAAATTTTATCTTCAGGCTAAATATAACTGCAATGTGTTGACACAACTGTCTCAGAGAAAAAAGTACAGGTATATTTGGGAGGCAATTCTAATGTTGTGGTCTATTATTAGGAACAGGTGGTTTTATACAGATTGGCTTTAAGGACATTATTTTGATAGAATTTATAGCATTTGATAACCAGTTAGAGTCACCAGGGCAAGGGAGGTTGTTATTGGCAATAAAGGCAGAAGAAAAAGCAGGTTTGGGAAAATTAATATACAGGGTGTCCCAAAAATTTATACACACTTTAACAGCTGATAGCTCAATTTTTGAAAATAAAATGTATTTTAATAAACATTACCTTTATAATTATTCAAAGCATGTGTATACATTCTTGGGACATCCTATATATTTATTTGTGTTATATTTATAAATAGAGATAAATGAGTAAGTTTGAGATATTCTAGAAAACATAAGGCTATCTTTTAAAGGAATAAAAATAGCATTTAAAATATTTGAATGGTAATAAGATTGATAAAAATTCAAGCTTAGAATGAAATAATTTACAAAATAAACCTTTTAAGAGGCAAACACCACAAAATTATAAAATTAATGAGAATGAAAAGTATTTAAAAATTAAATTCATAGTCCCTTAATTCCTCAGAGAAAAGTTAAATGTAGCAGGTCCTTACCTAATATTTTTTTTCAGAGATGCAAAAAGAATATGGCCATTGTACCGAGTCCCTGCTTGTAACACAAACGTCCATAACCTTTAACTTAGCTTCTCATTGATTCTAAGTGTTGTTTCTTCCTCTACTAACTATATTTGCAATCCAAACATAGTGTGCAAACAATTGAATGACCTGTATTTAACCCTAAACAGGTATTACGTTACAAAATACATATACCCAATATCAATTACTTTCAGCCGGTTGAAATGTCCTTTTATATTACAGCAACCAACTTCATTTTGGACAACTTTTTGACTGTGTTAAAAAAAAAAAAGATCTTTAATGTGCAGGAAATCATTCTATGAAATATGTGTGTTCCAAAGAGCTATGAGATCCTTTATTATAAATTGAATAATATTTTAAGTGAACAGAATGCTTAATGAAATTCTCCTGTGAATCAAGCTGTAGGTGAAACAGTTTTATAATCTACTCTTTTTATCTATTTTTTGGTGTTCTACTTATCATGCTTGCATTTTTATAGTATTGATTCACAAAATTATAAAATTAGATTTGTTGGTCTAGTCATTCAATGCAATAAAAAAAATTGAACAAGCTGTACCACCAAATGACTTCAGTATCTATTTTATATATCACTATGAAAGTATATTTCATATAAATATTATTATTTTCATTATCAGATGTTTTGCTTAACTTTAGTAAACATACTTCAAAACTACCTATCACTTTATGATGTGGTACATCTTTCATTTTTATACTACATGTTTTATTAAAACCCATTGGATAGTCTATGGCTATCTCTTTTGAAGCACAGTTTTAATTTAGAAAATTAAAACTTCCAAACAAACTTTTTTTCCTATTAAATTCTTTTTTATTAAATTAGTACATCATCAATATTGAATCTCTTGAAGCTTCAGCTCTTGCTCTATATGTTTCATTAGAAATATTAGTGGTAGTTTAGGGAAGGTAATTGCTCTGTGTGGACTTATCTCAGGGAAAGGCATCCCCTTGAATGGTTAGGCCCCCTTAAAATATGATTAATTATATCTGTCTTAAATGCACTCATTTTTTTCCAGTGAATAAAAACCGTGATCTTCTAAATGTGTCCTATCTTAGACAGGAAGTCAATGAGAACTAAAGTTGATAGCATTTGGGAGCTTCCCTTCTCATTCTCTTAGGATTGAATTTAGACTCTACAAGAGTATATAGGCACATTCTCCGCACAAAACTTTAGAAATGAGCAATCAGGTTGAGCCACCTTATATTCTAACTCAGTGATGGCTAACCTTTTGAGCTTGGTCAAAATTCACCAAAAAACTGAGCATAACTCTGGTACTGTGTCACTTCGAGAAAAACACACACATAATTTCGCGATATTTATAGTTTAAATAACAAAAATGTATAATTGTAATATATAACTGTATTTAATAAGCCAAAAACTAATTATTTAATTTACCTGCTTAGTGACTTCTTTGTTCATCTGTTAGGCGGTTTCTTTTGTTGGTCTTCATATTATTTAACTTGTGTGCAGTGCCGTGAACTAAGGTAAGTGAGGGGGAGAGGGAATTCTTTAACTAACCTGCCTATTAGTTACTTTTTTGTTGCTGAATTTCATTGGCTAACATTTCAATTGAAGATTGGAATTTTGTATACTTCAAGCCCAAGCAAGTGCTACTAACTTCATCTGTCAATCTGTTTCTTTTGTTGGTTTTGATATTATTGAATGCTGATAATAAAGTCTCACAAAAACACATAGAGGAAAAAATTGTGAGTAAAGCCATTGCTATATTTTTCAGGGTGCTAAAAGAGTCTGGTAATCGGTTTCAAGCACTCCAAATTTCCTGTTTGTAGTAGCACTTCTCTTGATTCTCCAGGCGGCACCTTTCCAGATTCTCTAGCTTTGACCTCAAGTCAACAAACACCTGAGCCCAGAAGCTGTCTTGAAATTCTGCAACTTGCATCTCCAAATCATCAATTTGCATCCATTGGAAACCATTTAATTCCAAACTACTATAATCTACCACATCAGGATACTTAATTATTTTTATGATCTGTTCTAGGCTTCTAAATTGATTAAATCTATCACTGAACTGGTCAGGTAATGAGTCTAAAACATGCTGGTACTTTATATGAAAGGGTTCCATTTCAATTTGTACAGTTGCATTGCCCTTCTCAAAATACTTTGTTACTTGAGGAAAATACTTATAAGTTTTAGTTTCTACATCTTGCTTGAAAATTTTAAGTTTACTTTCAAAAACTTTTATATATCCAAACATAACATCAATACTTTTGTCAAAACCTTGTAACTTTAAGTTCAGTTCATTAATATGAACAGAGAGATCTATAAAAAATATCAGGGTGTTGACCCACTTATAATCATTGAGCTGAGAACTACAAATATTACAAAAATTAACCAATATGAAACTGTTATTGGTTCTGTCAATATCCACCAGTCAAAAGCCACAAGGGACTTCTGTTGCCATACAGTTGATACTCATTTTACCCCAGGAGGCCGAAGACCATGAGGAATAAGGAAACTGGTAAAAGGATCTTGTTATAGGACTTGGACTTATCTTAAGTCCTTTTGGGAATGGCTTTGCATATTAGTTTGCTTTCTTTGCTCTACAACATTTTGTTTGCTACTATTCATTACAAAAATATATTTTAATGTTTTCCTATTTTAAAGCCTACTTAGTAACATATTAAGCAATCAACGAATATTTGCCCATTTCAATACTGATTTCTGATTTCAATATTATATTGCTTTATTATAAAAGAAAAACATGTTTCAGGTTATGTGAGTAAAACTTAAGTTTAAATGTGAACATCAGGGTCATACAGAAAAATAATAAATAACATTTCTACTTATAAATATTTAAACTATGTACTTACTATCATAAGATGCGTATAATAGAAACATTTAAAAATAAAGTGCTATTTTATTGTTATTATTCTTTAAAATATATTTACTACATGGGCTTTCAGAGAGTCATTCATGGAATGAAATTTTTTTATTAAATAAAAATTATCAAGAAAATTTCCAAAGTTTATAAGCTAGTTATCAGTTGGAATTACTTTTCATCAGAAATAACAGAAAATTGTAATATGGGTTTATTGATCTCAATAACAGGAAGTTCTAAGTGAGTCAAGCTGTGGTGGAAAGGTCAGTCCAGTGATGTGATACATGATTCCCAGCTCTTTCTCTCATCCTGCCCTTCCACTTTTGGTGTGTGATTTTTTTTTTTTAGGATGGCTGTTTTATCTCTAGGCTTCATGTCTTATGTTCCAGAAAAAATTCCACATTTCATTGGAGTTCCAACACTTAAAAAACATACACAATTTAATTATATGTTAGCTTAAAATGTTGAACATTTTCTTGATTATATGTTAATAAAAATAATTATGAATGCCTATTTGAAATCCTATGACTATGCTATATACTTAAAGTATATGCTATATACTTATATATACTTAAAGCTATAGAGGTGTATATAAAGTGATCTATGTGATGTATATGTATATAAACACATATATGCACATAAAAATTTATTATGTATTGAAACAAATTATTTTAAAATTGCACATATTAATAACATTTATGATAGTGTCACTTTTTCATATCAATGTAAAGAAAAATGCAACTGTCATATACCTAAGCAATATTTTATGACTCAATATTTATAAATCTAGAACATACCATTTAAAAAAATATATATATATATTGATTTCAGAGGGAAAGGGAGAGGGAAAGAGATAAAAACATAAATGATGAGAGAGAATCACTGATTGGCTGCCTCCTGCCCACTCCACAATGGAGGATCAAGCCCACAACCTGGGCATGTGCCCTGAACTGGAATCAAACTGTGACCTCCTTTTATAGGTTAATGCTCAACTGTTGAGCCCCACCGTTCAGGCTAGAACACACCATTTTAAAATAAAGTAATAGATACTAAAAAATGGGTGGGTAAGTTTTAAAGTTACATTGAAATTTAAAACCTAACAGAATAATTGTGAAACTGGATTTCAAAAAGAAAATTAAATGCAGTTTCATTTACCTAGTTCTGCATATATTTCCCCAGGCTCCATTTTTGTTATATTTTGATACCTCATCCTAGAAGTAGGAAAGATTAATCCAGGGAGCTGTTGATTATTCATTATCTACTATGCTAAAGGTCAAATGTCCTTCTCTCATTCCATCTCAACTTTATGTCCACAACTCTGTCTAATATTGCTTATCAATAATTTAGCTTTATACTCTGATAGGTCTGGCTCACATATATTAACTCTTTCTCATTTCCTGCTTAGTTCTAATGTAGTTTATATCCCTGCATGGACTTCAAAAGTTGACTACTTCATGAAGAAAATGAAATTTTATTTGCCATCCTTCCCAACTCCAAAATCATCCACACAAAAATAAATTACTATCCAAATACTAGTTCGTACAGAGATTAGGTTTTGTAAAAATTAGGTTGTTTTATTTTTGAATTTAATTTTTTTTCATGGTGGCTTAAACACAAAGTTTATATCTCACTAATATAAGCAGGCAAGCGGTGATCATTAAGGAGCAATGCTCCTTCAGGTGGTAATTCAGGAATCCGGGCTCTCATATTTCAATATGGTCCCTCTCATTTTAAACAAAAGTTTAAAAAATATTGCATTTCTGAGGTGACATTGGTTAATAAAATTATATAGATTTCAGGTGTACAATCCTATAATATATCCTCAGTATATTGTATTGTGTTCACCACTTCAATTCAAATGTCTTTTCATCACCATTTATTCCACCTTTATTTCTCCTACCTTCCCTACCCCTCCTTTCCTTCTATTTAGATCATACTGTTGTCTTTATCTATGAGGTGTTTTTTTTCTTAATTCTTTCACCTTTTTACCTAGCCCCCAAATCCCTCCCTCCCCTCTGATTCGAATGTTTTAATTTAATCTAATTTCATGTGCTTCACATTTATTATGCATTACCACAATATTCTGTCCTTATGTTTATTATGTCACTTGAATTTTATTGTTGTTAGGTATCTATTCTTTTCTCCATTTCCATATAAGTTTTTATTTTTTAAAATGGGAATCATGTAGCTGATTTGAATATGGAAATTCTAAACAAAAGATTTTTAAATGTATTTTTATTTGTTTCAGACAAGAAGAGATAGAAATGTCAACGATGAGAGAGAATCATTGATTGGCTGATGGCAATTGAACCTGTGACCTGGCTCACAGGTCAATGCTCAAGCACTGAGTCATACCTGCTGGCCAGGCCTAAACAAAACTTTTAAAAAAGAAAGTAATGACAACTCCCTTGGGGGAAAATTAATTGAAATTAATATGAAAGAAAATAGGAAGATAATGGTAGATTAAATTTATTTAAATTGAGAAAATTTTAAAATTACTGTTAAAGATAGTCAAATTCATGGATATTAAATGTGGGAGTAGAGCTAAATGCATTAAAATAGAATTAAAAATAAGATTATATAAATATTAATATTTGTTCTCCATAGCTAATAGCTATATTTTCTATAAGCATCTTCAAATCATTTCTAGCAAGTTAATTTTGGGAAAATTATTTTTGTTAAAGGCTGTTATCCTTGGACTTGATAGCCTTCTCTAATCTGGAAGAGACTGAATATTGAGTTTGAAGACACCAAAAAGATATAAAGAGCCAGTACTTCCTTGATTTAATTGATTATTTCAATACCTTAAAAAAAACAAGACTTAAATAAAGAAAAATGAGAGAGAGAGAGAGAGAGAGAGAGAGAGAGAGAGAGAGAGAGAGAGAAGAGAGAATTACCACAGGATCACAGGATCATTTATTTAGTCTGTATTACAATACATAAAGTTGAAATACTAAGGTTTTTTTGGTGTGGATTATTATATTTTTATGTCCCATTTAATAAACTGCTTTTAATGATACATTTTAAGATATTAATTTATTTGAAAGCACTAAAATTTTATTTAAACATTTTGGCAAATGCTTCTCAAATTGTCACTGCTAAGGAACAGACACATTTTAAGAAAGTTGTAATAGTACACAAAATCAAGTTATATTAATAATATAAAGCTTTATTTATTGGATTATAAGATTTAGGAATGCCTTTGACTTTCAGTAAATTGATATTAAAAATTAATATCTATGTGTGTATGCACACACATACACACATGGATATTAATTGGGATGTAGGCTAAGATGTGTTTCAAAATGGCAAACTTCAAAGCCAAAAGCACTAGATAAGACAACATCAAATTAAAATGTTTTTCACTCCTAAATAAAAGACAAAATGAGATATAATAAAAGTAACAGATGAGACTTTTTTGCCATATTAATTTATGCACTTTGGGTATTGTCTCCATGTCATTTTTGGCAGTAATAAAGAATGCTAATAAGGAAAAAAATTAAGACAACAACAATTATTTTGAGGGCATGTGGTTAGGTACACAGCAACTAACTTGAAGCTTTGTGGATTCCAGATGGGACAAGTAATCAGATTACTTGTGGATGTTTTAATGGTACCCAGGGGGTATCATAAAATCACTCACCATATGTTTAATATCCATATACCTCTGTTTCTTTGAACTGCTGCTTTAATCTTCCTTTTTATTTACTTTTTATTGCCATACACTTAAATTTGTGTACTTTCTTATCTACAGATAAACTTACAAACAACATATGAGTACTCACACACATCTCTTATCTCTCATTTTACTGTATTTCCTACTTATTTCATTGATACTTTAGTTGTCTATCCTATAATGTGACCATCAGTCAAACTTTAAGTCTAAAAGTTTCTATTCTCATGTCTATTTTTAGAATTTACTCTAAGTTTTCTGATTAGGAGTATAAAGAACAAAAAACAAACCATTACAGTTTTAAAAAAAAATTAAAAAGGAAAATATAGAAATAGAGAAATAGTATAAATTATATGTAAATCTATCAGAAAACTTTAAGTGGGTTTAAGTCACATTTAATAGTTTTGGTGTATGCATGTGTGCTAGGCTAGTGTATATTATAATAGACTGAGCTAATATGTTTATATGAATCGCTTGGTTGTTGGTCAGGGGATTTTAAAAGCATTGCATTATTTTTAGGGTGGGAGGATAAAGGGGGAACTTGTTTCTAAATTAAACTCTAGGAAGGACCCTAAAATGTTTCTGTTATAGGCACAACATATAGCAATAGAATAATCACAACAGAAAGAACACAGAGCATTTAAAATAAAGACGATGAAAATTAGGACATTATACATCCACTTTTGCCAACACACAAGGAGACAGTTACATTATCTTAGAGCATCTGAGCATTTATTAGGGGAAACAAAGCAAGATTTGTCTCTCTGTTTAGTAAGCAAAATCCCCAAGTTTTTGAGCGTGGCTAACCAAGTAAAGAGTATGCCCTCAGACTCCCTTGGTGCAGCCTGTGACCAAGTGACTAAGTTTGAAAGAACAAAAATGAAATGTGAAAAGTAAGTTATTTTCTTAAAAACTAAGGTACTTGTCTATGACTTATTCCTGTCTTGTCACTGGCTGGGAAATGATTGCTGACAGAATTACTATGAACATTACATATGGAAAGTGGAAGAGGTATACCACCAGCTCTAGATAAAGCATTTCTGGATTGTTATATGTAAAAGGAATATTCCTTTGTTATCTAAGCAAATTAATTTAAACTACTATATTAGAATTTTTGTTATAATAATTTAGTTTTCTTCTGGCTAATACATGTACCTTCGGTGAAATAAATTGTAAATGATGTGTTGCTTAAATGAGAAAGTAAGTCAGCACAGCTTAAGACCTTCTCTATAGTTATTAGTAAGGGGCCTAAATGGTTAAAGGATTTTAGGCTACATAACTTACAGAATACTGCACAGTATAAACCATATTGCTTAAACAAACAGTTTAGGCACAATGAGCCATTCTTACCAGTTATAATTGTAGGAAACTTCTGGAAACCCAAGTTCTAGATGTCAGTCAAGGATTAATCTTATAAACAAACCTTTTAAAGGATAGCAGTCAGTCTGCACAGTATATTAGAAGGTGGTAAGTGGAATAAATAATAAAAGCAATATAGGGAGATTTGGAAGTATTGGAGTAAGGGCAGTTTGCAATTTAAAATACAGTGGTCAGAGTAGATATCATTAGGAAGGTGGCATTTGAGCATTTGAGATGGGAATGAGCTAATTTTGAAGCTCTCTTAATATCTTCAGAGGAAAGTGAACTACATCCAGTATGGCTAGTGATGAACCTGATGAGGGGCAGTGAAGGAATAAACAGACAGAATGTAATTGGCTTCAGGTGGATTACTGCACCTGGATGAGGACACAGTGACATAGCCTATAAGCCGAATCTTTATTTTACAGTTAGATCACACAAAGCAAAACAAAGGAGTGGTCAAGATGTTTACCTTGTTCTTGTGAGTTTCAAATCTACGTCTTTCCTGTTGTTGCAATTCTCTGAACTCTACCAAACTTTGTTTTGGCAGCACCTGCTGCACCTCCCGCAGCCCACAGCCCTCAGCTACCTAAGACTATAAGGTCGGACTATAAGGACAAGCTTACATACAACCATAGTCTTTGGCTATAATTGTGCTGGGAGGGTTTTGTCCTCCAAACTGGCTTTTCCACAAGAAGACTGTGCCTCTCAGCAGTCCAAGGCTTGAACCTATCCAAATGATGTAGTCTCTCTCCACAGAAAGAGCCAGCACACGGACCATCCAAAGGCTATCTGTTAGCGCCTTGTGAGCTGTGGAAAGGGTTGTAGTAGATATCAGAGAGATTGAGATAGATTGTTTGGGAATATTAAAAACTATGTTAGAGAGTTTGGATTTTATTCTAAGAAAAGATGAGACTTTTTAAGGGTTTTAGTTTTGGGAGTAATATGAAAGATTAAAATGGCTACAGTCTTGAGTATAACTTTAAATGGAGTGAGGATAAAGCAAGAAAACCAGGTAGCTATAATAATTCAGGAGGGATATGAAAGTAGATTGGTTCAAAGTAGATATATGTAGAATAATAATTTCATTTGAGGTGTATTTTATAGTTTGAGCAATATATTTCCTTGGAAATTTTTGAGATATGAGAGAAAGAAGCAGGAATGACACCAGGATTGTGACTTGAGAACTGTAAAACTAGAGTTGCTACACATTGAGATGAACAAGGATCAAGATGCAACAGGCTTAGCTGGAAAGATCAGGAGTTGAGTTCGCATATGTTAAGCTTGATTTATTTATTAGATGTATATCCCTATTAAATATGCATACATGTAACACTATATGATGTTATACCTATGTTACATAAATAGTTGAATATATCTCTGGACTCCACAATTAAGGAGAGTGCTGAAGAACCAAAGTTAAAAGTCATCGGTTTATACAAAAATAAAATAACCAAGAGACTGGGTTTCAACAGTGAAGAAAAAGAACCAAGATCTGAGTTCTAGAGCACTCCATAATTAGGATATTGGAAGAAGAATATGAATCAATGGACTCTGTGAAGGATCAACCAATAAAACAGGAAATAAACTAAGAGTATGCGGTGATTTGGAAATCAAGTAAAAAACGTGTAAAAAAGAAAATGTATTATTCACTCTGTCAAATGCTATTTAATAGGCCAAGTAAAACTAAAATTGAAAATTGGGTATCAGATTTAGCAACTTGGAAGTCACTGATGAACCTGACAAGATCAATTTGGCTAAAAGATAAGAAGAAGAAACCTAATGGAAATAGGTTTAAGAGGAAAAAAGTAAAGATAGACATTGGTGGGTATTGTTGAGCAAATAGATTGGCAGTGGAAGAAAAAATTGTATCAGGAAAAATATTTTTGTTGTGATTGTGGTTGTAGTTGAATTTTTTTAATGGAAAAATAGCAGCATGTCTGTATTTTGATGATGATGGTCTTATGTAGAGTTGGGAAAAGAGTAGATGACAGAGACTGGTATCTAGTGAAGATTTGAGGAATTGGGTTGAGAAATGAGCATTGACAGTTTTATGTTAATAGGCAGAAAGACTGAATATATGGGCACAGATGTGGATGGATGTCTATAAGTAGTAATAGACATCTATTAAAATTTTTAGAATTACTTCAGTTTTCTCTGTGAAGAAGAAAAGTCATTAACTAAGAATGAGGAAGGGAAAGAAAAAGTATTTGAGGAGACTTGAGAAAATATAAAATAATGCTTGGAAACAGTGGGGAAGTGAGTAGGATAGAGATTTTTAGTTTGCTTTTTTTTTTATATAGCTTTGTGGGATTTGTGGTCATAGTCTTTAAAGGGAGATCAAATATTGTGATTACTATTTTTTCTTCTAATAGATTTATCTACATAAGTGAAGATTCAAAGTAAGGCAGATCATTGCATTTAAGCAGGGGTATGTATTTTCCATACATATAAGGCAAAGTGAAAGAGGGACTGAGTTGAGGGTTTTTGAGAAGAAATAATCATGATAACTGACCATACCATTTGACCTGGATAATCAGGAAAATAAAAGGCCATGAAGATAATTGAGAGTTGGCGGTAACTTGCAATGACAAAATCTAAAATTATCACCACGGAAATAAGAAGCTTAAGCAGAATAGAAATTAAATTTTTGAAGATAGTGAATAATATGCACAGCATGTGATTCAAGTACTGTTTTTGAAGGAAGCAGGAAAGAAATTTGCTGGGCAGAGTCAATGGAATAAGAAAGATATCACTCTTATTCAAACACAGTGATGTGGAGGAAATGGGGGAAAGAACAGTCACTGATTTAGAGAGCTGGAGCAGAAGCATTGTGGTCAGCATAGAGCAAAGGGGTGATGAGGATTTTCAGAAAGTGTTTGAGAATAGAGATGAGTTGGTTGATTATAAACTTGGAAATTAAGGGCTTTATAATAGGTATCCATGAGTTAGAGAGAGTGAGAGATGAGAGGGGAAAGAGAATGTGCAGAGACTTACAGATATTATGGTGAGAGAGATGATGGTCAGGTGTTAGCATCTTACATAGAAATGAAGGATTTCACCAAATGAATGCAGATGATGGTGGTCGTAAGAAGATCAGATGGCTGGAACCCTCCTGGTTGATGTAGTTTAGAATATCTGTGGAATTTGAGGCTTATTCAGTGCTTTTTATATTATCCCCTCTTTAAATCTGTTAATAGTTTTAGGGTTAAATAAAATTAAAAAAATTTAAAAATACTTATATTCAAAAAAGCCATAATGTGTTTTTTTAACTTTAAAAAAATGGAAATTTCTGCACACTATCCCAAAAAGAAAATATGTTTGAACTAAAAATTTAGGCCAAGTGAAATTTGGAATCAGTATATGAATAATTAAATAATTGACCTGGAAACCAACATCATTTAATAGTGTATTAGTAATAATATATGCTAGATCCATACAAACATCTTCAAATAATGTGCAATAACTATCTTAATATTTTAATAATGTTTATTAGATTTTGCATAATGTATAGTAAATTAATGAAAAATGCTCTAGAGTAGCCTTATATGTCTTTAAATTTCAGCCCAAATGAACATATTTTAATTATTATCTTGGATAAGTTGCTTATGAGAAGTATCATTATGCCAATAAGTACAATGGTAGTGTTACTGGGAGTCTGTTAGATACATTTGTTACTTTTGATGACATTTTTTATGAGGTCCAGGTGTCTTGTCCAACAGATCTGACTTGGTAAACAGAACTGCTTTGCAATGGTGAGTTATTTTTCTCTCTTTGAGACATGTTTAAGGTCATCATGTGCAAATGTTTATCCCCTGAAGATCTCAAAGTTAACTTACCTATGGGGAGTCATTATTTCTTTCCTTATTGTAATTCTCATTTTTATCTTTAGACTTGCATCTTTAAGAAATTGGCATGGAAGAGAAAAACTGTCTAGTGCATAATATAGTATATAAAGAGATGTTTATATACTATTGTCATTCTGGCTACTAAATTTAGAATTGGGGGCATTCTTTTTTTTAACCTAAAACTGAAATCACATTATTTTTAAAATGCATTGTGTATTTTATTTGATTAAAGAATTCACTGATTATGCTCTAGTAACATAATTACACTGGCCTAAATTCATAAAGGTTAAGTTCTTGACAAAGACTGATAGGATTATAGCCTCTTTTTTTCTTTTTTTTTTTTTTTAATCTCCTCAGTGCAGAATTCAGGCTGATAGAATAGACACTCTAGAATACTGTTAATAATCAAAGCAATGGGAAATACCTTTTTTAGGGGTTAGCTCTGCAATTAAATAATGTTGTTGGAAGCCCTATATGTCCCTTCCTCTGGCTAATGGCATGTCCCTACCACTCCCGAGGAAGTCAGAAGTTTAATCCTACCTATATCAAGAAGGTAGAAAGAAATAAGTACTTGATAAACAGCACTAATTACAACTATTGGTGCCACTATTCAATGCATTTTCTTTTTAGGAAAATAGATATCTATATATATAAAAGCCTAATATGCTAAGTATCTGACTATACGACCATTCAACCAGTCTCTATGATGTGCATTGACCACCAGAGTGCAGATGATCTGACCAATAGATTAGGTTGCTATTGGGGTCCAGCCAATTAGGACTGAGCAAGATAAGCTGGACACGCCCTAGAACCTTCTTGTGGTCTCTCCTTGGCCCTGATCGTGCACTGGTGGTAGTCCCTCAACCTTCTCTGTGCCATCTCATAATCCAGGACCCCTTGAGGGATGTCGGAAAGCTGGTTTTGGCCCGATCTCCGCAGGCTAGGCCAAGGGACCCCACTGGTGCACGAATCCATGCACTGGGCCTCTAGTATTAAAATAAAAGACTTTTAATGGAGCTTATATTGTATTATCTATATATATATAAGCCTAAGCAACTGAACAACCAAACAACCAATTGACCAATCGGTATGATGCACACTAACTTCCAGGTGTCAGAAAATCAATGCAGAAGCTGCCCTCTGGTGGTCAGTGCACTCCCACAGCCAACTTCCTGCAGCCGGCCAACCTTCTGCAATCACTCTCCTCAGGAAGCCGGCCCTGATTGGGACTGGGTCTAGATGGCCCCAATCGGCCTCAATTGACCCCAATTGCCAGCCAGGCCTATGGACCCTACCCATGCACAAATTAGTGCACGAGGCCTCTAGTTAGATTATATCTATATTATGCCTGGAAATATCAATCAAATAAGATATATTAGTGGGTATAGAGAGAAGACAGATGTTGAAGAATAATTTTCTCCAGAAAAATCTTAGAATAATAGCTTTTGTTAACAAGAAAAAGGAGGTTTATGTTTTTATTAGATGTGTATTAAACCCACCTATTAATGTAGATATAATGAACATAGGTTAGAGATTAAACTATTGCCATGGAATGATTTACATAAGAATTAGAAATTAGAAATTTACATAAGAAGTAAAAATTTTCTCTGTCATTTTGGTTTTATTTGTTTTGATTTTCTCAAAACTTCTAAGCACACAGAAGTTTTGAATTCAAACATTGCTCATTTTGAATTTTGTAGGAATGTAGGTAAAGCAATGTATTCTGAAAAAGTACATAAAAATTAAGCTGATGAGTATAGAGAAAAAAGACTTAATTTTCCCACAATGTACAAATAGTAGAAACAAAGATGAATGCAAATTAATGTCTGTAAAATAATTGACTTACTTGAAAATAAATTCCTTATATTAATGTAAAAGTAAATATGGATTTTGACACTCTGCCAAAGGGAAATATAGTTCAAATGTAAATTTTTAATTAATATGCAGTTTATGAGTATAGGTATCTGCATTGATGTGCCATGATGTGTGTACTTTTTGGATTGTTTAAATTTCATAGATTCTCTTTTTCTTCTGAGATATCCTATCTAATAAGAGATTAATATGCAAATTAACAGAACCTCCATTACACCCACAAGCCATGACCACCAACCAATGAGGAGCAAGTATGCAAATTAACCTCCAACCAAGATGGCTGTGCCCACAGAGAGCAGGAGGGAGGCTTGGGTTTCCCTGGTGTTGGAGGAAGCCAAGCTTTCTGCATACCCTGGCCAGCCCAGGCCTCCACTCAATGCTACAAATTTTCAATGATAGAAGGTAAATATATTTCAATAAAAATTACAGCAACCATAGAGCTGGAGAGAGCAGGAGGCTTAACTTGCACCTTGAGACAGAGAAAGCCAAGCTTTCTACCTGCCTTGGCCAGCCCAGGCCTCCGCTTAAGGCAAAAACTTTCAATTATAAAGGTAAATAAATCCCAAAAGAAATGGCTGCTGCCATGGAGTGAGCAGAAGGCTGGCTCCACTTCAGGCTACAAAGTTTCAATTGTAGATGATAAATAAATCCCAGATACCAGGGCCTCCACTTGGGTTGCTGGGGTGGGGGGGCTGGCCAGCCTGAAAACCATCACAGGCCCTTTTCCCAACTGCCCCACACCCCAAGGGAACACCCATCCTGATCCAGGACACCCTTCAGGGCAAACCATCCAGCCCCCACCTGTGCACCAGGCCTCTATCCTATCTAATAAAAGAGTAATTTGCCGATTGATCATCACTCCGATATACAATATGGCTGTCCCCATGTGGTCGAAGATCTTGCCCTCATGTGGACACAAGATGGTTGCCACAAAATGGCCATCAAGGGAGGGTCATTAGGAGGGACCAGGCCTGCAAGGGAGGGCAGTCGGGGGTGACCAGACCAGCAGGGGAGTGAAGTTGGGGGTGACCGGGCCTGGAGGGAAGGGCAGTTTGGGGGGACCTACCCTGCAGGGGAGGGCAGTTAGGGGCAAACAGGCTGGCAGGGGAGCAAATAGGCATTAATCAGGCTGGCAGGGGAGTGGTTAGGGGGTGATCAGACTGGCAGGCAGAAGTGGTTGGGGGCAATCAGGAAGGCAGGCAGGTGAGCAGTTGGGATCCTGCAGTTCTGGATTGTGAGAGGGATGTCTGACTTTATGTCAGACATCCCTGGAGGGGTCCCAGACTGGAGAGGGTTTAGGCTGGGCTGAGGGACCCCTGCTCCATGCACCAATTTCATGCACCGGGTGTCTAGCCCTATCTAATAAAGAGATAATATGCTATTTGACCCCTCATACCATTACAAATATGGTGGTGCCCACAGCCAATAAAGAAGGAATATGCTAATTGACTGCCATGCCCTGGAAGAGTGCAATTCCCAAAGGCACAAGCTGTCAGTGTCCGGTCCCATCAGTCCTATTGGAGTGGCAGGCAGGTGGCAAGGTCAGGCCTGCCTGGGGGCCTCCAGAGTGCCCCAATCCCCTCAGCCCCCCAGCCACTCAAGTCCAGCTAAAGGCACAGGCAAGCCTGGGATGGAGGCTGCCCAACCACCCAGGCTGGCCTGAGACACAGGCAAGCCTTGAACGGAAGCTGCCCAGACACCCAGGGCCATCTGAGACTCAGGTAACCAGGTTCAGCCAAGGCTTGAGTTGCTGGCAGAGGCAGCAGCAGTGGTGTGTTGGGGCACTGCCTCCCCCTGATTCCTGGGTCACTTCCTACCCCTGAGGGCTCCCAGACTGTGAAAGGGCACAGGCTAGGCTGAGGGACTCGCCCCCCCCCACCCCGCCTTAGTGCATACATTTTCATGCACTGGGCCTCTAGTTAGAGAAATAAAAAAAATTAAAATTAAAAAAGTATTCATTAGTATACTAAGTATAAATTTCTTTTTTAAAAAATCAAGGTTTTTAAAATATTTATTTTAATGAAATATTTTATCTAAGAAAGAATTTTTAATTTTACTTATTTAAAATTTCACAGAAATTATGATAATTAATTTGTACTTTCTATTCTATACCTAATTTTTCTTAGCAGTTGCACTTGTGGGAAGATTGATTGCAGGATGAAGTTTTTATTTTATTTTTTTAATCTTTATTGTTGACCCCTTCAAGCCTGCCCCAGGCCTGCACCACCCTATTGTCTATGACCATGGGTTATGCATATATGTATGCACGTTTTTTGCTTGATCTCTTCCCACCCACTCACCCACCCCTGACTTCCCTATGAGGTCTCAGGAGTTTTTCTTTTAAAACAAGAAGATGTGTGTTGATTGAAAATGACGTTGGCCCCATGACATTGCTCTAGCCCCACTTGCACAGAAAAGAATAAGAAGAGGAACAATTAATCACATTCCTCTAAAGGGGCTCAGGCTTCTTTGAGTGATAGCATAAGACATGAGTACAATCTCCCTTAAGTTATTTAAAAAATAATTAGAAAGAAACATTCAGTAACCATGTCTTCTATGTAGTCAGCTTGGTAAATCATGAGAATTAAGAGGTTAAAAGTCAAGCTTGCCTTACAACATAGAAAAGTCTAATTTTTTAATATTCTATTTTTCAACACTTTTTTCCTGTTTCAGTTGCTTAAAACTTAAAATGACTTCCCATTGCTTCAAGAACAATTTAATATTCTTGACATCACATACCAAGTAGTAAGTTATCTGACTTCTGATTATGACTTTGACCTCATCAACATTTTGGGACATTTATAATAGTGTCAACAGTAAAAATAAGGTTATATATCCTATATTATAAAGAGCTAATATGCTAATTAGACTGCATAGAAGAATGATCTTCCAAAAGGATCAGTGGGTGGGGCTGTGAGGCAGCCAGGGCTATGAGGACCAAGCTCCTGGCACAAATTTCGTGCATCAGGCCTCTAGTATATATATTATAGAATTATACACTTAAAACCTATATAATTTTATTAAGCAATGTCATTCCTATAAATTAAATTAAGTCTTGAAAAAATAAATATATATATATATATGAATAAAGAAAATGTGATACAAACATATATACATAAATGGAATATTATTCAGCCATGAAATGGAGGAAATCTTGCCTTTGCAACAATATGAATGGACCTTGAGAGCATTGTGCTAAGTGAAATAAGTCATACAGAAAAAGACAAATACTGTAAGCTCTCACTTAAATGTAGAATCTAAAACTCATAGAAATAGAGAGCAGAATGGTGATTGCCAGTGAAGGGGTAGAGAGAAATGGGGAGACGTTAGTGAAAGATTACAAACTTGCAATTATAAGAAGTACAAGTTCTGGTGACCTAATATACAGCAAGGTGACTGTAGTTAACCACCGTTTATTATATTCTTAAAATTTATTAAGATCTTAAGATTTATTAAGGGTAGATCTTAAATGCATCCCTCCCTCCATCATCCCCTACACACATATAATGATAATTTGTGAGGATATAGAAGTGGTAACTAACCCTACTATGGTAATCATTTCATGATATATATGTGTGTTATATCATTATGTTGTATACTTTATGCTTCATCAATACTATCTGAATAAATCTGGGCGAAAAGTATTCCAAGTGCATCAGGATATTCCTTCCCTTCCCTCTAGCTCCTCAACCCTTACCTGAAGTCCAAAGATATTTTCACTGACAAAAGCCTATCTATTCTATGCAGTCACAACTTCAACATTCTCAGAAAACTTCACTGAACTCTAAGGCCAACTTAGATCCCCTCTAGCAGTGGTTCACAACCTTTCTAATGCCGCGACCCTTTAATACAGTTCCTCATGTTGTGGTGACTCCCAACCATAAAATTATTTTCGTTGCTACTTCATAACTGTAATTTTGCTACTGTTAATGAATCATAATGTAAATATATGTGTTTTCCGATGGTCTTAGGCGACCCTGCTAGCAATTCTTAATCTGTGAGTGATGATCCACTGGTTGAGAATTGCTGCTGTAGAACTTAAGACCATCGGAAAACACAGACATTTACATTACGATTCATTAACAGTAGCAAAATTATGAAGTAGCAATGAAAATAATTTTATGCTTGGGAGTTATCACAAAATGAACTACTATATTAAAGGGTCACAGCATTAGAAAGGTTGAGAACCACTGCCTATAGTAACACAGCATTCTTATCATGACTTATCCAACATCAAACCCAACATTCTGAATCAAGGAGCAAAAAATAATATGAGACAGCATGGACTATTGTGGGACTAATTAAATTGTCAAATTATTCTGAAAATAAGCCAAATTACTATATTGTATAGTATTCCATCTTGCTTGGTTCAGGGCTTTTCCTTTTTTTTTTTTTTTTTTATTCTTTTCTTCTAATTCTTGGAAACTAAAAAAATGTTTTCAGCTCAACAAAAGAAATGACCATTCTCCTCATTTAAAATCAAACAAAATAAAGCATCCCCTCGAGATATATAATATGCTTCTTTTTCCATGCTCAGCATTTTAAGTTATTAAATGAAAGAATAAACAGTTGAGTTTACAAATTTTATATTATTTAACTTCACGAATTCTGGGATTAAATCAAGAAACATGAGTAAGGAAAAAGTTTAGGTCTAAATGATTATAAGAAAGTTCTTCAAAAGAATCTTTCCTAAATAAGGAGAGTTTTGTGAAAGGAAGTATTTCTGTACTAAATTCTCTAGAGTCAGAGGAAGCAAATTTCTACTTTTAGGTGCAAAGAACCCAGGAACACAGTTCTTTCAGAGAATCCACAAACCAAAGAAAACATTTTTTTAAAAATGGGAACATTTGCTCTTCCTCCTCCCCCCACTTCTCATTTTATTACATAAAAGGTCAAACTGGCAAGCTACCCTGTTGAATGATAGAGACTTAGATGCTTTATGCATTTTTTTTTAATTTCAGAGAGGAAGGGAGAGGGAGAGAGAGACAGAAATATCAATGAAGAGAGAAAATCATTTTTCAGCTGCCTCCTGTATACCCCACACTGGGATCCAGTCCGCAACGCAAGCATATGACCTGACTGGAAATGGAACCATGACCTCCTAGTTCATAGGTCGATGCTTAACCACTGAGCAACACCGGCCAGGCTATACCTTTTTTTATTTAGCAGAAAACATCTCATTTGTACATTTTGTATCCACTGGAATGTAAGTTCCATGATGGCAGAATCTGTGTGTCTATTAGACCCAGCTCTGTGCCATTTCTATGCCAGATGCTGGTAATATAAGCACTCAGTAAATATTGTAGCCGAGCCCTAACCCAGCCTGTATGATGACCAGAATGGTGAGCACAGGTGTATTCCCCAGGCCATGTCTCATAATGCCAAAGGAAGAGGTGTGCAGAGGAGAAGATTTAAGCAAAGTGTGGAAAATTCATTACAAGCAGATTCAGACTCCCTACAAGGGGAGCGGGACCCAGTAGTAGGCAGCCCATTAAAGCCTTGTGGTCCAGGGGTATATATTTGCCACAAGCTTCTCTATGTCTACCTGTGTCGTCATCTTATTGATTCCCTCAAATGTTTTTTGCCCAGCAATGGACTTAAACTTGCCTTGTTTCTATGTGTTCTCTGTTCCTATGCTGAACTTCTTCTGTTTCTGTGTTTGTATGTCTTGCTGTTACAGGCCCTCTCTTGTTTTCCCATGCCTCCTTCTTTGAGTCCAGAAACCTTTCATTATTTCTGCGTGGTGGTTCTGTGGTTAGGCTGGCTCAAACTGCCAAGTCTGCCCCTGCCTATGCTCCACCTGCCTTTGTTTTCCACTGGACCCCTGCCCTGTCAGCCCGTGTTTCAAGTTAACATTCTCATGTAGATTGAAGGGTCTCAGGTTTGATTGTGGTCAAGGGCATATACCTCAGTCGCAGGCTTGATCCCTGGCCTGTGGGGAAGGCAGCTAGTTGATGTGTTTCTCTCAAATCCACCTTCCTTTCTCTCTTTCTCTCCCCATCCCTTCCACTCTCTCTAAAAATCAATGGGAAAAAAACCCTTGAGTGAAGGTTTGATTCCAGTAAAGGGCACATGCCTGGGTTGTGGGCTTAATCCCCAGTAGGGCTCAATCCCATGCAGAAGGCAGCCAATCAATAATTCTCTCTCATCATTGCTTTCTCCCTCTCTCTCCCCCTTCCTCTCTGAAATCAATAAAAATATATTAAAAACTACTTGTAGTTGAATGAATGAGATATATAAAGAGGTATGTAAAGTGCACAGAATAAGTGAAAAGCTTGTTATATTACCATAATGCTATATGCTGCTTTTTTACAATGTCTACATTTGTGATAACATTTATTTTCTCTTGTTAGAGACGTTTTATTTTTTAATATATTTTTATTGATATTTTCAGAAAGAAAGGGAAAGGGATAGAAAGTCAGAAACATCCATGAGAGATCATCAATAAGTTGCCTCATGCACTCCCCCCCCCCCCCCACACACACACCTGGGGATGTGCCTACAACCAAGGTACATGCCCTTGACTAGAACCAAACCTGGTACCTTTCGGTCTGCAGGTTGATGCTCTACCCACTGAGCCAAACCGGTTTCAGCTGTTAGAGACATTTTAGTATAAAGAAAGCCTTAATTTTTCCCATCCAGCCTGGCTCAGCAATTGAGCATCAACCTATGAACCAGGAGATCATGGTTAGATAACCGGTCAGGGTACAGGCCTGGGTCGTGGGCCTGATCCACAGTAGGGGGTGTGCAGGGAGCAGCTGATCAATGATTCTTTCTCATCATTGATGTTTCTACCTCTCCTTCTCTCTTAAGAAAGAAAGCTTTAATTTTTGAAAACATTTTTTAGTTGACATTTCTTTTGCAAGCATGAATTACATCTCAAAAGAATTATGATAGCATCAATGGGAAAATCTGTGCCTTACATAAGTTTGGTTTTCTATTTCTTAACTTAAGGTCAGCAGTAATTTATGTCCTCAATAAATATTTATTAAAGATTCATCTAATTTTTAGACTCAAAGGAATTTAAATAAAAGTAATTTCAGAGACTGTGTTGATTTATGGTTTCTTCTTATTTATGTAACTAGAAGTCAGATACATGAAATTTGTGCACAGAGTGGAGTATCCCTCAGTCCAGCCTGCACCCCTTCCAATCTGAAACCCCTCAAGAGATGTCCAACTGCAAGTTTAGACCAGATTTGGAATTGGGCATAAACAGGTTGTTGGACATAACTCTCACAATCCAGGACTACTGGCTCCCAACTGCTTGCCTGCCTGCCTTCCTGATTGCCCCTAACCACTTCTGCCTGCCAGCCTGATCACTCCTTATCCACTCCCTTGCCTGCATGATTGATGTCTAACTGCTCCCCTGCCAGCCTGCTCACCCCTAACTGCCCTCCCCTGCAGGCCTGGTCCCCACCAAGTGTTCTCTCATGCAGGCCTGAGTCTCCCTTAACTGCCCTTCCCTGCAGGCCTGGTCCCGCCCCCCAAATGCCCTCCCTTGCTGGCCATCTTGTGGTGGACATCTTGTGTCCACCTGGGGGAAGGATCTTTGACCACATGCTGGCAGCCCTCTTGTGTGTTGGAGTGATGGTCAATCTGCATATTACTCATTTTTTTAGATAGGCTAGAGGTCTGGTGCATGCGTGGGGGACAGCTGATTTTCCCTGAAGGGTGTCCCGGATCAGGGTGAGTGTTTCCTTAGGACGTGGGGTGGCCTGGGCTAGGGGCCTGTGGTGGTTTGCAGGCAAACCACACCCACCAGTGACCCAGGCAGAGGCCCTGATATCTGGGATTTATTTATTTTCTATAATTGAAACTTTGTAGTCTGGGAGCGGAGCCAAGCCTCCTGCTTGCTCCATGGCTGTGGCTATTTCCATTGGGGTTTAATTTTCATCTATAATTAAAACATTTTAGCCTTAAGTGGAGGCAAAGTCAGGCCAGGGCTGAGGAAAGCTTGGCTTCCTCCATTGCCAGGGGCAACCCTAACCTCCTGCTCACTCTAGTTCTGTGGCTGCTGGCATTTTTGTTAGAATTTATTTATCTTCTATAATTGAAACTTTGTAGCATTGAGTGGAGGCCTGGGCCAGCCAGGGTTTGTGGAAAGCTTGGCTTCCTCCAGCACCAGGGAAACCCAAGCCTCTCTCCTGCTCTCTGTGGCTGCAGCCATCTTGGTTGGGGGTTAATTTGCATACTCATTCCTGATTGGCTGGTGGGCATGGCTTATTTATATAGCAGAGATATAGTCAACCATATTGCTCTTTTATTAGATAGGATAGTAAAGGCCAGGTGTGGGAGGCAGCCCAGGCAAGACACCTTGAGCATTTAACTTTTTATGGGCTAAATCCAAGGTGCCTGGCTATCCCTTTTTTTTTTTTAAGACTATGGGATATGCTCATAGCCTTTGGCCAGGAGATTCCAATGACAGAAATATACAAAAACCAAACAGAGGTGGAAGCTGCTTTAGTTAAAAATGATTCAGCTCTGACCTTTCAGAGCAATTAAGGCTGTTTACCAGCCGTCCTGGCTTCCTATCCACATCTTTCTATTAGCTAAATGGGAATAGGTTTTCAGCACCTTTGTATTTTGGAATATAAATGAACTGCTGCTGTTTGGGTGTCAGATGCTGCCTCTCCATCAGAGAGAACAGACATCCCACCCAGGCCCAGCTATTTTTCCTATTACTGTGTCTTTGTCTTCTATACTTTTATTTCTTAATCTCCAGCTCCTCTACTCAGAAACTGGACCCAATCTCTCTCTCTCTGCCCTGGACGTGGAAAAGAGAGAAAAACACCCACAATTGGTGTGCCGGACCAGGGACCTGAGTATGGAGGAAGAAGCGAGGGGGTCACTCCTAGAGTTGTAAAAAAGGTAAGGAGTGTATTGTTGTGAATTTAAACTAGCTGGGTGTAAAATATGGGAAATTCTAAAACTATGCTCAAAGTTCAAAGATGCTTTGTTAAGTGTAGTCTGATTCTTTATTTCTTAAGTATTGTTGAAGAAATGTGTAAAAATTTAAGAAAGCAATTGTGTGACCGATATTCAGCAGAAGGTCCAGAGAAGATTCCTAGTTTAATTTATCATCTGGCAGAGGAGATTTTAAGAATGTCTAAGCGGGATGTAGCCACGGACGTAAAAAAGCCTCCGTAGAGGGGTGCAAATCTCTAAGAATGGCGTTTGCAGCTCTTCCGCCTCCAGGTGTCCATCCTGCAACCGAGATTGCAGTCTGTGAGCAGGATAGGGAAAGTTTTGCTTGCTGCTGCCCAGCCTCTTTGGCTGAATGCAGGCACTCACCCAAAAGTGACTTTGTTGGAGGCTCAAACTACTTGTAACCAAGTAGAAAAGATTAAAAGAATTTCTCAACAACTGCCAAATGATTCTTTATCTTAAAAATATTTTCTTTCCTTAAAAAATAAAAAAATTCGTAAAAGTAAATAAAATAAAAACAGTAGAGGCCAGACCATCTCTGAATTCTCCTGCAAAGCAAGAAGGATGTGGGAGAAGGGAGCCACATGGCGATCCAATATGGATGCCACTCCCCAGAGGGCATCTGGGTCTCATCTTCACCATGTTTTTTCCAGCTAGTTCCAGGAGCAGACTGGCATTTCAATAATAAAGAGTGTTTTTTTAACTTTTAGGCCTTCAAGAAAATCAGTGAATTGTGTTACAAAAGAATTTATCCTAAGTAAGTGCCTTAAAATAATTGGAATTGGATTTGAAACCCAAAAATTGTTGAAATATTGATAAATAATTTATTAATTATAAAGATCTAAATAGCCCAGGTAACTGGCTATGTCCTTTGTTAATGGAAGAAGAAGGGTAGTTGCCCTACCCACCATTTAGCCATTTTAAAGAAAGAATGTAATAATTTACATTTGAATATCTCCAGGCTTGCTCTGAATCAAAAAAAAAAAAAAGAGTGGTCAGTTTAATGTCCAAGAAACCTATTTTGCCATCAAGAAATGTGGGTTATGGCAGCTTAAAATTTTGGAAGTTTGCTTCCTCATGAGAAAAACCTAGAGGACAGAATTAAAGCTATTAATTGATTATGTCTTGTATTTATTCTTGCAATGTTTTCAAAAGTCTGTTCTCTCTTAAAAGAAATATTTTTTAATTATACTTGAATTGCCATGGTCTAGAGCAAAGAATATCCTTACATGATATTATTCTACAATGTCATGATAATTTTTGATATTTTAGAGCAGCACATTTATTTCAAAACAAATTTACAAACTAATTTTTTGAATGTTTGGCAGCAATTTAAAAAGGACATGAAAGGATTTAATCTCTTCCACTGTGTGGAAGGCCCCTTAGCAGGCACTTGAGCATTCTATGTTGGCCCTTTTGCCAAGAAGGGACCCTCTTCTCACAATCTAATTGCCCACAGCTGTTGCCTAAGTTTTCTGTTCATGCTGAGGTTGAAGCATCGTGGTGGCTAGTACCATGGATCTGTCTCTTGCCCAATGGTGTGAACTGGGCCTTCCCTGGAGAAGAAACGTGGGTTCCCCAAGATATTCGATCAGTGCAGGGGCCCTGCCAGCAGCCAAGGTGGGATCCCAAGGCAAGTGCTGGGCATGAGGCCACGGGTGCAAATACTACCAAGGAGATGGAAACAAACCTCACAATACCCTGATTGGCCCCGGCGGATGGCTGGTTAGCCAGAGACGGGTAAGATTCCTCAAGGGAGGAACAACCTAAGATAGGCACAATCACAGAGGGGCCATCATGAGAGAACTTGGGGGCCAACAGAGGTGGGCCTTGGACCTCACCCCCCCAACAGTGCAGGGCTTGAACACTTGCCCCTTCTGAGGGAGGTCTCCTGCCCCATGGCTGCTTCACTTCCCATGCCCAGCCCAGATCGGCAACCAGCTAATAGACAGAGACTTGGCTCAGCCCAGAACAAGACCAAGATAACACACAGAAACTTGGCTAACAGTAGCTACACTATATCTAGCACCAGGAATGCTCAGGGCCTACTTAATAATGCAAACAATCCCTTCCACTAATATTTACAGGGTAAACTAAGATATTATTGGAGTATTAAATTTGACAATAAGATTGTTTTCAGATTAATTTAAATTGGCTAAATGAAATAAGTAAATATTCAAGAAAATTTAATTGTACTGGACAAAAAGCTGTTCCTAAAGTATTAACTATATTTTCTATTGGTAGTTCATCTCATGGTAAAATTGTTTACCATGCAATGAACCTAATGCAGTCATATTTTTGTGCAAAAAAAAAATGAAAATTTATCAAGACTGCATTATAAAATTACCAAAAGGTTCCATTAATTCAAGGGATAGTAAGGTATTATCATGTAAGAAAAAATATCCTGTAAGTAATTTACATCTGAAAGATTTTACTTTAGAAATTTAATTTTCATTTGTAAACCTAACAGAAAGACATCCTTGAAAAACACACATGATGCCTAAATAAGCCAGACAAAAATAAATAGGATCCCAAGTCAAAAGATTCCTTTATTAACTTTTGGTTGAGAATATGTTTGTGTATTTTCAGAAAACAACTCCAAGACAATGTGGATTCTTGCAACAAGAGGAATTGACAGTCATCAGCAAGCTCCTGTGATCTTAAGCCTGAAGGCTCCAACTAGATGTCCACAAGCTACATTTTAAAATAAAAATGGGGGAGATGTGGGAGGCGGCTCAGACAAGACACCTTGAGCATTTAACTTTTTGTGGGCTGAATCCAAGGTGCCTGGCTATCCCTTTTTTTTAAGACTATGGGATCTGCTCATAGCCTTTGGCCAGGAGATTCCAATGACAGAAATATACAAAAAACAAACAGAGGTGGAAGCTACTTTAGTTAAAAATGATTCAGCTCTGACCTTTCAGAGCAATTAAGGTTGTTTACCAGCCTTCCTGGCTTCCTATCCACACCTTTCTATTAGCTAGATGGGGACTGGTTTTCAGCACCTTTGTATTTTGGAATATAAATGAACTGCTGCTGTTTGGATGTCAGATGCTGCCTCTCCATCAGAGAGAACAGAAATCCCACCCAGGCCCAGCTATTTTTCCTATTACTGTGTCTTTGTCTTCTATACTTCTATTTCTTAATCTCCAGCTCCTCTACTCAGAAACTGGACCCAATCTCTCTCTCTCCGCCCTGTACGTGGAAAAGAGAGAAAAACACCCACAGCCAGGTGCACGAATTCGTGCATCAGTGGGGTCCCTCAGCCTTGTCTGTGGGGATTGGGCTGAAACCAGCTCTCTGACATCCCCTGAAGGGTCCCAGATTGTGACATGGCAATTCTCAGATGATGCACCCCTGAATCGGGCTCCCTCCTCTCTTCTCCCAATATTATGTAATTTTCTCTCTGTATCTGTCTCACTTCTTTAATCTCACTTTACCCTAATTTTTTCTGTAACTGATGACTTGTGGGCATTCAGCTGCAAAACACAATTATTTAACAAATAGGATTTATTTAGCCTGGAATCTAGTTGGCCTAGGACAGGACGCTACTCAATGTCAGGCTCCCGCCCAGGCCCTTTCACCCAGTGAAGTCCTGTGGCAGCGGGAACCTTCCTCTTCACATCTGAGGTGCTCCTTTGCCTCCTTCCTTCCCCAGAGGTTGCCCACTGGCACTACTGTCCACCTGGAAGGAGGGAAGCTGTGGCTGGTTTCCCAGCCAAGAGTGGTAGCAGGGAAATTTACTGCCTTCACTGGAAATTGATATTAAGTAGATGGGACAGTGTGGGCACCAGAAGTTGGGGCTGTAGCCAGTAGGTCCTGCATGTCTCATCATTTAGCTGAGTCCAAAAGTTTCCGTAAAGGCCAGACCCATGATCTCTGCAATGAGATAGACCTGAAGTGGGGAACCAGACTCCAAGTGGGGAGCCAATGGGCTAGAGGCCCAGTGAACAGATTTGTGCTTTGGTGTGATCCCTTGACCTGTTGGGAGCAGGCCAAAACTGGCTCTCCAGCATTCCCTGATGGGTCCTGGATTGTGAGAGAGCAGTTCTCAGGTAATGCTCCCTGGAATCAGGCTTCCTCTTATTTAGTTTCATGTGTGTCTCCTGAAAACTGCAGCAGTCAAGTCACTGTTGATGGGCAGCTCCTGCATTGAGCATCTGCTCTCTGGTAGTTAGTGCCCTTCATAACTACCAGTCAGCCAGTTGAACAGTCATCCATTATACCAATCGTTTAGGCTTTTATATATATACAAACTAGAGGCCCAGTGCATGGATTCATACACCAATGAGGTTCCTTGGCCTGGCTTGTGGGGATCAGACCAAAATTCTCCAACATCCCCTGAGAGATACCAGATTGTGAGAGGATGGTTCTCAGATGATGCATCCTGGAATCAGGCTCCCTCCTCTGTGGTTCTGGGTGCATCACCTGAGAAATGCAGGTGCCAAGTCACTGCAGCTCACCAGCTCCTGCACTGAGCATCTGCCCCTTGCTAGTCAGTGTGCATCATAGTTACTGGCTGGTCAGTCAGTCAGCTGGTAAGCCGATTGCTTAGACTTTTATATATATACTAGAGACCCATTGCATGAAGATTCATGGAATAGGTTTTGCTTACCCTGGCTGCCAGGACTATTTTTCCTCTGGAACCTGGGACCCAGGCCTTCCCTCTGGCTGTTGTTGCCTTCTGTTTTTGCTTTGGCTGGCTGGAGGCTTCACTCTAGCCAGAGCCTTCAGTCTTCTCTGCTCTGGCTGGAGTGCCACGCTGCCACTGCCTTTTCTCCGCCCCTAATGGTGGGCGCTCGCCACCACTGCCTTGTCTCCAAGTCTAGGGGCCAGGTGCTCACCGCTACCACTGCTGCAGCTTTGTCTCCACCCACAGGGCCGGGCACTCATGCCACTTGGCCCTGCTCCCTGCTCCTGATGGGCTGGGAGCATAGCCAATCAGGAGCCAAGGTACAGTTACATTTGCATGTTACTCTTTTATTAGATAGGACTAGAGGCCCGGTGCACAAAATTCGTGCATGGAGGGGTTGTCCCTCAGCCCAGTCTGCACCCTCTCCAATCTGGGACCCCTTGAGGAATGTCTGACTGCCCATATAGGCTCGAATCCGGTGGGATCCTAGTGATGGAGGAAGCCAAGTTTCTGCAGCCCTGGCCAGCCTAAGCCTCCACTCTAGGATACAAAGTTTCAATTATAGAAGGTAAATAAATGGTATAGGCCCACTGGGATCAGGCCTATACAGGCAGTCAGACATCCCTCTCACAATTCAACTGCTAGCCTGCCTGCTTTCCTGATTGCCCCTAGCTGCTTCTGCCTGTCAGTCTGATCTCCCTCTAACCACTCCTCTGCCAGCCTGATTGATGCCTAGCTGCTTTCCTCCAGCCTGTTTGCCTCCAACTGCCTTCCCCTGCAGTCCTGTTCCCCCCTAACTGCCCTCCCTTGTAGGCCTGGTCCCTCCCAACTGCCCTCCCCTGCTGGCCATCTTGTGGTGGTCTTCATGTGTCTACATTGGGGCAGATGTTTGACCACAAAGGGGCAGCCATCTTGTGTGTTGGAGTGATTGTCAATTTGCATATTACTCATATTTTTAGATAGGATAGAGGCCTGGTGCATGGGTGGAGGCCAGCTGGTTTGCCCTGAAGGGTGTCCAGGATCAGGGTGAGGGTTCCTTTGGGGCATGGGGAGGCCTGGGCAAGGGGCCTGTGGTGGTTTGCAGGCCAGCCATGCCCCCTGGAAACCCAAGCAGAGGCCCTGGTATTTGGAATTTATTTATCTCCTACGGAAACTTTGTAGCCTGGAGTGGAGCCAAGCCTTCTGCTTGCTCTGTGGTGGCAGCCGTTTCTGTTGCGATTTATCTTCTATCATTGAATCTTTGTAGCCTGGAATGGAGGTCTAAGCTGGCCATGGCTGCAGAAGCGTGGCTTCCTCCATTGTCAGGGGCAACCCTACTTTCCTGCTTTCTCCAGCTCCGTGGCTGCTGCCATTTCTGTTGAAGTTTATGTAACTTCTATAATTGAAACTTTGTAGCATTGAGTGGAGGCCTGGATTTGCAAGGGCAGGCAGAAAGCTTGGCTTTTTTCATGGCCGGAGAAACCCAAGCCTCCTTCCTGCTGCCTGTGGCTGCTGGCATCTTCATTTGCATATTTGCTCCTGATTGGCTGGTGGGCATTGCTGGTGGGCGTGGCTTATGGGATAGCAGAGGTATGGTTAATTTGAATATTATTCTTTTATTAGATAGGACTAGAGGCCTGGTGTATGAATCGTGAACCAGTGGGGTACCTCAGCCTAGCCTGTGGGATCAGGCTGAAACTAGCTCTCCGACATCCCACAAGGGCTCATGGGTTGCAAGAAGGTGCACACCAGGCCAAGGGACACCACTGGATGCAGGAGGTTGGCCAGCGGGGGAAGAACCATGGTAGGTCTCCAGGGAGTGTCCGGCCTGTCACACTCAGTCCTGATCGGCCAGACCCCAGCAGCAAGCTAATCTACTGATCGAAGCATTTGCCTCCTGGTGGACAAAGCACCTTATAGCGACTGGTTGACTGTTTGCCCCTGGTGATCAGTGACATCATAGTGAGCGGTTGAGCAGCCTTAGCATATCATTAGCATATTACACTTAGATTGGTTGCATGGAAGACCAGACACTTAGCCTATTAGGCTTTTATTATATAGAATAGATTACAAGAATCAAGAATCAAAGCCATTTCATTTCATTATTTTAGTACTCTAGCATATAAAGTACTTTACACCTCTCACTGCTAAATAATTACTTAAGATTGTCTAAATGCATTATGTTCTTTATATAACACTAGAAGCCCAGTACATGATATTTATTCACTTGGGGGGAGGTCCCTCAGCCCAACCTGTGCCCTCTCACAGTCCAAGAGCTCCAGGATTGATTGCCTCAAAGAAGTAGGCCCTTCCCACCTGCCACAGCCTGCCTGTCAGTGGCCTGAACCTCCCTTTTTGGGGCAATCATGGAGGCCTCCTCCCCAGTTGATTGAATGATTGCCTGCTGGCTGAGGGGAGGAGCTGCGAGTGATTGGCTGGTGGGCCCCATCACTGATTGGGGTTAGGGGACCAACTGGGTGTGGGGCCTGTCATGGGGAGGGGCTGTAGGCAGTAGGCCAGCTGGTCCCACCCTTGAATGGGGTGAGTGGTGCCATCAGGGGCCAGCAACCTGAGGGAAAGGCCATGGGTGTTTGGCTAGCCATCCATGCCCCTGATTGGGTTGGGGGAATAATCTGGGTGGGTCTGGATGGGAGGAGGGGCTGTGGAATGATCAGTGTGTTGGGGGTCCATTGGGGTTGGCCAAGGAGATGGTCTGCAGGAGGTTGGCCAGCTAGCCCCATCCTCTATTGGGGTGGGGGTTGCAATCAGGGGTAGGGCAGCTGAGGGAGGAGTCATAGGAGGTTGGCCAGCTGGCTCCAACCCCTGATCAGACCAAGTTGCTAGCCATAGTGGGCATCATGGCAACTGATCATTGGTCGTTCTGGTTTTACAAATTCTGACTTTTTATATATAGGGGGGAAAAAGGAGATGAGAGAATCATTGATTTTCTGCCTCCCTACATTTCCCTACTGGGGATTAAGTGTGTAACCTGGGCATTTTCCCTGACCTGCCTAGAATCAACCTTGACCTCCTGGTTTTAGGTAGATGCTCATCCACTGAGCCGTGCTTACAGGCTAAAATATTATTTTTTTAAAGAGTTGACTTCCTTCCCTCCTTCTGCCTCTTTCCTTCTTTCCTTCCTTTCATTGTTCAACAATTGTGCAAATATTATTAAATACCTATTATAGATTGAGCAGTCTTAGCTACTGGGTTTAAATAGATAAGTCATCTCAGGAGCTATTTGGCATGCTGTTTTCTCCCAACTCCAGAAAAACAATCTCCTTTTACATACAGCTAACTTTGGGTAATTCTGTTTGAGGCAGATTTCATCATTACTAAGGAACTTAAAAACAACAACAACAACAACAACAAGCTATTTGCATTTCTAGATCCTTTTCTTTTTACATAGAGTGACTTAAGAGGGGCCAATTAACTGCAAACATTCTGGATTTGAATTGGGGGCAGTGAAGGAAAGACACCAGCAAGATGAGATTTGGTTTGCTCAGTGGTATGGTTTTCTGGGGTAGGTGGGCACGTGGTGTTAGGGAGAATGCTCTGAGATGCATGTTAATGGAAGGGATGTCTTACTGGACTGCTTTTATGATGTGCATTTTGCTGCACTTTTGACTGTCATTCCTTTCTTCTCACTTAAGAAATCATTGGTACTTGAGACATTCTGAGAATTATTGGGGTAATTTAGTATCCTCTAAATAAAATAACAGTTTTACAGTAAAGAATGCTGGAAAACACTGCCTCAGTCAAGTGATCAATGTAAACAGTGATGTCACGTTGACAGTCTGAACTTGCTGTGATGAGAAAGGCATCCTCTCCCTGTGGTACCTCTCTCATCAAAATCAGTAAACCCAATCTAATATTGAGGAAAACATCAGGTAAGTGCAAAATAAGGGACATTCTATAAAATACCTGGTAAGGTCTCCTCAAAACTTGTCAAGGTCAGCAAAATAAGAGAAATATTAAAAAAGTCACAGTTTAGAAAGGAAATGCGATGATAAAGAGGACATGCCATTTAAATAAAATGTAGTATTCTGGATAGAATTCTAAAAAACAAGAGATTAGGTAAAACCAAAGAAAATAATACTAAAGCATGGATTTTAATAATAATGTATTGATACTGGTTCATTAATTGAAACAAATAACCATACTAATTAACATTATAGGAAACTAGGTGTGAGCTATCTGGGATCTCTGTGCTTGAAAATTTTCTATAAATGTAAAGCTATTCTAAAAATTAAAAAAATTTATTCTTTAAAAAAAAGAAACAAATAATTCCAATGGCTTTCCAAGAACCAGGTTGTGCACATTTACGTTGTTAGTTTAGATTCAGGGCTGCATTATATTTCTGACTCTAAATTAAGTCAGTTTGAAAGTAGTTTATAACTAGGGGCCTGGTTCATGAAATTCATGCACTGGGAGAGGTCCTTCAGCCCAGCCTGCCTCCTCTTACATACTGATAGCCCTCAGGGGATGTTCTACTGATGGGAGGGGACCTTTGTGGGAGGTGACCAGGCTGATCAGGGGAAGGCACCAGTCCCATCACCCCGCTGTTGCAGTCACTGCCAATTACCGCAGCTGCCAACTGGTATTTTCATCAATATGGACTCCAGTCCTTTCACCATTTAAAAAATAACAACTTTCTTTAAGCATTTTCAAGATGTGTCTTTCATAGAATATGACATTTCTTTCTTTCTTTTTCTTTTTATACTCACCCGAGGATATGTTTCCATTGATTTTTTTCCCTTCCCTCTTATCCTAGGCTCGGCCCCTTCCCAAGACTAAAGCCTGCACCCAATGGCTGGCTGGGAGTGACCTGGGTGCCAAAGAGGTTTCTGGTCTCAAGTATGTATGTAAATTAACTGCCATCTTTGTTGAATTAATTTGCATATTCACTCTGATTGGCGGTGAATTTACATGTTTCTCTATTATTAGTTAAGATAAATAGTTTAGAATGATAAAGTAGATATTATATTTGAAACCAAAGCAAAATTGTAGTTATTCTTTAAGTATAGAACCAGATTTTAAGATAAAGAACCTTGATTATTTATATCTGAAAGATTTTTTTTCTTTTTGTTTTGGTTATTTCTATTTTTGTGTTGTGTGTGTGTATGTGTTTTTTTTATGAAGAATATGTGAGGTTAATTTGCTCTCTAGATTAGAAAATCAGGTATAAGGTCTAGGTTTTCAGTTCATCCATACATAGGCCAAATAATTTTGCTGTGTAAACTGAACAGATTACTCTTGTAATCCTGATTAGCAGGTTATGTCAGAAATTGGGTTCTCAAGGTTGGCATTCTATTAATCCTCAAAACTTTCGTGGAAAGGACTGTTATTTACAAGTGAGGGAACTTTGTGATGCAGTAATGTGCCAGAGAATGCAATGCACTCTTCGTAATGGGTAGAGATAGTCTGTAATAATGCTCAGTTCTTCATCTCTCTGTAGACTGCTCCCCACATTTCAGAACTGGCCCAGTGCTTATGTTTCTTATGCAATATGTTATAATTAAAAGTGTTGTGGGTTAAATGATGTATTTTCCCCTCACCACCTTTCAATATGTTGAAGTTCTAACCCTGAGTACTTCAGAAGGTGACCTTATATGGAAACAGTACCAGTATAGACACAATTAACACAATAGATGCTATCCTTACAATGAGAGGACATTGGGATACAGATACAGATATGGACAGTAGGACAATAATATAAAGACACAAAGAGGCCACTGTGTGAAGACAGAGGTAGAGACTAGAATAACACTGCCACGAACCAAGGAACATGGAGTATTGATGGCCATCACCAGGAATTAGGAAGAGGTAATGAAGGATTCTCTCTCATGGGCTTCAGAGAGAGGATGCCCCTGCCAAAATCTTGATTTTAGACTTTTGGCCTCCAGAACTCTAAAGTGACACATTTCTGTTATTTTAAGCCATCCAGGTTTTGGTCTTCATTATGGAAGCTTTAGGAATCTAATACAGAAACCAAAGCAAAATTGTAGTTAAAATAAATATTCTCAAACTGCTACTATATAATAATTTCCCGCATCTTTCTACTTCATTTGCTATAATTTGATATAGAGTGAATGTAAGAATTCTATCAAAATCTCCTCCAACATATCCAAATTCTATTCATAATTTTTTTAATGTTTTCAGTGTCTTCTTAAAATTCACAGCTTTTTCAGTCAACTCTGAGGAGCAAGCACTGTTCTCCAATTGTTTCAGATGTGTCTGAGTCATAGGGGATGTTGCTTGCCTCTTCACAGAAATTGAACTCTAACTGGATTTCTCTACATTTTAAAAATCTTTATTATGTAATCATAATATACCAATGTGACTTTCCAGTTCCTTTCATAATGCTACACCTTACCTTTGAAAGGCTTTAGTTAAAAAATTGATATTATTAAAGATGCATCTTAAAATAATTACTTTTAAAGCTTTTGGGTAAATATGTGTAAACAGAGATAAAAGAGTGGGTAAATTGCAGCATTGTGTTTTAAGGGATGTAAATACAGAACAAAGGGAATATTGTTACCTCGCTTCATCACTGTGTGGGTATGTGTGCACATATCCAAGAACTTGTGTATGTTTGTCTTTCCATATGAGCTTATTTGCACTAAGTTTTTATGCCTCTAACTAGAGGACCGGTACATGAAATTCGTGCACTTAGGGGGGGTCCCTCAGACTAGCCTGTGCCCTCTCACAGTCCAAGAGCCCTCAGAGGATGTCCAACTGATGGCTTAGGCTTGCTCCCCAGTGGACCTAAGCCATCAATTGGACATCCTTAGCACTGCAGCAGAGGTGGGAGAGGCTCCAGCCCCAGCCATTCCACTTGCCAGCTGGGAGTCTGGCTCAGAGTTTCTAGCTAAGCAGCACTCCCCCTGTGAGAGTGCACTGACCACCAGGGGGCAGCTCCTGTGTTGAGCGTCTGCCCCATAGTATTCAATACATATCATAGCAACCAGTAGTACCACCATTTGGTCGATTTACATATTAGCCTTTTATTATATAGGATGATCTTTATCTTTAAGTATTGATTATGTTAATTTACTTCTTTAAGTATACACATCTGGAGAAAGTAGGGCAGAAGTTTGCTGAGTGCTGGAATCAGCCTGGTATTACCTATTTGCTCTGGAAATATAAATATTTCAAAGTCTGATAAGTTTTTCCCCTTAGCATGCTAAATGATAGGTCAGTTGACATGAAGATTTAATGTACTTTAAGAAGTGAATTAATTTTGATCTTTGACCAAAAGGTATTTTTGCTTTAACATTTAATCAGATAAGACACAGTAACTTAATTCATGATTTGCCATAATAAACATCCTAACAAGTGAATGATCAGATCTATAATTTGCACAATTAGGTCAATTAGTTGTTTCAATGATATACATATTCCTGAGTTTAATTCCTTTATTTTATATTTTATTTTGATAAGTTTCACTGCACTGGTTTCTATAAGTTATATCACTTTTACTTTAAGCTCCTATAAATTCCTTATGATCTTGACTGGTAGTGGGCTAATGGAATTGCTAAATATAAGTCAGTTTTACATATTGTCAGTTAAAGCCATTTAAAAAGAAAATACATCATCATAGCAAAAACATCTAATTATGTCCTATCAAATTCAGTTCATGTAATTTTCATTTTTAATAATAAAAAATACTACTACATGTGAATATTTATCCACTAATAAGCATAATTTGGTACTTATGCTGTACATCATTCTAATTGCAACTTTATCTTCAATGCTAAAGATACCCTCATACTGTTGGTAAGAGGAGGCATTTTTTACTTTCATGAGAGTATTTAATTATGCAGTCTCATAATTGTCTTTGTTGCCTAGTATTTGCCTCCCTTTCAAAACACAATACTGCAATTTATCAAGTAATCATTCTACTTGCTCTTTTACCTCTAATTTCATATATTCATCTAAAAGCTTTAAAAGTAATTATTTTAAGATGCATCTACATTTGTCTTACTTTCAGGTAAGATGGCTTATTTCTAAATGCATTAGTAAGCTGTAGGCAACTTCTAAAATTCATGAAAATGTAAAACACATGAAAGCTTTTATAAGATAAAAATATGGAAATTGGTAGATCAGAGATGGAGGAATGATATCTATACCCTTTTTTGCTTTGAGTAGGAACACAAAATTTTTTATTTTTAAATACAGACTAGACCAGTGGTTGGCAAACTCATTAGTCAACAGAGCCAAATATCAACAGTACAATGATTGAATTTTCTTTTGAGAGCCCAATTTTTTAAACTTAAACTTCTTCTAATGGCACTTCTTTAAAATAGACTTGCCAAGGCCATGGTATTTTGTGGAAGAGCCACACTCAAGGGGCCAAAGAGTTGCATGTGGTTCACGAGCCACAGTCTGCCAACAAACTGGACTAGACAGTCTATGAAAGCAATTTTTTTATTTTTGTTTTAGCATAAGAAAGACACTGAGAAGCAATCTTATATAATAAAAGGGTAATATGCAAATAGATCAAATGGCAGAATGACTGAACACCAGTATCCCTTTGCCCTGGCCTGCCCTACCCCCAATGGTCCCCAATGGAATGGGCTGACTAGACACCACCAGTGCATGAATTCATGCACCAGGCCTCTAGCCAATATATAATAGCTCATCTTTTAAAACCATTATAAATGGGTTAGGTTTCTTTTAGCCAATAATTTTTAGCACTTGGCTATTGAAACTTTTGAAATATTTCTAAATTGTTGTATCTGATCTTAACATCTCCCAACTAAAAATGTGCTTTGAAATATGGAAAATTTTCCTGGATGGTAATATTGCAAAGCAACCATTACTTATAAAACATGATACAATCCTAAAGTATTGTCTATTAAGTTTTCTAATATTTGCTATAATTATATTTGCCTAATAGATATTTACTTATGTTTTCACAAAATAGATCTATTTAAGCTTATAGTTTCTGTAATTTGAAGATATGGCAATCTATATGTTACATTATTATCAGTAACTTCCAAATGTGTTCTACTAACTTTTAAAACATCATTGTTGGAAAGATAAGCAGATGTGTATCTTAATAGCTGTACAGAATTAGGTAAGTTATTCAAACAAACCTTGTGAATCACAATTTTCTCATCAGTCAAATGGAGATTCTAATAGTATATAGATAGCTCATAGAGATAATTCAGTTAAGAAATAAGCATCAAATACCTGCTCTATTTTAAGAGCACTTCTGGCCCTAACTGGTGGATAGAGCGTCAGTCTGTGGACTGAAAGGTCTCAAGTTCGATTCCAGTCAAGGGCATGAACCTTGGTTGTGGGCACATCCCCAGTGGAAGGTGTGCAGGAGGTGGATGATTGATGTTTATAACTCTCTACCTCTCTCCCTTCCTCTCTGTAAAGAAACAAAACAAAACAATAAAATAAAATATAAAAAAGAGCACTTCTGGGTATTATGGATATCATTTTTAATGAATCCAGAAAATCTCTATTTTTCTGAAGTTTATTTTCTAGGAGGCAGCAAAGTGGGTGAAAGAAAATAAATAAATGTATAAAATACAATAATAAACTGGGTAGGCAGTTAGAGAGTGAGATAGTAAGAAAACTATTTAAATTGAGGGTGGCTGGCACACTTTCTTGCTGTGGTGACAGTTAAAAAGATACCTAATTTTATGAGAGAGAGAGAGAGAGAGAGAGAGAGAGAGAGAGAGAGAGAGAGGAGTATCTGAGGGAATAGGAAGCCATAAGTACAAAGTTTCAGAGGCACACATTGCCACGTTCAAATGGAAGCAAGCAGACCATTAGGGCTGCAACTGAATGAGCAAGAATGAAGACAAAATTAGGTGACTTCAGAGGTTGGCATGAAGGATCAGAGCATGAAGAAAGGAATGGATCGTGGGCTATGGTTCAGACTGGACTTCAGCTTGCACACTGAGAGGTCTTGAGCATGAAAGTGACAAAGTCTAATTTCTATTTTGAAGAAATTGGCCCAGATGTTCATGAAGAATATATTGCTGATAAATAAGACCATAAACAGAAAGTTAATTTAGGGGGAATTCCTAGATTCGTTCCTGCCTTGGAGCTCTTTGACAGCTATCTCTGTCCAGGTTGCTGTTTCTGTCATTCTTTGTGGCTAAATCCCTCTCGGTCATCAAGTTTGGGCTCAAATATTATGTTGATATAAAATCCTTCTCAGAGCACCCTTTCTAAACTCTTGTCACTGCTACACCTTATATAATTATCCTGATATATTTTAGTCCTAAATATATCCTGTCTAATAAAAGAGTAATATGCAAATTTGACCGTACCTTCACTACACCGGCCAGTCACGCCCACCAGCCAATCAGAAGTGGAGGGCGGGGCCAATGTGGCATGCATGAGGCATGAGGGGCGGGGCTGAGGCGGTATGTGCGAGGTGCAGGGTACCCCTGGGGCTGGGTGGTTGCTGCTGGAGCTAAGGCCTGGGCTGGGGGAGCAGGGCCAAAAGCATCTGGCAAGTGTGGGAACCCTGGGGCCTGGAAGTCACCAGGTGGTTGCCAGTAGCCAGGGCTAAGGCCAGGGCTGGGGGGGGCAGGGCCGAGGCAGCTGGGGCAGAGCCAGCCATTGGCCCCATTGAGGGGGCAGGTTGGGCTGAGGTATCACCCACTCCCTTGCACGAATTTTGTGCACCAGGCCCCTAGTCATTATATAAGATAATTTATGTTTTGCCTATCTTTTTTCCACCTTTGGATTTTTCATTGTCTAAAAGTGTATTGGAACATGGTTGCTATCCACTTACTATTTCATGAGGGAAGAATGAATATCTTAGTAATATGTTTTTTTCATGATAAGAATTTAACAAACCTATAACATACTAGTCCCAAAGTCTCTTCTTGATTAAACTCTAGTCAGGCCTCTCTGAGCCCTCTTTACATCTAGGACTCCACCAAGGCTGGCCACATTGCCAGGCCCTCCCAGCCCAATTTAACTAAGTCAATTTAGAGGGAGTTACCCAATCTTAATATCAGATCACCTTAGCATTCCTTCATCAAGAATCTAATTATATGCCTGTTCTTGTGCCAGTGCCAGGCTGTTTTGATAACGGTGGGTTTGTATTATAACTTGAAAACTGGTACGTGTCATTCTTCCTACTTTACTTTACTTTCTCAAAATTTCTGCAGCAATTGGTGTCTTTTCTTGATTCCATATATGTTTGAGAAGTATTTGTTCTAGCTCTGTAAAATATGCTGTTGGTATTTTAATGGGGATTGCATTGAATCTGTAAATTGCCTTGGGTAGTATGGACATTTTAATGATGTTGTTTCAACCAGTCCATGAACACAGTATATTCTTCTACTTGTTTACGTCTTCATCTATCCCTTTTTTTAATATCCTGTAGTTTTCCAAGTATAGTTATTTTGCCTCCTTGGTTAAGTTTATTCCTAAATTATCTAATTTTTATGTTGCAATGGTAAGTGGTATTGATTGTTTAGTTTCTCTTTCAGAGAATTAATTATTGGTGTATAAAGAAGCCATCGATTTTGGGGTGTTGATTTTGTATCCTGCTACATTCCCAAATTCATTTGTTAAATCTGCGTTTTTTTGGTGGAGTCATTAGGGTTTTCTTCGTACAATATCATGTCATCTCCAAATAATGAGAATTTTACTTCCTCCTTTCCAATTTTGATGCCTTTTATTTCTTCTTGCCTTATCATTGTGGCTAGCACTTCCAGTACTATGTTGAATAAGAGTAGTAAAAGCAGATATCCCTTTCTTGTTCCTGTTCTTAGGAGAAATGCTTTTAGTTTTTGTGCATTGAGTTTGATGTTGGCTGTAGGTTTGTCATTATGGCCTTTATCATGTTGAGATATACTCCCTCTATTCCCACTTTGCTGAGAGATTTTATAAAAAACTAGAGGCCTAGTGCACAAAATTTATGCACTTGGACGGGGGTACCCCGGGACTGCACCATCTCCCTGTCTGGATGTCCTCAGGGGGATATCTGACTGATGGCTTCGCCTGCTCCCAGCAGTTGGACATATTTAGCACTGCCGTGGAGGTGGAGGAGGCTCCCACCACTGCTGCTGCACTAGCCAGGCATGAGCCCAGCTTCTGGCTGAGCAGCGCTCCCCCTGTGGAAGCACACTGACCACCAGGGGAAAGCTCCTGCATTGAGCATCTGTCCCCTGGTAGTCAGTGCATATCATAGCAACTGGCCATTCTGCTGTTTGGTCTATTTGCATATTAGCATTTTATTATATAGGTCAATGTGTTATTATGGGCAAGGACTCTAATTCTTTCTTCTTTTTTTAGGTAGTTAAAAGGAGGGGCAGAATTTTCACTTGAGCCTGAAGCTAAAATTGCCCTTAGCTCAAAAATCTGCATACCACTGAGACACATCTTGGTGAGGCTCATTCTGAATGCCTACACTGTTTTATTATGTGAATAAGTGTTAGGAACCATCTCATCTCTTTAGTGAAAGAGACCTTTTGTTATGTTACAATGACTAACTTTATCTCATGAATTGTGTTTTGGCTTCAAACTTGTATCCAGTATTCATGCAGCAACCTCAGCTCTTCTGTTCAATATTTACCTGGCATATATTTTATTTTATTTTCTCTAACTCTTTCTAGATTTTTATGTATTAAATAGGAATAGCCCCTGGACACCGACAATAGTCTGGTGAAGGCCTGGAAGGGATGAGTGCAGGGTGGAGGAGATCAATGGAGAAGAAAGAAACTAAAACAAAGGGGCATCTGCAACACTTTCAACAATAAAGATACATTTTAAATAAAGGAAAATGTCTTAGTTGAGAAGAGCTTTATGTGAAATTATATAAGTAATTGCTCTACACTGCACTTTATATTCTCAACTTCCCTCAAAGAGATATTAATTGACTCTATGTTCCTTGACTGTAGGACTGACTTCTGCCATCTGACCCAGCACTGACTGCTATGGGGGCTGCAATCAGATCCTGCTTTTCACTCCCAAATTCTGTCTGGGCCTGATCGCAGCCCCCTCAGCAATCAGTGCTGGGTCACCTTGGTTGAAGGGCCCACAGCACTGCAGTTGGTGCTGGGTCACCATAGCGACCCAGTAATGACTGCAGGACTGACTTCCGTCCTGTGGGCCCAGCACTGACTGCTACAGGGACTGTGATCAGACCCTGCTTTTCTCTCCTGGCCTCAGTCTGGGCCTGTTTATCCTTTCAAAGGACCCACTGTCCGGCAGATAGTGCTGGATCACCACAGCCACCCAGGGCAGACTACAGGACTGACTTCCGGTTGGTTGAGCCTCTGGTCATTATGGATGTGATGGACCCAGGGTTTTTATATATTAGAATGGGTATTGGATTTTTTCAATGCTTTTTCTATGCCTATTTATTTGATCATGTGATTTTTGTCTTTCAATTTGTTTATGTGATGTATCACATTTATTGATTTGAGAATATTGTACCAGCCTTGCATTCCTTGGAATAAATCCCACAAATTGCTTGATATAATTTGCTAGAATTTTGTTGATAATTTTATCATCTACATTCATTAGGGATATTGGCCGGTAATTCTCTTTCTATGTAGTGTCTTTATCTGGTTTTAAAATTAGGATAATGCTGGATTCATAAAAGAGTTTGGAAGTGTTCCTTCCTTTTGGATTTTCTGAAATAGTTTTAGGAATACAGATGTTAGTTCCTCTTCGAATGTTTGGGAAAACTACCCTGTGCTTTTGTTTTCTGGGTATTTTAAATATATATATATATATATATATATATATATATATATATATATTATTGATTTTTTTACAGAGAGGAAGGGAGAGAGATAGAGAGCTAGAAATATTGATGAGAGAGAAATATCAATCAGCTGCCTCCCACACACAATCCCCCCCGACTACTGGGGATGTGCCCGCAACTAAGGTACATGCCCTTGACTAGAATCAAACCCAGGATCCTTCATTCTGAAGGCTGATGCTCTATCCACTAAGCCAAACCAGTCAAGGCCTTGGCATTTTTTATTACTCCTTCTATTTCATCAGTTGTTATTGGCTTATTCAGGTTTTCTGATTCCTAATGATTCATTTTTGGGATATTATATTTTTATAGGAATTTGTCCATTTCATCTGCAATGTCAGGCTTGTTGGCATGAGGTTTGCATAGTATTTAGTATTTTCTTACAATCCTTTATATTTCTGAGGTGTCAGTGGTTACTTCTTCACTTTTTTTCTGGTTTTATTTATTTGGGTCCATTCTATTTGTTTCTTGATGAGTCATGCCAAGGGTCTATCAATTTTGTTTATCCTTTCAAAGGACCAACTCTTGATTTTTGTATTTGTTTTTTTAGTTTCTATGTTATTTATTTCTGCTCTAATCTTTATTATTTTCTTTCTTCTACTTATTCTGGGCTTTTCTCCTTGTTCTCTTTCTAGTTCTTTAAGTTGTAAGGTTAAATAGTTTATTGCCAATTTTTCTTGGGTGTGTGTTTTTTTGTTTGTTTGTTTTTTGTTTTTAGAGGTATGCCTATAACGCCATGAACTTCCCTCCCAGGACTGATTGGCTGTGTCCCACAGATTTTGGGCTATTCTGTGTTCATTTTCGTTTCCAGGAAGTTTTTAAAATTTCTTTCTTGACCTCATTGGTAGCCCATTTATTGTTTAATAACATACTAGTTAGCCTCCATGTATTTGAATGTTTATGGGTGTTTTTATGGTAGTTAATTTCTAATTTCATTCTACTGTGATCTGTGAAAACGACTGATATGATTTCAATCTTCTTGAACTTGTAGAGACTTGTTTTATGTCCTAACATGTGGTCTATCTTTGTGAATGATTCATGTGCACTTAGAAGAATGTATTCTGCTGCTTTAGGGTGAAATGTTCTCCAAATGTCAATTAAATACATCTGATCCAGTGTGTCCTTTAGAGTCACTGTTTCCTTGATAATTCTTTGTCTGGAAAATCAATCTAGTGAAGTCAGCAGGATGTTAAAGTCCCCCACTATGACTATACACACACACACACACTTAGGTGCACCTCTAATGAGTGCATATATGTTTACCAGGGTTATATACTCCTATTGGATTGATCCTTTGGCACAAGAACAAGCATATAGATCAATGGGACAGAACAGAGAACCTAAAAATCGACCCAAGCCATTACACTCAATTAATATTTAACAAAGGAGGCAAGAGCATACAATGGAGTCAAGAGAGTCTCTTCAATAAATAGTGTTGGGAAAATTGGATAGATAATGCCCCCCAAAATGAAACTAGACCATCAACTTATACCATGAACAAGAATAAACTCAAACTAGATAAAAGACTTAAATATAAATCATAAAACCATAAAAAATCCTAGAAGAAATCATAGGCAGCAAAATTTCAGGCATCTCTCATAGCAAAATGTTTATAGATATATACCTAAGGCAAAGGAAACCAAGGTGAAAATAAATATATGGGACTACATAACAAACAAACAAACAAAACTTCTGCACAGCAAAATAAACCATCAGCAAAACAAAAAGAGAGAGCATTATATGGTAGAACATATTTGGCAATGATACATCTGATAAAGGGTTAATATCTAAAATATATAAGGCACTTATATGACTTAATGAAAGGAAAACAAATAATCCAGTTAAAATATGGGCAAAGGACCTAAATAGACACTTCTCCAAAGAGGACATAAAGATGGCCAAGAGACAGGAAAAACTCAAAGTCACTAATTATCAGAAAAATACAAATCAAAATGACAATGAGGTATCACCTAACACATATCAGAATGGCTATCATCAAAAAATCGACAAATGACAAATGCTGGCAAGGATTTGGAGAAAAGGGAACCCGAGTGCACTGCTGGTGGGAAGGCAGACTGTTGCAACCATTATAGAAAACAGTATAGAGTTTCCTCAAAAAATTAAAAATGGAACTGCCATTTGACTCAGAGATGTTATTTGGTGCTCTGAGAGAAAGGGTTCTATGGGCAAATTGAATTTGAAAATAGTGCCCACTTTCCTGTCTTGGAAATAAGCAATGCAAGTATGCATATTAAAAGATCTTAGAAGAAGCCATAGGCACCAAAATAGCAGACATTTGTTGTAGTAATATCTTTACCGATATAGCTCCTAGGGCAATGGAGACAAATGGGACAACATCAAAATAAAAAGGCTTCTGCACATCAAAAGAAACCATCGACAAAACAACAAGAAAGCCCACTGCATGGGAGAACATATTTGCCAATGTTATCTCTGATAATGGTTTAATCTCCAACATTTACAGGGAACTCATACACCTCAACAAAAGGAAGATAAACAATCCAATAAAAAAGGAGGGGGGAGGGGGCAAAGGGCCTAAATAGACACTGTTCAAAAGAGTACATTCAGAAAGCCAAGAGACATATGAAAACATGCCCCATCAGAGAGATGCAAATTAAAACAACAAGGTACCACCCCACACCTGTCAGAATGGCTTTCATCAATAAATCAACAAATGACAAGTGCTGGTGAGGATGCGGAGAAAAAGGAACCCTCCTTCTCTGCTGGTGGGAATGCAGACTGATGTAGCCACTCTGGAAAAAAGTATTGCATTTCCTCAAAAAATTAAAAATGGGACTTCCATTTGACCCAGTAATACCACTTATAGGAATATATCCCAAGAAAACAGAAATACCAATCAGAAAGGATATATGTATGCCTATGTTCATAGCAGCAAAATTTATAATAGCTAAGATTTGGAAAAAGTCTAAATGCCCATCAGCAGATGAGCGGATTAGAAAACTGTGGTACATCTACACACTGAAATACTATGCTGCTGTAAAAAAGAAGAAATTCTTGCAATTTGCAACAGTATGGAATGGAACTGGAGAGCATTATTCTAAGTTAAATAAGCCAGTCAGTAAAAGAAAACTTCCACGTGATCTCACTCATTTGTGGAATATAAAGAACATAATAAGCTGATGAACAAAAATACAGAGGCAAAGAAGCATCAAACAGATTGTCAAACTACAATGGGAAAGTTAGGGAGGGTTTTTGGGGGGAGGTAAGAGATCAATGAAAGGACTTGTATGCATGCATATGAGCATAACCAATGGATGATAAACACTGGGAAGGGGTAGGCGGGAGGGGAGAGGGCATGTGCGGGTGGCGGGGGGAGAAGGAGGAGAGGCCAGGTAAAGGTCAAGGGGAAAAAATCAGAAATATAGACTACTATTCTTAATTCTCTAAACAATAAATATTTTTTTAAATATCTAAAAAATTTTGTAGCAATGAAACCAATTTCTGAAGCTTATTTCACTTTTCAACTCTTTTTCTTAATATATATTAACTAGAGGCCCATTGCAGGAAGATTCCTGCAATAGGGCTTCCTGTGGTGGTCTCCGCTTCCCTTCCTGCTTCCCTCCTTCTTCCCTGCCACACCTGCTTCCCTTCCTCCTCAGTTGCCCCGCTTGCTTGTTTCTCTACAGCTTCCATCCCTTCTGTAGTGCTTGGCTTCCTTCTATGCAGTTTTTTCTCTTTGGATATTCAAATTAACCATAATCTTGGTTGAGTTAATCCACTCCTGAATGGTTGGTGGGCATGGCTTATGGGTGTAGTGGAGGTAAGGTCAGTTTGCATGTTTCTCTTTTATTAGATAGGATAACTTCTCAAAAATATGATCTTTTTAGTTGTAAGTAGAGAAAATATATGTTAAATTATGTTTTTTATTCTTTATGATCTCTATTACAGTTACAAAAGTTGAACAAATATATTGAATCAAATTAATGAATTCAAATTCCCAGGACCTCAGCAGTTATTGGCCTAAGTAGGTGCTCAAGAGATATTTGTTAATTAAATTTAATGAATCAGATGGTCACATATGAAATTATGCATAATAAAAGAATATTCTATGTCTTCTCTGTTAACTTCCACTTAGCCTTTGTTTTTCTCACAAAATCTGAATCATAGATTTTCTCACAGCATCAATATTTGCAAATGCCCTGTCACTGTGCTTATTAAGACAGGTTTTCCATGGTCTAGAACTTCAGTGGTAAACAGAGGCAGTTTTTAAAGTTATTTTATGGTAACATTGTGTCATACCATAAACATTTTACTGTGTAAATTCTGAATAAGCAATTGGCTTTATTAAACAATTCATGAACCAGGCAGCAAACTATCTAATAAGCAGAAAGGAGTTCTGAGGAGTTACACAAAATGGAAGGCTTTATAGGTAGAAGGGAAGGGAGAAGGAAGCAGATTACTCTATCTTCATTTGGGAGATGGAAAGTGAGCTACGTGGCAGATTTCCTCATTGGTGCTGACTAGAAATAACAGACCAACTGGTGAAGACTACATTCCTGGGGGAGGTTGTAACTGCAATTAGGTTAGATATGAAGTCTTGGTGTGCTGAGATGAGACTTAACAAAAGTAACTCCATTTTGGGCCTGTTGCCTATTTTTTAAAAACTATGTTAAATGAGTAATTTTCCCTAAAACTTTTATAAGAAATTGATGTAACAGGATAAATAATAGTGATGGGAAAAATTCTAAATAACAGAAAAGAAACCTGTTTCAGAAATTAATGTGAGAAATACCAGGGAAATATCCATATTAACAATGTTCTTCATACATGTGTATTATGAAAACAACAAAATCAACAAAAGACCAACCTCTTCTTTTCAATAAACAAAAAAGAGGAAGGAAGGAAAGAACAAGATAAAATGAATATTAGTCATTCTGGCAAATGTTTTCAATATATTAGTAATATATGCATATATATGGATCATGATTATTCAGTAAGGATATTGAGTCTTGGAAGCTTAAAAATATTTTTATGGTTCCAAACAAGTATGAAGCACTTGTAAAGAAATATATATAGTACTTTTTATTGTGATGTATGTGCTAATGCATATATTTCCCTATGTATATATGTATCAATCATTCTGCAATTACATTGTGTTCCGATCATGTTGGTAGGAATATCAGGGTCAAATTTGTAAATTCACATGAGCCAAGACATGGAAATTCAGTCACTTGTATGTAATCATTTTTGTTCTTTTTATTATAAATGGCATTCTGATTCTTTTTTAAAAATATATATTTTAATGATTTTTTTACAGAGCGGAAGGGAGAGGGATAGAAAGTCAGAAACATCGATGAGAGAAACATCAATCAGCTGCCTCTTGCACGCCCCCTACTGGGGATGTGCCCGCAGCCAAGGTATATGCCCTTGACCAGAATTGAACCCGGGATCCTTCAGTCCCCAGTCCGATGCTCTATCCACTGAGCCAAACCGGTCTCGGCGGCATTCTGATTCTTATAAAAAAGTTTAAATGTATTATTTTTGTCATGGTGACACCTTCAGGGTAATATTTCTATTTCAAACAAATATTAGATATAGCTATTGTGTTGTGTGTTTTTATCATCATTACTATTGTCATCACCTTTTTAAATTAAAGTTCACTTTCAATATTACTTTATATAAGTTTCAAGGGTACAGCATATTAGTTAGACAGTTGTATAATTTACAGTTATCTTACCAATATTCCAAGAACCCACTTGTCACCATACAAATTATTATAATATTGTTGACTATATTCCCTGTGCTGTACATTATATACCCTTGTCATCATCATTTTGATCATTCTTATTATTTTAATTTCAAATCTACATGTAATCCAGTAAATGTAGTTCTTTGTGGTGATTTGGGGTTTATGAATGTAAATTGAATATGTGAAAATAACCTTTTTCCAAGTAGTGTCAATCTACATATGAACTTACTTTGTCCTTATAGTAGATAGTTACAGGAAATAATCAGTTTACCTCAACAAATTTGTCTTTGAAATTTGTTCTTAAGTTGAATACTAATAATAGCTAAACAAAATACTCTGTCTCTGGAGGAACTAATGAAAATGTTGTTGATATATTTAAAATTTTGATTTCAGACCTCACTATTCCAGCTGTTAATGAAACATAATTTCTACATACAGCAAATTGCTTTTCTTTAATGATCATAATTTGAAAGCAACATTCTAAATACTTTAATTGTGTCAGCATTCTCTATTCATCTTTTTTTATTTTATTTTAAAAATGAAATCTTGCCCAGCTGGTATGGTTCAGTTGTTGAGCATCAAGCTATGAACCGGGAGGTCACGCTTTGATTCCTGATCAAGGCACATACTTGGGGTGTAGGCTAGATTCGCAACAGAGAGCAGGAGGTAGGCAATCAATGATTCTCTCTCATTATTGATGTTTCTATCTCTCTCTCTCCTTTTCTCTCTGAAATCAATAAAAAATAAAGAAATCTACTGTTTGGCAAGGTATTTTATATGCGGTTACTTTTTAATATATTGATATCTGGTCATTAGTATGGAATACTATCTGTATATGAGTGATATAATATATTACATTAGATGGCACTTTTTCGATGCATTGAAGAATAGACTTAGAATTTTCAAAATGTCAATGACTTTTTTGTTTGTTTTTCATATAGTGCATTTCAAGCCTTTGGGATTAAGGATAAACCTGTCAATGATATAAATCCTAAAATTAGAAATAGAATCTTTTTTATTTCCTGTAGGGCATTTTACCATTGTCTAACAAAATATCTACAATAACATCTTTAAACAATCTAAGATCTAATTTTTTACTATCTTATAGTAATCAATAAATTATTTTATCCTTCAACAGTATCTATTGAAATTTTACTGTGCAAAATCATTTATAGAGTGATATTTATGAAGCTATGTGAGAAAAATAAGTATTTCTGCAGAATGTTGCTTTTCCCGTCCATCCCAAAGCTACATGACACAAACACAGACATATTCACAAATATTTGAACAAAAAAGTTATAATGTTATAAATACTAGATTTTTCTTTAAAGATCTAAAGGTATAGTGTGTATTCTAATTTACTGAATCTAAAACCTTTCACAGTATTTGACCTTTCCAAATCCATATTAACATAAAACATTATAAAACATGGTTCTATGTAGCAGAAAAGTATTGATTGTTCTAGGTAGCAGAAAAGTATTGAAGGTTTTGGAATTCATGAGAACAAGGATGAACAAGGATGTCTGTGTGTTTCCCAGTATCTAGCACATTGCTTTGCATATTATAGGTGATCAATATATATTTGTTGAATAAATGATTAAAGGAGTAACCAGATCTCAGCTTTGCTTCAAGAAGATTAATCTTGCAATAATGTGCACAATGGAGGGACTGGAAATATTAGAAGCAGTGGGGTTGGACAGGAAACTAGTTTAACTGTCAGATGCTGTGAGAGCACTATTGCCTTGCTTATTGTTAATGCAATGCCTACTCTGCTTATAGGTGTATTATAACTTCATTAATAACAATGCCTATTCAATGTGTTCAATGAGTTTTGGTCTTTGTGCTCATACTTTAAGAAACAAATTTAGCACGTTGCTCTGGTACCTAGGGTACAGTTTTTTTGGGAACATTTAGTTGATATGTCATTTCAGTTATTTTATTGGAACTCTTTTTTGCTTCAATAGACACGTGAGACAATCCTAAGCAAATACCAAATGAAAATTTAGAGGTAAAATAAGTGGGAAAATTGGCAAAGTATAGGGTTAAACAAAACTACTTCTTTTCATGTTGTCCCATTTCCCCGCTTTAAATATCTTTTCTTATCAGTCTATCGAAATCCAATTATTCCATTGTAATTTAGTCCTATCCTGCTTCTTTTAAGATTTATTTCCAAATATCTTCTATTGAAATGTAACTTGTCCTCAGCTTTTGATTAACTTACTCAAAGGGTCTGAGTAATGGACTGAGCACCTACTATAAGTCACTTACTATTTCACCTGTTGGAGATATAGCAGTTGACAAAATAGACCAAGAATCTGAAATCATGGAATGTACATTTTAGCCTGAAAGGTAGAAGATAAGCAATTTAAAAATGTTTGCCAGTTAGTGGTAAGTGTTATGAAGAAAAATTAAAAGAGTTAATGGGTCAAACTGATTATAGAAGTTGTGCCTGTTTGTATAATTATCATTTGGGTTTATGTCATCAACATTATGAGTAAAATGTAATAAGAAGTCTGACTCAATTTTTGATATCTGACTGCTGACAGCTTAAACCCTCAGACCCAATCCTCTCCTCTGTTCCACAGTTGGACAAGCTCATAAGAAAGCACAAGTGTTCTTTCCTTTGGCATCCATGGACTTTTCAAATTATGCAAGCCCCTAGCAGCTTGCAGAAACCCCATCTCTTAGCCACCATAAAAACCACAAGCCCAACCCTTTTCCCTGCTCTCTCAAGCCATTTTTGGGCCAGCTTAGAAGAATTTCCCTGCTTGCCTCAGGAAACCTTATTTCCCTGTGTATGATGTTATCCATCTTGATATCCAGATCAAGCTTTTTTCCCCATATATATACATATTATTCTTTAAAGTATTACAAATAGTAGTACAAATGTGTCTTTTGTTTTCCCCATTAACCTCCCCCAGGCCTCCCCTAGCCCCCAGCACATGCCCTCACCTGCCCCTCTCCCCAGTGTCTTGTATCCATTGGTTATGCTTATTTGCCTGCATACAAGTCCTTAGGTTGATCATCCACAGTTCCCGCCCCCCACCCTCCCCTGTTTTCAACTGTAGTTTGACAGTCTGTTCAATGCTTCTTTGCCTTTGTATCTATCTTTTTCCTGTTTCTTTTCTTTAAAAAAATCTTGCATCTGTATACTAGATATAAACATATAAGAACAAAAAATGTTTGAGTCTCAGTTTCAGTGTCCAACAGTTCTGAGTCCCAGTTTCAATGTCAAATAGTTCCTTATGTATACATGTCAGTAATGGTATCTGGATGGTGGACAAATGGTGGCAATGCAGGTTCCACCCTCTCTGGTTTGGTCCTTGGCTGCCTGCAGCGATACACAGCTGCTGACTGCTAGCATGGCAAGTTGTAGTCAGCATCTTCTATCTCTGGCCTGTCTTTGTGGTTAGAACAGACCTGTCAGTTCCTCTTTGTTGCAGGAATCCATATGGTCTTAGAGTTGTTTTCTGAAAATATGCAAACATATTCTCGACCAAAAGTTAAAGGAATCTTTTCTATAAATTAGACTTGGGATTCTTTTTATTTTTGCTCAAATGATTTTCCTTTGGCTTATTTTTACACCTTGTGTGTTTTTCATGAGTGTCCTGCATTACAAATGGAAATTAATTTTCGAAAGTAAGAATTTTCTAAGTGTAATTTACTTACAGGATATTTTTCCTTACATGCTATTACCCACTATCCTTTTTTTTTTATTAATGGGGGCTTTTGAAAATTTTAAATTGCAATCTTGGTAACTTTAAATTTTAATTTTTGCACAAAAATATGAGTGCTTTAGGTTCTTTGAATGTTAGGCAATTTTACGAAGAGATGAACTACTAATAGAAATTTTAGTTGATATTTTAGGAACAGCTTTTTGTCCAGTACACTTAAATTTTCTTGAGTATTCACTTATTTCTTAGTTTACCCTGTAAATATTAGTGGCAAGGATTATTTGCATTCTTGAGTAGGCCCTGAGCATTGCTGGTACTAGACTGGATTTAGATATAGGGCTGCTGTTGCTGGCCAAGTCTGGCTGTAACCTGGGTCTCTATCTGAGTTGTGCATGGGAAGCAAAGCAGTCATGGGGGCAGGAGACCTCCCTCAGAAGGGGTGAGTGTTCAGGCCCCTGCAAAGTTAGGGGATTGAGGGTCTGTGCTCCATCTCTGATGACCTTTAAGTTCTCTCCTGATGGCCCCACTGCAGCTGTGCCTGTTGTAGGTTGTTCCTTCTCTGAGGAATCTTACCTGTCTCTGGCTAACCAGCCACCCTCCGGGGCCAAGCAGGGTGATGTGAGGTTAAGTTCTGAGATGAACTACTAAGATAAATTTTAGTTAATATTTTAGGAACAGCTTTTAGTCCAGTATACTTAATTTTTCTTGAGTATTCACTTATTCCAAATCAAGCTTTAGATGAGGGTCCATACTAATTTGGCAGAATGGCTGCAACTCTTATAAGTATGAATGAGGTGAAATATGAGCAAAGGTCCAGAAGCATAAAGTACCTTGGTATGTGGATGAACCAAAAGTCTAGTCTTACTGGCATAAACATTATCAAGTATAAAGTGGTTGAAGATGAGACCAGACGGTAGACAAGGGATGCATGATTAAGGCACAATATGCTTCTTAGCAAGAATCTTGGCTCACATAACAGGCTTAATAAAAGCACAGAATTTGCAGTCAGAGTAACCTAAAATGGAATCCTAGATATGTAACACTGAGAGAATCAATTAATTTCAGAGACTCAGTTTGTTCCTAGCATATTATGTTGTATTCAAATTTGTATTCATGACAACCTTTTTCCACAACACTGAGTGGTTTCCAATATTTAAACAAGTGCCATGTTTAAACCATTAAAATAATTATTAACGGTTTAGCTTTCATGACAATATTCAAGCACTATCTTGGTCCTACCTAACAGTCCAACTTTATCTTTTGCCATTTCCTGATACTTTTCAATTGACTAGAGTCCTAATAAAACATTTGAATATCCAAAAGTGTGCCATGTTCTCCCACACATTCAGTGCCAGTGCACCAGCCGGTCCTTTGTCTAGAACCCTCTTTCTAGCCTGCATTAAAATCTATTTTTCTTTAAATCACAGCTACAGATGCCCTTTATTTCTTTGAATTTTTCCTAGATCACTCCACTCCATTAGAAGAACTGCTGCTGCCCCTTTATGCTTTCATATCACCTTGTTTCATATTGTCTTTCATACTTTTAATAATGAATTAACTAACCCAGGAAATAACTACCTTATTTTAAGCACTATATATTTTTCTCTCTGTTTCTAGTACCTGCCATATAATATGTGGTAAATAAAGTTTTGATAAACAGCCGAACCAGTTTGGCTCAGTGGATAGAGCGTCGGCCTGCGGACTGAAAGGTCCCGGGTTCGATTCCAGTCAAGGGCATGACCTTGGCTGCGGGCACATCCCCAGTTGGTGTGCAAGAGGCAGCTGATCGAAAGTTTCTAACTTTCTCTCTCTCTTCCTCTCTGTAAAATATCAATAAAATACATTTTAAAAGAAATAAAAAAATAAAGTTTTGATAAGTGAATATACGAATAAAAAATTCTGAAGTTGCAAATCAGATTTCTTAGCAATAGGGTGCAAAACATGAAAGAAAGGCACATAGAAAAAGACTTTTCTTTTGAATGTGTTTTGGAGTGGAGCAGGCCAGGGAACAGCTGAGATGACATTTTATGTTTTAGCAGATTAGTTGGAAATTCAGGACTGTGGCTCAAAAATGAGGTCAGGTACAAACATATGGCTTGTGAACCAAATGTTTATACATACTTGATGATTAAAGAATAATTGAGAATATTGGGATATAAAATAGAATAACTATAAGCTTTAGGAAATATAGATATTAATGCTAAAATAAAGGATACCCAGGCTTTTCAGGTGAATTTTACTAAGCATTCAAAGAACTAACACTTATCCTTATCAAAATATTCCAAAAGATTCAAGAGGAGGAAAGACTCCCAAGATCATTTTATGAGGCCATAATTATCCTAATCCTAAAACCACATAAAGACTGTATAAAGAAAGAAGATTATTGGCCAATGTCACTGATGAACATGATGCTAAAATCCTCAACAAAATATTAGCAATACAGACCCAGCAATTAATGAGAAAGATCATAAACCCTGATCAAGTGGGATTTTTTCAGGGATGCAAGGTTGGTCCACTATCCATATCTGCAAATCAATAAATGTGATACACCACAGGAACAAAATGAAGAATAAAAACCACATGATAGTGTTAATAGTATCAACAGATGTAGGAAACACATTTTATAAAATCCAGTACCCATTTATGATACCAAACTATTCCATATCTGGATTTTTTTTTAAAAAATGTATGTTATTATGAATAAGGTGGTGCAGAATTGGTTTGGGAAAAGATAGAATTACAGCTATAAAACTCTTCTATTCTTGCTAATTTGTTTTTAGGACAATGAGTTTAGAACCAGCATTAAAACAGAATGATTTTATATTTTGTTTTAAATTATATTTCTGTTGATTCCTTGTTATATTTTATAAGCTATTTAAACAACAAAGATTCTATCCACTTCCTTTATGCTGGACTCAGTATAAGGCACGGGGAAAATATCAAACTCTTGTATCATTCTGCTAGTCTGAGCTGAGAGCCACAATTAGATGTCATTTCTCATTCTTACCTCTTGCCAAGAGACAGCATTCAATATTAAAAGGGCAATATTTGCAAATGCTACTGAGTGTGAAAGACTGGGATTCAAAGTCTAACTCTCTGCTCTTACCACTATTGAATATATTTGGATATGTAATTTTCTCTCTCTGTGCTTCCATTTCCTCATCTAAGAAAGAAAAAAAATTTGTAACAAGAGACATTTATTGAGTACATACTATATGCTAGGGTAATGCTAAGCAGTTCACATATGCATTTTTAAATTTAATTCACCCTATTGAGTACAAGGGATGATTAATATCTGTTTTTAAAGAGGGAGAAATTGGGGATTTGAGATACTAATAAACTTAACAGAGCTTATACTAAACAAAAACATTTGTGCTACCCTAGCCAGTTTGGTTCAGTGAGTAGAGCATCAGATTGTGGTCTAGAAGGTCCCAGGTTCAATTCAGGTCAAGGGCACATGCCCAGGTTGCAGGCTCAATCCCTAATAGGCGGCATGCAGGAGGCAGCCGATCAATAATTCTTTCATTAATGTTTCTATCTCTCTTTCCCTCTCCCTTCTTCTCTGAAATCAATGAAAATATATTTTTTTAAAAAGGAAGATGTGCTGATTTCAATAAACTCAGCTGCTATCATAAATCCATACAGTCCTTCTACTACTAATATCTATCCCAGAGTTATCATTAAATACTGATTATAAATGTTTTTCTATAACATAGAGAAGTCATTTAGACTATGTAGGAAGATACTACAATCCGTTAAAATTAGATAAAACATAAAGAATTCAAGGAAAATTATATTTATGTATTTAACATTGTTTGCCAAAAAGAAGAGCTATATGAATTGTACATCTGGTATATAGTATGTGCATGTGTGTATTTAAAAATAAAGTGAAAATGATATGTGCTTTGAGTAATAGGTGTTGTGAGATATATGTTTCTGCATATTTATTATATACTAGTAGCCCTGTGTATGAATACATGCACCAGCAGCTCATCAGTAGTTTGCTGCTGCCCTCCAGCAGCCAGCAGCTCTCCACCCTCCTGTAAATTCCCCTGCACCACCTCCTCCCCCTCATAGATTGCTGCCCTGCCCTCTCTTGTAGCTCTCTGCTGCCTGCTTGTAGCCAGTAGCTCGCTGCTACCCTCCTGTAGTTCTCTGCCCACTGCCCTCCCTCCTTTAGCTCCCTCCATCCCCTGCACCTCTCATAGCTTGCTGCTCTGCCCCTCATGTAGCTCTCTGCAGCCCACGTAAAGCTCACTACCCCATCCTTCTGATCTGTGATCCAGTTGTTATGCGGATAGTCGTTACACTTCACAGCATAATGACCATTTGCATATTACATCTTTATTATATAGGATGTATATTTAAATGTTTTTATATATCTACATATCTTATATAATAAAAGAATAATATGCAAATTGACCACACCTCAAATCAAGCCATGCCCACCAGCCAATCAATAGCAAATTATGCAAATAAACACCAACTAAGTTGGCTGCCACCACTGAAAGCAGCGGGGAGACTTGGATTTCCCCAGCAATGGAGGAAGCCAAGCTTTCTGCCTGCCCTTGCTGGCTTAGGCCATAGAAGATATTTCCCTACAGAAATGGCAGCAGCCATGGAGCTGGAGAGAGCAGAGGCTAGGGTTGCTCCGGTGATGGAAGAAACAAACCTCTGCAGCCCTGACGCTTATGCCTACACTGTAGGCTACAAGGTTTCAATTACAGAATTTAAATAAACCCAAACAAAAATGGCAGTCACCAGGGAGCGAGCAGAAGGCTTAGCTCTGCTCCAGGCTACAAAGTTTCAATTGTAGAACATAAATTAATCCCAGAACCCAGGGTCTCCGCTTGAGTCACTGGGGTGCATGGCTGGCCTGTAAACCACAACAGGCCCCTTGCCCAGGCCACCACATGCCCCAAGGGAACCCCCACCTAATCTGGGACACTCTTCAGGGCAAACCAGCTGGCCCCCACCCATGCACCAGGCCTCTATCCTATCCAATAAAAGAGCAATACACAGATTGACCATCACTCCAACACCCAAGAGGGCTGCCTCCATGTGGACAAAGATCCTGCCCCCATGTGAACCCAAGATAGCCACCACAAGATGATCAGCAGAGGAGGGCTGTTGGGAGGTTCCAGACCTGCAAGGGAGGACAGTTGTGGGCAATAAGGCCAGCAGGGAAGGGCAGTTGCAAGGGACCAGGCCTGCAAGGGAGGGCAGTTGGGGGCAATCAAGCCTGCAGGGGAGGGTAGTTAGGGGTGACCAGGCCGGCAGAGGAGGAAAGTTGTGGTCAAACAGGCTGGCAGAGGAGCAGTTAGACATCAATTAGACTGGCAGGGTATTGGTTAGAGAGTGATCAGGCTGGCAGGCGGAAGTGGTTAGTGGCAATCAGGGAGGCAGGAAGGTGAGCAGTTTGGAGCTAGCAGTCCTGAATTATAAGAAGGATGTTGGAATGCCTGTTTAGGCCCGATTATAGTCAGGCATCCCTCAAGGGGTCCCAGATTAGAGAGGGTGCAGGCTGGGCTGAGGGACATCCTCTGCCTCCCATGCATGAATTTTGTGCACCGGGCCTCTAGTCTATAATAATAAAACCGTAATCTGTTAATTAGACCAGAGTGCTGAACAACCATACAGATGCCCTTCTGGACAAACTTCCAGACACAGCTGGGGCTGGAAGGGCTGAGGCAGCCACTGTGGCTGCAAGGGCTGAGCCCCTTGCACAAGTTTTGTGCATCAGGCCTCTAGTAAAGATATATACTTATTCCATATAAAAGGCTAATTGTCACCTCGGGAGTTTGACTGGGAGTTGACAGCTTTCTATGACATGCGCTTACCACCAGGGGCAATATTGATTGGAGGAAGGCCACAGTTAGCGGGTGGAAGGCCCAATCAGCCCTTATTGCCAGCCAGTCCTGGGGACCCCAGCCATTCACGAATTTTGTGTGCCAGGCCTCTAGTCAACATATAAGCAACTGTTTAGGAGCATCCATTCCAAAGAGATGCTTTTTATTATACAATGGTATTTTAGGTCACTTTTGTTTCTTTTATTGAGCATTTCTCAGTTGTACTTGCTTTCTGAATCAAGTAGAATTATTTAATTAGATAGAAAAATACTCTAAATGTTATAAATAAAAAGCTCTATTATTCAATTGTGCAGAACGTTTCTTCACTTAACATAAATAGGGAAACAACTTCAATTCATTTTCAATCTAATTTAATAAAGTAATTTATAGCAGCATAAAAAATAACAATATCCATTTCTTAGTTCTGTTCATCTGCTATTTTCTTTTTATACTGGTTCTATATTGAATATTTTAAAAATATAAAATTTTATGTTTTACTTGTGAGAAGAGTTAAAGAAGTTTCTTAGTTATTAATCACAGTATTAATTTGGTTAAATTCAAGATTGCCTTTAGAAAACATTTTCTATAAAGACCATTTTCATAGCACATATCATACTTTTTAAATCACACTTAGAGTAGAGAGAAATATCTACAGTAATAGTTCTTAAATGTGACCCTGTGCATGCACTAGATGAGCAGACCAGAAAGCACTTGAAAAGGGGTTTGATACTAGACACTGAAGTAGAAGTTTGAGGACTAATGACTAAAAAGAATTTTGGTTCTTTTTGTACCAAGCTAATTTCATGCCAAAAGTAAATACTACTTACTTGTAATAGTTTGAAATAAATGTTGCCTGCCATCTTCTGTGCCTTTTACTTTTTTTTCTGTTTTTGTTTGCATATAGTGAGATTATTGCTCTCCTTCCAAATTATTTAACTGAAATTAACGATAAATATCAGAAGGTAAGGCACAAGGTTTATATTTATTTTAATTAGAGTGGTATAAGAATCCTCTTAGTCACCCGGTGCACTCAATGAATCATTGCAGATATATACCACTTGAAGCCTGGCTAAATTCTCATGACTTTGACAGTTTGAAATGAATGCCTTTAATAAAATGCTCATATTCCATGATATATTTTAATTGTTATGTTTAGTGTTTAGGGAGGGGAGAGAAAGAAGACACCTGAGATTAATTTACTGAAAAGGATAGGAAAGTTCCCTTAAGAAATCCTAAATATGAGGTGAGCATTTAGTTTAAAATGATAAAACGTTGATAGTATTTTCATATACATTTTAAAACAAAGCAAATGCAATTTTTTGAAGGCTCTCCCTTCTGTGGATTCCTTTCATGAATTCTAACAATAAAGCACAAAGCATAATAAAATCAGTGGCAAAAAGAAAGAAATAACAACAACAAAGAAAACAGACTATCATGAGTGACAGAAGAAAAAAGACAAGGTTGAGATGCACAAAGATTTTAGATAATGAAATTAGCAAGCATAATGGTAAAAAAAATGTCTAAAACAATACAAAGAAGCCCGACCTTTTAGTTCAGTGGTTGAGCATCAACCCAGGAACCAAAAGGTTACTGGTATGAGTCTCGGTCAGGGTACATGTCCACTTCATGGGCTCGATTCCCTGTAGGGGGCATTTAGGAGGCATCCAAGTGTTGGTATTTGTCTTTATCGATGTTTCTACCCCTCTCCCTTTCTAAAAATCAATTAAAACATTAAAAAAATAATATGAAGAAATTTAAGTTATGAGTAAAAGCAAGTGATTAAGATTGATATTCTTATATAAATAGAATATAATTGCATTAAAATCCTATGAATTAATAATCCTACATAATAAAAGCCAAATATGAAAATCGTCCCCTTGATGGGAGTTTGACCAGGAGTTCAACTTGGGAGGTGGGGCTGGCAGGCCAACTGCCCATAGCCCCTCCCCCCTGCCAGCCAGGCTCCCACGCAGCCATGAATTCATGCACCGGACATCTAGTATTTGTATAAAAATTTAATTAATGTGTTTAACAGTATATAAATGAACGTGAAGGAAATTTTTCCCTGAAAAATTGATTGGAAGAAATTATAAAAAATATAATACAGAGAAACATAGTGGTTAAAATAGAGAAACATTGAGTAAAGGCATAGGAGAGACAAAATAGCTACTATATATCCAACTAGACGCCTGGTGCATGAAATTCAAGCATGGGGTGTGTGTTCCTTAGTCCAATCTGCACCCTCTCCAATCTAGGACCCCTCACGGGATGTCTGACTACCCATTCAGGCCCGATGTCTGACTGCCGGTTTAGGCCTGATTCCAGTGAGCAATCAGACATCCCTTTCACAATCCAAGATTGCTGGCTCCCAACTGCTCGCCTACTAAGTTATTGCCTTTAACTGCTTCTACCTACCAGCCTGATTACCCCCTAACCACCCCCTGCCAGCCTGATTGACACCTAACTGCTCTTCTGCTGGCCCAATTGCCCCTAAATGCTTTCACCTGCTGGCCTGGTCACCTCTAACTGTCCCTCTCCTGCAGGCCTGTTTGCCCCCAACTGCCCTATTCTGCAGTATTTTCCCCCAGCTTCCCTCCCCTGAAGGCCTGGTAGCCCCTAAATGTCCTCCCCTGCAGGCCTGGTCACTCCCAACTGCCCTATCCTGCTGGCCCAGTCACCCCTAACTTTCCTTCCTTGCCAGCTTGGTTGCCCCTAACTGTCCTCACCCAGTCTGCCTGGTCCCCCTCAACTGGCCTCCTCTGCCAGCCTGGTCCCTTCCAACTGCCCTCCCCTGATGGCCATCTTGTGGTGGCCATCTTGTGTCTACATGGGGGCAGCCATCTTTGACCACATGGAGGTGGCCATCTTGTGTGTTGGAGGGTCAGTAAATTTGCATATTACCTCTTTATTATATAGGATTATGGCTCCTGAAGGAGATAAGAAAGAAAATAAGAGATATAATTTTTTCATTTAACAAGAAAATTGAGAATATTTCATAAATTATTAAATACAATATTCCACTTATTTGAGAAGGATGCTGAATTCCCTCAAAATCATAAGGAGAAATACACACCTGGACACAATGGAAGCCAGAACACAGTGGGATAATGTTCTCAACACACTAAGAGAAAAATCAGTCAACCTCAGATATGAAATAAAGTTAAAATTTCAAAAATTAAGACAAAATAACATTTTAAAAAGAGAAAATTTTTTATTTTTATTTTAATTAAATATATTGAGGTGGCCTTGGTTAATAACTTAAATTTCAGGAATATAACCTTATAATTAAATATCTAGATATATTATTGCATGATGACCATCAGAAGTCATTCCCTTCTATTAACACATATTTGATACTTTTTACTCAGTTCACCCTCCTTCCACCCCTTTGGTTGTGCATTCATTACCAAATTACAGTAACTATAGTTCTTTTTTAATGTTTTTTTGGGGGGCCCTTTAACCTTTGTATTATATAAAATATTTAATTCCTTACTTGAAATAGAATTGCAGTTTCTCACTTCTGTCCAAATACATAAACTTGTATTTTTGTCTCTTTGTTTTGGGTAGAAAGTTCCTCTCAACATTTCTTGCCATTTTTATGGAATTAAATTTCCACAGTTTTTAATTACCTGGGAAATCATTTATTTTTCTGTTATATCTAAAGAATAACTTTATTGGATATGTTATCCTTGGCTGGTGGTTTCTTTCTTTAGTATTTTAATTATATCATTCCACTCTCTTCTGGATTGTAAGGTGTCTACTGAGAAATCTGTAAGTGTTAAGATAGGGTTTTCATTTCCTCCTATTTTGCCTTAGAATTCTTTAATGTTAACTTTTGTCAGTTTTAATATAATGTCTCTTGGAGGTCTTTTTATGTTGAGATAACTAGACTTTCTGTTAATTTCTTGTACTCAAATGTTCAGTTCCTTTCATAGTTTTGAAAAGTTCTTATCAATTGTTTTTTGAATAGGTTCTTTGTTGCCTTCACCCCCTCTTCTCCTTCTGAAATATCCATTATCCTTATGTTGCCCTTTCTAATAGAATCAGTTCTCATGAAGTTCATTAATTTATTAAAAATCTTAATTATCTCCCTTCTTCCACCTGAATTATTTCTAGATTTCTATCTTCAAGCTTGTTAATCCTCTCTTCCATCTGTTACACACTATTTCAAGTGCTTTGTAATGCATTCTTAATCTCATTTGAGTTCATCAGCTCTAGAATTTCTATTTTTTATGTTTTCAATCTCATCAGTGAAGTACTTCTTTTACTCATTAATTTTATTACTGAACTGCCTTTCTGAGTTGTTTGATATCTCCTTGAGTTTCTTTATGTCTGCTATCTTGAATTTATATTGTTTGAATCATAATTTTCCATGACTTTCAGCTTGATTTCTGGAGCCTTGTCATTTTATTTCTGTATTATCATGTTCCCTTGGTTAGTCATGGTGCTTGAAGGATTGTTCTTTCGTTAGCACATTTGAAAAAGTAAATGATTAACAATTCAACAGACCGATAATTAGATATCTTTATTATCCAGTAAATGGTGATATAGCAGAAAATTTTGTTTGCTCTTAACTGTGTCACTTGAGTCTCCAGGGTCATAGTAGGTAGACATTGCTGAAGATAATGGGAATCCACACCTTGTTGACTGGGGTGGTGGTTGTCACTGCTGTGTCAAGGTTGCCTTTGTCTCAGGACAATACCACTGGAGTGAGGGGATGTGGCTAGTTGGCTTCATAAGCCTGTATTGCTGCTCCTTGTTCCTTATGGCTGCTGGCACTACTGTACTATAGCTGAGAGGCCTTAGATGTCTTCTTTTTTAAAAATATATTTTTATTAGAGGACTGGTGCACAAAATTTGTGCAAGGGGAGCAAGTGGGGGTATCTCTCTCAGCCCAGCTTGCACCCTCTCCAATCTGGGACCCCTCGAGGGATGTCCGAACCCTACCAGGATTGGGCCTAAATGGGCAGTCGGACATCCTTCTCACAATTCAGGACTGCTAGCTCCAAACTGCTCGCCTGCCTGATTGCCCCTAACTATTTCTGCCTGCCAGCCTGATCACCTCCTAAACACTACCCTGCCAGCCTGATTGATGTCTAACTGCTCCCCTGCCAGCCTGTTTGCTCCCAATTTCCCTCCTCTGCCAGCCTGGTCACCCCTAATTGCCCTCTCCTGCAGGCTTGATCGCCCCCAACTACCCTCTCTTGCAGGCCTGGAACCTTCCAACAGCCCTTTCCTGCTGGCCATCTTGTGATGGCCATCTTGTGTCCACATGGGGGCAGGATCTTTGATCACATGGGGGCAGCCCTCTTGTGTGTTGGAATTATTGATGGTCAATCTGCAAATTACTCTTCCATTAGATAGGATAGAGGCCTACTACATGGGTGGGAGCCAGCTGGTTTGCCCTGAAGTGTGTCCCAGATCAGGCTGGGGGTTCTCTTGGGGCATGGGGCAACCTGAGTGATGGGCCTGTGGTGGTTTGCCAGCCAGCCACACCCCTCAGTGACTCAAGTGGAGGTTCTGGTATCTGGGATTAATTTATGTTCTACAATTGAAACTTTGTAGCCTGGAGTGGAGCCAAGCCTTCTGCTCACCCCATGGTGACAGCCATTTCTATTTGGGTTTATTTAAATTCTATAATTGAAACTTTGTAGCCTAGAGTGGAAGCCTAGTCACTAGGGCTGTAGAAGCTTAGCTTCCTCCATCACCTGGGCAACCCTAGCCTCTGCTCTCTCCAGCTCCATGGATGCTACCATTTCTGTTGGGATTATGTATCTTCTATAATTGAAACTTTGTAGCATTGAGCAGAAGCCTAGGCCAGCAAGAGCAGGCAGATAGCTTGGCTTCCTCCATTGTTGAGGAAACCTAAGCCTCCTTCCTACTCTCAGTGGCTGCAGCCATCTTGGTTGGGATTTATTTGCTCCTGATTGACTGGTGGGCATGGCTTGTGGGCGTGGCTCTTGAGTTTATCAGAGGAATGGTCAATTTGAATATTATTCTTTTATTAGATAGGATTGATTTCAGAAAGGAAGGGAGAGGAAGAGAGAGATAGAAACATTAATGATGAGAGGGAATCATTGATGGGCTTCCTCCTGCACATTGCACGGAGCCTGCAATCCAGGCATGTACTCTTGACTGGAATGGAATCTGGGACCCTTTGGTCCACAGGCTGACGCTCTATCCACAGAGCCAAACTGGCCAGGGCAGCCCTTAGATGTCTTATATGATGCTACCATCTTAGCCACAGTGGGTAAGGGGAAAACTGGATATTCAAGTGCTATACTGCTTCTGCCCCTTTTACCTTCAACATGTGCAGTATGGAACTGCACCCTGACCAATCAGTCTCCGCAGCCAGGGAACTGTGTCCACAAACACCATCCCTATGCTTTTCTCTGTTCCACCTCCCCACATGTTACAATATGCTCATCTTCAAATGTACTTATGTGTGGATTTCTTGTTTCTATGTTAAGCAGAGAAACCTTTGTTGGATTATACATGTTTGACTAATTGTAAATTTAAGAGGAGATTTAAAGAAAAGGAGGTCTCCTCACTTTGCCATGATGCCAATTTCAATTTCAACAAAACATTTTAAAACTAACAAAAACTGAGAAAATAAAATTTTAAAGGATTTATATAAAGATATAAGAGAAATTACCATAAACAAAAGATCTGAAATTTATTATGAAATACTTAAAACCAAAGTTATAAATATAAGGATTAATCCAAGCTGTTAGTTTTCTTATTTTGTTGTAAATATTGTTGTCCTTTAGTGTGACTCAAAACAATGGATGAGAAAAATTAACAAGTGTGGTGAAGATCTTAAATTTGTTTTGAGACTTGTTGAGCTTCAGGTGGCTTTGAAAGTTCCTTGCATAAATGTCAACTATACAGTTGTATTCATGAGATCAAATTTTATGAGAGAGGCCTCAGCTTAAGATGAAATATGATTACTATGCATATAACTGGTTATTGGAATAATGGGCATCGATGATATTATCCCAAGGGACGATATAAGATGAAAATAAGATGCCATACATAGCTTACCACTAAGAAACTCCAACATTTAATAAAGAATCTGGCCTGGGAGTTAAAAATTTGAACTTAGATTTCTAAAGTAGTCTTAACTTCTAATAGATTCAGGTGATTTTAATACATTTCTCTATGCAAATGTTACTCCTGGTTTCTTCATTTCATTATGATTTGAGCCAAACAATACTCTAGCGTCCTTAAAGCTCCTTAAATTAGACACAAATATTAACTATCACATTATTTGAAATGATTAGTCAAATCAATGAGCCTTAATTATATTAATAAAACACATGAAAGAACATCTATGGTTCATTTATCACTTCTCCAAGGAAAATTGCCAAGCCTACCTTTTGTGACCTTATCAAAAATTACTGATAAGCATTGAGATCCCTGGACTTCCCAAATTTCCATTCCAGGAGGGGAAGAGTAGTTAGTGCTTTGGCATTTAGAGAGCACTTTGTAGCCTTGGCCACCCAAGATCAATAGGTGTCGCCTTCACAATGGTCTAACTGGATATCAGATTTGTAAACTATGTAGACATAAAATGTATTTATTTATTTATAAAAACTGGCATGTTGTTGCCATTATTTTCAAATCCAAACTTTTTAGTATCTCTTTTAAAATGTATGCCATCTGTTTTTCATTACTCTCCCTGATCTAATTACACTTATCGTTTATTGCTGTCTGTGTAGAGTTTCCATTCCAGACCAGCTGATGTAGTTTTCCCATTGACACATTTTCTGTATTTGTTTCTGAACTTTGTGTAAGTCTTGGCTCTAGACTCGAGAATCACTTTCCGCTCCTACCACAGCCTTCCTCTCTTCCAAACTTTAAAACACCAATTTTAAAGTCCCTGATATTTCACTCAGGTTAACAATTATTAGATTTTGGGATAGATAATCATCTCAATGAACTCAATGTTTCTTTCAGAGCTTAAGTACATAATCTCAGGCATTTGGTAAATTTTATGTCCTTATTTTAGTATATATTTTCCCTCTATTTCCCAATTATGTATAAATTATTCTTAATATTTTTCATAATACCTACCACAAGGCTATTCACAAATCAGGATACACCAACACCTCAATTATTATCTTTTCTGGTTGATCATTGGAGAGTAAAAAGCTTGTTTTTCTAAAAACTCAATTCACATTTGGGCATCAGCAGATTTCTAAAATTTCATAGCATTTTATGTGTGTTTTTTTCTAGCTATCAAATGGGAAAAGCTATATTTATGCAATGCAAACTTTTCCCTGTGATATCATAAGATAGGCACACTGAATGTTTGTGATAATATAATCTTACAATAAAATGTGTAGCAATGCAGATTCTAATCTTATTGAAAACACTTCAGCATCTTACTTCAGAGGGATAGGCCTAAATATGTGCAAATTGTTTATTTTTTAATTTCTTTATTGATTAAGGCATTACATATGTGTCCTTATTCCCCCGTTACTCCCCACCTCTCATTCATGCCCCCACATCCCTGTTGTCTGTGTCCATTGACTAGAATTATATGCATGCATATAAGTCCTTTGGTTGATCTCTCCCACTTACCCCCACCAACCCCTATCTTCCCTGAGGATAGACGTTCTGATGGATGTTTTGCTGTCTCTGGATCTATTTTTGTTCATCGGTTTATATTGTTCATTATATTCCACAAATGAGTGAGATCATGTGATATTTATATTTCTCTGCCTGGCTTATTTCATTTTGCATAATGCTCTCTATCTCAATCCATGTTGTTGCAAATGATAAGAACTCTTTCTTTTTTACCTCAACATAGTATTCCATTGTGTAGATGGGCAGTTAGGCTGTTTCCAAATTTTAGCTATGGTAAATTGTGCTGCTATGAACATAGTGGTGCATATATCCTTTCTGATTCTAGTTTCTTGGGGTATATTCCTAGAAGTGGGATCACTGGGTTAAATGGAAGTTCCATTTTTAGTTTTTTTAGGCAACTCCATACTGTTCTCCACAGTGGCTGCACCAGTCTGCATTCCCACAAGCAGTGCACGAGGGTTCCCTTTTCTCCGCATCCTCTCCAGTACTTGTCCTTTGTTGACTTGTTGATAATAGCCATTCTAACAGGTGTGAGATGGTACCACATTGCAGTTTTTGCATCTCTCTGATGATTAGTGACTTTGAGCATGTTTTCATATGTCTCTTGGCCTTCCTTCTGTCTTCTTTCGAAAAGTGTCTATATAGATCAGTTGCCCATTTTTGATCAGGTTGTTTATCTTCTTTTTGTTAAACTGCATGAATTCCCTGTAAACGTTGAGATTAAACCCTTATCATTGATATCATTAGCAAATATTTTTTCCCATTTAGTGGGTTTCTTGTTGTTTTATTGATGGTTTCAATAAAACAAAAAGCTTTTGTGCAAAAGCTTTTTATTTTGATGTAGTCCCTTTTCTTTATTTTCTGTTTAGTTTCCATGCGAATTGTTTAGAGTAAGTCCCCTGGTAGTTAGTTGGGGGGTCCTAATATTTTCCTTGGAAAGAGTCTTCATATATAAAGATATGCCTCCTTGATTTAACAATGATTATTTCACTCTTTCTTTCGAATAGTAAATCATGTTAGAAAAAAACTCTTGTATAACATGTTAAAGATCATATTTTGGGATGATAATAGGTTGTCAGCACATTTATAGATGCCATTATTGGAATAAGTAGATAATTGATGAAAAATGTACTGATCTAGAGTAAAAAAAACTTTTAAAAAGGTTGTGACAAAGTCTAGGCAATTACATTTAGTATTCTTTGGACCACTGTAGTTTAATGCTGTATCTGTTGGTAAAATTGTAATGGCATTTGATAGATGCCATAAAATTTTCAGCATAGCCCTAACTGTGTATCTCAGCTGGTTAAAATGCCTTGTGACTATGCCAAGGTTGCCAGATCCATCCCCAATCAGGCCAAATACAAGAATCAACCAATGAATGCATAAATGAGTGGAACCAAACATCAATATTTCTCTCTTTTAAAAAAATCAATGAATAAAAAATGAAAAGTTTTTTTCATTCCAGTAACAGGGGCCCAGTGCATGAATTTGTGCAGCAGTAGGGTCCCTCAGTCTGGCATGTGTGATCAGGCTGGAACCAGCTCTCTCACACCCCCTGAGAGGTCCCGGATTTCAAGAGGGCACAGGCCAGGTCGACGGAACTCACAGGAGTACAATCAGGGCTGGAGAGTGATGTGGGATGTTGGCCAGCTGAGGAGGGACCACAGGAGGGCTCCAGGGCATGCCTGGTCCATTTCACTCTGTCTCGATAGGCAGACTCCAGCAGCAGGCTAACTTACCAGTTGGAGCGTCTGCCCCCTGGTGGTCAGTGCACATCATAGTGAGCGGTTGAGTGGCCTTAGCATATCATTAGCATAGTATGTTTTGATTGGTTGAACAGATGACCAGACAACCAGACACTTAGCATATTAGACTTTTATTATATAGGATGTCTTCTTTAAAATTTTATTAATGACTAAATTTAAACAATTTCACTTCCAATATCTAATTCAGGTAGGGTATGGTCATCTGAAAAGTACTTTATACTATTCTAAAGGAAGATATTTTACATTTATATAAGTCTCACATTAAAAACATCAAATAGTTTAAACCAATTTTGCTCAGTGGATAGAGCATTGGCCTATGGACTGAAAGATCTCAGGTTCAATTCCGGTCAAAGGCATTTACCTTGGTTGTAGGCACATCCCCAGTAAGGGGTATACAGGAGGCAGCTGATTGATGTTTCTCTCTCATAGCTGTTTCTAACTTTCTGAATTCCTCTTCCTCTCTGTAAAAAAAAATCAATAAAATATATTTTTTAAAAATCAAATATGTCATAGCATAGAAAATAAAAATTACAAGCAATACAGAGTTCAAATGAAATAAAACAAATACAAATAACCATGTCCACTTATGATTACTTAAATTTAAAAGAATTATTTGGTAGTAAATGGGTACTTTAATTCATATTCAAGACTATTCAAGAACATAATGTTCGCAAAACAAATACAATGAAATCAACAAATATATACTATTGTTATAGAGCAAAGAGACTAGTGATGGACTAATATTCCTTTGACACCAAGAAAAAATAAGGGAATGTAATTTCACTAGGAAAAGTGTAATGACTTTTTATGTACTTCTTTTTTTTTGTTATTGTTTGTTCTTCAATGGCATTGAGCTTTTGATATTGTACTAAAAATAGACCTTTCTATTGGGAAAAACTTTCAAAATATAAAATGTTATTTTTAAAAATCTTAAATTTTGACTTGTATTTATGTGTTAGTAGGGATAATTTCTAGGCCTAATCTCATCTGTTTCTTATTTTGCTTTCTTTTTCATTATTTTGTTATTTTGTTCTATGTCTTAGAATATACATGTACATGTACATGCATTAGTAAGAGGAAGAACAAACTCAGTGTTGCAAACTATCATTTATTTTCTGATGGTCTTTTATCTCAGCAGTGGAAAACTAGTTCTATTTCTCATGTAACCCTCAATATTTTGTCATAACATATTTTCAGAATTTATTTATGTTCCAAATAATGGAATGTGCAGAAATTAAGTCACTGCCCCGTTAGATCATTGCACCAGCGTTTTAGGCTGCTGCGATTAAGTGCGTGTGTTAAGACTCTTATCACAGCTGTCTTCATCTGTGTTTTAATTCATTCCATGTTGGCTTAATGATTTGATTGTGCTTATGAAATAGCATCTGGAATTTTCAAAGTGCATGCAAACAATTTCCTTCCTTCCTTTTTTTATCAGTTAAATGCATATTGCATTTCAAAGACTATCTAACAGCCCAGAGTGATGCAGTATTTAACGTCAGTCTGAACTCATTTTATATAAGAAAATAATAAATTACATAGTAACAGATTTGTTTAAATATGTTGCATAATGTTTATTATATGAAACAATAGGGAAAAAATAGCTTAGGCTAAAAGAAGAGCTTAAATGATTATTACTCTATTGTACCTTTGGAGTTTATGTTAACATATGGCAAAACACCAAATGAAAATCCCCCAAAATAAAATCATACATCTAGAGATCAACCATAGTGTTATATATACACTAGATATTTAATCAATGTTTGTTAATGATGATGTTGCCTAAATATACTTCCAAATATGTTTAATGGTCAAAGATGTTACCTGTACACCTTCAAAGTTGTTTTACTTTCGGTATACTGCAGATAAAAATATTATTTATTGTTGGTATCCTGAAATTTATCTTCTGAAGGCCTTCCCATACAGAGGCAAATCGTATTGATTTTGTGATTTAAGCATAGGTGAATGTGCTCAATACAGTTTCCTATTGGCTTTGTTGAATTGCACAATATATTATGTCTTTCACATTGTTACAACATATTACATTTCCTAGAGGAATATATCAGCTTGTAGACTTTCAATTGTTTTCTATTATCTATAAAATATTTCCACAATATTTTTTATTCCTCTAAGAAAAACACCTAAAGTATAGCTCAATAATTTCTAAGTCTCTCAAACTTCTCTTTGTTGCTAACTTCTCTGTGGGTTGCCTCACTATGTTCCTGATATAAAGAGTTCATAATTTTTTAATCCATCTACACCTTTTCTTTTAGTCAAACAGCAAATTCCATTGATCAACAAAAGTTCTGTTTATAGGAGCAAATGTCTTTAAAAGAATATTATTTGATGTGTTTTAAAATCCCATACAATCCTATCTAATAAAATAGTAATATGCAAATTGACCATACATCCGATCAAGCCACACCCACAGCCATGCCCACCAGCCAATTAGGAGCAAATTATGCAAATAAACCCCAACCCAGATGGCTGCCACCACTGAGAGCAGGAGGGAGGCTTGGGTTTCCTGGGAAAAAGAGGAAAGCAAGCTTTCCTCCTGCTGTTGCCAGGCTAGGCCTCCACTCAATGCTACAAAGTTTCAATTATAGAAGATACATAATCCCAACAGAAATGGCGGCAGACACTGAGCTGGAGAGAGAAGAGGCTAGGGTTGCTGGGGCGATGGAGGAAGCCAAACTTGTGCAGCTATGGCTAGCCTAGGCCTCCATTCTGGGCTACAAAGTTTCAAACAGAGATGGCTGTCGCCATGGAGCAAGTAGGAGGCTTGGTTCTGCCCCAGGCTACAAAGTTTTAATTGTAGAACATAAATTAATCCCAGATCCCATGAACTCTGCTTGGGTTGCTGGGGGGGCGTGGCCTGCCTGCAAACCACCATAGGCCCCTCGCCTAGGCTGTCTCATACCCCAAGGGAACCCCTGCCCTGATTCAGGACACTCTCCAGGGCAAACCACCTGGTCCCCACCCATGAACCAAGCCTGTACCCTATCTAATAAAAGAGTAATACACAGAATGACCATCACTCCAACTCACAAGAGAGATGCACCCCATGTGGTCAAAGATCCTGCCCACATGTGGACACAAGATGGCCACCACAAGATGGCCAGCAGGTGAGGACAGTGGGAGGTTCCAGCCCTGCAAGAGAGGGCAGTTGGGGGCAATCAAGCCTTCAGGGGAGGGCAGTTAGGGGTGACCAGGCTGACAGAGGAAGGAAGTTGGGGGCAAACAGGCTGGCAGGGGAGCAGTTAGACATCAATTAGACTAGGAGGGTAGTGGTTTGGGGGTGATCAGGCTGGCAGGCAGAAGTGGTTAGGGGCAGTCAGGGAGGCAGGCAGGTGAGCAGTTTGGAGCTAGCAGTCCTGGATTGTGAGAAGGATGTCTGACTGCCCATTTAGGCCCAATCTTACCAGAATCAGGCCTAAATGGGCAGTCAGTCATCCCTCAAGGGTTCCCAGATTGAAGAGGGTGCAGACTGGGCTTGGGGACACCCTTCCCCATGCTTCTCCATGCACGAATTTTGTGCACTGGGCCTCTAGTAGTTTATATAAATTGCTTTTAATATTTTAAGTACTTTTATTAAACAGAAAAAATAATATTTATTGATATTATTCCTTCAAAATCTTAAGAATATTTAGAAAAATGCACAGACAACTCTATCATTTCTATCATTTCTATCAACTCTATCAACTCTATCATTATAATAATTCTAAAATCATTAATTTTAAAATTTTAAGCGAAAATTAATAGAAGAGAGATATAAAATTTATATAGGTTATTTTTAAAAAGTTAATTAATACTGCAGTGATATTTTCAATATTTTATCAGGAAAAATTATAAAAGCAACAAAATCATATTTATTTTTAAGTTTCATTGCAATATAATTGACATACAAAACTATATAAGAAAGGTATATAGCATAACTTACAAATATTATGAAATGATTACCATGTTTAGTTAGCAAACATCATCTCATATAGATGAAAAACAAACAAACAAACAAAAAACATGTTTTATTTTTTCCTTATGATAATAAGTTAGGATTTACTATCTTAACAACTTTCAAATATATCATACAAAATTGCTAACTATAGTCATATTGCACTAGTACATGGCATCCATAGTTGTTACTTATGTTAGTGTTGGACATTTGTAGTCTTTTGACCACATTTATCCAATTCCATTATATCTGGGCTCAACTCTGATAATCATATCCTGGTCTTCTTTCATTGAGGTCCTTTTTTTCTTTTAGAATCCACATATAAGTGAGAACATTTGGTATTTGTCTTTCTCTGACTTGTTTAACTTAGTATCATGTCCATTTATGTTGTTGCAAATGGCAGGAACTTTTCTTTGTATGCTCAAATACTACTACTACTGTGTGTGTGTGTGTGTTTGTGTGTAGTACCAATCACTACTTCTTTATCCATTCATTCACTGAGGCTATTTAATTTCTTCAGTATTATAAATAACTCGAGGCCCCATGCACAAAATTTGTGCACATGGGGGTAGGAGGAGTGAGGGGTGTGTCCCTCAGCCCAACCTACACCCTCTCCAATCTGGGACCCCTCGAGGGATGTCTGACTGCCCGTTTAGGCACATCCTACTGGTATCAGGCCTAAATGGGCTGTCAGACATCCTCTCACAATCCAGGACTGCTAGCTCCAAACTGCTCACCTGCCTGCCTTCCTGATTGCCACTAACCACTTCTGCCTGCCAGCCTGATCACCCCCAAACCACTACCCTCCCAGTCTCATTGATGTCTCACTACTTCCCTGCCAGCCTGTTTGCCCCCAACTTCTTTCCTCTGTCAGCCTGGTCACCCCTAACTTCCCTCCCCTGCAGGGTTGATTGCTCCCAACTGCCCTCCCTTGCAGGCCTGGTTCCTCCCAACTGTCTTCCCCTACTGGCCTGATAGCCCACAACTGCCTCCCTTGTAGGCCTGGAACCTCTCACTGAACTCCCCTGCTGGCCATCTTGTGGTGGCCATCTTGTGTCCACATGGGAACAGGATCTTTGACTACATGGGGGCAGACCTCTTGTGTGTGGGAGTGATGATCAATATGTGTATTACTCTATTATTATATAGGATAGAGGCCTGGTTCATGGGTGGGAACCAGCTGGTTTGCCCTGAAGGGTGTCCAGGATCAGGGTTGGGGGTTCCCTTGGAGTATGGGGTAGCCTGGGCTAGAGGCCTATGGTAGTCTGCAGGCTGGCCACACCCCCCATTAACCCAAGTGGAGACCCTTGGATCTGGGATTAATTTATGTTCTACAATTGAAATTTGTAGCCTGGAGCAGAGCCAAGCCTTCTGCTCACTCTGTGGTAACAGTCATTTCTTTTTTAAACTTTGTAGCCTAGAATGGTGGCCTTGGCTAGGGCTGCAGAAGTTTGGCTTCCTCCATCTCCCTGGCAACCCTAGTCTCTTCTCTCTCCAGCTTCATGGCTGTTGCCATTTCTGTTGGGATTATGTATCTTCTATAATTGAAACTTTGTAGCATTGAGTGGATGCCTGTGCCAGCAAGGGCAGGCAGATAGCTTGGCTTCCTTCATTGTCGGGAAAACCCAAGCTTCCCTCCTGCTCTCAGTGGTGGCAGCCATCTGGGTTGGGGTTTATTTGCATAATTTGCTCCTGATTGGCTGATGGGCGTGGCTGTGGCTTTGGCTTGATCAGAGGTATGGTCAATTTGCATATTACTCTTTTATTATATAGGATGCTTCTATGGATATGGGGTAGATATTGCTTTGATATAGTATTTTCATTTCCTTCAGACTATTCCAGAAGTGTAATTGCTGGATCATATGACATTTCTATTTTTAAATTTTGAGGAACCTCCGTACTGTTTGCCAAAGTGATTAGACCAATTTACAATCCCATCAACAATTATAAGGGTTCTCTGTTTACCACATCCTCACCAGTACTTGTTATCTTTTTTCTTCTTGATCATAGCCATTCTGACAGGTCAGAGCTCACTATGATTTTGATTTGCATTTCATTGATTATTAGTGGTGGTCAGTATTTCTTCATTGATGTATCTGGTCATTAATGTATCTTCTTTGGAAAAATGTCTATTCAGGTCTTAAAATTTGATTATTTGTGGGTTTTTTTGCTATTGAGTTATATGACTTCTTTATATATTTTATGCATTAATTCCTTATCAGATATATCGTTTGGTAAGAAATTTTCCCATAACATAGTTTGCTTTTTCATTTTGTCAAGTTTATTTTTTGTGCAGAAGTTTCTTAGTTTGATGTAGTTCTGATGTTTATTTTTTTGTTTTGTTTTGTTGCCTGTGGTCCTCTTGCTGTGATTACTGCTATACCAAGTGTGATTTAGCCCTGAGTAGAAATATGTTTGTGTATCCTTGCCCTTGTATACAGGTTATTACAAAATTCCTATCATTACTTCTTCTTTAATATCCTTCTCATCCCATCCCTACTATCCCTGCTTTACTTCAGTCGCTATGTGTTAACTGCACTACCCAACTGACAGACTGAGTGTACAAATGGATGATGCCAGACCATGTATAGAAACAGAAGTCTGTCCCACAGCCTGCAGGGACCTGCCCAGGAACTCAGCCCACTTACCTCCAATAAACAGCCCGGGAAACCAGGATGCTATAAGTCAGGCTTGTAAGTCAAGCACTATCTCTAGTAATAATCCAGGAATCTAAACAATAACTTCTAAAACAATTGGCCCCAAATGGCCAGGACTTGAATGATATTGACAGATTCCCTCACTTCTGTCCCTGCTTCTAATTTAGGACGAACAACAAAAAGCCAAGAAAGTATTCTAAGCAATTGTTCAGGATGCTCCACTCCAGTTAGACCTTCTCAGCCTTCCCAGGCTAACAGCCTCCAATCAGGGCTCACCTGAAGCCTCCCCCTCTCTCCACTACAAAACTTCCCCACTCCTCTGTCGGCTTTGGAGTCTCTTCCAAAAAGCACATGACAGTGGCTGACTCCCTTGCCATATAACAAGCTCTTAATAAAACAGCCTGTTTGTTCTCATTTGGTTGGTTTTCATTTATATCCAAACAATAAGGTCCTGACTAGTCTCTGGATACTTCTTATTTTTTTAAATATATTTTATTGATTTTTACAGAGAGGAAAGGAGAGGGATAGAGAGTTAGAAATATTGAGGAGAGAGAAACATTGATCAGCTGCCTCCTGAGCACCCCCTACTGGGGATGTGCCCGCAACCAAGGTTCATGCCCTTGACTGGAATCAAACCTGGGACCCTTGAGTCCGCAGGCTGATGCTCTATCCACTGAGCCAAACTGGTTAGGGCTCCAGTGGATACTTCTAATCAATTTCACTGTGCAACTACAGTGATATTCCAAAATTCAGAACCTGAATTGTCAGTGATCTGCATAGTTTTCAAAGGCTGTTTATTGTTTTTGGGACTAAGCTAAAATTCTTAAAGTGAGCACAGGAGACCCCAAATTCAACTCTCACCATGACCCCAAGTAAAACATCTTGCTCATCTCAGAACACTATCCTCTCCAATTGTTGTTAAACAATCTGTTGTCGTTTTCTTAATGAGGTTGTCTGTTTTTTCCACCTGTTTTATTCCTTTCTTATCCTCTGAGAGTAGGTTAACTGTCTTCTCATTAAATAATCTTATGTTACCTCCAAGCCTTATTTGACTTTTTTTTTCTCTTCTGTATTGTAATAGTACCCTGAAGTTACTTCTACCTATCATTTACTAAGATCATACTCTTTTTATATACATGTATCTATCTCCAGCTAAACTGGAAATCTCGAGTGTAATATTTTAGTCTTAACCAATTTTCTATGCACATAAATTAGAACAATTTCTAGAAGACACTAGGCCTTCCATAAATAATATTGACAATTTTATTCATGACCTTGACTTATTTGTTACCATACAAAGTACTTACAATACCCAGTGAATATTAAATATTTATATTATTTTTCAATACTAAAAGTACTTACAGTTTTTTTTATCATTATCACCAATAATCATGTATCTCTTTTCTCATGGGTCACATAAAAAAATACCTAAGAGAAGCAATGCAACAAATATGTCTTACAGTGTTTGTTGAATATTGGGCGTATCTCAAGTGCCTCATCTTGTTTATTCAGGATTATTGTTTCCTAGGCCCTCAGACATATCCTCTCACTTACCTGCCACTGAACATAGCTTGAGCCCTTGTGGTTTTGCTGCCTGGGTTATATTAGATGCTTGCTCATAGAGCTGGGCCTTCTTGCTTTGCTATCTCTATACAATCAAATCGAAGTGCATCAGGAGCTCACTTCTTGGCTTTCCCCACCAATTCAATTGAATGAGACACCATACCAGGGAATGTGGACTGGCTTCTTGAGTAAGAAAGAAAGAAGCATAACACACATATTCGAAGTAAAGCAGTTATTCCCCAGGGGGAAGAAGGGTCTAGAGATTCGGGCAAATTAATATAGTCTTTTTGTTGTTGTTGTTGCTCCCATTGCTGATTTATGTTCTACGTTGCAAAATGGGCATAAGTGTTGTCACTTATATTGCTTTCCATCCTTTCCTGTTTTCCCTGCCATTTCCCCTTTTGTTACCTTGGAATTGTACTTCTTAAATCAAAGAACAGCACTTAAATCCTTGCCTCAGGTCTTGTTTTCTAGAGATCAAAGTTTAAAAATAGGATAGATATAAATGTGAGCCTTCCAAAAGAGCTTGTTATTTAAATTAATGAAAACTACTGTGTATCCAATAGTAACAGAAATCTTGTTTATCAAAGTGGAGTTTTTAGCTACTTTATATTATTACATATAAACACAAAGAGATGGGAAATTCAAAATTCAAAGAATTTCTGCATGTACTCATTATTCAATGTGTAGCATGCACTGATATAGTGAAAGATCTCAATAGGTGTCTGGTAGGCAAAATAAAGCTAATAACATTCACATTAAGTAGCTAGTTCAGAGGGTTATTTTATTCCAAGTGTATACACTGAGTGGCCAGATTGTTATGATCTCTGAACGAATAATAATCTGGCCAGTCAGTGTATATCCTATATAATAAAATGCTAATATTCAAATTGTCCCCTCAACCAGGAGTTCAACCAGCAGGCAGGCTGGGCAACCACCCATGTCCCCCCCACCCTGGGCAGGCTGGCCAGACCCCGCCCAGCATGAATTCATGCATCAGGCCTCTAATTATACACACACACACACACACACACACACACACACACACACATACACATACAACACACACTGAGTGGCATGATTATTATGTGTTCAGAGATCATAATAATCTGGCCATTCAGTGTATTGTCATCCCTATGCAGGTGTCAGAGACGGGCTGGGAACCTGCACCACACATACATCTTGCTTCCCACTTGCCCTTTTCTGTGTTAGTCCTTGAGAACCTCTGACTTAAAGGCTTTGAGGAAAAAATATGAACAAAAGGTGCAATCAAGTACAGAAAAGCATATATTTGCTGCAATTGATGCCTGACAAAACTGTAAACCGCACATGAACACTAGAGACATCTGCTTGCCACAGTGGGAGTAAATAGGCTTGCCAGTGCAGAGCCCGTGAGGTCTGACAACTTCTATATAGAAAGGGGGGTGATCACAGCATCCAAATATGGGCACTGGTTGCTCTTTATTCTTTTTTGATAGAAAACTCATCATCTCTACTAGAGTGGGCTGTTTATAATATTGGCACTCAGGAGGCACCTTAATCCACCTGAAAATGACATTGAATTTGATGTAATGATATGTGCTTCAAAAGAGTATCTGCACATAGAGAAATATCACAGTTCAGGGAGCCTGGCTTCATGCGGCAGGATGAAGGAGTTTAACTGAGTTGTGGAAATGGCTCTGTGCGTGGCTGGTAGAGTTATCCCCGTTACCAACAGCAAGTGTACCTAGAGGGTGGAGGAAATAAAGGATCATTGCTAGATGTTAATAAAGACTTCAAAATGAGCAATAAACTTGTAACATTTAAAGTCATTGATTCATAGGAGTCTAAGCATTTTTCAAAGCGGATTTTTTTTTTTTTGAGCCAACAGACTTTTCTACACAAAATTTAAAATGAAAAATTGTATCCAATGTTTCTATTTATAGTACTCGTGTACTTTTAAATACATATTTGAAAGAGCAATGGAATTTATTATTATTTATGGGGATGTTTGTTTCTATTGATTTGAGAGAGAAAGGGAAGGAAGGAGGGGGGGGAGAGAGAGAGAGAGAGAGAGAGAGAGAGAGAGAGAGAGAGAGAGAGAGAGAGAGAGATGCCACCTTCTGGCTTAAGGTATATGTCTCCAACCAATGGAGCCCCTCAGGCCAACTGAGTCACATAGGTGAGGGCTGTTCATGTATTTTTACAAGTTCCGGTATCATTTGAAATGTAAAGACTTATAGGTAGGTGAGAAAAATTAAGCAACTGTGTAATGTATTAAAATGACCAATGAATACCTTATATGCTCATTTTGAAAAAGACCATTTGCTTTGTCAAAATTCATATCAAGTTCCTGCTCAACTACTTCTCTAACACAGTGACTTCAACTGAGATAATATTTTAAATTAACTCTTTAAGTAAAAATATAAAATATATTGTGAATAGTCTTTGACAACTTGAAAGAAACTTAGCATAGCTACAATATCTGAACAACAATAACAAATTTAGAAATTAACTGAAAGCCTATGTCTAAAATAATAAAATAAAATTGTTCACATGCCTTCATAAAAGTGGTAGGAGACTTAAAGTTTTCACGGAAAGGAATGATAAAATATAGCATCAACAGTATATAATTAATTTCTATATGATCTTCAAGTTTTGCTTTATATTACTCATTTTAGACTAAACATAATTAATTAGCATAGCATATATGATCTATCAGAACCAGACTCCAGATTAAATCCCACAATTCTCTCTCTTAACTATGTACCCAATTCTTTAATCAAATCATGGATCCACAAACTTGCAAAGAATTTCATTCATTTTTGTCGTTATGCTACCTTGTTCAACTGGTAGTCCTCCATCTAATCTTCTTCACTTATCTACATTGGCCAAGTTGTCATCTAGCAATTCCTACTCATTTTTAAAAGGTGTCATCTGTTCTATGATTTGCTGAAATCAGTCCTATTCTTATGCCCACAAATGTATCCCATTTTTTAAAAAAAAAATTATTTTCCTATCAACACTATCTATACTTCCAACATATGAGAGGAAGGGACAAAGAGAAGGGAGGGAAATGTTCAGAAAGAAGAGCATCAGTTGCCTCCAGTACATACCCTATCTGGGGATTGAACCGCCAACATTTCCGTGCATGGGAGGACAATAAGTCACCTTAGCCACATCGGCCAGGACCCATTTAAATTTGAATCATGCCCTTATTTTAGTTCTTTTTACATTGTGCTATTGTTATATGTGACTCCATTATTTTTCCTGACCTTTTTCAGAAAAGAATCTTGATCATCTTTGTATATCCTGCTCCTAATACAAGGCTTAGCAAATGGTTGCAGTGCAATAAATACTCTTGACTTGATGAAGATAAACTTTTATTACATATTTTTAAATGTGTATTTTCTAAAAATACGGTCAGCTCATATTTTTAAAACAGTGTCATAAATGGTTCTTTCTGTTCATGTCTGAGAAGATATTTTGCTTTTCTCATTAAATCATAATGATGATTTAATTAAACTTAGAATTCTAGGGTTACAATTTTTTTCTTAATAATTCTAGAAATATCCTTTTCTGATAACTAGAAGAAAATATAAGCCCAGCAGTGCTCTTACAACTTTCAGCCAAGGTCCTCTACTTTTTAAAATTGTCACTTTTCAGTCTCAATGCTTTATTCTGACTCACTCAGCTATGGTTTGTCTGATGCGCTTCTGTATTGACCCTTCTGTGATTTGCTCATTAAATTATTCTAGTCAGATTCTTCAACCATATATAAACAAATGACTTTTTAAAATTTTTAACACAAATCTCTATTTGGTTAAATGCTCTCTAAAAATGATATGATTTTGGAGAGCTCAGGATTAGGTGTAAGTTTTCTTTCAGGATCACAAATACCCCAGTTAGTGCTCTGCATATAATTGTTCTTCGAAACAAATTCTGCAATAAGCCAATAAAAATTCGAACAATCATCTGCCAATTATGCATCTTTTCTACTCCCAATTGTATAATGGCCAAAATAAAATTGGGCGATATTTTTCTAATTTTAATCCCATGCATCCATTTAAGAAAACATATTTGATTATACAGAATAATCCAATATGTATATTTGAATTGATGATGAAACACAATAGGTCATCAACAAACTTTTTTTCTTAATTGAATGACTTAATATATCACTCAGAGTCTTTGTCTGATTTCCAGGTTTGCAAATATTTATTAGCTTGAGGGAATGCGTCCCCCAATCTTCATTACCTGCCTTGCTGGCATCCTGAACAGGCAAAATACTAAATTCTGTAATGGAAAAATGGCTTTTCTAATGCTAACATGAAATATAGGCTTCTGGATTCAAGCACACCTTGATTTCACCTTTGCTACTTAGTGGCTGTCAGATGAGGATGTTAATCTCATTTTTCTTATCTGTGAAATGGAATGTACCTTCTTCATAGGATTGATGTTCTAATTTAATGTGAATATTTAAGTAAATGATTTTACATGGTTTATGTTTGACCTAAAACATGACTTTACCTTTTAATAAAATGACTTTCATTAGATGATTATAAAAGAATAGTTACAGAAAACTAGAAAGTTCTTGTCATTTATTTAAAAAATATATAGTTGTTACATCTTAAAGCAATTTTTGGAGGAGATTTCATAGCAAACAAGTAGTGTCATCTCTCTTCTTGCTGTAGCTCTTTAGGGCATTCTTAAGGTGTGTGATAAGAGATAATCTAAGCTTGAAAAAGAAGGCTGTATAACTTTTGGAAGAAAATTATTCAGTAAATTGGGAAAAACCTAATTGTATTTTTCTCTTTTACTAAATAAGCAGTTTGCTTCCCCCATCCTTTGCCATCTTCCCCCATACTTAGGGGCGTTTCCAGTGATTTGTCAATTTGTTCTAATAGGGAGAATGATATATAATTAAAACTTGATTTCATGCCTGATTTGATTACAGGGTACTGATTAAATCAATGCTAGCAAATTCCATTTAATTCAGTGATTAGGAGAGGGGTGTTTTCCCATACATCTTTGAGAGACCAATCACCTCTTTAAAACTTTCCATCCTTTATGATGGTACGCCTGAATCAGGCATTAAATAATGTATTCATTATTTTAAATGTAAATTTATTAATAGCCTTTTAGGTTTTTCTGAGACACTGGGACTCTAGGTCCTTGGATAAATGAAAGCAAAGTGATTTCCTTGTCTCTTTGGTTTAATGACATTTATTACTTCAGATTCGTGACAAGTCCCATTATTACATTTCACTTTTTGAAAAGTGGCAGTGTGCTAAGCCTGGTACCTGACATAGCATTTGATATCTTGCCCAGTAGGTTTACAAGTTAATTCATTAAACACAATCATTTTTACTAGAACACTGGCCTCATGGGTTACTACTAGCACTAAAATAAATCATTTTTTCTCTGTCCATTATGGTAAGTGGTACATCTGATACATTTATTAAGTCAAAGTGTTTTCTCAAATTCTCATGTTGAATTATTCTTGTCACCACTCACTGTGCTGATGGCTCTCTCAGGAATCAGTATGTATAAGAATAAATTCCAGAGTTTGTTCCCTGGTATTTATGTGCCTTCACACTTTGGTCACAAACTATTTTCCCAATTTTATCACTGCCTATTCTGTATCCAAATCATCCACTGGAGCCAGGCTCTCCTTGCAGACTGAAGATCTACTCGAAGCACTAAAGCCTGCCCAATACTTCTTCACCTTTCCTTTGTCAGACAAACTCTAATCTTCCTTTGTGACCAGATCTAACCCCACCTCTTTCATTAAGAGTTTCTCTTCCATGTCTTTGGCATGTAATACTATGTTCCAATGCTAGCCCTTCACCATTGTCCTTACTATGCTGTTTACAAGTATCATTGTGCTCTCTTCTCAGATGACTATTCCTTGAACTTCTAATTTGGGTTTTATGTTGTACTAAAGGCCCAGTGCATGAAATTCATGCATGGGGTGGGGGAGTCTCACAGCCTGGTCTTCACCCTTTCCAATCTGGGACCCTCTCAGGGATGTCTGTCTGCTGGTTTAGGCCTTAACGGGATCAGGCCTAAACCAGCAGTTGGACATCCCTCTCACAATCTGGGAATGCTGGCTACTAATTGTCTCTGATAGCTGCCCAATCACCCCCTTACTGCCCCCCCCCACAACCAGCCTGATCACCAGTAACCACCTCTGCCTCGGCCCCCACCACCATGGCTTTGTCCAGAAGGATGTCCGGAACATGTCCAGTCTAATTAGCATATTACCCTTTTATTACTATAGATGAGGATATTGACTAATCTGTTATATTTACCTCTACCTACCCATATTTAGTACAAAACACATATAAAACATTGTTCACATTAACATTACCTCAGTCCTTGCCTATCAGAATTTACTTGGAGTCAGAGAACAGAAAAAAAGGCACCCTATAAATCAGCTGCTAGTCCTCACGTTACATATTGGCAGTCACTCTTCATTTCTTTGAATCCACTGAGGTGATGACATGCCTTAGACTATAGCTACTCCCAGCTACATTTTCTATAATTGTTGAGTAATGTTCCCAGGAAAAGTAATACTTACTGAATTCCAAACATGTATGGAGTCTTTCTTAAACCCTAATTTCTGATTGGAATTCAGCTCTGTGTGTGCTATGTATTCTTGAAATCTTCTTGAACTTTACTTTTTTTGGATGCACCAAACAATGCTATTAGGTTGTCACTTGTTCACATTTTTTTCCAGACATGGTTCAATTGTGTTAAAAAGTTAGAAAACATTAACATGAACACACAATAAACAGCAGAGATTCCACATCTTTCTGAACTTAAGCTACCTCAATCTAATGCTTATTGGATGAGTAGTGATGGTATGGTACAAGAAAATATTTGGCTAATATATAAAACAGTTTATTCACAAGTTTTCATTAGCTGAGAGTATAAGACAGAAATAATATGTATATTAATAGCATAATCTAATGGATTGGTTTCATATCTACCTAATATGTATATTCACATACATATATATTAAATGTTTCAAAGAAAACTGGCATAATAGTAAAATATTTCACCTAGTATACTGAAAAAAAAATAGGTTGTGCTTACATTAATAATTAAAGCCACAAAATATATGAGTAAATATGCTTGGATAATTTAGTTATATAAAACAGATGATTCACTACTTCATTGATTCTCATAAATATTCAATTTAATTCTGGTGACATTTATTTAAATTGTTTATCATATTTTAGGAACTACGGGTCCAAAAACTCAAGCCTAAACATTAGATGCAAGCATATTGAAGAAAAGAGATGTGGCATTATATAACATAAAATGATGTCAATACCTAAAATCTCATACTATTACTATACCATTGTGATGATTTTTTTAGATTATTAACAATTTCTCCATTATCACTATTGTGATGATTTTTTTAGATTATTAACAATTTCTCCATTATCCTTTTTAACTACCTCCACCTCCGCTGCTACCCATCCTCCTACCTGTGTAATCACTATACTGTTATCCATGTCCATGAGTGGAGGGATTGTGATGATTTTTTTAATACCTGAATTTTTCTAGGCTATAGTCCCAGTTATTAAATAAAACACTAATCTAGTTGTTGCTCTGAAGATTTTTCCATAGATGTGATTAAAATCTATAATTAGCTTAAATAAAAGAGATTTTCTAAGATAATCCAGTTGAGTACAATTCAATCCGTTGAAATGCCTTAATAGCAGGGCTGAGACTTCTCTGGTGAAAAACAAAGTCCAACTGCGGACAGTAGTTTCAGCCATGGCAGCAGGTTCCAGCCCCCCTTTCCTGACAGCCTGTCCCACAGATTTTGGACTCGCCTAGCCAGCCCCTAAAATACTGTAATCCACATTGTCTGCAGGTTATTCTCAATGTATAGCTATTGCTCATCTGTTTCTATGGTTGTGTCCATAGAGTGTGCATGTAAAAGTATGTATGTAGGCTTACACACACACATCAGAGATATTACTAGTAACCATATTACCTTTCCCCTTCCCCACAATAGGGTGACATTGGTCTTTTATGCTGAGAAGGAAAGGGTGTCCAGCAATGAGCCAGGTAAAGGGGGAGGGAAGTAGAGTGTGGCAAGCAATCAAACAGCCTGTGCAAAACCTAGGGGTCTGAATGAGTAGGGTGCTGTCTAGGAACAGGAGAGAGATATGCAGCCAAGAGTCCAAGCTGCTGAAGGGAAACTTAAAAGTTTAAGAATCAATGAATTTCTTCTTTTGTCCTCTATAAATGCCTGTATCATATTTTCCTATATTAGATTCAGTTTCTATCCTATATAATAAAAGCCTAATATGCTAAGTGTCTGATCATCCAGTCGGCCGTTTAACCAATCAAAGCATAATATGTTAATGATATGTTAAGGCCGCTGAATTGCTTGCTATGGTTTATACTGACCACCAGGGGGCAGACAGTCTTCCAGTTAACCAGTCGCTATGACATGCACTGACAACCAGGGGCAGATGCTCCAACCCATAAATTAGCTTGCTGTTGGGGTCCGACCAATCAAGACTGAGTAAGACAGACCAGACATGTCCTGGAGCACTCCTGTGGTCCCTCCCCAGATGGCTCACCTCCTGTGTCTCTCCGTGGCCCTGATCATGTACCTGTGGGGTCCCTAGGCTTGGCCTGCACCCTCTTTCAATCGAAGGCCCCTTGGGGGATGTCGAAGAGCTGGTTTCAGCCCAATCCCACTGGCCAGGCCAGGCCAAGGGACCCCAGTGGTGCACGAGTTTGTGCACAGGCCTCTAGTATAGTTTGAAGATTCCATGTGCTTCTTTGTTCTTTAATCCCAATAGGGTAATTCATTCACTGTCAAAAATTTAAATAGCACTATATTACAACACATACTATTCTATATCCTGGGATATGATGGAAAATAAAGTTTAATTAAGTCATTGCAGAACTTACTACCTAGTGAGACTGTAAATGAAATAAAAAGTTGGATTACTCATAATCCTCTGATGTTCTACACCTGTGATGGTGGAACTATGACATACCTGTCAACACCAACATGCATAGCCATTTTCAATGACATGCAGCCGCATGCAATCCCATACAGAGAAGTATGGGGCCACATGTCACTGACACAACTAGCTGATATCATCCTCAGCTACTGCAATTTATATCTCTAAAGTTGTGTCAGTGACAACAGATGGGACACAAAACATGGTGGGGGAAAAAAGTCGGATTTGTCAAATTGTTTACGGAAGCTATTGGACATCCGATTGTGCCTTTTCATTCTATTATCCATCAGGAGGTTTTATGTGCCAAGCCAGGATTCACCGACTTAACCGACTTAATGTCAATTGTTACAAAAATAGTTAATTTAATAGCTGCTCACCCCCTTCACAAGCGAGAATTCTCTGCACTTTTACTGGAGTTCAATTCTACCTACAGTGGACTGCTGATGTACAATAATGTAAGATGACTGAGCCAAGGCAAAGTTCTTGAGCGCTTTGTGGAGTGCTTTGAAGAAATTAAGGTATTTCTTGAGGATAAGGATGTGAGAAATTTTTCTCACCTCAATGATGATAAGTGGGTCAACACCCCGATATTTTTTACAGATCTCTCTGTTCATATTAAAGAACCGAACATAGAGTTACAAGGTTTTGGCAAAAGTATTGACGTTATGTTTGCATACATAAAAGGTTTTGAAAGTAAACTTAAATTTTTCAAGCAAGATGTAGAAACTAAAACTTATAAGTTTTTTGCTCGAGTAAAGAAGTATTTTGAGAAGGACAGTACAGCTATACAAAATGAAATAGAACTCTTGCATATAAAGTACCAGCATGTTTTAGACTCATTACTTGACCAGTTCAGTGATAGATTTAATCAATATAGAAGCCTAGAATAGACCATAAGAATAATTAAGTATCCTGATGTAGTAGTATACAGTAATTTGAAATTAAATGGTTTCCAATGGATGCAAATTGATGATTTGGAGATACAACTTGCATAACTTCAAGATAGCATCTGGGCTCAGGTGTTTGTGGACTTGAGGTCAAAGCTTGAAAATCTGGAAAGGTGCCGCTTGGAGAATCAAGAGGAGTGCCACTCTGAACAGGAAATTTGGAGTGCCTGAAACCAATTACCAGACTCTTTTAGTACCCTGAAAAATATAGTGATGGCTTTACTCACAATTTTTCCCTCTATGTACTTTTGTGAGACCTTATTCTCAGTGTTAAATAATATCAAAACCATCAAGAGAAACAGATTGACAGATGAAGTTAGTAGTGCTTGCTTGGACTTGAAGTGTACAAAATACCAACCTTCAATTGAAGGTTTAGCCAATGAAATTCAGAAACAAAAAAGTCACTAATAGGCAGGTCAATTAAAGAATTCCCCCCCTCATTTATCTTAGTTCACAGCACCCCACACAAGTTAAATAATATCAAGACCAACAAAAGAAACCAAATGACAAATGAGCAAAGAAGTCACTAAGCAGGTAAGTTTAATAATTAGTTTTTGGTTTATTAAATACAGTTAGATATTATAATTATACATTTTTGTTATTTAAACTATAAATATCATGAAATTATGTGTTTTTTTTCTCAAAGTGACACACCACCTGAATTATGCTCGGTTTTTTGGCGAATTTTGACACACCGAGCTCAAAACATTGCCCATCACTGTTCTACACACTTATTATCTTATCTAATAAAGAGGGAATATGTTAATTGACCCTGATACTATTGCAAAGATGGATGTGCCCACAGCCAATAAGGAGATAATATGCTAATTGACTGCCTAGCCTCAAAGATGGTGGCACCCACAGCCAATAAGGAGGAAACATGCTAATTGACTGTACTTCCCTAAAAAATGGCAGCACCCACAGATCATAAGGAGGAAACATGCTAATTGACAGACACACCCTCAAAGATGGTGGTGCCCACAGCCACAAGATGGCAGAGCCCAGTTCTCTCAGGCCTGCTGGGGCAGTGGCCGGGTGCCTGCCTCTGGAGTACTCCAGTACCCTCAGCCCCCCAACTGCCCAGGGCTGGCCCAAGCTGCAGGCAAGCCTCAGATGGCAGCTGTCCAGCTGCCCAGGGTCACCTGAGGCTCAAGTAACCAGGGGCAGCCTAGGCATTCACTGCCGGTAGTATCAGCAGCAGAGGTGTGATGGAGTGTCACCTTCCCCTGATCACTGGGTCAACTACCACCCTGAGGGCTTCTAGACTGTGAGAGGGGGCAGGCCAGGCTAGGGACACCCCCCCCACCAGTGCATGAATTTTCATGCACCAGGCCTCTAGTCATATTAATAAAACCACTGAAAATACTGAGAATAATGGTCTCAATTTGGTTTCTAAAAATAGACAGTACTACTGGTCAGATGATTTTAAGCTTTGTTACCTCAATAATCACTTTTCTTTCTGATTTTTACAAGTATGTTACTTAGTTACTACACATAGATGTCTCTATGTACTGGCTTGAAATGACCATACCGTCCTGCCAGTGTGTCTCAATGGTTAGGTCTATGAACCATGTGGTCACAGTTCGATTTCCAGTCAGGGCATGTGCCCAGGTTTCCAGCTCAATCCCCAGTAGAAGGCATGTCTGAGCTATAATTTGTAATTTTCTTCCTTATCTAAAATAGATGCTAGTCTTCTGCTCTGGATTTCGATTGCATATTTTATTCATACAATAAGTCTATGACTTAAGGAAGAAATGGAGTTCTACTCAATAAAGACAAAGTTCTACTAAAATCTGCCTGTGTATTATGCCAAGTTGTTATACAATTCCAAAATCTCTTCACTTTAAGCCAATAACATATCAATTCAATGTTACCCATCCCTGCAACTTTGCTATTACTATGGTATTTCTGAATTGTAGAGAGGTATATGTTTGGTTTGTCTTCTCAGGTTTTAAACAGTTCTTGAAAGAGAGAATGAAAACTGTTCTGAATAAAACATGAAATTTAAAGAGTATGTGTAACCTGTCCTGGTCAGTGTAGCTGGCTCAGTTTTTTGGTCCAGTGACGTGGAGGTTGACGGTTCAATTCCCTGTCAAAGGTACATGCTCTGGTTGTGGGCTTCATCTTTGGTGGGGGGCATGAAGGAGGCAGCCTATTGATGTAGCACTCTCACATTGATGTTTCTCTTTCTCCCTCTCCCTTTCTCTCTCTCTCTCTCTAAAAATTAATAAACTATTTTTTAAAAAATAATAAATATCATCTAGAAGTAGCCAATTTTCCTAGGCAGCAACCATCAGCAGAGTGGGACTATTCTATGATGGATGCTCCAAAGCCTAAGTCAACATTCTTTATGATTTTTAAAGGAACTAGAGTCAACTAATATGAAAGTATGTAAAGTAATATGAAGTGTTCATACTAAATTCCAAGACAATTTGGCCTTAAAAATATTCTGATGATCTTCAAATTGCACAATTCAATTTTACATCTGTCATGCTATGTAAACTAATTTATGTTTTAGGACTATCATCTCTAAATTGCTTTAGGAAAGATAGGGTCCAAATTAGTGATCACCTAATTCTTTTAATGTTGGATATATTCTTAGCATAATGTAGGCTGTTGCATATGAAAAATTATAACAAGACAATTATAACAAGACAATTTTTTTAGTCAGTAGTTCTTTGAATGTTTTAAGTAGGTTGGTTCTACTGGATAACATAGATTATTGTAATTAATGAGAGCTGCACAGTTCATTCAAGGTATCATCATTTTTATTGTGCTATTTCTGAGAGATTAGACATTGTACTATTTTTCAATCTCTTATATAAAGAAAAATAACAAACTACTTTAGAATTTTTTAAAAAAATACCTGTTCCTTTGCTTTCAATCTCTTTTTTTTTTTAAGCAAAGCATTATCTCTCTTTTTTTAACTCTCTAAAAAACTCTTGAAAGAAATCTGAATTGGAAATCTGAGCTTTCTTATGAAGGCTATAGTTTATTGAGAGAAAATGTGTTTGAGAAGCAAACAAAATCACAATAAAATCTCTTTAAATGTAAAGACAAAATAAAGAAGTAATGACATACAAGTCTCTTATTTTCCAAAGTCCTTTCAAAATGATCCTTTAGTGTTAAACTTCCCATAATTTATAAACTATTTTTACTCTATAAAAATTCATCATTGTTATTTTTGCTTTACTTATTGGCCTTTATCCTGCTCACTGGTCCCTCCTTTCCTCTGGAAGAATACGGTCTGCAAGGCAAAAGGCATGGCATCACTTCTTCAAATTCTACATCCTGACCCTAAATAAGACCATTTTTAAATTTCCTAGTATTGACCTCTATCTCATATTTTAGACAATATAACTTTTACAGCATAACATTAAACTCATCTCTATCTAAAATCTAATTTCTCTTTCAAATCTCCTACTTGCTAGGACAGGATCACCTAATATTTAATATAATGCCTCATGAATAGTTGTTACTTAAAAAAATGTAGATGAATTGGATCACATTTTTTTCTAATGCTACACTTTCTTTTTATGTGCTATATTCTCTCTTTGGAGACTGAATTTGGCTTACAATGTTTATTTAGGACCATCCTTTTATATTACTGCATGAATGAGTTATTCCAAATGACAACAACAACATAATAATAATAATAATAATAATAATAATAATAATAATGTTTCTGTTGCATATTCCCTCACATCCCTAGAGTATATCAACAAAATATTAAATCTTCTTAAATTAAAAATTTTGTCAAGATATTTTCATTATCAAAAAATTTCAGTGGTGAGGTGGAGGGAAGGGATGAATAAGAAGAGCACAATTTTTAAGAAGTGAAAATACTCGGCACGATCCTATATAATAAAAGCCTAATATGCAAATCGATTGACCAGCAGAACAACTGGTGGAACAATAGGCAGAATGACTGGTTGCTATGACACACACTGACCACCAGGAAACAGCTCCTCCACAGGGGAGCACCACTCAGCCAGAAGCTGGGTTAACAGCTGGTAAGCACAGTGGTGGTGGTGGGTGCTTCTCTCGCCTCCACGGCAGCACTAAGGAGCAGCGAGCAGGTGGGCAGTAAGGAGTGAAGTGTCTCAGACTGCGAGAGGGCACAGACTGAGCTGAGCAAGTCTTCCTCCCCGCCTCCCCCTATGGTGCACAAACTTTGTGCACTGAGCCTCTAGTATTATAATAATGGATATATGTTGTTATACATTTGCACAAACTCATAGAACATAAAACACCAAGTGTGAACCATAAGGTAAGCTATATACTTTAGAGTGATTATGATGTACCATAACCATCAGTTATAGCCAGTCTGATGAGAGATATTGATAATGGATGAGGAAATGCAGGTAGAGTCACAAGGTATACAGGGAGTATCTGTATCTTTCCCTCAACTTTTCTGTAACTCCAGCACTACTTTAATTTTTAAAAATTATTTTTATTTATAATTATCTTAATGGTTAGTCATCTTGCTTTTCTACCTAGGAATCTATTATAAGCCCTGAACAATGTACTTGCTTTTCTTTCTGTACTTGCCTTTGTTTCCAATGTGTCACCCTAATTCCAACCAACGTAGTGTTCCCACTGCACTTGAATTTCCTTATAAAGATTCCCATTCCTTTAGGAACACTGTGCTCACTACTGCACAAAATCTTAGAAATCTCTCCCACATCTCCTCACCTATTCAAATCTTATTAATACTTAAAAGCCTAACATACATTTCACCCATTTCAGGAATGTGTCCCTGAACATGGTGACCCCACTCTTATTGAAAAATTAAAACATGATGGTCTGGGTAATAGAAAGAAATAGATACAAATGTTGATTAATTATGTCTGTTATCATCTTGTGACATTGGACACATTTTTTAAATGAAATAAATCTGGAGAATCTGAGGAAAAGGGTTTTACAAGTATATAGCTATGTACATATTATAAAAGTTTTCCCACGTTTAGGAACATAAAAGCTCAATATATCAATCATAAAAATAATGTAGCATTTTGTGTTTTAGCCATATAAGCTTATTATGTTACTTATTTGTGCAGAATACTTACATAGTAAGCATTATCTAAGTGTAATAGAATTCCCAAAAGAAACAAGAAAAAAATATTTAGTTCAAATCACATGGACTCTGGACAAAACAGTGTGGAAATTCAGAGCAGGCTCTCAAACCTGAAGCAGTGGTTATTATGCAACATTTATTCTAAAACAAAAAATGATTAATGAAAATTTTGTAATAAAACCAGAAATTGAGACCTATTAAGGATGGGTTTTAATACTCATTAAATATCCCTACTTTTTACCTGAAAAAAATTTTTTTAATTACTCATCTATATTTTAAACAGAAAACATTATATTCATTTATCATGCCTCTATTTTCAAATGTATAGAAAACTATTTTATAATTAACTAAAAATGGTTTCTTACATCCGCTGATGCTTTTTAACTTTCTTTCCTATGACATGCTTCTTATATTAAAGTAGGTTGGATAACCTAACTTTCATTGTGATAACTCTGAGTGAAAAACTTCAAACAAGTTAACACGAGGCCTTATACAATAAGAGGTTACTGTAAAAGTTGTATATCAAATGCACACCATTATTAATTGACATTTTCTGGTTTTGGTTAGAAGATTCCCATGATTGGATAAGAAGTCTGGAAAAGCTGTTTCAACAGTAAAGCAAGAAACCAGCTGGCCAGACTCACAAATAAAAGAGAGCAAGGAGGAATAAAACCAAACCAATATTTGACAAAGATAAATGTGGCACTGTACATAGGGTTCTAGCGAATCTTTGTAGAAATTATTTTAAGTGTAAATTTAAACTGAGGTGGATTGAAAAGTCATTAAAATGTGTATCAATCTGTATTTAGGCATAAAAATATCATTAAAAAGAATACATATACAGAAGTCATTCAAATATCAATTAAAAGATATCAAAATGAGGAGGGAAGTATGTATTGCAATTTATCCTAGAAAATCTCAGAGCAGAAAATGGTAGACATTAAAATATTGAGACCCATTTTATCAACAATACCAAATACCAAAAAGTAGTTGCATATATTTAATGTGAATGCTAATATTAGTAAATTATTTATCACCTAAGCACATAACTAGTTCTACCTAAGATTTGTGTCAAATATTTAACTTTTTGTTCTTTTTTAAATCCTCATCTGAGGATATGCTGAGAGGGAGGATATGCTGAGAGGGAGACATTAAATAAGAGAGCAACATTGATTGTTCAGTTATGCTTCCCTGACTGGGGATCAAACTCCAAACCAGTGCATATGCCCTGACCAGGAATCAAACCAATAACCATTAGGTAAACAGGATGACACCCAACCAAGTGAGCCACTCTAGCTAGACATAACTGTTTTGCACACACAGGGAAACTGAAAATAATATTGCCCAGTGATGCCATCCCACACTGCCATAAACTTTTTGTTTTCTTGGATAGGATATACAAATTATCCTACTAATAAAATAGTAATATGCAGATTGACCATCACTCCAACACACAAGAGGGCTGCCCCCATGTGGTCAAAGACAACTGCCCCCATGTGGACACAAGATGGCCACCACAAGATGGCCAGCAGAGGAAGACAGTTGGGAGGGACCAGGCCTGCAAAGGAGGGCAGTTGGGGATGATCCAGCCTGCAGGGGAGGGCACTTAGGAGTACCCAGGCTGGCAGAGGAGGGAAGTTGGAAGTGACCAGGCCTGCAGGGAAGGGCAGTTGTGGGGGACCATGCTTGTAGGTGAGGGAAGTTGGAAGCAAACAGGCTGACAGGGGAGCAGTTAGGCATCAATCAGGTTAGGAGGTGATCAAGCTGGCAGGCAGAAGTGGTTAGGGGCAATCAGGAAGACAGGCAGGCAAGAAGTTGAGAGCTAACAGTCCTAGATTATGAGAGGGATGTCTGACTGCCCATTTAGGCCTGATCCCACCAGGACAGGGCCTAAACGGGCATTTGGACATTCTTCAAGGGGGCCCAGATTGGAGATGGTGCAGGCTGGGCTGAGGGACACCCCCTAGTGCATGAATTTTGTGCACTAGGCCTCTAGCGTTATTATAAGTATAAAAATAGGTGACTTTCTTCCCAGGACAAATCAATCTAATTATCTTCCATAATTATCTTCCATAACAACCTGTGTAGAAATTAAGGTAATGATGTGCCATTTGCCTCAGTAAGAAATGGAAATGTAATGACCAAAGTCTCAGAATAGTGTTCATGGATTCAGTTATTTGAACTCCCACAGTCCTGGTTAGGATTCTCATAATCATACTTCAAAATCAAAATACTGCATCAGCACAATATGGGCAGAATTATAACCAGATTTTTTCAGTGACATTAAAAACATAAACTAGTTACCAGTACTTACAAACATATAATTACATTGACACATACATAAAAAAATGTAAACTACATTTCCATTGCCTCCTCACCAGAGAATTTCAGTTGTTTGCTAGTCTGAGATGCCAGCTCTACACCTCAATCTATTTATTTCACACCTTTGATCTTGATGGATTCTTTGTTTAGTTAATGTCATGGGGCACACAGCAGAGTCACACAGACTCCCACTGCAACTCTCACCCTTTCCCAATGTTACTGCCATAAACAGACCTGGCTTTCTAGAGTTAGCAACTCTGGTTGTCTTCTGCTTTCAGCTTCTCTCTCTCTCTCTCTCTCTCTCTCTCTCTCTCTCTCTCTCTCTCCTCCCTTCTTCCCCACTTTCCCTCTCTCTTCTTCTCTCTCCCTCCCTCCTCTTTTCTGCCATGCCTTTTTATTTCCTCTTACCTGATTTCCTTCAAACTCACCTGTTTTCACTTTATCTCTCATTCTTTTTTTCTACCCACATTAGCTTTTCCTACATCTTTCCTGTTTCAGGAACTCTATGTTGTCTGCTCAGGTTCCTTAACATGCTGCTCTTCTTCTCAGCTTGGTGGGAGGAGCTACTTCCCCTTCAGGAATCATCTGTCCAGTACTTTGAGAAGAAAAGCCTGGCCATTGCCACCAGGAGGACAATTCTTGCTAAAAACCAAAACAAATCTGTCCTACTTTCTGTTGCTTCAGTTTAAGGCAATTCCCAGTAGAGTAAAACCCACACATTATATGTGGTAGACCTAAGGAATGGCAGAGATAGAGTTCAGTGTATTTGAAACATGGCAGTTACTGTCCTGCATTTCGCCCCTTTAGACTATTTTACCTGTAGTTCTCCTTGTTCCCTCAGACAACAAGCCTCAGGAATACTGCATTATAATATAATTACAATATAATTAAATTGACACATACATAAATATCCTTCTCCCTGTGATGTCTCTGGGAGGAGATGGTGTTGCAGAAGACCAAAGAAAACCAAGGACACTTCAAATAAATGGAGGGACACTGTTTAATATGCCAGTGGACTCAGGGAACAGTCTTCCAAATCTGAGTGAAGGAACATGCATGGGGCCCTCCCTTATATCTCCCCGTGGTCCTTGTCCCACAAACATGGATCGTGCTTCCGGTCCTTTTTCACAGGCCTTGCAAGAAGGCCCCCAGGTGTTGGGGGTCTCCAGGTCATATCTGATGGTCTGACCTGTGCCAGCATTACTAACCCTCCTTCTGGGGCAGTACACTCTCCACAGCCCCATGGCCTCTATAACCGGTTCTGCAAGACCAATATCTAGGAAGAAGGTAGTGACTTAATTATAGGTTACACTGAGCTTGTTGGTATGGGTTCAGATCACTAGCCTCCAAATATCAGGGTTACATTGGAATTGCCCCTTTTTAGCCTTCTCATTGGGAATGGGGAAAACAGTAGTGAGGCAAAAGGAAATGCTGATAGAGTTAACCCCTGAACAGGATTGGAAATCTCCTCAGTGGAAGAGGTGTGGTTGTTTCCTAAGATGGTGTTAGATAAGCTCACTTGTGGGTCTCAGTTAGAATACCCATTAGGAAGATCTCACATAGAAAACTGAGAATTAAATGGAGGCACAAACAGGGCAGAGAGAGAAAGAAGAAAAGGATAAAACAATAAAAAAAATTAAAATGGCCATTTTTCCAGGTTTTTCACCAACACCAAACTCTTTTCTGATTACTAACACTAAATCCTAACTTAAGTAACATCTGAGACTAAATCCTTCCTTAGACAGATATGTCAATTCCATAAGCCAGGCCATTTGGAGTATCCTACAACTTGGCAGCAGAAATGGTCATGGCTGACATTTCTCCTTTAGGTTATAAACAGTAGATATTTTAGCCCCAAACTAGAAACAACATAAAGTGCCTATCACTAGGAAAATGAATAAAAACATTGTAGTCTATTGATATAATTACATTGACACATACATAAATATCAAATACTTTGCTACATGAAAGAAGCCAGAAGGAAGGAATAGAGAAAATACTATTACTAGCAAGATTCCGTTTATATGAAAAATCAGAAAGTGGCCACTATAAGAAGTGGGAGGGGAGTTTACTTAAAAGGACATGAAGAAATATTTTGAGTTGTTGGAAAATTTTATATCTTCCTTTGGGTGGTAGTTTTATGGGAGTGTTCAATTCTCAAAATTCATCAAATGACTTAAAATTCCAAATTATATTGTATATTGATCATACAAAAGGTAATTATTAGTCATACAAAAGTAAGCTGTAGTTTATGTAAGCTACAGCTATATCTGCTATATGTGGCTATATGATGCAAAATTAAGTTCATTAAAATTAAATAAATTTTAAAATTTTACTTTTATTTGCATTAGCAACATTTCAAGTGCTTAGTAAGCACAAAGAGCTATTGGCTACTGTATTGGTCGATGTACATATAGAACATTCCAATCAACCTATCTAATAAAAGAGTAATATACAAATTAACCATCACTCTGCTACACCCACTAGCCATGCCCACTAGCCACTTAGGAGTGAGTATGCAAATTAACCCCAACCAAGATGGCTGTAGACATGGAGAGAGCAGGAGGGAGGCTTGGGTTTCCCTGGCAATGGAGGAAGCGATGTATTCCACACACCCAGGCCACCAGGCCTCTGCTTAAGGCTACAAAGTTTCAATTATAGAAGATAAATAAATCCCAATAGAAATGGCTACTACCACTGAGCGAGCAGAAGCTTGGCTCCACTCCAGCCTACAAAGTTTCAGTTGTAGAAGATAAATAAATCACAGATACCAGGGCCTCTGCTTGGGTCGCTGTGGGCTGTGGCCAGCCTGCAAACCACCACAGGCCACTCGCCCAGGCTTGCCCATGCCCCAAGGAAACCCCACCCTTATCTGGGACACCCTTCAGGGCAAACCACACCCATAAAACAGGCTTCTATCCTATCTAATAAAAGAGTAATATGCAGATTGACTATCACCCCAACACATAAGAGGGCTGCCCCTGTGTGGTCAAAGATTCTGCCACCATGTGGAAACAAGACGGCTGCCACAAGATAGTCAGCAGGGGATGGCAGTTGGGAGGGACCAGGCCTGCAAGGGAGGGTAGTTGGGAGATTAAGCCTGCAGGGAAGGGCAGGTAGGGGTCACCAGGCCAGCAGAGGAGGGAAGTTGGGGGCAAACAGACTGGCAGGGGAGCAGCTAGGCATCAATTAGGCTGGAAGAGGAATGGTTAGGGGGTGAACAGGAAGGCAGGCAGGCAAGCAGTTGGGAGCCAGAAGGTCTTGGTTATGACAGGGCAGTCAGACATCTCTCGAGGGGTCCCAGATTGGAGATGGTGCAGGCTGGACTGAGGGACACACCCCATGCATGAATTTTGTGCAGTGGGCCTCTAGTCCTATATAATAAAAGGGTAATATGCAAATTGTGCCCTCGACCAGGAGTTCGACCTGAGTTCAACCAGGAGCCAGGCAGGGCTGGCCTCCAACTGCCTGGGATCCTGCTCCCCAGCTGACCCCTCTGCAATCACCCCTCCATCTACTTCCCACATTCCCTGCTCAGAATTCGTGCACCATGCCTCTATTTACTTAGTATTCTACTAGGCAGTGTTAATCTGACAAAAGCCTTATATTTAATGTTTGAGCAATAACTAGTATTTGTTAGTGACTGATTTAGTTGATTCTAATGATCTTTCTGACTATTCGTTTTTATTGACAAAAGTTCTCATTATGTTTTCAAGTCTATCATCCTTCATTTCCTCCTTTATTTTATTCTTAGCTTATCTCAATTGGACTTCTGTTCTTACTCTCTTCAGAAAAGATAATCTCAGAGATTAATAGTGGGCAACTAATCATTAAGTCCAGCCGACCTCTCTAAGACTCCTTCGACTGGCAAGGCCAGCACCCTCAACAGTCATTACTCTCCTTTTCAAAATTCTCCTTTTCTTAATTATGTGTAATTCACACCAACTATATTGACTTCTATTTCTCTAATTTCTCCTTCTGCTTTGTTAATGCTTCTTTCTGCTTCAGCCTTTTCAAGACATTGTTAGAATTCTCCAACTCTCAATATTATTCCAAATAATTTTTCTAAATATTTTTTCAATGAGAATAATACCCCAGATCATAAACAAATAAAATAGATTGTCCAGAACTGCTCTGTTTGGTACAATAATACAGTACCAAGAGGACCCCACCCTACTCCAAACATGGCCTTGACTTTAAGCCAATGTAACTCTTCTGTAATATCACAATTAGCACAGGCTCACAGTGCCTGATTACTCTTTATCCAAACTGGCACTTAAGTTTTAGTTCTACCTCTTTTTTTCTACCTTTATTAACTGGTACCATCAGAAACAAGCCATCTTAAAGAAAATATTCTTTTGCTTAATAAATCTTCATCAGGTTTCCCTATTTTTATATCTTAATAATTTATTCCTACCTCTCAGTAATAATCTCATGTAGCCTCTTCTTTGATGTCTTCATCACTATTCTGGTCAACATTATACTTTTCATTATCTCAAGAATAGCAGAACCTGTTTTGGAACCATACATGATCATTGAATTATATTTCATCTTGATTTGCAATTAAGTATTATTGTGTTATTACAAAACAAACAAAAAACAATATATCTAAATGAGTAACTCTACTTGAAGTACAATGCATGTCAAAATATTAGCGCTCCTCATTATTATTTATACATCCTGCCTGTAAATCTAGACAAAAAGATCCCTAATAATAGAAAAATGTGTTCAGTAATTTTAGTATACACCAAGGGTGCATGACAATATTTCTATACATATTATTTATCTGTAAAGCACTTATTGATTAAAGATGATACTGTGTTCTGTACACATAGCTAATCAGTAAACTTCAAAAATTTAATTACAACATATGCAAACAATTTGAAGGCAAATAGGAACAAGAGTATAAACCTCTGCGACATGAAAGAAGAATGCAAAAAAATCAGCTCTGAATTTCTTAGCATCAATGCCTGTTGTTTATTTGATGTTTAACTTCTGTGTAAACAATATTTAAAAGAAAACATAAGTGCTCATTGTCAAATCAAACATACTTTCTTGAAATAAAAACTAGAACACAATGATGCAAGTTGCAGCTCATTGTACTAGCCAACTGCTCCAAGCAACCTTCTTGCTTCCCTTTGGCAGATGGTACTCGTTATGATTGCTCTCAAATGAGAGAGTGGTTGGAAGCAGGCTTATATTTACAATTATGGCTCTCTCATAAGGAGTTCAGTAGGGTGCTAAAGCTAATTAACTGTCCACATCTCAATATTTTTTATTCCTCTAGCTCATAACCATTTTGGCAATCCTAGAGAAAGGGCAGCCTAGGGAAAGAGCAGAGGAAAACTGAGGATATAGATTAGTGTATAATGTGTTATTTTCTTAATGTTAAAGTAGTCATCTTAAACCATTGCTATGGTTACAAAAATACCCATGGTTCATAAGACAATTCAAGATACATGGAGACCTAAATATTTCTACTTAAGAAAAAAAGATTTAAAATACCAGTTTCAAACATATGCTTGCCTACATTATTCTGACACAGCCACAGTACAAAGGAGATTTGAAGTGATGTATGTCCACTGATAGCTCTTTAAGTACAGAAATATAGAGCTCAGTTAGGAAATATTTGACTTATGGGGTATTTGACTGAGAATATTTTTTTCCAATTTCTAAAAAAAAAAAAAAAAAACCACAACGACACCATGAATATAACAAGATATATTGTTATTGTAAAATCCTGAGAATGAGAGGACAGAAAAAGTAAGTGTAGACTGACTTAAGTTTTACAAATGGTAGCAGCATTCCTAAGTAAAGTTAAGCTAGTAAGTCAATCACCATCCATCTCCATATAGAGCAAAATTCAACCAAAAGTAAAAGTATATTAAAAAGTAGGTGCTCAATGTCATTGATTTTTAATAGTTTCCATATAAATAAAATCTCCATAATCAAGATTCAGTAGACATATCCTCTGGCAGTCTTACAAAAAGAAAAGAATTTCAAACAAGCTACTTATATTAATAAAATTGTGGAAGTTTCTAGATCTTCTAAATCTCAGGATCCTCTGTCTCTTCCTGCATTTAGTAGACTGCATTGCTAACCCATTATTGTTAACCCTTATAAAAGTTTCTTTATACTTAACTAGCAGCACAAATTCGTGCATGGGTGGGTTCTGGCCAGCCCACCCCAATTGAGACCAATCGGCAGGCTGGCCTGGGTGGAGGAGACATGGGAAGTTGGCCAGCCAGTCCTGCCACTGATCATGGTGGGCAGGACAAATCAAGGGCAGGGTCATCTGGGTGAGGGGCCACATGTGGTTGGTGGGCCAGCCCGGCCCCTGGTCGAACTCCCAGTTGAACTCCTGGTCAAGTGGACAATTTGTATATTATCCTTTTATTATATGAGATTATTATTGTTTTGATTCTCATTCACTAGTTAGGAGAGAAAATTTAAAACAAAATAATTATACTCGTAGTGAACATTCTCTCTGCAACAGATTTACATTTTTATCTCAAATTATTTTTTAACTTAAGTGCTCTTTAATATATTCAACCAATAGGTCCTCCTTTCTCCCTCTCTCATGTTTTCCCTTGATATCATTGAGGAACATTTTATTCCTGCATTCATAAGGAATTCTTCATGTGGTACCCTGAACACTTGAATACTATTATGTTTCTTAATTTTACAATATGTTTCTTTTCATTAAGAAAAAAGATAAAAATATGTGAATGCAAAGGTACACATTTTTCATTATTTGTTCACTGATGTTTACTCTGTTATTTAAATACCAAGAATTCAGATAAAAACTTCTACTAGTCAAGCAAAATTTTGAAATGTGTAAATCAAAGCAATTTTCAGTGCAAACAAAAATGACAGTAAGTAGAAGAAAGTAAAGTTTATTCTAACATTCTGCACAATGTTCTAACTCGAGTTTAAAGTGTTTTAGGAAAGTAGGGAATTGACCATTTACTTTTTTAGAATAAAAACTTATCTCCTGAGTATATCATAATTGTAGTAATTTTCTTGAGATTTTACCCACTAGCCTTTTCCCACCAGCATTTGCAGATGTTCTGGTATTTTACCCACCAGTATCTGCAGATGCTCTAGTATTGCAGGAATATTCCTTAGGTATAAAGAAATGTTTCAGATAAGGATAGGGGAATGGTTTTAAAAAAGTAAGGTTATAAAAGCAGTACAAACATTTTGATGAGGTGTATATTTGGAAGAACAAATTTTCAAAAAGTACAGTTTTGACAAAGAAAATTTCATATTTTGTTCATTGATAAAACTGAGAAGATTTAAGTTTTGGGAATTAACAAAGTGCTGTCCACAAAAATTATTTCTGAACTTTATAAAACAATGAACTAAATGTCTACAGAAATTCAAAAGCTCTATTAGAAATAATAGGCATCATCTAGACTAGGGAGATAGTCATCAAATTAGGATCTGCAAGACTCAATCTGCTTCCCAGCCAAGAAATTTCTTAAGCTATATTTTGTTTAACTTGGGAAAATGTCATATACTACCACTTTTATAAATTAATGTGTTACATAGAGGGCATAGTTACTATTTACACTTTAAAAATACCATGCAGTAGCCAAAACCAGTTTGGCTCAGTGGATAGAGTGTCGGCTTGTGGACTGAACGGTCCCAGGTTGGACTCCAGTCAAGGGCATGTATCTTGGTTGCAGCACATCCCCAGTAGGGGGTGTGCAAGAGGCAGCTGATTGATGTTTCTCTCTCATCGATGTGTCTGGCTTCCTATCCCTCTCCCTTCCTCTCTATTAAAAAAATCAATAAAATATATTTTAAAAAATAAATAAAAATATCATGCATTAATATTTGGATTCAGCAATTTTTAAAATTAATTTTGACCTCAGAATTTGATATGCTAAAATTTTAATCTTATTTTATAACTAGTGGCTCAGTGCATGAATTTGTGCATGGGTGAGGTCCCTTGGCATGGCTGGTGATTGGGGCCCATTGGGTGACTGGCCAGCTAGGGAAAGGGACCACGGGAAGTTGGCCAGCTGGCCACAGAAGGTTGGCTGATCATTGGAGGTTGGCTGTGGGAGCGGACTGACCATCAGGGGAAGTTCCTACATTGAGCGTGTACCCCCTGGTGCTCAATGTGCATTGTAGGAACCCATCGACCACTCTTTTGGTTGTTCAATCACTTACGCTTTTATATGTAGAGATTTTAAAGGCTATATGCAGTAGTCTAAAAGACCCTATAGATATATCAAGTCACAATTATATAATTTAATCCTGTTTCAAAATATGTATAATTACATAGTACAGTATTTAAAGCACTAAAATGGAATCAAGGATAATACCTCCTGCTTTCTTACATGTTAGTTTCTGTGTATTCTTACAAATAAATGCAATAGAAAATTCACTATTGAATTTCAAGAATTCTATAAAATAAAAGCCTAGGTGGTGTCATGCCCTTGCACGATGCCCACATGTGACACCATCACAAGATGGCCACGCACACAGCAGAGGCGGGGCCTGGTGGCCACTCCACACAGTAAGGCCTGGGGATCCTATGGCTCTGTGCAGCATGGAGGAAGCCGGTCCCAGTGTCTCCCCCATCTTGTGCTGAGGAGGCGGGTCCCAGAGGAGGAGGCAGGTCATGGCAGGAGAAGGCAGTTGTGGGTGATTAGACTGGCAGGGGAGGGCAATTGTGGGTGATCAAGCCAGCAGGGTAGGACAGTTGGGGGCAATAAGGACTGCAGGGGAGCAGTTAGGGGGCAATCAGGCTGGCAGGCAGAAATGATTAAAGGCAATCAGGTAGGCAGGCAGGTGATTGGTTAGGAGCCAGAGGTCCTGGATTGTGAGTGGAATGTCTGACTGAAGGATTGGGCCTAAACTGGCATTTGGATATCCTCCAAGAGATCCCAGATTAGAGAGGGTGCAGGCTGGGTTGAGGGATATCCTCCCTCTTGTGCATGAATTTTGTGCACTGGGACTCGGGTAATTTCATAAGATACTATCAACTTAATATATCCATTATATCAGTATCAAAGATTGACTAAAAGTAGCAAAGATTTGCAATTAAATACTTCACATATTTAAACAAATGTGCATAGGCTACAACAGAGAGATGGGTAAAAATATATTTAAAGTTGTGAATATACAAAACAGAGTTTCTTCTTATATTATTACTAGAGGCTTGGTGCACAAAATTCATGTGTGGGTATGGTCCCTAGGCCTGGCCTGAGTTCAGGGCCACCTTCCCTGGCTGCCCACAGCCAGCCACGCCCCCCCACCCATCCCCTATTTCCCGCTCACTGTCAGGTGATCAGAGCCTGAGGGTCGGGGGATGGGACCAAGAGCTCAGCTGCTCGCCAGCCTTGCCCCTGCTGTCAGTTGCCCTGTGTGTGGTGTGACTGGTGGGGTGGGGGCCTTGGCCTGGCACTACCCACCACCCACCCCTGATTCATTGTTTGCCATCGGATGATCAGAGCCTGCCAGCCATGGAAAGGGACCAAGAGATAGTCAGTATGCCTCATACTCAAGTGGTCATTCTGGTCATTCCACCATTAGGGTCAATTTGCATATTACCCTTTTATTATATAGGAATAAAGGCCCAGTGCATGGGTGGGAGCCAGCTGGCCTCCCTTGATGGGGGTCTCAGATGGGGTAGGGGGTCCTGGGTCAGGGATAGGGCCAGCTGAGGGGTGGGGTAGCAAGCAGTTTGCAGGCTAGCTATGCCCCTGATTGGGGCAGGGCTAGCTGGGGCAAGGGGCTATGGTCATTCTGGTTGTTCTGCTGTTTTGGTCACTGGGATTTTATTATATAGGATCAACTAGAGGCCCAGTGCATGAGATTTGTGCACTCAGGGAGGGAAGGGTTCCTGAGCCCAGCCTACACCCTCTTTCAGTCTAGAAGCTCTCGGCAGGTGTCCAACTGTTAGCTTAGGCCCACTCCTTGGACATCATTACCCCTGCTGCCTCCTCTGCTAGGCTCACCAGCCATGATCCTGGCTCCTGTATTTAGTGTCTGCCCCCTGGTGGTCAGTGTGCATCATAGTGACTGGCTGTTCCACTGTTCATTCAATTTGCATATTAGCCTTTTATTATCTACTAGTGGCGCGGTGCACGAAATTCATGCATGGGGGAGGAGGGGGTGGATTTCCTCAGCCCAGCCTGCACCCTCTCCAATCTGGGACCCCTCAGGCCTCTGGCTCCTAACCGCTCACCTGCCTGCCAGCCTTATTCCCCTAACTGCTCTCCCCTGCTTGCCTGATTGCCTCTAACCTCCTCTGCCTTGGCTCTGCCAACATGGCTTTGTTGGGAAGGATGTCTGGAAGGACATCTGGAAGATCAACAGGAAGATGTTCAGTCTAATTAGCATATTACCCTTTTATTAACATAGATGCTACCTTGTTCCAAAAATGCAGGTTGTTCCCAGGTTTTCCTATAGTGGAAGGGAAGCCCGCAGTAGCATCCTGGGTTCTGACCAGGGCTTAAGTGCTTGTGCTTTATCTCAGCAGATGTGATTCCTAGAAGAAGACTCTTGGATATACCTTGAACATTTCTATCAAATTTGCCAAGTCATCCTCCAAAGATGTCGAATCATTTTAAACTCCCACCATCAATCATGCGTGTGCCGTCTATCCCACTTTGATGCCAATATAATTGATTTCTCCCTAGAAGCTTCCCTCCCATCAGCTGGGAATGCTTGATACTTGAGCCAACCTCATTTTCAGCTGGGGACTTGATTTCCCGAGATAGAATTATGGAGGAAGAAAAATAGTTTTCCTCAACCTCTCTGAGTTCTTAGTGGAGGCCCTTGTAATGAAAGACAGATCACCAAGAGAAAAACAAAAGTTATTAACATGTGTACCTCATGTATATGTGGGAGATCTCAGGGAAAAATGAATAACTCCCCAAGCTGACTTAGAATGCAGATTTAAATACTTTCTTCCTAAGGAAAGGGAACAGGAGATGTAGGCCTCCTAAAGGAGAGTAAATGATTTTTACAAAAGATGAAGGGTGGGGGGGAGAAATAGTTTGTAACAAAGTTTGGGTGTTGTGTCCTGTGACAGAAGTCAGTCTTCTCTGCCTGATGACACTTCTCCCATCAAGGGAACTTATGACATTTAAGCTCCTGTAGGGGGGGTCCAATTTTAGACAGATTAGGAGACTTCAGTGAAATCCTCTGCATGCACTTGCAGTTTTTTAAGAATCTGCAGCTCAAGATCATCAATATAACAATAAAGCATATGTTGGGGGGTGGCATGTTCTCTGATCTTCAGAATAAACCCAACAACTGCTTGTTTCCTCTCTCAGATGATTTGCCACAGTAGGTTATTCCCTGGAGACGGCATTCTGGGAGTGGCATAACATACCCTGTGTATGTAGAAAGGTGTAGGCCACATCACTAAATAATCCAGGACAGTTTTCTCATCTTGAGGAAAGGGAGATAAAGTTATAATAGTTTATCTCCCTTTCTACAGGTTTCTTGTGGGTTTGTGTCTCAGCTGCCCCCGCCGACCGCCGCCCCGCACCCCCCCCCAGCAGCCCCAGCGCCTATGCACCGGGCCTTGGGTCTGCTGGCTGCCAGGCCTGTGGGTTTGTATCTCCAGTCCACCCCCCCAGTCCAACCCCCGCACCCCTCAGCCCAAGGTCTGCGGTGGCGGGGCTTGGGGCTGCTGAGTGCTGGCCTCCCTGCTGGTTTGTGTCTCAGATCCAGCCTCTCACAGCCCCAGAGCCCCCATGGCAGGGCTTGCAGATGCTGGGTGCCAGCCTCCCTGCTGGTTTGTATCTCCAATCTGGGGGCTGCTGGGTGCTAGCTTCTATGCAGGTTTATGTCTCTGATTCGGGCTCTAGCACCTGGGTGGCAGAACTTGTGGGTGCTGGGTACAGGCTCCCTGTGGGTTTGTGTCTCTGATCCAGGGGCTATTGGGTGCCAGCCTCCCAGCAGGTTTTCACCCCACATGTGCCCTGCCCGCTGAGCCCCCCCGCCAGCCCAAGGCCTAAAGCCCCTGCCCCAGCCCGGCCCACCCCACCCTGCCACTTCCACATCTCCACCCGTCCTCAGTACTTCAAACTCACTCCTACAGTGGGTCTATCAAGAGAACTACATTTCCCAGAATTCCTGGCACCCACGATACCCTGCATGAACCAAGAGCACTGTGAATTTTCTCCACCCTGTGGTGGACACCGGGGTCTCCACACACCCCAGAGACTGGCAGCAGCCCCCCACTCCCATCATGGATGCTAGGCTGGGGGGTATGCAGGGACCCCAGGCACTCATTTGCATGTGATTCAGGCACCATAAGCTTAAGGAGGGCTGGCCCTTAAGTACCTTGTGGGCCACCATTATAGGGTGGTGGTTGCTTTCGCTGCACTGCAGCCATACCCCTGCCAGCCTTGACCCCTGTGTGTTGGCCATGCCCCTGCCCCACTCTCTGCTCTGCTCCACCCCACCCCACTCCCTGCTCTGCTCTGCCCCCTGCTCCAATTGGCTGGTAGCATAGTCAATCAGGAGCCAAGGTACAGTCACATTTGCATGTTACTCTTTTATTAAATAGGAAGATTATTGTATTATTTTCCATATGAAAAACTGTAAACCTACATTTACTGTACTGTGTAAATTATGTAATAATTTATTTATGTAAACACTGATAGGGATTTTTCTGAAGGGAATTCTGGAGGTGATGGTGAAGGGCTCAAAGAAAACCAGGGCTTATTTGTCAGAAGGCTCCAACAAAATGAGATGCCCAGAAGTGAAACTAAAATAAAAATTAAAGCTTAAAAAATACATACTATTTAGGGAAGAAGCTTTATACTTCTGAGTAAGAAAGTAAATTCATGATAGGAGTTCAGAAAACTAAACAATGAAAAATTAGGCAATCCTTAACTTCATCAAAAATAAAGAAGTTGCATAAGAAAATGAAATTTTTAAATACTAAAGGGCCCAACTGAGAAGAATAATTACATAAGAGATAATATATGCATGGGATAATAGCTATAATGTACTAATTGTCCTGGGAGGGCAGGGACAAGGTAAATGCATGTGGTAGGAAGTGCTGGTGAGGTATGGTAACCTATATCCTCATCTTCTCTACTAGCAAGTCAATACATAATATCTAAAACTAAAATTGCAAACTTGCAGAATAAAAAAATAAGCATTCCTTTTGGAAACATGGAGGTGACTATTACAAGAAATATTTAAAACAGCTGGCTCTATGAAGCAAGAATGGTAAGTGGCAAGGCAAAGGGTTATTTTTTTGTTCCTGTTACAAATTTATGAAACTTCTTGAATTTTAAAACTTTGGGCATTAAACAATTTGACCAAAATTAATTAAAAATTATTCAGTTGACTGTGAGTCAAATCAACTGTAATTTCAATTTGGACTGAATGTATTATCTGAGTACTTTTGCTTGTTGTCATAGCCAATGCCTACCTACTGGCCCAGTTCTCCATGACTTTGGCCTTGTCAGCAGAATCAGTATTGGGATTCCAAAGTTACTTGTCCTTGTATCATCACCTGGCATCATTGGTGCCTCTTTCAGATAAAATGGTTCTTGCACATTCCTTTTGCATTGGAAATTGGACTAGTTTCTTGGTTTTCTGTTTCGGGTAGGAACCAAGGAACAAGACAATTTTATTTATTAGAACTGGTGCCCTGAATTAGAAAACAGAACATGCCTCTTTATCATGCTTCTGAACAGGATTCTTAAAATGCCCCTGGCTAAAAACAAATGAATAGTTGGCTGAGCTAGGTCCATCTTATTGTTGCACTCCAGTTACATGCACTCTCAACAATGGCTTGCTCTTGGCATTTGAAATGAGGATTTACTCGTGAACTCTATTGTTGGTTGCAGTTTACCAATTCCCTTCCTTCCTTTCTTCTTTTTTTCCTTCCTTCCTTCTTTCCTTCCATTCCTTCCTTCCTTTCTTCTTTCTATACATCCAATATTTTATGATTTATGCAACACACAGTGCCAGTTTATTTGTTGCCAGGCCTCAATGAAAATATCCTTCTTTAAAGAGGATTTGCAAAATCTCTGCCTCTATAAGCCCTGCCTGGACACCCAGTAGCTAGCTCTTTGCTGATTTCACTGCCTGGACTGAGTACTGCCACTTCCTCTCATCACTAGTTTGAACTTCTCTCACATAAACCGCTTATTTAAGTCATGCTGGATTTAGGATAACTTCCTTAAACCAAGTACAGAATAATCTTGACTGCCTAAAAACAGGAAAGCTTTAAAAAATTATCTTGAAGTTGAATCTAACTCCAAAAATCTTTGTTTTTAGTTTTTATTGATCTTTTAAGACATAGTCCACTATGAAAATATACTGTACTAGCAAGTAACACAGAAGCAAAGAAATACCTAAAGCTTTGGACAATAACAACTGGGAGGTTTAATATTTTAGGATAATGTTTCCAAGTGCTGGTGTTTTTTTATCACTACTAAGAAACTAGCATTCAGGCATGGACAGAAAAGGTTTTTGGCAATTGAGCTCTTTAATAAAGAAAGTAAATGGATTTCTCAGTGGGGTAATAAGAGACACATCATTGGCTTCTTTTTATATCTTGTAAGTACATTAATGAGTCTTTTTCTTCAGCTCTTATGAATATAAAAATCTGGTTGGCTTGCATGTACTTCTGTGTTTCTAGACTTCAGCTGGAAGTTTACTGGGAAAGGACACAGAATGGCCCTTCTGCTCTGTAGGTGGTTAGGGACAGGTGATCCCAGATTGTACACAGATGCTCTGCAATAAACACTCCTGACATTTACAAGATTATTTCTTTTCTTTTAGTCCCTCAAACATATTTTATATTTTCATAAACTATGAATCTAAGAGAAATTATGATATTTGTGTTATTTTTCAGTATTATGTTTTTCAATTTTCACTGAAACTTCTACTAAATGACAAATGCTTGCTTTCTAGAGTAATAGTGCCTGTAAAATATCAAAGAAAACAAGGCATTTTGACATGCGGGAGGTAAAAGCTTGCCTACATGTACTATTAGAGGTTGTAAAAGCTAAAATTCAATTTTACTACTTCCCTGATGGTCATGTATCCCAATCCTGGCTAATGAAACAGTTCTGCTGTGTTAGCTGCTTCTTTGATGCCTGGTCCTTCTACATGATGTCTGGAAGTCCAGCTGCCATGCAAAGATGGCAGAACAGGAGGAACGGAGACTGGTTTCTTGATGACATCACTGAGCAGGTAGTGATAGCCTACATTTGGCCTAGAAACTTAGTTTTTTAATTGCTGCTACCAGAAGGAGTATCTGTGTCGCCCTCAAATTCACATGTTGAAACCAAATCCCCAATGTAATAATGTTAGAAGGTGAAGTCATTATTAACAGACTGAATGAGTCCATTTGCCTGTGCACATCAAAGCCCAATAAGACACACACAACAGTTTGGAACCAAGAAAGGACAGATTTATTAACTGAGAAGATGGCACCATGCTTGGTCACAGGCCAGCTGATGCTCAAAGACCTGACTCCCCAGTGGCTTCCAGGGGATGCATTATACAGGGGGAAAATCCTGAATCACGGTGACTAATGCAGTTAGGATTGTGGTCTCTACTGAATGGCTCGTGCTGGGGTACAGTTAATTGACCATTGCATCTGGTCCTGATGTCATCTATGGAGTATTTCTCTCTAATTCTGAGAGGATTTGTTCAGTAGGATAGTTCTGTTTTCCTGGGTCAAGAGCTAAAATGTTAGTTTGAGGCTAAAATGTTAGTTTCACTTTTGTTTGACTGAAAACTCTGTCTCTGTAGTCAATAGACTTGGAGACCTTGTTCCTAAGATTATTGGATGCTGACCAGAACCTCAATGTCCTGAGGACTTAATTGTTAAGCAAGGGAGAGGGAAGTGGGTGAGTCAGACTGCATGAAGAAGCCAGTTTGAGTTGAGGGAAAAAATAAATAAAAGAAAAGGCCAGATTAAAGAAAATAAAGGTTTTTGCCTGGTAGTACCATCATGAATGGGATTAGTGTCCTTGTAAAGGAGACCTCAGAGGGCTCACTTGCCCTTTTACCATTTGAGGACATAGTAAAAGACACCAAATCTGCCAGCATGTAAATGAACTTCTCGGTCTCCAGAAGTGTGAAAATTTTTTATTGTTTATAAGTCACCCAGCCTGTGATCTTCTGTTCCAGCAGCCTCAGTGCACCATGGCAATAGCTGCAGAACATAGTCTATACATGCAAACATAGATAGAAGTTAATGCAAAGCCATGGCTTGCTTTTCAAAGCAAATGAGAAAGTAATGTCACCTTTACAGACCTGTAAGGTGAAATTAACCATCAGTACAACACACCCTTGAGAGTTTATATTTGAGGCGAAATTCACTCATACTGGACAAAAGCCTTGGCTTGCTCCCATTTACTCTGATTTCTACCACTATGCAAAGTTAACATTTCAGGATAATTTTAGGGTGAGAAGGAATATTTTTATATTAAAAAATCAAGGGCATGTGTGTATATGTGGATTCTCAAAGTCTTAAAGGAGACAAAATGAGATTATATAACTATATTAATACATATACGTGGAGTATTACTGCTATGTAGCTATTACTGCTATGTATGTAAACATCACTTTCTCTATAGAAATTTAGTTTAGGGCTTCTGCTCATCACATAAGATGATGTTCATTCTTTTGCAGACCAAGCAGCATAGATTCCCTGAGCCAAGGTGTTTAAGCAGATGTTTACTAGAGAGATCACATACAGCAGGATTTCTTGTATTATTTCCTGACGAGGGATCATCTCTCATTAGCAGCTGCTTAAGGATAAGATATTTGCAATAAAGGAAATAGACAAGTGGGGACTGAGGGATTAGAAGAAAAAAATCTCATCTGCTCATAAACCATACACTAATTTTTACCTCTAGAAATGTGAATGCATACACTGAAATACTAAGTGACTGACTTTGAGATCACATACACAGAGAAAGCAAGTGAAAGGAGAATGACTAGGGAGAAGATTCTGTGCTTATGTCCTTTTGTAAGTCAAGGCATGACTGTGTGAATTAGTATTGACACAGGGAACAGGCGCTTGTACTCTTGTGGGTTAAAGTTCCGATGAGCACTAATGAGCATGCCTTCTAGCACTTCCTCATTAAACTCCAATTCTTTTCTCCCAGCTTCTGAACTCTTTCCATTACAAACTCCAGGTTCAATTAATATTAAAATATTCAGGAATCACTATTTCCAGAAAAAGTCAGCAAACTGCATCATCTTTAGTGCTTTTAATAATACATTGCACAGTGACCTTCCTTCACAAATAATTCATTTACCAACTAGAATACTAGATTCTGAAACTAGCTATATAACCTTAAGAAACCTTCCACAAAGACATTGCAAACAAGAGAAAGCTTTCTGAAAAGTTGTCCCAGTTAATGTCAGGAGATATCCTTTCTGAGCCAATGCCGAAGGAAGCATGCGTTAAATACTTTCACCCAGCTCTGAAAATGATAAATCATGACAAATTCAATTATAGGGAATGAAAATAACTAGTATGTATAGAGCACTACAGAATTTAGAAAAGCTTGCATATACACTGCCCCCTATGAAATTATTTCTCTAATAATTGTTTTGTCAGATAGCTACAAAACAGGATTCCTCAGCATGTTTTACTTCTTATCAGTAAAGAAACAATGATTTTGTGACACTTGGTCAGATTTCAAACTGCAGGGGAAAACAGCAGATTTTGTAAGATCCTGTTTCATTGTTAAAAGAAAATGGAACTCATTATTTGATATCCAGGCACCCTGTTTATACCTCTTCAGCACTGTCAGTGGAAATCACCTATAAGCATCAATTAAGTTTCAGAAATTCTTTTGCACCCCAGTTACTGACATTCTAAGTCATCTTATCTAAATGAAGAGCCGTTTAAAAAATTCCCCCCAAATTTTCAGACTTATCAGTTGGGGGATCTCTGGCACGTAAACAGGATTAAATGTTAAAACCAATTTTAAGTTATCCCTGGCCCAGCCAGCCTGGCTCAGTTGGTTTGAGTGTAGTCCCATACACCCAGAGGTCATAGGTTGGATTCCCAGTCAGGACATATGGCAGAGTCCCGGGCTCAATCCTCGGTAAGGGGTTTATAGGATGCAGCCAATTGATGTTTTACTTTCACATCAATGTTTCTCTCCTTCTCACTTCCTCTCACTCTAAAAATCAATAAAAGCGTATTGTAAAAAATTAAAAGGTAGCACAAGAAGGTAGTACAGAATTAAATGTGGCCCAGATCCATTGTGGTGAGTGTGAGTGTGGCAGAGAATGGTTTACAGAGCTGAGAAAACGCTGAGGCAAGAAGAGAAGTGGGAGAGCGATGGCCTGAAGGTTTGCTTTTCAGATTGGATTTTCAACCTCTGCCCTCAGAGCCATTCCAGAAGAGAACTTGAATATTTACCACAATATTTTCTACTCTGTTGTTTTGCTTCTTGTGTAGAGAAAAAAAGAGGATACAGGAAAACAATCTTAATCCCCAAATCCCTGTCAACTATCTCTTCATTTGTCCTTTCCCTTGAGTTAAAATAAGGTACTTTCTATCTCCTGGAGTGGGGATAGGAGGGGACTATATAGTTAATAGAGAGCAATAGAGATCATGTTGAATTAGGGAGTTGATATTTCAAACTTTTATGATATTTCAAACCTGCTAGTCAAGAAGTGATTATTTACTCTTTCAACAAATATTTGAGTACCTACTATATGTCAAGGACTATTTCTGAACTCGTTAGATTACAACAGAGAATACAACAGACAAAAATCTGTCCTTGTGAAAATTTTAGGGCCACAGTACTATCCAGAGTAACATGCATAATATTGTGGTGATACTATGTGTTTCTCTATAAAACACAAGGAAAAATATAGTAACTGACTTTTATATCTATTCTTAGAAAAAATTAATTTATGATAGCTATTGCATATTTCTTTAATTTTTTTGAAATTTTAGTAGGCACTTAAATCATATTTGTAAATCAAACACTGTGTATATTTATCCTTAATACTTTTAGAATAAACTAAAAATATAACATTTATATTCAGTATTCAGTAATATCAAGGATAGCATTAATACATTCAAATCCTTAAAGACAAAAATACATAAATGGTTAACAGCTCTTAGAGTCAATATTATCTTACAAAAATTTGAGAAAAAATTTTTTTTCAAAAAAAAGGTTGAGTTGTTTCCTTAATGTCTTCTAGATTCTATTTATATACATTATATTTAATAGTCTAATAAATGTATTTAAATGACCATTTTATTTTTCTATTTCAAATATAGTGTTTTGAAATACAAATTCTTGTATTTTTTTATTAGTATAGTTATCACCATAGCAGAAACATGTATGGTTAGAAGCTTTCAAAATCAGTTAGCATGGGGAGTATAATAGAAAGATTCAGAGAATTCCCCAGTGTGATCTTAATACCTGTCACATCTGAAAGAATATTTGTTAAAGTAGTGTGTTTGGGAAGACTAAGTTAAAAATACTCTGGATAAAAACATTGGAAATGCAATGGATAAAATTCAAGTATTGAGTGTCAAAAGCCCATGATGCTCTAGTACTATCATAACAAAAAAGAGGACCCCAGGGCAGAAAGAACTACCTGGAAATAATATCACTGAATTTCTTGAGAGGGATTTAGGGAGAGGAAAACGTTTCCATGACCTTTCTAGTGTTAGGATCATGGAAATATTTTAAAAGAAAATATTCACACTCAAGTAAAAGCAACTAAGAAAATTAATAAGAGAATTAATGAATTTATTAGATATAGATTCTTATTTGTTTTATTTCTCTCTAGTAATAATTGGCTTTAAGCCCAGAAAATATACTCTAGTTTCCCAATTCTATTACACATAGGATGTCTTCATGATCTTAGATAACATTAATTGAAATCTCTGCATTAGCTTCTATGAAGCCAAAAGCTCAGGAGCAAATGAGGGAGTGGAACTGTCTGAACCCAGTCCATTTTTGCAAGATAGATCCTAAGTTGGCTCAATGTCTGCTGTTTTTAATTCATAACAAAACACATGGGGAAAAAAGGGGGGGATCATTATATGTACATTTAGACTTATAATACCTTAGAAAATGAAGAGAGTTTTAACATAATGTTTAGCATAAACATTATCAGTGAACATATATAGAGAAAAATAACAGCTTTGTTTCATATCACATAAACAAAAATATGGCTAACACATTTCCCAAAACCACAAGCTGAAAACATGGTTGCATTATGTATTTAATAAAATGTAAGTGTCTAGGCTTTAAATCAGGATTGCATTATGAATAGATCCCCATTCTTAGTGAGCTCAAAATCTAGTAGGAGAAACATATAAATACCATGCAAAATATTATAAGAGGAGAAATATACCAAGGTTACTCTACTTAGGTAATAGTTATGGGATTAGGGAAGAGAGAAAGGATGAAAGTATAAATAGTAGTTCTAGGTTTATAAGGAAGAAAAGGGCATTCTAAAGAACATAAAATGTACAAAGGAAGCCCATTCTGGGTCTCTCTCTTAGAGCCTCTTATATCCAAGAACAGAAAAACAAACTCTTCTATAAGAGATGTCATGTTCATTTGGGATCTTAAGCAAGAGTAATCCTAATTCATGCTCTCCTCCTCCCGTCCCCCCTCCCCCCCCCCACATACACACATACATAGAAGTAGGGAAGTGGGAAAAGGACTAATATTTAACCCATGGATTCAAAATTAGGTTTATCACTTTGTTTAGAAACTCATCAGGTCTATTTTATCCTCTGTAAAATAGGGATAAATAATTACTTTATAGGTGAGAATTAAATGAGATGTTTCTGCAAAGTATCCAGCAGTTTTGAGGAAAGATATTTAATATAAAAATATAGATAGAAATATAAGGTGGTAAAGATATAAGAAGAGACAGAAAATAAGGAAGAGAAAAAAGATGTGATGAGAGGAAAACAGAGTTTAGAGACCTAAAAGATGGGCAAGATAACAGGACTCAACAAAAGAAATTGGAGTAGTGGAGTCTACAAAGCTAGAGGGAAAGTTGAGAAATAGAATTTAGTGGACAGCCAGACAGTCAAGACTCAGCCTACTAATGCCCAGGCACATTTCATACCTCCTTTTCTAGCTGAATGACTTCATAGTAGAAATAAATACCTTCTAGGTGCACATAATTAATGAGTTATGCCCCTGGGAATCAGTGTTATATTAGGCAGTATAATCTCCCATTAGTGTTTACTTTAATACTTGAAAGTCTTCTATAATTGCTCCCAGGGCGAAAGCTAGCATGGTCTTGGGGCAGACAACCTAATGCTTGCCATTTACCTAAGATGTATAGTGCTGGGTGCACATGTGGGCCCTCTGGAAAGAAAATTACTGGACCTTCCTCTCACCTGGGACCTATAGCAGTTGGGATACCCAGATTGAATGTCTTCAACCTGGCCTCTCAAATGGCTGGTAAGCCTTAGGGTTCCCAACTGTGTTTGGACAACTGAATGTAGCCTGGTTTGACATTAGAGATTCAGCTGTTTTCTTTTTTAGCCCCTGTGCCTTCCTCAGTGTATAGCTCCTATGTCTCATAGTCTCATGGTTTAAAATGCCTGCTGAAGTTCCAACATCACAGCCATATTCCAGACAAAAAGAAAATGAGGAATGGCTAAATGCATCAAACCTCTTTTCCGAGTCTAGGCCCTTTAAGGAGCTATTCTGAAGACAATTGTAGCTCCTGAATGCAATTGAAAAAGGAGGAAATATATATTGTGCAATCAATTAAGAAATTCTCATCCAAGAAGCCAAAGGATGTATTTCTTCAGGAAATGCCAAAATCAGATTTACATTTTATAAAGATCGTCTGAAGGAACTGTGGAGGAAGTTGAAATTAAAGGCAAAAATGCTATGCTATTAAAATAATCTTGGCCTGCATTGATGAAACATTGAAAGGAAGTTGGCAATGGAGGCAGGAAGAAGTGACAAATTCATCAGCCATCTCAGGCTCAAATACACAGGATTTGGTGATTGAAAGGGCAAAGCAAATAGGAGGGAAAAATCCAGCTGACCAGGTTATTTGCTTAAGAAATATGGTGGTTGTTAGTGCCATTAATAAAATTAGGTAGAATCACACAGGCCAAGGGGGAAGGCCAAGTTTTAAAGATATGAAAAGTTAAGTGACAATTTTTAGAATTTGGTTGTATCTTTGGGCCTGGATCTCAGGGTAGAGTGGGAGTTAGAGGCAGATATGAGGCATCAGCATACAGTGGTGTTTGAGGAGGGAGCCGTTAAGTTCTCTCAGGAAGGCACAGCCTTAGGAGAACGAAGAAATACCCAGGACATACAGCCCTAATTCAGATGCAACCTCTGGAAAGAAAGACATTTAAGTCTAAATTTTAATTAACTAGGAAAAGAAGACTGTATTACCCTTATAATTGGGGGGGGGGGAGGAAAGAAAAAGCCACATTAACGAGCTTTAGGCCAGTGTCTCACTGCATAGCAAGGGGAACTTGAGTGCCCTGCAGAGCTCACCTACATGCCTTTTCCACTGTCTGTAAGGCCCCTGTTCAATTTCTGAATAATTCCTGTTCTCTCTGTCACCAAAAGCTAATTTATATGTGACAGAGAACATGCCAGGCACTCAGGTCACTGTGGAGAGTGAGATAGACAAGGTCCTGCCATCACAGACTGCACAGGAGGAAGCCATTTTTTTGAAAGACATTATAAGGTGCCAAGTGGTAAGAGGAAGAGCACACGGGTTTCTTTAACCTCTCTGAAGACAGAGGAATAGACATATTGCCCTTGGCCTTGAGTTACCTCTCTGCCTTGTCTATAATAATAAAAAGGCAATATGCTAATTAGACCAGACATCTTCCTGACAGCCTGCCTGAAGAAGCTGGGCCAGAGGGAAGCCAGCTAGGTCCCAGGTGCCAGAAGGAAACTGGTGCCGGCAACCACTAGAAGGAAGGCCTACTCTTGCACAAGTTTTCATACATCGGACCTCTGAGGTCATTATATCAAAACAGAATGCTATATGCAGCTTTCTTTGCAAGTTTCATTGTATTTTTCATGCACAGCCAGATTGATGTTTTTGGAGCTTAAATCATGGTGTATTCCTCTTTTGCTCAAAAGACCTTACTGATAATAAAAGGCCCAAGTCCTTAATAACCTACATTATCTGCCCCCTTTCACACTGACTTCATCTGCTTCTCTTTCCTTTGTTTACACTAATCTATTCACACTGGCCTCTTTCATTGAAACCCACAGCAAGAGAGAGTTTGGCCTGATCCATAACTTTATTCTAAAATTTGACTATGCTTAGAGGTCTCTTTCTCCAGATATCTACTTGGCTAATGCCCTCACTTCCTTCAGGACTTTGTACAAGTCTTACCTTCTCAAGGTGGACTCCCTGAATGGCCTAGTTAATACTGTATACTTAGTCTCTTTGCCCCACATTCTAATCTCATTTCACCCACTTTAATTTTTCTAAAGCACTTTTTACCATGTAATATGTTATCAACTTGTTGTTTCTCACATCTCTACCACTTCCACCACTAAAATATAAGACCACAAGGACAGGAATATTTGCCTCTCTTATAAACCTTTGTACCCAAGCCCCTAGAACAGTAGTTGGCACCTCATAATTAGGTGCTCAATACATATCTATTGAACTATAGGACAGGGGTCTTATGCCAAAACGGAGCTCCCTGTCTTTGTGTCCTGAGGACCTGCCACAGTTCCTGGTATCTATTAGACTTCCAAAACAACGGTAACAGAATAAATGAATAAGAAAATAAAATAATAAAGGAATGATTATCTCTTTAGCCCAGAGTAGTTTTGCTCTGTGCATATAGATGTTTGGAATATGTGAAAACTTAATTTTTATGAAGTGTTAAGAGTCAGGATGGAAAATATCTGAGTTCTAAATTTGTATATCATTAAGAACAGGTGGAAAAGCAGATTTCTTTAAGGATATGATGCCATTTCTACACTTAAGTGAGTTCAGAATTGAAAAGGCAGTTCCATGAATAGAATAAAAAGTACATGAAAGCCTATTGTAGTCACTGTACTGTATATGAGAACCTCAGACATTTTCATGTTATAGTTGGAAGTTTGTACCCTTTGACCAACACTTTCCATTTTCACAAACCCATAACCACTGGCAATAATAGTTCTATTCTCTGTTTCTATAAGTTCAACTTTTTTTTTTAGATTCCACATTTAAATAAGATTATAAAATATGTCTTTCTCTGACTTATTTCATTTATGATTATGCTCTTAAGGTCCATCTATATTGTCACAAATGCAGGATTTCCTTCTTTATTCCTTCACATATAGGTGGACACTCAGGATTCGATTTATTTTGTTTTTATATCTCAGCTATTGTGAGTATCACTGCAATGCACATCAGAGTGCAGATATATATTTAAGATTCTGATTTCACTTTCTTTGGGTATATTCCTAGAAGTGATGGCTGGATTATATGGTAGTTCTATTTTTAATTTCTAATTGAGGAAACTCCATACTGTGTTCAATAGTGGATCTCACCAATGTATGTGTGACCAGCAATACACAAGAAGTTGCTTTATTCCATATCCTCACAAGGATGCGTTAGCTCTTGTCTTCTTGATGATAGCCATTTTGATAGCCATGTGAGGTGATATCTCATTCTGGTTTTGATTTGCATTTCCCATATGATTAGTGATGTTGAGCATCTTTTCTACACCTGTTAGCCATTTGTTATCTTTGGAAAAGTACCTATTCAGGTCCTCTGCCAATTTTTAAAATTAGATTGGGGATTACTTCTTTGTTTGCTTGCTACTGAGTTATAGTTTGAATATTTGCCCTTTCATAGGTAGATTTTTGTAAATATTTGCTCCATCCCATAAGTTGCCTTTTCATTTTTGTTGTTTCTTTTGTTGAGAACAACTGTGTAGTTTGGTATAGATCCACTTATTTCTGCTTTTGTTCCCTGTGCTTTTGGTGTCATGTCAAATAACTTGTTGCCAAGACCAATGTTACACAAGCTTTTTTTTCCCTCCAGGAATTTATGGTTCTAGGCCTTATGGTGACTTTAACAATACTTAACAATACCATACTATATACTTGAAAGTTTTGAAGAGAATAGATCTTAAGTATTCTTGACACAAAAAAAGATACATTATATAAAGTGTGAGAAGTGTTAACCAACCCTATTGTGCTAATTTGCAAGTGTTGTGCACCCTGAACTTATACAATGTTATATATCAGATATATTGCAAGTAAGCTGAAAAAAAACCTATTGTGTCAGATAATAGAGTCATTCTAAATGAATAAAGGATTAAATAAATGTACCTGGATAAAAATACTAAATATATACAGTATTCTAACAAAAGAGGCAAATGGATCTGCAGAACTGAAATAAATAATTAGGAAAACATGTTGGCAATTTAGAAAATCTATTTTTTAAACTATAGAAATAAATAAAAACAGGAAAACTGTAATATTTGGACCAAGAGAAAATTTATATTTAGAAGGGGTTGTTTTTTTTTAATTGTTGGAGCAAGATAGACATTTAATTGTCAGTTCAACAGGCCATAAACAATGGACTACAGTCTCTATATAAAATAAGTGGTTTTTGAATAGAAGTTAGTAAGAACAAGCTTTTTAATAAACAATGGCATTCCATTTGTTAAATAATAGAATTAAGATATTTTTAAGTGGGGCAAGAAAACAAACCATAAACCAGGAAATTAATTAAAGATATTTTTAAGACAAAAGTAAAAAAAAAAGAAAAGAAAGATAAACCTATATAGAAAAACCAATATATTATAGACCTTCCATAATGTATAAAGAGCAGTGGTCCATTCCAGGGAGATGAGCAAACCTGCATACCTGAGAAACTGTCAATAAAAGAGAAGTTATTTATAGGAGAATTTCCAGAAAAAATTAATGAGGAGAAAGGTCAAGGACTTCATCTATTGCTAGGATACATTTTGAAGAAGCCAAAGCTCATGTGATGGGCAGTATTTTCAAGGAGACAAGTTTTTTTAGATTTTCAAGGAGACAAGTTTTTTTAGATTCAGCATGAGTAAAGGCTTTTTTTCCCTTTTAATTGTATTGCTGGCAAAAGAAAAAACAAATAAGAAAAAATAGCAAACAAATAATAATATATGATGTCATTTTTTTTCTTTCTCTCATTCTCTTTCTTTTTTCTCAAGAAAGAAATATTTCAAGCTGGAAAGATTTTACAATATTTATGGTAACATTGCTATGTTCCAGGTATTTGCTGTGTGCTTGGAATAATAGCAATCAACAAGGTATATATAGAATCATCTACGTGTATCATCTATGTGTGCTTTATTGCAGGATTTCTTGTCCATAGTGGCACAGTTACTGTGTCTGTAAGTATATTCTCATTCAGGAACTGAAGCTGGGTATTTTTAGTTTCTCAGAGTATTATGAGAGAGCCACAATATTACTCTCTTGTTTCTCTCTCTTTTTTTAAATGTGCAAATATTAAATATGGCATCTCCCTGTCAAGTTACCCAAGGAGATGTTTTACTTTTGCATGTTACCTTTTTCTAGCCCCAATCCTTCTTGTGCACTATCCAACTATGCAGTCTTTTGATAGATCAGGATCCTATTCCTGGTGTGAATTTCTGTATCAGTCAGGAGAGGATAAGCTACTCTGCAATTACCAACAACTCAAATATCTCAAAACTACAAAGTTTATTTCTAGCCCATTCTGTTTGTTTGCCAGGAGGTAAGGAGACTCTAGGCATTCCACTAACTTAAAATATCAGGCTGACAGAGTCTGTATCTTACACCTGCTATTTGCATACATATTTTATTGGTCAACTCAAGTTATATTTTCATCCCAGAATTCAAGAGCATGTGAATGTATAATCTCACTTCAGGAGGAATGTATCCAATATATCTTCTAAAATTAACACAGTCTACTACATCTACTCTCCTCCACAGCAGGCCACAGCACATGCTAACCTTGTCTCTCCAATTATTTGCTCCATACATCACTTTCTAATAACTTGTTTGGCCCCTCAGTTTTAATAATTTATGAATTCTTCCTCTCTGGTTTAGACTGAGGTTGTTGGTAGATTCTCATTAATACAAGTTTCACTAACTTTACTTTGCTCTCCAGCTTCATTCCTTATCAGCCTCTGCTCCTTCAGTTTAAGTTTACACCTGCCAAACAAGTTCTGAGCCTTGCCTACTTCCTTCCCAGAATAGGACCATAAATATCAAGGCACAGACCATGCATGCTATGTATTTGGCCAGCTAGGTCATATTTATCTTCCTGATCACAAAGGAAGACTAGGTTTTTCAGTTTTGATGCTTATGATTGTATTGAGGCTGTATGATGGAGTTTTGACAGACGACACATTTGCAGGACATACGATACTTAGTATCTGGATCTGAAGCCTCCTAAGACAGCTTCTCCTCTATTTCTATGGTGACTCCAGAGAATAAGTACTTAAGAATAAGTAGCATCTTAGAATAGAAGGCCTTTGATTCTTGTGTTATATTATGAGAATAGATCGCAAAGAGAGCCCTTAAGGCTGGACTAGGCACAACATAAACAATACACTAATGCAGTCTCCACTCACTGGGACTGTAGTTCATTTGTTACCACGATAGACTCCCCTCATTATGACTAATACAAATGTAAAACTCAATCAAGAGATAAAACATGATTGAAATGATATTACAAAAAAAGAAGGGGAGCTCTCTGTCTTCTCCACACTGGGAGCAGCTCCCCTCATCCCCTGAAAATGTATGCCTGCACCAAGTTTGTCTCCACCCCCTCCTTGGTCAGCAGCACCTCTCAGCTGAGCCCGTCAATGTCTGCAGTGGTGCTGAAAAGACCAGAGACACTGACAGACGAGAACCTCAGCAGCGTGACAACCCCACGTCCCCAGACCTTTCTTATTTCTAGCCGTAGCTCCCAAATCAGTGCCATTTCAAGGGACATCGACACAGCAGGCAAGTTCATTGGGGCTGGGGCTGCCACAGTAGGGGTGGCAGGCTCTGGGGCTTGAATTGGGACTGTGTTTGGGAGCCTCATCATTGGTTATGCCAGGAACCCTTCTCTGAAGCAATAGCTCTTCTCCTCCGCCATTCTGGGCTTTGCCCTCTCAGAAGGCCATGGGGCTCTTTTGCCTGATGATGGCCTTTCTCATCCTCTTTGCCATGTGAAGGAGCTGTCTCCACCTCCCCTAGTTCTTTTTCCTGTGTCTTGTCTGCCCTGTACGTTCCTTTTCCTATACCTCCCTAGGCAGCCTGGGGAAAGTGGTTGGCTCAGGGTTTGACAAAAGGAAAACAAATAAATCATGAATTAATAAGAAAAAAAAAGAAAAAGAAGGGGAGCCTTTTGTTTAGTTGAATTAAAAATTAAAGTAAATTTTATAAAATTTAAATTTTTAAGTATAAAATTGATAACATATGAAGATAAGCATAGGAAAAGAGTGTTAAATATATGATATTAGATGAAATATTATATTCCCTTATAAAAATAAAATATCTAACATTCGGAATAATTTCATCTTATACTGAGGTAGGTACTTAATATGTATAGACTTTGCCCTAGTTTCAAATTATTTCTTAAAAAAAGGAATGATTTCCTGAGCCAATTTGATCCCTGATATCACAGAATTATTCTCCCAGCCAATTATCTTTTAGGTGCTATCAAAAATCCATTATGTACAGTTAATATTAAAACTAAATCCAATTTCAAAGAATATGTGATAGAGAGTCTCAAACAAATTACAGACAATTGCTGAGCTTGACTCAATTTAGATTGAGTTCAAGACCATGTTTAGTCTCACTCTGGACTGCATGTTCTTAATCATCTCACTTCACATAACCTCACCATTCAGTCTTTCCTTTTGCATGTCTCCTGCACCCTAGTGCTACTTATACCTGAAGCTCATTACAATCACCATCTGAAGTCTCTCTTCCATTTAAGAGCATTGTTTTATTAAGCAGCTATACATTTTTCCCTTAAAAATGATTTGTTCCCTCTTCATGCCTTTCAGTTCTAAATGTTGCTTTCATCATACTGAAAATCATCTTTTTAGGATCATGTCTGGCCCACTTCCAGACAAATACTATATTTAAATCAATAACATCACAGTTTCACAGTTGAGTATTGGAATTTACCCTAATGATAACAACCTATCACTCAGACTGTGAGGTTTTCCATTTTCTTGAAACATGCCCAGAATGGGAACTTCACCACTTTTCAAAGAAATCTAGTCTATGATTGATAAGCCGTGCTGATTTATATTAAGCTGAAATGATCCTATTTAATGCTTCCACCAGATGATCCAAAATCTATCTTTAGGAACAAAAGAAAATAACTCTACTTCCTGTTTTATAAAATATACTTTAAAATATTTTCAAGATAGCTTTTCTGTCACTTTTCTCCAAGCATTTTCTCCTATGTGGTAAACAAGTGGACATTAGGCAATGCGTGGTTTGTTTTTTCTATTATTCATTCTAATGAATGTCATTTGCATTATCATTAATGTTGCTCAATGTCACCTCTAAATGATAATGAGAGTAATGAAGATTTTAGTAGGATAATAATTACATAATGTAGCTAAACCTTCTTGAGCATTTCTAGGTTTTAATTGTGATATATGTATAATTTATAGCCCTCAGAATGTTCTGTTGTAGATAAAATCTTGTCCCCCAAGATTTATAGGTTGAAATTTTGACCCCAAATGTGACTGCATTTGGGTGTAGGACCATTAAGGGGAAAATTAAGATTAAAGTGAGGTCATAAAGGTAGGGTCCAAATCCAACAGGACTGGTGTCCGCATAAGAAAAGGAAGAGACACTGAGAGGGTGAGGGCACAGGGAAAAGGCCACATAGGACACAATAAGAAGGCAAGCTATTCATAAGCCAAGGAGAGAGGTTTCAGGTGAGACCAAACCTGCCAGCACCATGGTCTTCCAGTGTCTAGAACTGTGAGAAACACAATTCTGTTGTTTAGGCCACCCAGTCCGTCGTATTGTGTTACAGTAGCCCCAAGTAGCTACTACAGTTGTCATTATTTCAGCTTCACAGGTCAAACAAAACAAAACTGGGCTTTGTTATTACTGGAAAGTATTTTCTGGGCTACAGAGTGATACAGGATCAGTAGCCTAACACTGTCTAAGGTTTTCAGATTTTCCCATTTTTTTTTACTACAAAAAAAAAAGAAAATCTGGAGAGATTTAAATATCCCCTTATATAATGCAAGTAAGTGGTAAATAAGGGCAACCTATCACAACATTTTTGATAAAAAGTTCATGTTTCAGCAATACAACAGGAAGCAGATTGACTGCAGCTTCTAAAAATGTAGGCCCAAGTCAAAGAAGCTACCAAAGTTTTGCTTGTTTATAGCTATGCCTTATTAAATATTAAAATAAAATGACCTAAGAACTCCATCCATTCTGGTGATACCCAAAGTTTGTTATAAAATAAAGAACACTATGGTATTATAAAGATTTAGAAAATGCAAAGAAAGCACAAAGTTTGAGCAGCAAGAAATGACAAGAGGGGAATAACCAGTGGACAAAGAATTAAATATATGTTTGCTTTAAATAGATTCAAAAATATAGAATAAAGAAAAGATCCCCCCCCCGAAAGTCTCAGCAATATTAAAGAAATCTGTGTGGTTTTTGAATTCATAAAATAATGAATTATTTTAATTTCCCAGCACAACTTAAAGTTGAATAGTTAAGAGTTAAGGGTCAAAAGGAAGCCTTTTTGTATTTGTCTCAATGGATACATCTTCATGCAGTCCTGTGACCATGAGGAGATCAAGAAAATATTCTGGCCCTAGCTCGTTTGCCTCAGTACATAAAGCATTGGCCTGCGGACCAAAGGGTGTTGGGTTCGATTCTGGTCAAGGGCACATGCCCAGGTTCAAAGGCTCCATCCCCAGTAGGAGATATGCAGGAGGCAGCCAATCAATGATTCTCTCTCATCATTGATGTTTCTATCTCTCTCTCCCTCTCCCTTTCTCTCTGAAATCAATAAAATTATATTGAAAAAAAAGAAAATATTCTACACTGAAGTTTTTATTTTTATAAAAAGGGAATAACTACAGAACACACAAAAACGGAATATTGTGAGGATTTAAAAAGCTAATATGTACAAAAGTCTTAGTAGCTGGTAAATAAATATTATCTTTTATTATTGTATGTCCATCCCACTTTCAAAAGGAAATTCAAAGCATTTCTAAAATCTCCAAAAGTCTATGAGCATTTGATTTTTTCTAAACATCTCTTGCCTGAACTTTCTGTTTTTAATAGATTTTCAGACTTCCCTTTGCATCTTGCCTTTCAATCTATATAAAACCCTTTATTTTTGTTTTAACTCCAATTAACCCCAGGAAGGAAAATACCACAGTTCATTTATTTTATCAGAATCAAAATGTCATTGTATTAAATAAAGGAGGAAAACATTTTTGCTGAAATTTTGTGAATCAAAGTGGGATTTATAGCAGTACAAAGTAACAACCTGAAATCTAAATAAAATATTAGACATATCACCCCCAAAATAAATGCACTCTACCGATTATGGTAAACAGATGTTTGTCTGTGTCTCTGTAGGTCTGCACTGGCCTAGGTCATTTCAAATCTCTTATCATCACTCCTGAATAGGAGCCTGCTGAAGTGAACTGATTGTAATAACAGTCTCTCTCACTGCCTATAAACATACCCTTTGTTAGTTTCCTCCAAAGTTACTCTGCATAAGCCCACGTGACAGGCCTTGGAAAATAGCAAATCTGAAGCAAGCAGACACTAAAGGCTTGTGTATAGGCTGCATTATGGCTGCTATAGTAACTACAGATTTCTACATAAATAAACATGGTTGGCCTGCTAGAGAGCAGTTGCAGTCATCCCACACTTCTAGCTGAAGCCATCATAAACCAGTGATATACAACATATCAGCTAACAATGATACATGGGCAAGTTCAGGCTGGATCAGCCAAACCTGGCTTAATGCAGAAAGTGTTCATCGGAATCTAGCACTAATAGCCAATTTGCAGAATATGAACTGAACACATGGTTGCTGGTTTAAGTCTTTAGATTTTAGAGAAGCATATTATACAAGCAATACTGATAAACCAGTTTATGTTGCACTAATTTGTACTTCTTAATATGCATAATACTCCAGTCTGCCAATGCCCTCTGACACAGAGCAGGCTCTGGGTTTGATTTTTGTTTGTTTAAAACCTTAAATTCCTCTGCTAAACAAAATTTGTCTGTTCCATGTCTTTATCTTTTAACGTCACACAAATTAATAGAAACATTGAACTTGAATTTTACCTTTTATTTTATTATTTTAAATACGTTTTATTATTTTTACAGAGAGGAAGGGAGAGGGATAGAGAGTTAAAAACATCAATCAGCTGCCTCCTGCACAACTCCCACTGGGGATGTACCTGCAACCAAGGTACATGCCCTTGACCTGAATCAAACCCAGGACCCTTCAGTCCACTGGCCTAAGCTCTGTCCACTGAGCCAAACCAGTTAGGGCTGAATTTTACCTTTTAATATAAAATTCTTAAAGAAGGATCACCTTTCCAGTAAACTCCATAAGTAGAAAAACTGTTTAGAAATTTGTTTTTCCTAGAGAAAATTTCTTCAGTCATATTTTTTATTTGAATTTGTTTTCTCATATTTTTGTATTAATTTCTAATATTTGTTGTCTGTTTTATTCAGTATTTAGGCAATTATGTTTTTAAAATTTGGTGCCAAATATTCAATTATAGTTTTCACGGCTTCCCAAACTTAGTTGCCATCATTTTCCCATCTCTAATGCAGAAAGAAATCCGCTAAGTTGTCTTCAAAATACCAAGGAAATGTCGGCTCACATAACCTGTTCACAGCTATGTTCAAAATGAAGAGAAAACATTTTATTTAAAACTGAGACTTTGCTCTTGAATATCATTTTAAAAGCCTTTTATACAATTTTATAAAGAAACACTGTGAATAAGCAGCTATTATGAAGTTATACGTGGCCTTGGTGGCAGATACCAGAGGGTCATATGTTCATGGGTTCAGCCAGTCCAATTAGAAACTATGTTCGGTTTATTTCAGACAGCACAGCTGGATGCAAAGGACTAATAAGGAATACTATTCTTTCAAGATGTGCACCAGCAATAATAATTTTATTGTTTTGCATTCCATCTGTAGCATAGGCAATCTCCAGAATGCTTGATGAATAAGCGTGAATAGGACATGAGGGCACGTGGCCAGAACACTTCAAGTGGAACATGGTTAGTTCTGATTTCTGCTTCAGTTTTCTTTTCTATACACACTATTTCAAGCTGTGCCACTACCAACTCAACTCAGATCTACTGACCTGTAAATATAATTGCATATTTGATCGTTAAATAAACACAGCAAATTAACTTGTAATGTGTGGCATTATTCATTGTGCCTTAAGAAAATGAAATTCTTTACTAAAATGCATGTCTAATTCTACAATAACTTCTTGTTAAATGGTCATTTTGACCCAGATAATCCTTTGGTTGCCAAGGGATAGTGAAATCGTTGCATGCTATGAGTCACTGAATAAAATAACATGAAAAAATTACATTGTAAACTCTATATAGCTTTTCCTTTAAATCATTTGTTGCATGCCAAATTATCACAATTCTTTTAACTAAAAATCACACAAAAAGTTATCTAAGTAAATTATAAGAGTACCTTCACAAGTTCAACTTGATAATATGTAGAAATATGCATTCATGAAATATCTGTGAATAATACTCATTTATAATTTGATAATTCATCTCAAAAGTTAAAATTAGAGTAGAGTTAATATTATTTCAAGTTCCACAAAAACAAAGAAATAAGGATTTATAATTTTTAGTATGTTTAGTGGAACATGCAAATATTTCACAGAGCTTTAATGTTATCTTGTATTTTAAAGGTACTTAAAGTAGTTGATGAAAGTGGTCTTAAAATTACATAAGACTTATTTAAAATACAACTTATTTTAAATACTTATTTAAAATAAGTATTTATTTTAAATACAACTGAGACTAAAAATAAGTTTTTGGTTTAAGTTTTAGTCTTGTCATCAACAAAATAAATTTATATTTGTATAATTATATTAATGATTTAGTCTAAAATTTTAATAACTGGTATGAAATCTTATCATAGACTATTAATTATTTAAAATGTATTCGGACTTTCTATACAGTTTTAGTGAACATATTTTAAACTTTTCAAAAGAGATAGGTAGGGACAAGTTTAACATGTAAAGTGTCTTTCATTTATATTATTCTGATACTAAATGATAAAAATACTTTAAATTATTTCTGTCAGAAGATAAACATAAAAATTTTAATATGTAGCTTATTCTAGTGAATTCAAACTTGTTAATCACAATTTATGAGAAACATATTTTATATACTGAATCAATATACAAACACAAACACAGAAATACATATATATAACACAAAAAGAATTATCATGACTGAAGTTGTATTCCTTTTACATTTTTTCTTTCAGTTTTATTGAGATCAATTGACATATAGCATATGTATGTTTATGGTATATATTATAATAACTTGTCTTAAATATATTGTGAAATAATTGCCACAAGTTTAGTTAACATCTATCCTCTGATATAGGTACAAAATATTTTTTGGGGGGATACAAACTTTTGGAATCTACTTCTTTAGTAACTTTCAAATATATCATAAAACAGTATTAACTCTAGTCATCATGTTGTTCATTATATTCCCAGAACTTATTTATCTCATATCTGGGAGTTTATAACTTTTGTCCATTTTCCTAATGATTAGTGATCGTGGTCACATTTTCCTGGACCTGTTGGCCATTTGTATGTCTTTGGAAAAATCTCTATTCAGATCCTTTGCCAATTCTTTAATTTGATTTTTTTTGCTATTGAATTGTAGGATTTTAAAAAATATGTTTTGTATATTAAACCCTTATCAGATATATAATTTGCAATTATTTTCTCCTATTCTTGTCTTTTAATTCTGTTGGTCTTCTTTTTGGCAGAGCTTTGTAGTTTGATATAGTCCCACTGTTTACATTACTTTTGTTGCTTATGCTTTAGAGGTCATATACAAAAAATCATTGCCCAAACCCATGTCAAGGATTTTTTTCTATGATTTATTCTAGGAGTTTTATGGTTTCAGTACTTACATTTAAGTGTTTAATACATTTAGAGTTAATTTTCTTGAACTGTGTAAAGATGAAGGTCTAGTTTCATTGTTTGAGATGTGAATATCCAAATTTTCCAGCACCATTTATTGAAGAGAGTCTTTTCTACATTGAGTATTCTTGGCTTCCTTGTTAAATATTAGTTGATCATATATACCTGGGTTTATTTCTGGGTTATTGATTCGGTTCCATTGGGCTATGTGCTTGTCTTATGGCAGCAACATGTTGCTTTGATTACTGTAACTATATAATATAGCTTGAAATCAGAAAGTATCATGCTTTCCACTTTGTTCTTTCTCTGGCTAGCCTTCACTATTCAGTATCTTTTGTGGTTCCATATAAGTTTTGAGATTGTTTTTCTCTTGCTATAAAAAGATGCTATTGAAATCTTGATTTATATTGCAGTGAATAGATGGCATGGGGTAGTATGCAAATTTCAACAATATTAATTCTTCAATTCAAGTAGACAGGATACCTTTCCATTTCTTTGTGTCTCTTTAATATTTTTCATCTTTCGTCAATGTTTTGTAGTTTCCAGTGTAGAAACCTTTTGCCTCCTTGTCAAAAACTTATTTCTAAGTATTTTATTGTTTTTTATGCCATTGTAAATGGGGTAATTTTTAATTTGTTTTTTAGACAATTTGTTGTTAGTATATAGAAATTCTACTGATTTTTGTGTGTTAATTTTGTATCCTGCAACTTTACTGAACATTTTATTGGATCTAACAGTTTTTGAGTAGAATCTTTACTACAAACAGAGACAATTTTCCTTTTCATGTATCACTTTATTTTTCTTGGCTAATTGCTTTGGCTAATACTTCCAGTACTATGTTGAATGGGAATGGTAAGGGTGGGTACCCTAATCTTGTTTCTGATCTTAGAAAAAAAGTTTCAACCTTTTACCATTGAGTATTATGTCAGCCATGGTTTTGTTATATATAGCCATTATTATGTTGAAGTATGTTTCCACTCTGTTGAGCAATTTTATCACAAATGGATGCTAAATTTTGCCAAGAATTAAGACTATAACATATATGAAAATGAAGAAAACAGTAATAACATTAACTAGAAAAAATGTTAAAATGCCTAATGTAATCATAAATATTGAATAGAGTTTCAAAGTAATTCTAAAATGTGTCATAATTACAAGTCAAATTTCCAGAATTAATTCTAATTTATCAGAATATATTAATTTTCATGTGCAGAATTTATAACTTAAAGATATACATTTTTGTAGATAAAGTAGATGTAGCAGAAACATGAGGAAAGCATGATTTAAGACATGGAAAGGTTTAATTATATTTGTTTCAGTTAAAAAGTTCATGGAAAGAGCAAGAACTAAATTTATCTTTAAACAATAATGATAAAGTTTCTATCCAATCCTATCTAATAAAAGAGTAATATGCAAATTGACCAACACTCCAACACACAAGATGGCTACCCCCATGTGGTCAAAGATGGCTGCCACATGTGGACACAAGATGGCCACCACAAGATGGCCAGCAGGAGAGAGCAGTTGAGAGGGACCAGGTCTGCAGGGGAGAGCAGTTAAGGGTGATCAGGCCAACAGAGGAGGGAAGTTTGGGGCGACCGGGCCTGTAGGGAAGGGCAGATAGGGAGGACCCAGGCCTGCAGCGGAGAGCAATTGGTTGGAACCAGGCCTTCAGGAGAGGGCAGTTTGGGGGTACCAGGCCTGCAGGGGAGGGCAATTAGGGGTGACCAGGCCTGGGGGCAGTTAGGGGCAATCAGGCTGGCAGGGGAGCAATTAGGCATCAATCAGGCTGGCAAGGGAGTGGTTAGAGGGTGATCAGACTGGCAGGCAGAAGCAGTTAAGGGCAATCAAGCAGGCAGGCAGGCAGGAGGTTATGAGCCAGTAGTCCTGTACTGTGACAAGGATGTCCAACTGCCCATTTAGGTGGGATCAGGCCTAAACAGGCAGTCACACATCCCTTAAGGGGTTCCAGATAGGAGAGGGTGCAGGCTGGGCTGAGGGATACACACATCCCACACACAAATTTTGTGCACTTGGCCGCTAGTCTATATATAAAAGCCTAAATGACCATTAAGACTAAATGACCAGAATAATAAAAATGATCAGTCAAGCAGTTGCTACTATGTACACTGCCCACCAGGGGGCAGATGCTCAACACAGGAGCTTCCGCCTCTTGGTCAGTGCACTTGCCCAGCAGGAGTGCCACTCAGCCAGATGCTGTGCTCACAGCTGGTGAGCACCATTGCAATGGCGGGACCCTCTCCTGCCACCGCAGCAGAGCTACCCAGCAGCTGCAACGGCAGAAGGCCAGCAGGGATGGGGTGAATGGGAGCAGCATGGTGCCCTGCTCGGGCTTGGGCTCGAGCGAGCTCCTCCCCAGCTTAGCACACTGCTACATCTCTTGTACCCCATAAGCCTGCAGTTACAATCTCCGGAGAATAGTTGAAGCACAGACACCTAGAGTAACCTGGCTGAGTCTGATATCTCCGCTAGGCTCCTGGAACTCTGCCTAAGGCATCAAGATCAAATCTCATCCTTACTGATTACTCTAGCACCATAGAAGAAGGCAACATTATAACAGTGGCCACAAGTGTGGCAACTGACAATTGGGGTAAAAGTCAAAGAGAGGTAGATTTGAAGGGTCGTGTCATGGGCAACAGAGCACCCTCAGCCCCCAAGATTCCCAACTTTGTATTATTCATCTCAAAAAGTCTCTTATCCAGCTCTGAGTTGTGAAAAGCATCCAGCACAGCCAGCAAGGTGTGACCCTGGCTACAGAAGGAACACTTAGCAATATTTTTTCAGAAAGCTGCAGGGAGGAGGACAGACTCCCGATGAAACTTCCCAGTGGCTCAAGGGGATGTGCAAACTCCTCAGCTTGCGGGCGTGAGTACCCGATTTCCTTTCAATATGCACAAATGTGTGCACTGGGCCACTAGTGTCATTATAAGGATTGCCGCTTAATCTAATTTAATTCACCACCACTTTATGAATGGGGGCAAATGGAACACCTATCCCATATCTCTACATTTTACAGATGTGTTAGCAGAGGCTTAGAAAGTTGATATCCTGTTTAAGGTGACAAATCAAGTTAAGTAGAGTAACTGAGTACAAACCCAGCTTATCTGACTTCAAAGCCTGGACTTATCAGCTCTATCATTGGTGCCTCATAGGTACACAATGGTTGAACTCCCTCAATTGTTAGTATCCCTTTGAAATTGTATAATTTAATAGAGGTCCAGGGACCTCCCAGGTATAAAAGCTGTAGATTACCTGGCCTCTGCTGGACTAATATTATTACCTGACTCTTCTCCTTAAATACCCTTTCTTCCCTGATTCATTCTCTACCATGACACAGGAATAACTTAACTGATTCTGTTACTCTTGCCTGTAATTCTTCAATGATCCCATTGATTTTTAGGAAATCCAACCTAGACTCAGTTTGTTCTAAAGAAATAATCATAATCCTTTACAAGTATACTCTGCTAAAGCTATTGCAACTATATTCTGTATTTATGGAAAAAAATGATTATTTCATAAACTTTAATTGATGAAAGTCTACTTGAGTGGAGTGCAGATTACTGCATGATTCTTAATGACAGGAACTTGCACATTAATTTGCATATAATGTTACATTTATTCTTTGTATTCACATTATTTATCCCATGTGTGGCTGATGAATAAAGGGCATTATTTAAAACAAGATATTTTAAGTTATAAACATTCATATTAATTAGTATTCATATTATATGTGATATACCCATATGCACATTTAAATTGTAATACTGTGAAATGAAAATATAATAATTTAACCAGGTGTTTTTTTTTTCAAGCATAACATTGTAAAAGGCTTTTTAAATGGTAATCTTGGGAGGAAAACAAATCCAAAAATTTGTTTTTGATAAACATATATATTAAAATTTAAACAAATATAGAAGCTTTTATTTTAGAGATACTTTTTGTTTATTGGCTTGTTCATTCTTTAAAAATATAAATTGTTAAAAGGATTAAAGTTAGGAGGAAAAAACTTAAAAATCTTTCGGTAAAGAAGTTGAACTTAAATCTTTGGGCCACTCAGCTGGCAAACTAAACTGGGAAACAGTCATAGGTGAGAATCCTGCAGTCACACACCAGTGAGTGTTGCTTTAGTTACTAAAGCAAAGAAGTGGAGCCAAAGAAATAAGAACAGGGAGCAATGTTAAAAGTGCAGAAAGTTATTAGAGGACAAAAGCCAAAAGTGCTCCAAGCCTATGTACTGTTATTGACTAAAAGCCAAACTAAGCTGTAGAGAGAGCTAGAAGAAAAGAATAAGAGAAATTACATAAGCAGATATTGAATTAATTCATTCATAAACATATTTAAAACTAACTACTTCCTTTAAAACATATATTCTAGCTGAAGGTTATGCCTGTGTGTGTGTGTGTGTGTGTGTGTGTGTGTGTGTGTGTGTGTGTTGTAGGATGAAGAAAAGCTAGAATAGTATGCTCTCTCTAATAAACTATATATTTCATCCTCTTCCTAAAATAACAGAATATTTTGAATACTTAAAGCGAAAACAACATTGAAGTGAAAATTTAGTTGTCATGATTTTTAATTGGCATACTGATATACCCTACGTTAAAAAAAGACAGTATTGTTAATGCAGAATATTAAATAATACACTGTATAATAAGACCAAGATATTAGGTTTGCTCAAATCTCTCAAAACAGTGTTTTCTACAACATTTAAAAGAATCGCTCCTGTGGGAGCTAAAAAAAATTTATTTAATACAATCACACCTAGTATTCCATCATCCCTTTACTGTGAACACCTCATATTCCACATTCTGATTTTCAGGAGTCTGATTTGCCTACAGTATTGTGGCAAAAACATGGTTGTCTATCCAATAACCATTTCACCCTTTCCTTCCTTATAGAGCAGCATGGAGGACCTTTTTTATGCCAATGGCCATTTGGATATTTATAACATCGTTCTGGGCTATACAAAATTATCAATTTAAAAATTAGCCCTGCTATATTTGGTCAAACATTGAATTAACTCACCCCTAATGCCTTGGCAGGGCAAGACAAAATGATTTTACGGGCCTTATTTGGCCTTTGGGGTGAATGTTCCCCACCCCTGTTAAATAGTTAATGATTAAGTCGGTGTGGGAAACAATATGCCCTGTCTCAGGCAATTAATCAATTGGCCTCTGCCAAGTATAGTAATTCCATCCCTTTTTGAAATTCGAGGAGAATCAGGTGAAACGTTTTCAGATAATGGGCATGAGAAACCTAGGATTTTTAAAAATCTCGGATGTAAATGGAGAGAAGAAGGGAATGCATTTTTATCCCCATCCACCTTCTTCCTGTTTGTGAAACTTTTGTCAGGATGCAAGCTTGGAGAGTCCCCAAGGACAAAGTGAAAATTTAGATGTACCCGTTTCTGAGCAAAATGCTTATCTCACACTTCACTGATCTGTGAATTAATACATGTCTATATCATTTAAGTTATTTTTGGGATAGTCTGTTACCTGAATCTGAAAGTGTGATAATTGATATTACTTCAGTACTCTTTAGAAACCAGTTGAATAGAAAAGAGAAAACTTTTTATCAACATATTAAAATTTCATACGAATATTTTTTTGAGAATTCATTCTACTTATTTCACTAAGTGTATCATTACTATGTTGCCTGAAAGATACAGTACAACATTCCACTATATTGCCCTATTATATCACTGCCCCCCTTCCCAATGGAAATGAGTTTTATTCTGCTATGTCATAAACTTTATGAGGTTAGGTGGTGAATGCGATAGTACACTTCCCAGATGACTCCTTAGAGACTGAGCCACTTATTCCCCCAGCTTTCACTGGTGATAAACTGGGATGGTTTACCATCCAGTGTAAAGGAATGCACTGGCAGATAAAATCTCAGATGTTTGTGATGTTTGGGGAAACAGGACTTACAAGAAAGTGGATGATTATTTTGGAGGGCTATATACAGTATATTTTGGAGGAGGATAATGAATTTAAAATATTGCCCAGGACTTTATTATAAGTTTAGTGGATCTAAAAAATTAAAATCCGGGTACTGATTGGGAAGGAGTGTGACCTGAGATTATAGATGGAAGCATCAGGATTACTGTACTCAAATTTTTTGAAATTCCAGGTCTCTCTGGACCCTCTGGGCTTACAGAAGTGACCTGCTTATCTCAGTTAAGCTAGTATCCTTGCTTCCCTGAAGATAATGTAGAGGCCCCTGCCTTACCAGACAATATACCAGCCCTCAGGTTATACATCTTTTATTCAACGTACTAGACCAATAACTAGAATTAACAGGTACTATAATTTGGTCAGGAAATTGTCAGGGCTGGTAAGGGAGATAAGGGATTATAACCTAAAAGAGCTATAGAAGTAGAGAGAATATTCTTGGGAATGGAACCCAAGGGTGCTGGATGAAGAACTGTGGTATAAAAAGTTAGAAAAATGAGAATTTATCAATATGGCCCAGCCAGCATGGTAAAGTGGTTGAGTGTCAACTTGCCAGGGCGCATGCCCAGATTGTAGGCTCTACCCACAGTAGAGGGCATGCAGGAGGCAGCCGATCAATGATTTCTCTGATCATTGATATTTCCATCTTTATTTCCCTCTCCCTTCCTCTCTGAAATCAATTTTTTAAAAACAGAATTTATCAATATAGAACACTCTCCCATGATACAGGATTTAATACCTCGACAAGGCCCCAGGACACAGTATTAATACACAACTAGGTTGGCACTTAGAACCCAGCAGGAACTTACAATCCACAGTATGTGAAGTAGAAATTTTAGAACTGCCATGGTAGAGAGTGAAAATAGATCTCTGGCTCAGTAGTTAGCATGCTGGAATAGACACACAATATAAATCCAGAAAGCTCACTGGCTATTTAATCTCCATAAGTGAGTCTAGAAAGCAGTCCATTTACTACAGCAACAAGGAATGCACTAGGAAGAACACAATAGTTTTATCGGGGCTGTCCTTTGTTAGGCTAGAGATGAGTATGGAAATGTTACAGAATGGAATCCTATAACAACAGAGACCAAAGCGATGCATGATTATTGAGCATATTTGATGAACGAGTGTCCAAGATAGGTGGCAGCTGAGATAGTCTGAGACACAGAGTAATGGCGAAAATTCATAGAACCCAGCAACTCTAGGAGCAAGATGGATGGGCAACAGTGATGCTACTGAGAGACCATATTCCCCAAGAATTAGAAATATTCAAGACTACAGCAAATGTTTAAGATCATGATTCTACATTCTTTCCGCAGTGGGACCTATGGCCATCTATTTATTTAGAACAAAAAAGGAGCAGAAAATACCCTGAGATTTCAAAAACTGTTTGATACAAGTTCTGAGTTGAAGTTGATTCTCTGCGACCTAAACTGTGAGGAGAAGATAGGTTGCTGTAAACCTTGGGGCCAAGAAAGAATACATTTGCCCCACAGGTGATCCCCATAAGCACATATTGTCATAGATGCAGCATGAAGAAGGCATGATGAGGAAGGGTACAGAATTTTCTGGGATAGAGTCTAGGTTACCCCACCTGCTGCAGACCAAAGAAAACCAAGGACGCTTCTGATGAAAAAGGAGGGACACTGTTTAATACGCCAGCGGACTCAGGGAACAGTCTTCCAAATCTGAGTGAAGGAACATGCATGGGGCCTTCCTTTATATCTCCCTCCCTGTGATCTTTTTCAAACATGGATTATGCTTCAGGTCCTTTTCACCGGCCTTGCAAGAAGGCCCCCAGGTGTTGGGGATCTCCAGGCCATATCTGATGGTCTGGCCTGGCACCAGCATTAATAACCCTCCCTCAAGGGCAGTGCATTGTTCATAGTAAAAGGTTCTGCAAGACCAGTATCTGGGAAGGAGAGAGGGACTTAATTATAGGTTATCGGGAATGTACACTGAACTTGCTGACTTAGATTCAGATCACTAGCCCCAAATATCAGGGTTACATTTGGAATTAATCCCTTTTAGCCTTCTCACACCAAGTAAGGCACCTAGATTATTAGAGTTTGTAAACAAAGATGAAGGGGATGCTAGATTAAGTAGTCTAGAAAAGAGATAATGAGTATCAGTTGCAGTACTAAGACCAACTATTGTGGGTGGTTTATAGATGGTCCCCTTAAGCTTCCTCCTATACGTTTTCCTAGGAAAAGGAAATAATTAGAGTTTCAAAGATGGGGGCAGTTTGTTAAATGAAGCAAATGAATTTTAGTGGTGTAAGAGGGGAATTGCAGTTGATGCTATGGGGTGTTCCAGATAGCCCCTAGGATTGAGAAAATTCATTAAAAAAAAAAAAAGTTCCCTCAACTAAAGGGAACTACCTCATTTGATGCTATCTCCTCTTCTCAGGTGCAGTCCTCATCTGTGTCTGGTCAATGCAAGGGTATAAAATCCCAAATACCTTCCCTAAAATAAGGACATCTCAGATTCAGAGCTTCCTGCAGAGCATAACAGCCTCCCCTGATGGCAGTCTTTCTTCCCTCACTCCATAACAGGCGCTGATCCTGAGAGCACTTGCCAATAAACTAAAAGCATGCGAATTTCCATCTCAGAATCTGTTTCCCAGGAAACGCTACTTAAGACAGGGGTTATTATTTGACATACAGTTTGGCTGAGAAAATTCTAAATACCAAAGTTGAAATGCAAAATCCTTCAAAGTTACCCTTTCAAGTCATATTTTAAAAAGTCCAAATATTATTTTCTTTGACACGGGGTATAACCAACATCTCCAGTAGCTATCATGGAGCAAGCATTAGAGTAGAGATAGATTACAATGAAAATTACATGTTAAACACATCTAGTTATGCTTAACAATTGATTCCTTTGTAAAAATAAATATGATGTATACTCAGGGTCAAGTATGCCTACCAGAATGCCTTGAGTTTCATAAAAATGATATGGTAGAAAACAAGAGAGAGGATGAGATATTGCTAGTTACATTAGAGTAAGAGGAACAAAGAAAGCATTTACTCACAGCTGCGAGTAGCGAATTTAGCAGATTTTTGCTTTCCTGCCCACTGTCAAGGAGCAGAATCTTCAGCCTAGAAAAGGGAGGATAAATGTATAATCTGAACAGAAGTTAAAGATGGTAGAGGATCTAGTAAAAAAAAAAAAAAGAGTATATCTTCATTCTAGCTTCAGCGACAGAGACAGTCACTATCAGGCCTCTGAGAAAAATTGTAGTGAAACTGTTAAGGCATTGGTAGTAATTTTTGCATAATCATGGCTAGTCAGAAAGTTATGAAAGAAAAGATGTGGGAGAACGGTATTTTAATTTTCGAAAGAGCAAACGTGATGGAAAAAATACAGACTAATGAAACTTAAAATAAGACCAAATCTTCAAATTAATTATTTAAAGAAGTACCAGTAAGTATTTGGAAAATATAGATGGCTAGGTATCAGACATGTTAGGTAGGTCTTAACACAAGGAACAACAACAGCCTGTAATTGTTAGAATCAAGATCAGTGGTCGGGAAACTCATTAGTCAACAGAGTGGCAAACCTTGCCTCGCGAGCCGCATGTGGCTCGAGAGCCGCAGTTTGCCGACCACTGTTGGCTAGACTATCAATTCCTTTGATTCAGACACTAGAAAAGAGATCAGGTAGACACCCTACACCCTAGAGTATTTCAGAATTTCAGCAAGGCATTATTAGGTAGTAACATTAAGTCGCGGGTTTTTCATAAGCTCAAGATGATATCCATGAGCTAGATCAGAGTGAAGTTTGACACTCCAAATAAAAAAATATACAGACAATATACTAAGGTTAACTGGAAGAAAAGTACAGAGCACTAAGGTTCAAGCTCCATTTACTTCAAAGATCTACAAAAAATTTTAAAAAGTATTTTTAACCCTGGCTGGAAAGTTCAGTGGTTAGAGCATAGGCCTGCACATGAAGATCATGGGTTTGATTCCTGGTCAAGGGTGCATACCAGGGTTGCAGGGTCCATCCATGGCCCTGGTTAGAGTACATGTGGGAGGCAACCAATTGATGTGTCTCTCTCACATTGGTGGTTTTTTCTCTCTCTTCCCCTTCCCTCAATGGGGGAAAAAAGTATCATCCCTCCTTGAATGAGGATTAAAAAATAAGTGAGTAAAAGTATTTTTCACAGTGATATACATGGCCAACTTCTAAGTATAATAGCAAAATGAGATAAAAATACAATTTAGAAATCCATAACTTGTACATATTATCCAGGTGAGATTAATCCAGCAAAATGGGATGATAAGTCATACATTTACATAGCAAAATTCCAGGATAAGAACACTGGCTTACTGCTGCTGTTCATGTGAAAGATACAGAGGTTTCAGATAACGACTAGAATTATTAATTTGTAAGAAGATTTTGATGATTCACTAGATGCCTATATTAGTAGTAGGATTACTATACAAATCAACACACAAATAATCCAAACACTGTGAAAGTGAATCTTCAATTATGTATACAGTTCCAACTGTCAGATGTTGAGAGAAAAAAAATGAGAAAGCACCAACATTAAACAGTATTTACTGTGTGCCAAGTACTATCTTAATTACACCAGAGCAGCCAATATTTACTTTCTCATTTATTTTTTATAATAATTCTTTGAGTAGATAAAATTATTCTAGTTTTATAGCTGAACAAACAAAATCTTAAATTGTTTAATAAACTTGGCCAAGCAAACAAAGCTATAAAGGCAGGAAGTGAGATTAATCCAAAGTCTGACAAACTCCAAAATTCATCTAGAGTTCCAAATACTTGTACATCTTTAATTAAGAAACTCAAACCTTTGGTAGGTGTGACTCCTGTAACCTATAAAAATTGACCTCTCAGCACTTCTCTTATTTTCACTCATTGTAACCATTGCAGGAATCATAATTCTGCTGGTCTAAATTATTAAACTATTTGTATTTTTTCTTCCCCTGCACAATTTTCTTCTCTTTCTCACATGACCTCTCTCTCTCTCTGTCACCCCCACCAGTTTGAATATATGCTAAAATGTTTTTATAGTAAGTGAAATTATAGCTCAAATGCATGTTTCCAAATCACTGATTCATATCCAGAGGTAATTATCTTCATTTTATCAGAATTTTATAGTATTTTAATATCAAACAATTTGAAACATATTTATAAAATACCAGAGATTCCTTAATATTATTTAATTGCAAATATGTTTACCAAATGATACCTCAGGTGTTCTTTATGTGTATTACATATTTATATACACAGATGCACAATTTATTTGACAATTGGTTTTGAATTACAATTTCTTGAGTTTTAACAGAAGCACTATAGTACAAAATCCAGCTGAGCAAGGCAACAGGGTTAAGAATTTTGCAACACCAAATGCCTAATCTCCAGGATATTCCTACCTTCAGGCTGACAAAAATAATTGAGAACCATTTAAAGCAGCTAGCCAGTAATGATGGAGGGGGGCAGATTATGACTCTACTGGCTTATAAGAAAATATCTGTTAATACATTTATTTTTGATATGTGTTCCTTGACTCATAAGACAACAGGCTACTGCATTTATATTCGATCCCAGTCCGCAATGCACTCCTGCAGTCATTTAAGGTTGTTCAGTTAGACCTTGGCATATAAAGGCTACTACTTCAATTTTGGCCTACTACCGAGCTTCAGGGTGCCTGACCTGCAGTGTTCCATCATGCTGTGTCCTGCCTTGCCCTATGAATTCAAGTAGATATATTCCCCCATTGAAGACCCTGAAGCATTATAATAGCAGCATCTATTGGCTGGCTGTCCCAAGAGCAATTGTTTTTCCAAACATTAAACTTAAATTCTACTACTTAGTAAGAATAACATGAGATCTTCAGTTATTTTACATCATTTTAAAGAACCTTTTTAAACTTTGTTATAGTAGAAAATCTGATTTACAATTAAACTGTTGCATATTAAACTAATACCAAACTATGCAAATGTTACACTAATAAGTGTGTGCCAGGATTTGAGAGTACAGTTTAGTAGGTTGTAGTCACAATCAGTAGACTTAGATGCTATGGTAGCTTCCAAAAACTAAGTTCCCACGGAGGCTGTGGCTTCCTAGATCAGAAACTAAATCAACTATCAAAATCTTGATCCTCAAGGGATTCACATTTGGAATGGAACGTGTGTGCTATGCATTGAAGAAAAACAATTATTAAATGCCTAAGTACAGCAGGAAAATGAACTCATTTTCCAGACTTAAACCATGTGCTGTGTTTTTATTGCTGTTGTCTATTATGTTTTATTTACTAATGATTTATTTTTATGAAGTAAAGTAAGATAACTCATCTGTTAAGTATGAATTCAACTTTTTTTCCTTCAATTTATAAAAAGATGAAGCCAGAGCATCTCATAATATTTTATTTTAAAAGGAAAATAAAAAATAACTATGGAAATGTATGGTGTATTTCTGTTGAAAATAGATTCTGATTATTTTTCAATCCTTAAATATTTTTGGGTTCTGCTGTAAATTGCTTTACTCAACTTAAATAATAATGCTGACATGTTACAACATGTATTATTTTTAAAGTTGTTCAGTTAACTATAGCTTCTATACATATTAATATACTTAAAGTCATTGTCATTGACACCACATAGAAACCATATGCAGTATTTGCACCACTGGAGAATGTTAACAGCTGTTGCAGCAGTGCACAGAAATTAACATAAATGAAAATCTAGCTTGAGTTATTTGAAAAGTGAAAATTATTACAATAATATTAACTATGAGTGCACAAGTTTAGAACTGAATACAATAGTACATATGTATAGTCTCTATATAATATTATATCATATATATATATACATATATATATATGTGGCTGCCACTCGCTATTGACTAATTATTCTAAAACCCTAAATTAATTATAGTACCAATTATATGCCTCACATGTGCTAAGCACTTAGTCCTAAAAGGAACTCTATGAGGATGTATTTTTATCATTTTTTTACAGATTAAAATATGAAATTAAGAATTTAAGGATCTTTGCCATGGTCCGCCAATAAATAAATGAAGTCAAGAGGAAAAGCAAGGTGGTTGTAGACTTGGACTCCTGTTCTTATACATGTCCTCATTTTATCCTAGACAGAGCCTTTCTAATTCAAGGAGCCCCATATTTAATCAACTATTTCTTTAAAGAATATGAAAGAATACATATATGTGCATGTGTGTATTACGTTATTCATAATATAGCTACAGCAGGAAAAGAACCTCAGGCAATATGGTTTAAATTCTATGCAAAATAGGGTGACTTAGAATAAATCTATAAATAAAACAGAATCTCATCTTCCAAATAAAGCTATGTTATAGTTTTCACTTGTACATTAATTCAAAGAAAAGTATTTCTTTGGCACCTAGTGCGATACTTTGGGAACAAGAGAATAAGAGTCAGGTACCAGCCCTATCATCAAAAATCTTATTATAATAAAAGAGACACGAAAAATACAAGTGGAATGTAATAATGAAATGCCATAAGTAAAGTATGAATAAAATAAATTCTGTGGAAGTTCTAATAAAAAAGACATCTACTTGGGGGATGGCGAACATTTTTATTAGAAAAAGAGGAAAAGTGACATTTCAACTAGCTTCAAATACAGACATATCAAATTGGAAAGAAAAGAATGACCAAAGAGAAGGAGCTGCATGAAGGTGGTATTTCAATTTAACAAGATGTGTTAAGGGGCATAATGGGAGTAATTTTAAGGAAGCCTGGAGGCAGGGAGGCTGTGGTTTGAACTTTCTTCTGCTATTACTGGGAAGTCTCATGAAGATGTTTTTGCAGGAAGCTAACACATTCAGAACTGCACATCAGGACAGCAGTGTGTAAAAGGGATCTGCGTTGAGAATGTTGTAAGCTTACCTAATAAGGTGGCTACTGCCATATTTCATATACATGCAGTCCAGACTTTGAATTTATATGGCAGGCACTATATTGCATAGATATCTATATATCCCTCTAGTAGAGAATAAAGTATTATTAATTTTATTGTCATCTAGAGCAGAAACCAATAAGCCAGGATTCATGGGCCAAATCTTTCTTGTCCTTTTGTTCTGTAAATAGAATGTAGCCTTGCTCATTCCATTTTTACTATCTAAGGCTGTTTTCACAATACAACAGTAGAGTAGTTGCCATAAAGACCACATGGCCATACCAATGTCTCAATCAAAAGTGAAAAATGAATTTTGAAGGAACCAGAAAGCATTTTGAAATGGTAGTTTCAAGAAAATTTTGAGAGAACATATTTCTTTATATAAATAAAAAAATCTGTAAGTTCAATATATAAGCAGTTGATGTGTTTCATTCATTCGTCTATAGAGCACTCATAGACATATAAGTTGCCGATCACTCTGTTAACCTGTGATGTAATATAGAATGCTTTTGAACCTTTTTGTTTGTTTGTTCAGACATTCCCTAGTATATCTTGTTCTCTTGATTTTATTTTCCTATGCTATTATGCATTTATTCTTTTATAGAAAGACAAAAATATATATGTAATTATAGATAGATAGATAGATAGATAGATAGATAGATAGATAGATGATGGTAGATAGTTAGATAGATAGATAGATAGATAGATAGATAGATAGATAGATAGATAGATAGATAGGTGATGGTAGATAGGTAGGTAGGTAGGTAGATAGATAGATAGATAGATAGATAGATAGATAGATAAGGATGTCACAATAGCAATGGATATTGGTATAGACAGATACCTTTTCTACTTGAGCTCAATGTATAAGACATTAGAGTTATTTTCAAAAATCAGAAGGGTCACATTAGCTAATCTCAGGCTTCCATCCTCCATATTATTCCTGAGGAATGAAACTGCTCAGTGGAGTTTTCCTTCAAGACATTATATTAGGTTCCCAGGACTTCAGAAATAACTAAAACAAAATTGATGGCTTAAGACAACATACATTCACCCTATCCTGTCCCTTTTAGTCCAAGCTGGCAGTGTTTCTGCTGATATAAAATTCTCAAATCCCTTCTATCCCTTCTTTGTCTTCCATTAATGTTGAGGGGATCCATGCTATTATTAGACGCTGAGGTTCTCCACAGACTCTTTCCGGAAAAGCCTATCTCTATTCCTGGCTTTGCTGAGAAGGCTACTGCTGAGAAGGTTGTTAGATGTAATAAGTCTTTCGCTTAATCACGTTCCTAACACTTTTTTTTTGTAATCCTCACTGAGAATATTTTTTCAATTGATTTTTAAAGAAAGTGGAAGGGAAAGACACACAGAGAGAAAAACATCTATATGAGAGAGACACATTGATTGGTTGCCCCCTGCATGCTTCCTAACTGGGGCCAAGGATCAAACCTGCAACCGAGGTACATGCCCTTCACTGGATTCAAACCTGAGACCCTTCAGTTCATGGGATAACACTCTAACCACTGAGCAAAACAAGCTAGGGCCACATGCCTAACTTTTACTTTAATAAATTGTTATTGAATTATAACCTTGGCCCTTTCCCAGGGCATGCTGTCTGCATGGGCTGAGAATTTTCCAAACCTTCAAGTGCTGGTTCCTTTGTACTTAACAAGTAATTCTTCAATTTATCTCTTTCCTCTCACAAAATACTATAAGCAGCAAGGACAAATCAGGCTGCACCTTCTATACCTGGCTTTGAAATTTCTTCAAGCTAAATACATAAGTTAATTACTTATGTGCTCTACATTCCATTCAAAAGCAGTAAGTAATCCGGCCAAGTTTCATATTACTTTACTAGTGGCCCAGTGCATGGATTTACGTACAATGAAAAGAAATCAGGAGCCTGCCCCGTGTAACCGGGGAGTCTCCCCATCCCCCTGAGCAGCCAGGAAGTCACATGGGGAGTCTGTCATTCTACCCACAGCTTCCTGAAAAAATATTTCCAAAGTCCCTTCTGATGCCAGGGTCACGCTTTGCCAGCCAGGAGATCCCTGCTAGACACCTTAGGCCATGCTGGACATTTTTCACCACTTGGAGCTGGATAAGAGAGGTTCTGAGGTGAACAATACAAAGTTGGGGATATTGTGGGGGCAGGAGTACTCTGTTACCCATGCACTCACCTTTCAGATTCATTTCTAACTTTTACCTGATTGTCAGTCACCACTTTGTGGCCACTGTTATATTGCTGCCTTCCTCTGTAGCTTTGGGTCAATTGGTAAGGGATTAGATATGATCTGAATGCCCAAGGCAGAATTCTAGGAGCCCTGGCGGCAATATCAGGCTTGTCCTGTTTACTCCGAGTGTCCATGCTTCAGCCATTCTCCAGAGATTATAATATCAGACTTATGGGTTATGAGGGATGTAGCAGTTCACTAAGTGGCAAGAGGACGGGGAAGAGCCAGAGCCTGAGCCTGAGCCCGAGCCCGAGCCCGAGCCCAAGTCTGGGCCAGGTGCCACGCCATTCCACTCATCCCTGCCTGCTGCATCTGTTGCCAACTCTGCTTGGTAGTAGTGCTATTGAGGCAGGAGAGGCTCCTGATGCTGCAGTTGCACTCTCTATCCCTGAGCCCTACTTCTCCCTATGGGAGCACACTGACCACCAGGGGGAAGATCCTGGATTGAGCATCTGCCACTTGGTGGTCAGTGCACACCATAGCAACTGGTATTGGTTGGTTAGGCTTTTATATATATAGACAACAAGGATAGCCTTTCCTCCAGTTTCCACTAGCATGTTCCTCTTCTCCATCCAGGACCTCATCAGAAAAGTTATTAATATTCATGTTTCTAGAAACATTCTGTTTATTACAATAGATGTATTTTCTAAGATGGTAGGAGTTTTTGTACAGCTCTATTTCTTTGAGTTCTTACCAGAATAACCTTTAATGTTTATATTTCTACCAACAATTCCTTAAGGCAGTTTAGATTTCACTATCATGTTCTTCCATACACTTCAAGGCTCTATCCCATTACCTTTAAAATTACTTATTTAGAAGAACTAAGATGGCGGCAAAGGTAAAACACCTACCTTGCCGTCATAATCAGCAATTTTAATACTACAACTTAACGAAAGAACAAACACCGTCCAGAGTCACCAGAAAGCTCGCCGAGTGAAAATTCCACAAATAAAAGTGAAGATAAGACACTGTGACTTGGAGGAGCGGCGGTGGACAGCATTGAAAGATTCGCGCGGAGAGAGGTTTGGAGCGCGCACCGGAGAGGGCAGGCGGCTGAAAACCAGCCAGTTTTCTTGAACGGGGAGACAAAGACGTCCCACTGGACTGATTCTCCAGCTCTGGGCAAAGTCCAGAGAACCCACTATTATACGGGGCGAAAACTGGACAGTGGGAGGGCACACTGAAGCTCGGGTGCTGCCGAATCTGCCAGCTTGTGGAGAAGGCAGCTTGCGTGCGAACAGCTCAGCTGCGTGACGGCGCAGAGAGCGCTCAGCAACTTGTCCCTCATTCAGAAAACCGTCAGACTGCTTTGTTTTACCTCCCTGGGTGAGACATTGCGCATGCAGACTCATTTTGGGAGAGTCTGAATTCCCCGGCAGCTGGTGGAGCTCGGCAGCGGCTCTCTCTCAGAGGTGCTGGCAGCCATTGCCCCCTGCACAGAGTCCCCGGGGCTGCATAGGGTGGAGCTAACGCTGTCTGCTTGGCCCTGAGACTGCGCCCATCCAACCTGAGCACAGCTGAGCTTCACAGACAATTGGCCTGGAGGTAAACCCTCCAAGTGCTAACAACAACTAACTGAGCTTAACTTTAGCAAGACTGTGCAGCCCATATCCACCTCAGATAACCGGGGAGGCTGAGCCACTGTCCCTAGTAGGAAGTCTACCACACAAAGCTAATTGACCAACTCAGGGAAGCAGCCACCATGCAGAGACATGGAAAGAAATCAGATGTGAAAGAAAAGGAGGAAAAAAAACGACTGGACATGGAATTCAAAACCACGGTTATAGGCTTTTTCAAGAGGCTCCAACAATAGGTCGAGGCCTATAAGGAAATAAGCAAGACCACAAAGGAAATGAATGAGTCCTACAAGACCCTCAGGGATGTAAAGAGACCTGCAAGGAAATGGTCAAGACCAACATGGAAATGAATGAGTCCTACAAGGAAATGAAAGAGACACTCAAGGTTATAAAGGAGACTCTCAAGGATATGAAAAAGGACCAACCAGAAATTAAGCATACACTGACTGAAACAAAAAATATTATACAAAGACCTAAAAGTGCTCTGGAGCACCCCAAAAACCAAGTTAAAGATTTGAAATACAAAGAGGTAAAATCCACTCAGCTGAAAAAGCAAGAAACCAAAAGAATCCAAAAAACTGAAGATAGTGTAAGGGGCCTCTAGGACAACCTCAAGCATACCAACATCAGAATTATAGGGGTGCCAGAAAAAGAGAGAGGCCAAGACAATGAAAACCTATTTGAAGAAATAGTGACTGAAAACTTCCCACACCTGGTGAAAGAAATTGACTTAGGAGTCCAAGAAGTGCACCGAACCCCAATATATAGGAACCCTAAGAGGACCACACCAAGGCACATCATAATTAAAATGCCGAGAGCAAAAGACAAAGAGAGAATCATAAAAGCAGCAAGAGAGAAACAGTTGGTTACCTATAAGAGAGCACCCATACGATTGTCAGTGGATTTCTCAACAGAAACGATGCAGGCCAGACGGGAGTGGCAAGAAATATTCAAAGTGATGAACAGCAAGAATCTACAACCAAGATTACTCTATCCAGCAAAGCTATCATTCAGAATTGAAGGTCAGATTAAGTGCTTCGCAGATAAGAAGAAGCTAAAGGAGTTCATCACCACCAAACCAGCATTATATGAAATGCTGAAAGATATTCTTTAAGAAGAGGAAGAAGAAAAAGGTAAAGATGAAAATTATGAACAACAAATACACATCTATCAACAAATGAACATAAAAATCAAGTGAATTGATAGGCTGTTGAACAGGATAGACTGGTGAATATAACAGAGACATGACATAGACAGGGAATGGACTGACAATTCTTGGGGAGAAAAGGGTTGTGGGAAGTGCAGCAAGAGACTGGACAAAAATCTTGTAACAATGGGAGAGGACAGTGGGGAAGGGGAGGTGAGGGTGGAAGGGAGTTATAGGGGGATAAAAAGGGGAAACAATGTAATTAATAAACTGAACAATAAAGATAAAAAATAAAATAAAATTATTTATTTTATTGGTAGATAAAAATTAAAAATATATATATCTCCATGTGTTTACTATAGCTACTTTCACAGTGTAGGTATTTGTTATAATAGCATCCAACTTCCCTGAACCAGAACCTGATTTTGTTTCCCTCAACAAACTTAGAGGCTTAAAAAATCTTTATCTCACAATTCTGAAACTTGAAAGTTCAAAATCAAGCTATCAACAATCCCTTCCTTCCTCTGAAGTCTGTAGGAGCGAATTCTCCTTTGCTCCTACCAGCTTCTCTTGATTATTAGCAACTACTAAAGTTCCCATCTTTGTCCCCATCTTCACATGGCCTTCTTCCCTGTGTCAAAATATCCCTCTTTTATATAAAGACACCAACCAGACTGGATTTAGGTCCTATGCTAATTTTAATGTGATTTCATTTTAATGTGACCTTATTTCCAAATAAGGTCAAATTCACAAATCCCAGGTAGAGAAAAATTTGGATGGGAGAGTATTCATTTCAGTATAGGGATTAATAAAACTGCGTAATAAAAACCATGAAAATTCCATTTGGAATAGCCTAACTCTAAAATCTTTAACTTCCCCAGCAAAAGGGTTTAGACAACACTTGAAAATGCTCATTAATCCCTTTCCAAAAAAGAAAATTCAGGCTGAAGGTAAGTCATAAATCATGTTCACATCTTCTCTTTTGTAGAGAGACCCAAACATAAGGTTCTAAAAGGCTAGGTGAAAAACAACACTTTTTTTAACGAATAAGTTCTCAGGAGAATTGATATCAGTAGCAAAAACCCAAATTCTATCTGAGCTAGGAGGACATTTATGCCTCTAAGGGTATCATCTTTTAGACAGAAGCGTGGTCAAAACAAGCAAAAGCATACAAAGCATTGAATTCACTCTTCCTCTCTTAAGCCATTTTATTGCAAAGGTTGCCTGTGCCAAGGGTCTTTGTAAGCATGAGGTTTTGTTACAGGTCTAGATGAGCCCATTTCTTTCCAGATGATTGTGTTGGCACCCAGACATGAGCTGTCTTCACTAGTCACAAATCAAACTCCAGTACCAATTGGACTGCACAATCACTATAGAGAGACTTTCTGAAAAGAATTGGCTTATGATGTGTCTCCCAGGTTGCCAATATCATTGTCTCCATTCTGTGTAACATTTCATGCTATTCCATTATAATGTGTGACTGGTCACCTGAGATTACACTTCCCTTTTAACACTTTTATCCCTTAAAGTAAATCTAAGACTATCATGCTACATACATTGAAAATTAGGTCTGCTAATGCAACAGCAAATAAATAAAAACAGAAAGAACTGTTTATAGTTATCTAGGATTCCATTAATCTTTTAATGTATTTATTCATTATTTTTATTAATTGCTTGCCTTCTACAGCCCATCTGCACATCAAAAGTTTAAGAATCTAATGTTATTGATATTAAAATTTATTTTTAGTAAAATAACCGACAGATTTTTAATGGCTTTATTTTTTTATATAACACACTAGTATAATGCTTGGTTAATCTACCTTGAATACATAATTTTAAAAATGCAAACACACTCTGCATGCAAGGAGGCTAGAAATTTCTGGAAAGTTAGCTCAAAATAACCTTCATATGGTATATATTTTCAATGAATCAAAAATGCAGGAAACCCTTCATAGAAAAATAAATTACCTATGTCACAGTAATGGTCAATTCAATGTCAAACTGCAGAAGTATCTACTTTAGTGACCATTTTAATAGAAATTTCCACCAAGAATGGACAAATCATCAACATAAATCTCAAAAAATAAAATAAAATTGTCTTCCAAGTAACTTCAACTATGTACATTTCACTCCCTCTTCTAAAAGGTATGCAATTATGGTGATTTTGTCATGCTAATTTGCTCCTTTATTTTAATAAATAAATTGATTGATTAATTAAACTGGTAAACAGACATACAATTTGCCAATTACAATCATAATCATTATCATAATGTGGTGAATAAATAAAAAAAGAATATAAAATCTTAATTTATTATCAATGTGAAGAGAACATAATTGGCACTAATCTTCTGCAAGGAAATCCACTATAGAGATGACTGAGAAGATCCTTGTTCTCACTTCATTGGCACACATTAAGATCTGTGCTTAAACAATACTGTTGTCTTACAGTTCAAAAATTAAAGAAAAATCCATACAAATAAAAAAGAGAAAAGGTGAAATAAAAATTTAATGGTTATCAATTCAGAAAATTTACCTTAATTTCATTAATTAATATTCTTTGTAATTATAAATCTAAAAATACATTTTGTGTGTGTGTGTGTGACTTGAATTGTCACCTTCAAATAAATTGAGGTCAATCTGTTACACATCTCTACACAAATCCTTAGAACTAAATCATTTTGTTCACACACTTCTGAACAAATAGAGTAAATCTCTTCCTTTCAGTTCACAAAATACTGTTTTTTTTTGTCTGTGGCAATGTATTATAGGTTATATAGCAAGGACAAATAGAAAAGTGGAGATACAAAATATGGACCCTAATTCAGAACAGATGATTAACTTCTTCAGTTGAATGGAGTATGGAAATGTAATTTCAGATTTTCTTTTTTTCTCTCTTCTAGTTGTCATACTAAAGAGGAATTTTGATGGCAATAAGATACTAAGCGTGAAATGAACTCCATATTTTAATTTAACATATTTGCAACTTAGTGCCATCATGACCACAAGTTATGTTTTGTAACATAAGATTTAATCATTCAGAAATTTATAACTAGTCTTACCTTGTTTGGCTCAGTGCATAGAGCACTGGCCTGCAGACTGAAATGTCCCAGGTTTGATTCCAAGGGCACGTACCTCTATTACAAGCTCCTCCCTGGCCTGGGCCCTGGTTGGGCTCCTGCAGGAGGCAACCAATCAATGTGTCTCTTTTATATAAATACTAGTGGCCCAGTGCACAAAATCCGTGCACATTAAAAGGGTATTAATTAGAGGAAATAATTTAATATTGATATTTGCTCTTTCTCTATAAGAGAAGTATCAGATACTAAAGAAAATTAATAAAATGTATATGAAAACCTTCCTTCTGTCAGAGTCTGGGGTGCAGTATAGGACCCAGAGTCAAGTCCCCACTCACATGTGCCTCAAAATCATGTGAGACCCAGACCCAGCCGCACCCCTCCAACATTTGGGTAGATCCAGACCTGGCCAGTCCCACCCTTGTCAAGACCTGCAGGACAGGGGGTGTGGCCTGAGGTTCCCCATCAAGTCCCACCAGGTGGGAGACATGACCTGAGGTCCCCTGTCAAGCCCCACCAGGCAGAGGAGCACAGCCTCAGTTTCCCCGGCCCAGCACCGGGAGGGAGGTGCAGCCTCATACTCCATACTCCATTCAACTGAAGAAGTTAATCATCTGTTCTGAATTAGGGTCCATATTTTGTATCTCCACTTTTCTATTTGTCCAATCCCTACTGGCACGGGGGCATAGGCTCAGGTCCCCTGTGAAGCCCCGCTGGGTGGGGAGCACATACTGAGGTCCCCCTCTGTCAAGCCCAGCCAGGCAGGAGGGTCACAGCCTCAGGTCCCCTGGTGCTGAGGCGGAAGGTATGGTCTGAGGTCCCTCAGCGTGGTGCCAGGGTGGGGGTGTGGCTTGAGGTCCCCTGTCAAGCCCTGCTGGGTGGGGGTGCAGCCTGAGGTACCCTGTCAAGCCCTGCCAGGTGGAGAGAACAGTCTGAGGTCCCCTAATCCAGTACCAGGATGGGAAGTGTATCTTGAGGTCCCCTGAAAGTCCTTCTAGGTTGGGAATGCAGCCTGCAGTCCCCTCTCAAGTCGTACCAGGTGGGAGGCACAGCCTGAGGTCCCCCAGCCTGGAGCTTGGGTGGGAGGAGCAGCCTGAGATACCCTAGCCCAGCACAAGGGCAGGAAGCAGACCTTGAGGTTCCCTGTCAAGCCCTGCTGGGTGGAGGGCATGGCCTGTGGTCACCTGTCAAGCCCTGCCGAGCAGGGGGAGCAGCCGGAGGTCCCCTAGCCCAGCATCAGGACAGGAAGTACACTTTGAGGTCCCCAACAAGCCTCACTGGGAGGGGGACTTGGCCTCAGGTGCCCTGGCCTGGTGTCAGGGCAGGGGTTTAAGCCTGAGGTCCCCTGTCAAGCCCCCCTGGATTGGGGGAGAGTGTAGGCCTCCCATCCCACACGTCATGGCCACACCCCTTGCCAGCCTCCCATCTCACTGCCACAACCACCTCATGCTCTCTGTGAGCAGGTATGCATAGGGAAGGCTGGGCCAGGATAATTGGGAGGGGTTAATGGGGAGCCAGCATCCTGGGTGAGCTGGGCCTCACAGCCTCTCTGCTTCAGCTCCCAGCACCCTGGACCTGAGGAGTAGAGCTTTCACAAAGGCCTGGCAGGCACTGGATATGGCAATGCCTTATAAACAGAAGCCCCCTTTAACTCTGGCTGGAAGTTCATTAGGAACTTATGGTTGGGGGAAGCATCCCAACATCAGGGCTGAAATAAGACCTTGGGTAGCCTCTGGAGAGGTGACTTCAGTCCTTCTCCATGGTCACACCCCCCACCGGCCTCTCATCCTGCATCCCACAGCCACACCCCCAGCTCCTGATTGGCTGATAGTGTAGCGAAGGTATGGTCAAATTTGCACGTTTCTATTTTATTATATAGGACTTCTCCCTGTCTTTCCCTCTTTCTTTTACTCTCTCTAAAAATCAATGGAAAAATATCCTCAGGTGAGGATTAAAAAAATAAAAATTTATAACTAACAAATGTTTTAAATGTGTTGCATTATTACATTTTAAGTATATTTCTTAAAAGTATTTTCTGTTTTCATTGAAATGCCTTCAATTTATCTCTTCAACTAAGTCTTTAAATTTTTATTTACATGAAAAATGTATTTTACTAAGCAAGATTTCTTATTATTAATGTTATAAAATACCAAATAAATGAAGATAAAAAATAAAGTGTTTCCACAATAAAAGATGTAATTTTCCTTAGCGTCATGTTTTCTAGTTGTTCTAATTTCTGTATGTGGTAGCTATCCATGTATACAGATAATTTTCTGTAATCCTTATCAGAGTGACAATGTTTGAAATAGAGCTCCTGTATTCTTTCAAACATTAATTTCTACAAAACATAACTTTTTCATGATGGCACTAAGTTGGAAATAAGTTAAATTAAAATATGTTATGGTATAGGGTAGGACAAAAATAGGTTTGCATTTGTATGGAAAGAATGCGATAATTAATAAAAATTAATATAGAATAAACTGTGCTTTATGAACTCACAACTGTAAACATACTTTCTCCCCAACCTGAATTTATTGGTCAAGGGTGAATATCTTTATTTTAGTTCTATTAACTAGTTATTTCTGGTATAGACAATATAACTTTTATATTGAACTAATAAAAAATTACTAAATTTTAAACTGCAAAATTTGCCAATAGTTATCCTATCTAATAAAAGAGTAATATACAAATTGACCATACCTCCACTACACGAACAAGCCACACCCATAAGCTATGACCAACCAGCCAATCAGGAGTGAATATGCAAATAAACCCAACCAAGATGTCTGCAGCCACAGAGAGCAGGAGGGAGGCTTGGGTTTCCCCAGCAATGGAGAAAGCCAAGCTTTCCACCTATCTTTGCTAGCTCAGACCTCCACACCAGGCTACAAAGTTTCAATGATAGAAGATAAATAAACCCCAAAAGAAATGACAACAGCCACAGAGCTGGTGAGAGGAGGCTAGGTTTGCCCCCAGTGATAGAGGAAGGTAAGCTTCTGGAGCCCTAGCTGGCCTAGGCCCCCACTTAAGGCTATGAAGTTTCAATTTTAGAAGATAAATAAATTCAACAGAAATGGCAGCCACCACAGAGTGAGCAGGAGGGTTGGCTCAGCTCCAAGCTACAAAGTTTTAATTATAGAAGATAAATAAATCCCAGAAATCAGGGCCTCTGCTTGAGTCACCAGGTGGGGGGCATGGCTGACCCGCAAACTACCATAGGCCCCTCGCCCAGGCCACCCCACGCCCCAAGGAAACCCCCACCCTGATCCTGGACACCCTTCAGGGCAAACAAGCTGGCTTCCACCCATGCACCAGGCCTCTATCCTATCTAATAAGAGTAATATGCAAACTGATCATCACTCCAACACACAAGATGGCTGTTCATGTGGTCAAAGATGGCCAGCAAGAGAGGGCAATTGGGAGGGACCAGGACTGCAAGGGAGGGCATTTGGGGCCAATTAAGCCTGAAGGGGAGGGCAGTTAGGGGTGACCAAGCCAACAGAGGAGGGAAGTTGGGGGTGACCAAGTTGCAGGGAATGGCAGTTGGGGAGGACCCAGGCCCGCAGGGGAGAGAAGTTGGGGGGAAACAGGCATGCATGGGAGGCCAGTTAAAGGTGACCAGGCCTGCAAGGGAGGGCAGTTAGGGGCAAAGAGGCTGGCAGGGGAGCAGTTAGACATCAATTAGGTTGACAGGGGAGTGGTTATAGGATGATCAGATGGGCAGGCAGAAGTGGTTAGGGGCAATCAGGGAGGCAGGCAGGTGAGCAGTTGGATTGTGAGAGGGATGTTGACTGCCCATTAGGCCCGATCTAGGTCATCGGACCTAAATGAGCAGTCAGAAATCCTTCGAGGGGGTACCCTACCTTGTGCACAAATTTTGTGCATCGGACCTCTAAAATATATATATATATATATCCTATCTAATAAAAGAGTAATATGCAAATTTGACCATTCCTTTGGTATACCCACAAGCCAAGCCACAGCCACACCCACCAGCCAATCAGGAGCAGATTATGCAAATAAACCCCAACCAAGATGGCTGCCACCACTGAGAACAGGAGGGAGGCTTGGGTTTCCCCAGCAACAGAGGAAGCCAAGCTTCCCGCCTGCCATTGCTGGCCTAGGCCTTCACTCAATGCTACAAAGTTTCAATTATAAAATATACAAAATGGCAGTAGCCACTGAGTTGAAGAGAACAGAGGCTTGGGTTTGCCTGGCAACGGAGGCAGCCAAGCTTTCCACCTGCCATGCCGGCCTAGGCCTCCACTCTAAGCTACAAAGTTTCAAACAGAAATGGCTGCTTCCAAGGAGCAAGCAGAAGGCTCGGCTCCACTCCAGGCTACGAAGTTTCAATTGTAGACATAAATTAACCCCATTAACCTCCACTTGGGTGACATGGCTGGCCTGCAAACCTCCACAGGCCTCTCATCCAGGCTGCCCCTTGCCCCAAGGGAACCCCCACCTGATCTGGGACACTCTTCAGGACAAACTAGCTGGCGCCCAACCTTGCACCAGGCCTCTATCCTATCTAATAAAAAAGTAATTTGCAGATTGACCATCACTCCAACACATAAGAGGGCTGCCCCATGCAGTCAAAGATCCTACCCCCAAGTGGACACAGGATGGCCACCACAAGATGGCCAGCAGGGGATGGCAGTTGGGAGGGACCAGACCTGCAAGGGAGGGCAGTTGGGGCAATAAAGCCTGCAGGGAGGGTAGTTAGGAGTGACCAGGCCAGCAGAGGAGGGAAGTTGTGGGCAAACAGGCTAGCAGGAGAGCAGTTAGACATCAATTAGGCTGGCAGGGTAGTGGTTAGAGGGTGTTCAGGCTGGCAGGCCGAAGCAATTATGGGCAATGAAGGAGGCAGCCAGGTGAGCAGTTTGGAGCCAGCAGTCCTGGATTGTGAGAAGGATGTCAGACTGCCCATTTAGGCCTGATTCCTATTGTGATCGGGCCTAATTGGGCAGTCGGATCAGGCCTAAACCAGCAGTTGGACATCCCTCTAGGGGTCACAGATTGGAGAGAGTGCAGGCTGGTCTAAGGGACAACCCCCACCCCATGCACAAATTTTGTGCACCAGGCCTCTAGTATACATATAGTATGGCAGTATCATTTTGTCTTATTTTTCATTTCTTATATATTTTTAGTTTTTTTGTATTACTTAGTTGGTAAGTAAAAATATTGAATAGCCAAAACCGGTTTGTCTCAGTGGATATAGCGTCAGCCTGTGGACTGGAAGGTCCCAGGTTTGATTCCGGTCAAGAGCATGTACCTTGGCTGCGGGCACAATCCCGGTAGGGAATGTGCAAGAGGGAGCTGATCGATGTTTCTCTCTCATCGATGTTTCTGACTTTCTATCTCTCTCCCTTCCTCTCTGTAAAAAATCAATAAAATATTTTTTTAAAATATTGAATAAATAAAAATAATGACTATCTTTGTCTATTTATTGAGTTTAAAGGAAATGATTCTTATATATTCACAACAAATATGTTTGCTATAGATTTCAAATTGACATTGTTTATAGAGTTAAAAGTTATCTCTTCCTAATTTACTAGTTTTCTCATGATTGGATGGTAACTATTATCTGATTTTCTTCTCTATGTATTCAGCTAATTGTTTTGCCTTCTACCTTTATACTATTGATGTAGTTGACATTATAATGTAATAAACTTTTTTGCTAACTTTAAATCAGCTTTGCATTTTTGGACAAGCCCAATTTTGTTAGGGTATAGTACCATTTTAAAATATTGATGTAATCTAATTGCTATGAAGGATTTTTGTATTTATGTTTTTGAACTTGCCTATAATTGTCTATGTTTCCTTACCTGGCATGCTAGGCAGACTTTTGAAATGGTCTGCTATGAATTTCTGCCTTCTGGTGTTCACACACTTGTAAATCTTCCATTTGATTGTAATCTAGACACTTTTAATGATGAGAATATTAGGTTCTAAAAATATTGTGAGTTCTGTCTTAGTGACTCATGCATTCTTCTCTTTCAGATACCTTTTTCTGGGAGAAGCAAGCAGCTGCATCATGAGCAGCCCTATGGAGATAGTCGTGCAGCAAGGAACAATGTCTCCATTCAATAACCAGCCACCATGTGAGGCCTGCCAACCACCATGTGAACTTGGAAAAGGATAATCTACCAGGTGAGTCCTGAGTTGAACATAGCCTCTGTTGACACATGATTGCAGCCTAGAGAGAAATTCTGAGCCAGAATCATCCAAGATCTGAGATTCCTGACCAAAGAAATATATAATAAATGTATATTGTTCTAATCACTAAGATTTGGGTCAATTTATGCATTTAAGTCAATTTATGCATCTGATTTAAATTTACGTTAAAGAATTTTAATTCTCTTTTTCTCTACTGCCCTGATAAGTTTATAAAAGATTGTATTTCTTGATTCTCTGATAAAGTACAATACACATTCTATACTATTTCAGGTTTGTATTTTCATGGTAGAAAATTTTTAAATACTGATTTAATTTTATGTTGATTATAGAAATATTTGAAATTATTTTTCTTGAGTCAGCTTTGATAACTTATATTTTTCTAGGGACATATAATTTGTTTAAGTCTTTTTTATATTTCAAAAATTCCCACTATTACCAAATAAATTTCCCCTTATATTCTAATACTAGAGGCCTGGTGCATGAAATTTATGCATGGAGGTAGGGGGGAGGAGTGTTCCTCAGCTCAGCCTGCACCCTCTCCAATCTGGCACTCCTCGAGGGATGTCAGACTGCCCATTTAGGCCCGATCCTATCAGAAATCCTCACAATCCAGGACTGTTAGTTCCAAACTTCTTGCCTGCCTGCCTCCCTGATTACCCCTAACCGCTTCTGCCTGCCAGCCTGATCACCCCCTAACAACTACCCTGCCAGCCTAATTAATGTCTAACTGCTCCCCTACCAGCCTGTTTGCCCCCAGCTTCCCTCCTCTGCCAGCCTGGTCAACCCTAACTGCCCTCCCCTGCAGGCTTGTTCGCCCCCAACTGCCCTCCCTTCCAGGCCTGGATCCTCCCACTGTCCTCCTCTGCAGGCCATGTTTTGGTGGCCATCTTGTGTCCACATGGGGACAGGATCTTTGACCACATGGGGGCAGCCCTCCTGTGTGTTGCAGTGATAGTCAATCTGCAAATTACTCTTTTATTACATAGAATTTTTATTTATGCTGAATCTTTTATCTCGATTGAATATAGTTTTATCAATTACTTTTCAAAGAACTATTTTTCTGAGTTTTCATTATCATATATAGATTTTATTTCATTAAAGTATTTTTCTTATGCTTTCTTCCTATTTTCTCTGTGTGATATATTGATGTTATTTTCTAAATGCTTAAGGCACATGCTTAGTTTGTTATTTATTTAGACTTTTAATTGAATATATGTGCTGAGACTATATATTTTTCTCTAACTACTGCTTTACCAGTATCTAACAAGTTTGAAAGGCAGCATTTTATTATGGTCATTTAATTTCCATTTTGATTCCATCTAGACTCAGATTTTATTTGGGAAAGTATATGATTTGTAGACTTATAAAAGCTTATTTTTCTGTTTTGGGGGTTTTTGTTTATAATAATTGCATTTTTGTTGAAAAATAAACTACCTTGGTCTTTTCAAAATTTTTTCTTTGGGATTTGTTGGCTCACATTTTAATGCATGATTTATGGTCAGTTTCATAACTGATTTGCAAATGCTTAAAATGTGCATTCTCTAATAAATTGAAGATTGTGTGTATCAATTAGATCACATATATTAATTTTTCACATCTTTTATATCTAGTAAATAAATATGTTGCTCTTACTAAATTACTGGGATATGGATAAAAGTATTTAAATATGATGATGGTTTTGTCACTTTCTGTTGCAATTTTCTGACATTTACTTTATTTTTATTTCCTTATTACCTTTATGAAATGTATAATAGCTATGTTCTTCTGATGAATTAAAACCTTTATCAGGATATGAATATATACTCATTTCTATTATTGCTTCTTGCCTGGAATCTGGATGATGATAGAAGCATAAAACAAAACATATTAAAGTATATTAATAGTTAACATTTTTTCTGGTAATTTATCTACACTTTTAAATCTTTCTGTACTTTTGGATTTCAGTATGTCTTTTGATAATAACTTATAATTGGAGTGTGTGTATGTGTGAGGGTGCTTGTGTGCATTCACTAGTCCGTTAAGATATGCGGTTTCAATTGAGACTTAAAATAACTTATATTTATAGCAACTACTATTTGTCATTATTCATATCATTTTATTGGTGTTTTCTCAATTATTGCATAAAGAAGTCATATTTCTTTACTTTTCAGTAGTATGATCTCCAGCTCTTATTGTTAGTGGTTTGGGAGATATACATTTTCTTTCTATTCTTTAAGTAGTTACCATAGAAATAACCTGAAATATTAGCTTTACAATGTCTTCTCTTAACACTTGTATTCTCTACTCAGTATATACAAAGATCATAAGCTACTAAAATGCTGATCATACTTTCCTCACTCCCTTACATTCTATAATTTCTAGAATTCAATGTATTTTAACCACAAAACTTAGATATCATTCAAATTATTTTTATACATCAAATATTTAGAAATTAACCATTATATCCCACATTTACCATTATATTCACTACTAGAGCCTGTTGCAGGAAGATTCCTGCAAGAAGAGGGCTTCCTGCAGCCATCTTCACCACCCCTACCTTCTCCACCACCCCGCTTGCTTCTTCGGCAGTTTCGCTCCCTTCTGCAGCATTTGGCTTCCTTCTATGCTGTCTTCAGTCTTCACTCTACACCTGGATATAATTAACCACCATCTTGGTTGGGTTAATTGGCATACTCACTCCTGTTTGGCTGGTAGGCGGGGCTTGAGGGCATAATGGAGGTATGGTCAATTTGCAGGTTTCTCTTTTATTAGATAGGTTTTCTACTTTCTCTTACATCTTTCTGGAATCAGTTTCTTATCAGAGTAAATTCTTTAAGATTTTTCCATGCCAAGGTACCCTTGGTTTTTAATTACTGTCTACTGTATCCTTATTTTAGAAAAATAGCTGTACCTGATACACAATTTGAGGAAGATTTCCTGCAGTATTTTGATTACTCCATAATCCGAATTGCACTGATGACCTCCAGAAGTCAGCTTTCACCCGATAGCTTTTCTTTGTTCTTTGTTTCTACTTCAATATTTGACCAGAAAACTTTTAGGTATGAATATTTGTGCTTCTCCAAAATTTGGTAAAAATATGTGCTTTTACTTAACTATTTCTTCTCTCATAGTATGTATATTACATCCTATATACCAATTTAGAAATGTTTTGAACTTTATTCTTCTACTTGCCATGTGTATTTGATTTTCCTGATCCTTTCTTTTTCTTTGTCCAGTGTGCTATTAAATGCTTCCAATTGAAATATGGTAGCAATCATCTCTGGTAAAACTGCTGAAACTTGATCCTGCTATTCTCCTTAAAACAAAAGGGTAGTCTTCAGCTATCTGCTTTTGCAAGATAGGACTACATTCCCACGTCTAGCAAGGTTACAGACAAGGATCAGGCAACAAAGTCAATCATAGACTGCTGTAACTTCCCTATCTCAGATACAATCCTGAGAGCTGTTCTCAGAATTTAAAACAATGAAAGCTTATAGTTAAGACCCTATGAAAGAACTGCCTGCACCTGGGACAATGCAGTTGTGTTTGGTCTCCACCTGCATGTGGTGCCTTCTGATCCTCCTGGCCAGTTCAATAAATGTTTGCTTTCTTATTACCAACTTAACCACCTCCATGGTCATTCGCAACTGATCGTGGAAGACACCCCACAACATTTGGAGGCCCAGCGAGATTTCTGAGGAAGAGAAAGGGATCCCCACTCAGTGGGCTGGAGGCTCTCCTTCCCTTCAAGGGAAGAGAGAGGGAACCCCACTGGGTGGGCCAGAGGCTCTCTCTCCCTCCCAGGGAGCTCTTGGTAATGTATGGACTGTTTGTCTTGTGTTTGTTGTGGTTATGTCAGGACTTTTTGTTTGGTGTTGTCATAATTAGGCCCAGTATGTATCATTTGTTAGGTTTTAATTTGTCAAAGGTTTATCAATTTGTTGTCAGTTTGTTAAAATTCTCTTAGAGGACATTCAGTGGTTTTTCCCTTCCTGTTTAGCCTTTGAAGGTGTGACTGTATTACTGATCTTTTTATTAAGGTTCTTTGCAGGATTTAACCTCTCTTGAAATAACCTTCTATGTGTAACTTGTCCCTCCCTGGCTAAGCACTCTTTTTCCCAGATCAACGCTGGAGTGCAGAATGACTTTCCCCTCACAGTCATTGGTGGACTCCAAGAGCAGTTTTAAGCTTTTTTTTTCTTCACAAATTGGTCCTGCCCAGTGACCTGTGGTGGCAGCAGCAGCAGCAGTGGCGGTGGTGGCATTTGTAAGCCTTTCGCCTCCCCCAGGATGTTGGCTGTGCTGCCCCTCCTGGTCCCGCACTCATTAAGGGAGGCAGAATGAGTTCCAGAGAAACTCCCTGTGTTGTGGGATGGGGCTTTTATCTGTTTGTTGCAGCTGTTAATCTTTTTTCCTTTGTCCAACATGAATGCCATTTCTGTTTTACTAAAACATAAGTATGTTGGTTTGATATTTTGTTTGTCTGCCTGGGTATAATTATATGTTCATGTAAATGTAAAAGTTCTGTGACAAGAAAAGAAAAAAAAGGAAACATTTGTTTTATTTAAGGCTGAGTGCTCTGACAGATAGCAAACCATCCCGATTGGCCACTGGGATTCCTTTTTCCCAGGGGAGCTTTGCTCTCTGTCAGATGGGGAATCAGCCCACCAAAATTTATCTATGTTTATTAATTTGATAAAGTTGTAACAAATTATGGTCCAAAGAGGTTTAAAACAGAGACCAAATTCTAAAGTTAACTATTTACAAGAAGAAAGCAGGAGCTGGCAAAGTCACCAAGCCTGCCCAGAAAAGTAAATGAATCTTATTTCTGACACCTGCTGTTAATCAGTCTTAATCACTAGTGGAGGAAAGTTGTCAGAACTGTTTGTCTCAATAGGCCATTTGAGTTTAATATGGTTAATGACTGTAATACATTGTAAAACCTATAGAAGAAAAGAAAATGTTTTGTAGGCCACTTGTTCCTTTTTTTGTATGTAGCAACTCTTAAATTATTAGTTTTAAAATCAATACTTTTTAATGGAAACACACTCAAGCAGAAGGGCTTTTCAGAGAGGTCAGGGAGTCTAATCGCAGTGTAAGTGTCACCACACACACACACCACCTTCATTGGCAGGAGGCAAACACTTTTCCCAGTGGGAACAGAGGGGGAAGGACTGCAGCACCTCCATTTGCCACCTGGCACCCGAGCCATGCTCCCTGCCTCCGCCCACCTGGTGCCCATCCCCTCTAGGAGTTGTTTTCAGTAGCTGGATGTGGAAGCTGTGAGGAGAGAAATTCCCTTGTGACCTCCTGCACCCCAATGGGACCCAAAAACCCCTGGTGACTCCTTGGACACTTTTCACAGTGTTCTGTTAGGCCTTAAAGGCAGCAGCTAGAAATTCCCCCATTGCCCTTTTTGGGCTCATCAGAAACTGAGATCTTTATCTCTAGGAAAAATGTGGCAGTTTGGAATTCAAGTGGCTGGAGGTTCCCTCCTCCCTCTGCCTTTACAATACTTAATGGAAGGTTTGAGGCATGGTTATGCATTTTTGAAGGACATAGAAAGAAGGTTTGAGGGCTAATTTGAAATTGTGAAGGTTAGTGTATGTGACGAGAAAGGGGAACAGAGTTAGGAAAGAAAGGGTAGGAAGCAGTTAGGAAAGAATCAGTGTACTTACTGTGAAGAGCAGGGGCATTGGAAGAGAGAATGTCCTGGCAAGATAACTAGGAAGCAATAAGAGAGACTCCAAGAATCTTTTACTTAGAGGAAGAGGACTGACAAGGCTGGGGCTCCTTTCCATTTAGCCCCTAGGAGCTCAGGGTAATCTTACAAGTGAAGGGCAAGCCTGTTAGTCTCCTGATGGACACTGAGGCAGCCTATTCAGTCTCAACAGAACTGATGCAACCGGTTACCTCTAAGAAGACATTGGTCCAAGAAGCCAATGGACAAATTGCCTGTTTTCCTTAGACATCGAAAAGGACTGTGGACCTCAGAGGCAACATGGTAACGCATTCATTTTTGGTCATGCTAGAATACCTGTACCCCTGACCTGGACACCACCATGTCCTTTGAGGGGGACAGAGCATACCTCACCATGGATCCAAGAAGCCCATGTCTGGTTTATACTCTTTTAACCTGTCTTCTCTTAAAGGAATATCTCTTGCAGGAAATGGGAAAAAAACAGTGCCAGAGGAAGAACAGAAGCCCTCCACCTACTTGAAGGAATTGCAGTGTCTCTATCCCATGGTCTGGGCAGGAAACAATCCTCCTGGGGGTTTGCAAGTCATCAAGCTCCTGTAGTAATCCAATTGCAAGCCACCAACACTCCAGCTCAGCCACTGAACTAGATTGAAGTGGAACAATGGGCCTTTAAGGAGCTAAAGAAGGCTTTCGTCTCAGCACCAGCCCTAGCCTTACCAGATGTCACCACGCCATTCCACCTCTATGTGAGTGAGGTAAGGGACATTGCCAAAGGGGTTCTCAATCAGACTCTAGGTCCCTAGAAGAGACCTGTTGCCTATCTGTCTAAGAGACTAGGCCCTGTGGCAGCATAGTGGCCAGCATGCCTCTAGTCTGTGGCCACTACAGCATTGCTGGTAAAGGAGGTGGATAAGCTGACTCTTGGCCGGGAACTAGCCCTAATAACACCCCATGTTGTATAGGCCCTCCTTCGAGGTGCTCTGGAGAAATGGATGTCAAACACTAGGATCACCCAGTGCCAAGCTCTTCTCCTGGACCAGCCCCACATCTGGTTCCATAAGTCACTGGCCATCAGCCCTGCCAGCCTGCTCCCAGATGATGATCTGGAGGAACCCATTCATGACTGCATAGAGGTAACAGACACAGTACAAACAGCTTGCCCAGACCTGACAAATGCCCCACTATCATCACCAGACAAGGTACTGTTCATGGATGGGAGCAGATATGCAGGGGCAGCGTTAGTCACCCTGGACTACACTATTTGGGCACAGTCCCTGAACAGGGGACATCAGTACAAAAAGCTAAACTTTTGGCCTTAATTCAGGCACTCCTTTGGGAACACAATGCCATCCCCAGGAAAGAGGGTTACGAACTTTAGTCGGAAAGGACATTAAAAATAAGGAAAATATTTTAACTTATTAAAGGTCATCTGGCTCCCAAGAGCAGTGGCAATAGTGCACTGCAAAGGACATCAGAAAGTGGAGACAATTGAAACCAGAGGAAACAGAGCCTCAGTCCAATCTGCCAAGGAAGCCACCCCAAAACCAGAGGGGCTTTACAAATTTTAGTAAACATGCTGGACCCTGGACCTACCACAGACCCCTTCTACACCAAACAAGAGGAGGAATTGGCAGAAGAGAAGCAAGCCATGAAAAGACCAGATGGTTGGTGGACGAGACCGTTGGTCCCAGAGGTTCTAGGTTGGATATTGGTTGCCCAGTGACACTAGCAGAGACACCAGGCTGCCCACCCAGGAGTCATCAAGATTTCTGAACTTCTACAAGGAAGGTACTACATACCAAGCTTAGATAAAATAATTAATAGTATAGTTATTAGAAGTACTGTCTGTGCACAGGTAAAATACAAAGCAAGGTAAGAGGGTCCCTGTGGGAATTCAGGCCTCATGGATGTTCTCTAGGAGAGCATTGGGAGGTGGATTTAACAGAGATTAAGCCACCAGGGTCAGAGAATAAGTACCTGCTAGTTCTTATAGACACCTTCTTGGGTTGGGTTGAACTATACCCCACTAGGACAGAAACTACTTCTAGAATAGTCAAGAAATTATTCCAAGAGATTATACCTAAATTTGGGCTGCCAATAGGCATAGGATCGGATAACAGCCCTGCCTTTGTAGCCAAAGAATAGCTTAAGCCTTAGGCACAAATTGGAAACTCCATTGTGCACACCAGCCACAAAATTCAGGACAGGCATAAGTTTAACTAAATATGTCATAGAAACTGGTGAAAACTGGACCAACCTTCTGCCTTTGCCCTCTTATGACCAGGTGTATCCCCTACTGGGAGGGGTTTTCCCCTGTTTGAAATCATGTATAATAGACCTTTCCCATCCATCCCAGGGTCAGGGAGAAACTAAAAGCTGGAATTCATAACTATTCCTTGCTCAAGTCCTTACAGGCTCTGCAGTATACCCAGAGAGCCACCCATAAGCTGGTTTGAAATACACTGCCAGTGTCCACTGCAGACCCTGTACATCCCTTCCACCCCAAGGACTCAATGTGGATAAAGAAGTTTTACAGCCCAAGGACTCACCCTAACCTGAAAGGGACTCTACACTGTTATCTTGAGCATACCCACAGCTGTTAAAGTAGATGGCATCCAGACCTGGCTATAGCACTCCCAGCTCCTGCACCAGGAAATGGCCTGGATCCTGGCAACCAGCAGCAGCACCTGTGAAATATCTAGCCTGGGCTCCATGCAGGCCAGGAGGAGACTTGACGCCTGCAGGAGGGAACTGGAATTCAGCGGGGGCCTTGGTAACTGTAAGAACATTTTTACTAGCCAGTGAGAAAGTCCAGAACCATATACAGCTAGATGTACTAAGGGACAAGACAGCAGAAACGGAACAGGAAATGCCCTTAAAAAGTAGGATAAGTAAATAGAAAACTATGCCTCGCAGATAATTTAGAAAAATCCATACGGTCAAACTAATTAAAGTTAAGGAACAGTACAATCCCCAAACTAATAAGGATGAGTCCATGATTTGACTCATGCACATAAAACCAGTGGGGAATGAAATATGGTAGCAATCATCTCTGGTAAAACTTCTATTCTCCTGCTATTCTCCTTAAAACAAAAGGGTAGTCTTCAGCTATCTACTTTTATGAGATAGGACTATGTTCCCACGTCTAGCAAGGTTAGAGACAAGGAACAGGCAACAAAGTCAATCATAGTCCTCTGTAACTTCCCTATCTCAGATACAATCCTGAGAGCTGTTCTTGGAATTTAAAACAATGAAAGCTTATATTTAAGACCCTATAAAAGGACTGCCTGCACCCGGGATGGTGCAGTTGTGTTTGGTCTCCACCTGCATGTGGTGCCCTGTGACCCTCCTGGCCAGTTCAATAAATCCTTGCTTTCTTATTACCAACTTAACCGCCTCCATGGTCATTTGCAACTAGTCGTGGAAGACACACCACAACACAATGAATTCTGTATTTCAGATATTGAATTTTGTGATTCTATAATCATATTTGCTTTTCTTTTGGGGAATCCATTATATCTTTGAAATTTACCTTACCAATTTTCTCTATCTTTGCATGAAATCTTTTAATATATTTTAATGTATTTGACTGCTAATTTCATTTGTTGATCTGTTTCTGGTTTTTGTTTTTTTTTTGCTTTTTATGTATTATATTTTTTGTTGTTTCACACATCTAATGATTTTATTTTATGATTTTATATTATTTTAAATGATATATTATAGTAATTCTGAATTATGTTGTCTTCTTCTAAAGATGTTGCCATAGTCCCTGTGGCTCAGTTAGTTGGGCATTGTCCTGTGCACCAAACAGATGTGGGCTTGACCCACAGTGTGGGTGGAGGATTTTGCAATTTCATTTCTGGAAGATTATCTGGATCTTTTAAGTCTGAGCTTAGATTTCATTAATGGAAGAATCTTTTGAGTTTTACCTTTTATTCTAGAATGCTTTGTTTATTACAGGGGCATGGTCTTTACTCCAAAATAAAATATATCTGGTGTCTCAACTAAATTATTAACTTGTTCACCAATGTCTCTAAACTATTGCTGAGCAAGAACTTCCAGTATCTCTCTGGCATAATGAAATACTCTACAAAATGCTTTGTCAACAACAAGTTCCATAGCACCTGCTCTCTTTCAGGCTTTGCAGAACCACACTCTATACATGCACAGGTTAATACTGAGCCATTACCTTGGTGAAATCCCAATGATTTCTGAAGCCTATTTTCAGCAGCTTCCTCCTCTGATGGCTTGTCTCTAAAGTGTCAAGCACATTAGCACCTCTTATGCTTGTTCCTTTCCCACTAGTTTTTCTTCTATCATCTCCCACTGTGTCTACCATGTCCCCACACGGTGTGCTTTAGTTTTCTACTAGGTAAAAAGATGAAGTGAATGAAACATTTTGTTTCCTCCTTTCAAGGATCTCATTCCTATACACCATATTATTCAATGCCTAGATGTTCTACTGGCTCCTTTACAAATATATCAGATTGCTTTTTCAATGTTATTGCTACTTTTTCATTGTTTAAAATTCAACTTGTATTTATTTAAATATACTAGTAAAAAAGATATGGTTTTTTTAAACTGTAATACATAACAATTTTATATAAAGTATTGGATCCTGGTTCTTTATCTTTTTTGTTTCTAGAAATCTGATTTTTCTGGCTCCTGCTAAAGTTATCTTGTCATTTTTATGTTGTGTGATTTTTGTGAATTTTAGTTAAATAGTTAATTTCAATTTCATTTCGGATTCCCATAGAATCCAGAAGACATGGATTGATTTTCTCTTCTCCAGCCTTTTTGTCCCATGATCCTGGGTGTTTGCGTGAAAAAGGTTCACTGTAGTTTAAAATGTTCCTTTCATATTGTTTGTTGTTGTTACGGTTTTCAGTGGGAGTGGGAGTAGAATATACAAATAGTGAGCATTTAGATCCCAAACCCAGGTGAAGATAAATTAGTAACAATAAAAAAAATAACGTAAGAGTTTTGTTGTACTGTCATTGTTTTTTGCCTTTTTAAATTTCATCTTTCACCACCATCCAAATCTCAGTACAAAACAGTATCTGCCTCTACCAGATTTTTCTTCTGACTCACTTTTATTTTTCTCCTCAGGCTTTAACACTTTCAGAATCTTGACTTTATAAGTACAGGGGAGAACTTTTAATCTAACTTCTTATCCTGAGAATGAGGATAGTTTGCTCGCAACCACATTCAAAGCACCTAGTATTTGGAAGCTATTATGCCGCTTCGTTCTAAAAACATACCATATTATTTATGGACTTGGGTGAATTTCTGTTAGTTCTATCTTCTGAGTGATTCCCCTTATTTTTATAGGTTCTACTAGTTAGTTAATTAAATATACCTGTATTCTAATATTTTTATATGACTTGAAACTATACAGTCAATTGATATCTAAGAATTATATTCCTGGAAAAGGAACTTCCTTCCCTTGATTTTGTTCTTACAAAATCTTACTTAAAATTCATAATCCAGCTATGTCCTTTTAAACCAAACTTAACTCTTTCAACTATAGTTACATAGATTCCTTTTTGTTTCCAAAACATTTGCACATCTCAAAATTTAGTAATCAGTAACAAAGTGTGGAAAAAATATTTCATTATTAGAGATAAATAAGAAATAAGCATTACTAATTACATGATCTTACATTACTAGTCACATGATCTACATTAGGTTACAACTCATATGTCTAAGTACAAACAAGAAAATGAAAAAAAGAAGACATAATTAAGGTAGATATTGATAAAGAGCAAGCATTAAATTTTTTTGCAGTTCATTATAAATCAATTTGGGAAAATTTTTTAAATTTTACATAATTACAGATTAGTACAACATTTTAGATATAATTCAAAAATTTTAAAGCACATATTTTGAGGAGCAACTTTTTGACACTTAAATGATGTTAGAATTCGGGAATCTAGCAATATATTGGAAAACAAAACTCCACTTTAATTCCAAAAGGAGAATTTTTTTGATATTATGTTCAGAATTATGCTAATATGCAGAAAATATTTATAAACTCAAATTAAATTGTCTTATTTAAATGTGGAGATAGTTTGAGAATATTAATTACCAAATCCAAACTATTGAATTATCTCTTTTGGTCTACATATAAGGTAAAAAACACATGAGAATCTAGAAAGAAACACCTGTTAAATACTCTTCAAGGGAGTATTAGTCCAAAAGAAAATATATATATATGCTGAGCTAAATATTTATAGCATAATAGCAAATCTGAGAGAGTATTTGAGAAATTTATATTGCAAATACTTTAAAGTTATAATAATGAAAAATGTAATCCTTTTTTAAATAAAGGAACTAATTGAAAATAAAAGCATAAATGTGATTGCATTTATTAAGCAGTTCACTAAATGTTTATATTGAAAACATTTTGCATGTGTCTTACTCTTTACTAGCTACACAATCTTTTCTCTTTGAAGATCACTCTGCATTTCCAGAACAACTTATGTTTAGCTTTATTGTCAAAGTAACCCATGATATTAATATTTTCTCTTTAACTGCTTATTTTCTTTGCCAAGTGCACATTAAATAAAGGCCAGAACTTCATTTATCTAGTTCATGGTCATAACTGTGTGCCTGGCACAAAGCCTAACATAAAAATGTTTGCACCAAAGGTATTAAACTGATTTCATTTTATGTAGGCTAGACAAGTATGGAAATCAAATTTTTTTAAAACAACACAATCAAATGAGTACGGGCAAAGGCTATTTATTCAGAGCTTGCTATAGCAAGAAAATCACCTACTTGCATGTTGACAAAAATTCAAAGGCAGGCAAAGGAGTAGAAAAAGCTTCCAGATAGAAAAAAGAGAAGGCTTCTGGTGTGCCATGATTGGAGGCTCTTGGCTTGTAGATAGGCTTATTAGAAGTAGGGCATCCTGTGTGATTGGGTAGGGGCCCACATTTGGCTTTCTCTGGTTGGTACTAAGTTGGCAACAGGACAGATATGAGGGAAGCTGTCAGTTATTAATCAAGTCCTGGTTATTGCAGTTAATTGTTAAAAGGGTTATTGTTTGGCTATATGGATGTTTTCTAGAGATAATGGTAGGACTTCCTATAAGTTTGACTTATAGATAATAGGATGGCTTCCTGGAATGGTTACTGTAAATAATGAGTTAGTTTCCTGGGCTGGTTTTTATAGATTATAAGTCAGAGTCCTATTGTTTTATATGATATGGCTAATGTCTATTTGGATAACCAGTTCTCTCAGAAGTTTAATTGAAAATATAAAGAGTTTATTTATTGATTGATTGAACATAAAGATTTTAATGGTCATTGTTCTGCTACATAATACTTAAAAATATGCAATTTTTTAATCCTATCCTATCAAATAAAAGAGTAATATGCAAATTGACCATACCTCCGATCAAGCCATGCCCATAGCCACCCCAAAAGGCAATCAAGAGCAAATTACGGAAATAAACCCCAACCAAGATGACTGCGGCCACTGAGAGCAGGAAGGAGGCTTGGGTTTCCCCAGCAATGGAGGAAGTCAAGCTTTCCACCTGCCCTTGCCAGCCTAGGCCTCCACTCAATGCTACAAAGTTTCAATTATAGAAGATATATCCCAACAGAAATGGTGGCAGCCACAAATCTGAAGAGAACAGAGGCTACGGTTGCCCAGGTGATGGAGGAAGGCAAACTTCTGCAGCCTTAGCACCTAGGCCTCCACTCTAGGCTAAAAGTTTCAATTATAGAATTTAAATAAACCAAAACAGAAATGGCTGTTACCATGGAGCAAGCAGAAGGCTTGGCTCTGCTACAGGCTACAAAGTTTCAATTGTAGAACATAAATTAATCCCTGACCCCAGGGCCTCTGCTTGGGTCACTGGAGGCTGTGGCCAGCCTGCAAACCACCATAAGCCCCTCGCCCAGGCTGACCCATGCCCAAAGGGAACCCCACCTTGATCCAGGACACCTTCAGGGCAAACCAGTTGGCCCCCAGCTATGCACTAGGTCTCTATCCTATCTAATAAAAGAGTAATACGCACATTGACCATCACTCCAACACACAAGTGGGCTGCCCCCATGTGGTCAAAGTTCCTTCCCCCATGTAGACATAAGATGGCCACCACAAGATGGTCAGTAGGGGAGGGCCATTGGGAGGTTCCAGGCCTGCAAGGGAGGGCAGTTGTGAGTGATCAGGCCAACAGAGAAGGGCAGTTGGGAGTTACCAGGCCTTCATGGGAGGGCAGTTGGGGGTGATCAAGCCTGCAGGGGAGGGCAGTTAGGGTGACCAGGCCTGCAGAGGAGGGAAGTTGGGGGAAACAGGCTGGCAGGGGAGCAGTTAGACATCAATTAGGCTGACAGTGTAGTGGTCAGGAGGTTATCAGGGTGGCAGGCAGAAGCAGTTAGGGGCAATCAGGGAGGCAGGCAGGTGAGCAGTTTGGATCCAGCAGTCTTGAATTGTAAAAAGGATGTCCTACTGCCCGATAGGATCGGGCCTAAACAGGAAGTTGGATATCCCTCGAGGACTCTCAGGATGGAAAGGTTGCAGGCTGGACTGAGGGACATCCCCACACCCTCCATGCACAAATTTCATGTACTGGGCCTCTAGTGTCTGTATAAAAATATGGAGTTGCAAAAAAAATAAAGCATGAAGTTCCTCAGTGTCAACATTTAATCTAACATAAGCTACAATATACAAGCAATTTAAGATTTTATTTCAGGTATTTATAAGATCATGAGCCTTCAAAAGTTTTTAAAGTAGGCCAAAAAAATAAAAAATAAATAACTGAATGCTTCAGATATAAAAGTGAAAATAGTAACTATAACTGAAAGGAGAAAAAATGTTGGACTGACATTCATCTGTGCTAAACCAGATATTAAAATATACAGATAGCCCTAGCTGGTGTGGCTCAGTGAATGAAACGCCAGACTATAGGTTTGATTCCATTCAAGGGTATGTACCTTAGTTTTAGACTCCTTCCTGGCCCCAGCCCTAGTCAGGGTTCATGTAGGAGGCAACCAATTGATATGTTTTTCTCACACCAATGTTTCCCTCTCTCTTTCTTTCTTTCTTCCACTTTCCCTAAAAACCAATGGAAAAATATCCTCATGTGAGGATTAAAAAAAATACATACAGATAAACCTTAATTCAGGGTATGTTAATTTATTATGAATCCTTGGTAAGTGGCTCCAGTGACTTAATCAGATTCTAGGACAACAGGAAAAGCTGGTTTAGCACAACTTATCATGATAAACAAAGCATAGAGGTTAGTCTGGAAAATACTGGTTCTGTTACTCTACCGATGTTTGGAGATCAAGGAGCAAGAAAACACTTTGCACAGACAACTACATTTGGTCTGTATGACAGATAATCATAAAAATTAATATGTATTACATTACAAAATCCCCCAGCTGAGTAACTGAGTTGAAAACAAAAAACTGTGACCATAGAATTAACATAAGTCTAAGAAACTTATGGATGTTGTAGTATAAATACATCATGGCAGAAGATCAAAAACTGAGTCAATTTCAACAGTATAAAAATTAATAAATTTTAAAATGTATTTACTTTCATCCAAATTTCAATGAAAATTATTAGAAAAAAAACTTTGCTTTGATTATAGTCTATAGTCATATAAACTGTATGGAATTTAAACCACAAGAAGCAGTGACAACAACTTCTCCATCCTCTACTGAAAATCCCAAACCTATTGGGTAACCAGAAATAAAATAGGGAGATTTTGTTTTCAGTACATTCTACTTATCTTGATGTATTTCCTTTGCTTTGAAATGTGTGTCTCAGTTCTCTGCATAGAAGACACATGTCTTCGTTGAATGTCCCAGTATAGACATCCTTTAGAAACATTTCTGTACATTCTGTTTTGTTTTGTGATCCTCACCAAGGATGGGATATAGACGAGAGAGAGAGAGAGAGAGAGAGAGAGAGAGAGAGAGAGAGAGAGAGAGAGAGAGAGAGAGATGAGAGAAACAGCAATAAGGTGCCTCTCATACATGCCCCAACCAGGGATTGAAACCACAGCCTTTTAGTTGTATGGGATAATGCTCTAACCACCAGGCCAAGAATCTATACAGTCTTAAATCATGCATACTTTTCTAAGACTCTGCCCTATTAAAATATACAAGCTGTCCCACATACAGTTATTTTGTTGATATTATTCAATTATAGTAAGGAAACATTTTTAAGGACAAACATAACTTAAGGTGCTGCTGTCATATTATGAAACTCATAATTCCAGCCCTCCTGGAAATTGATAGTCATTTAAGCTACATGACAATGAGTCATAATAAACCAATGTATTCCATGTTAGAGTTTATCTGTAAACTTGTAATTAGTCAAATATTTATTGATTTCATACAATGCACTAGCCACTTTATTAGCTGCTTTGAAAAATTATCTCATTCATTGCATAGGTCTGTAGAAATTGTAATCTCCATTTAGCAGATGATAAAACGAGTGTCTGCAGGTTAATTGCTTCACTAAAGGTCACATAGCAGTAAGCAGTAAAACTGTTCCTCAGTCCAGTTCTTTGTTAATCTTCTGATACTAAAGCCAACATTCTTTATGTTCTCCCCAGTGGCTGTGCTATTATAACACAGGCAAGTAAGATAACTGATGAAGCTCAAACATGGCCCGCAAGGTCAATGTATTAAGAATAGAACAATAACTTCCTACTCTCCTCCCATAAACTTCATTGGTTTCCAGATGTGGTTGAAACTTTAAATATTTTATATGTCAATATCCTTTTTTACATTATGGAAACTATATCCAGAAAGTGTCTAAATCTTTCTCAAGTTCCAAAAGTTTCTATACTGACAGATTCAAAGCTAGAATTCTACTCTCCTGGCACAAACACTATTCCAAATGCCATAGTGCTATACTGAAGTCATACCTGTCATAGATTGATCCACTTCTTAGCAAGAAGTATGCCAATGTCATTGTGGATGCTCAATTATTAATCTAACTAGTGTCCCAGTGCACAGATTCATGCACATTGAAAGGAAATTAGAAAAAATATTTTAATATCACTATTTTCACTTTTCCTATAAAAGAAGTGTCAACAAAATTCACAATCGACAATGACAGATTAAAACACAAGTGTGTGATTGGAGGTAGAGCTTTGTATGTATCACACATGTGTGAGCCAACTTAGCCATATATATATATGGCTAAGTTGGCTCACAATATATATTATATGTCACAATATATATAATATGTCACAATATATATAATATATAATATATAATATATAATATATAATATATAATATATAATATATAATATATAATATATAATATATAATATATAATATATAATATATAATATACTTGCTTAATTAGACTTGCTTTCTGATTTTGCTAAACTTTTTCCAGCACAGTGAAGCACCCCAACTTCTCTTTCAGATAATTGTCAGCAACACAGCAGTGACATCAACATGAAGCAGATTATTATTGTAGATCATGCAGGGAGAATAAGATAAAATATTTAACTGCAGCAGTGTTTGACTGTATTCTGCATGGTGAGAAAACCTGAAGTCATTGTCAAGGTCCACCATTTCTTACTTTTTTTCAGTTGGGTCAAGTTTCTAAGCTTTCTAAATCTCCATTTTCTTCCTAATGAAAAGAAAATAGGATTCCACCTAGTCTGCTATCTACTTATTCCAAGACTTCTGTGAGGATCAAAGAGAGGAAGCTGGGAATTGATTCTTGATATCATTACCCAGTGGCCACAGTCACCATTTCCTGGCTGTGCTGGGCTGTGAGCTACATTTTGACCATGAGGGTCTTAGCAGCATTGGCTGCAATTTGGTGGGGTGTCGCTCAAGGTGGTTGTGGGGCTTGTGTCCCACTTGAAGGAAGCTGAGTGTTGCTTTGTCAGCACCAGGTCCATTGTGACATATATTGTTAAGCTAATGGCCTGGTGCACAAATCCGTGCACCTTGAAAGGCAATAAAATAGAGGAAATATTTTAATATCACTGTTCACACTTTCTCTATACTAGAAGTGTCAAACAAATTCACAATTGACAATGACAGATGGAAACACAAGCATGTAATTGGCGCCAGCAAGAGCTTTATATGTATCACACATGTGTGAGTCAACTTAGTCTTTTAAATATATGAAATAAACTTGCTTAATTAGAACTGCTTTGTGATATAGCTAAACTTTTTCCAGCCCAGTAAAGCACCCACAACTTCTCTTTCAGGTAATTGTCAGCAACACAACAGTGATACCAACATGAAGCAGATTATTATTATAGACCATGCAGGGAGAGCATAGAGTAAAACATTTAACTGCAGCAGTATTTGACTATATTCTGCACAGTGAGAAAACCTGAAGTCATTTTCAAGGTCCACCGTTTCTTTCTTCTTTTCAGTTGTGTCAAGATTCTAAGCTTTCTAAATTTCCATTTTCTGCCTAATGAAAAGAAAATAGGATTCCACCAAGTCTCCTATCTATCTACTCCAGGACATCTGTGAGGATCAAATGAGATGAGGCACAGAAAAATGCTTCACAGACATTTGGTTATAGTGTGAAATGTTTCCACCTGGCTATAAAGTAAGTCATGTTGCTGAGCTGAAGAAACTCCAAGGAGACTAGTTGCTAGGGAGAGGAAGCTGGACATTGCTATGTGATGTCATTACCTGGTGCCTACAGCCAGCCTTACCTAGCTGGACTTGGCTGTGGTTGGCATTTTGCACCATGCGGTCTTGGCAGCATTGGCTGAAATTTGATGGGCTGTCCCTCTGGTGTGGTGGTGGGGCCTGTGTCCCACTTGGGAGAAACTGAGTGTAGCTTTGTGGGTGCCAGGTCTGTGGTACCATTTCTCTGTAAATGGCCAGTGCTTGTCATGGCAACTCCTGCATTGAGCATCTGCCCCCACATGGTCAGTGTGCATTATGGCAACCGGCCAGAGGGACACTTAGCATATTAGTCCTTTATATTAGTACAGGGGGAATCTGGACTGTCAGGAATTGAGAAAACCACACGGAGATTCAGGGGAGCTGTGAAAGGCAGAGGTCTGGAGGTGTGCGAGTGAGCACGTGTGGGGAGGACTGACTGCTGAGTGTGCCGCTGGCTTTCTCAAGCCAGAGGGAGATGGAAGCTTCCGACTGAACTAAGCTCTAGTTTGGAGCGAGATTCTGGGAACCCAGATTCATTTGGAGAGAAACTGGACTGTCTGGCAGCAGGCAAAACTTGAGGGTGGCTTTATCTCAGAGGTGCTTGCAGCAATTACCAAGGGACATTGAGACCCAGGGGCCTCATAGGGCAGGGATACAGGAAGCCAAGGCTGTCTACTCTGCCCTGAGACTTCGTCCCATCCAAGCTGAGCACTGAAGCTTTTGAAATTTTGTAAGTCTTCTCTCATAAGGGTGTCTCCAGCACAAAAGTTTCCCAGCATACACCCAGCTGATCCTCACAGCCAATTGGCCTGGAGGTTAATTCCTTCCACTGATACCAACAACAATCAAGATTTAACTACAACAAGGCTATGCACACTGTCCACAAAGAGGTGCACCAAGAATGTCCAGCCCAGGTAACTGAGAAGGCTGACCCACTGGGCCCTAAAGGACACCTAGCACACAAAGCTATTCTACCAACTCAGGAAAGTATCAAAAATGAGACAAAGAAACAGATCACAAATGAAAGAAATGGAGGAAAGCAAACAACTGGATATAGAGTTCAAAACCACAGTTATAAGGTTTTACAGGAATTTCCTAGAAAAGGCCAATAAATTTAGCAAGACCTTCAAAGACATGAAAAAGGACCAATAAGAAATTAAACATACATTGACTGAAATAAAAAATATTATAAAGACCTAACAGCAGACTAGAGGACAGCAAGAATCAAGTCAAATATTTGAAATACAAAGAAGCAAAAAACACTCAGCCAGAAAAGCAAGAAGAAAAAAGAATCCAAAAATGTGAAGATAGTGTAAGAAGCCTCTGAGAATACTTCAAGTGTACCATAATCAGAATTTGGGGGCTGCCAGAAGAAGAGAGAGAGCATGATACTGAAAACCTATTTGTAGAAATAATGACAGAAAACTTCCCCTCCTGGTGAAAGAAATAAACTTTCAAGTCCAGGAAGCACACAGAACCCCAAACAAAAGGACACCAAGACACATCATAATTAAAATGCCAAAACAAAAGACAGAATTTAAAAGCAGCAAAAGAAAAACAATTAATTACTTATAAGAGAGCACCCATACAACTGTCAGCTGATTTCTCAACAGAAACTATGCAGGTCAGACAGAAATGGCAAGTAATATTCAAAGTGGTGAATAGCAAGAACCTACAACCAAGATTACTCTACCCAGCAAAGCTATCATTCAGAATTGAAAGTCAGATAAAAAGTTCCACATATTAAAAAAAAAGCCAAAGAAGTTCATCAATACCAAACCATTATTATAGGAAATGCTGAAAGGTATTCTTTAAGAAGAGGCAGAAAAAGAAAAGGTAAAGATAAAAATTATGAAGAACAAATACATATCTATCAACATGTGAATCTAAAAATCAAGTGAATTAAAAATCTGATTAACAGAATAAACTGGTGAATATAATAAAATCAGGGGCACTGAAAGGGAGTAGACTGACAATTCTCATAGGAAAACGTGTGTGGGAGGTGTGGGAAGAGACTGGACAAAAATCGTACACCTATGAATGAGGACAATTGGGAGGGGATGTAAGGGCAGAGGGTGGTGTGGGAACCAGTTTGAGAGGAGCTATGGCGGGGGGGAAGAGGAACAATTGTAATAATCTGAACAGTAAAGATTTATTAAATTTAAAAAATACATTTTATTTTTAAAATTGAGCTATCACCTGTTAAAGTATGTATACATTTTGGGGGACACTGTATATTTTCTTAACAGTTTGTTTATATAATTGATAACCATTTAAGTGTTTATATAAACTCAACTTGGAGAATTATTAAAGAAGCACGAGGAGGCCTGAATGCTCAGTGCATAGATTAATAAAACACAAAGATTTGGCTTAACTCTTTCTCATGTAAACAATGTTACATAAGGCAAAGGAGAGGGTTGTTATGCCAAGAAAAAGATGAAGCAGCAAACTTGCAGCTCAAAATTAATCAAAAGGTCCCTTAATATTCAATAAAATCTGTCCCCCTTTTGTTATATTTAGTATTTTAATAATAAATTGATAATGAAAATTAAATCATGCTAAGGTTGGTTAAGCAGAAGCACTTAAGAATAAATTTTGCTCTTGGTAGAAGGATAATAAATGCAAAACTGTATCTCTCATTATAATGCAATTTCAAAGGTGATTTAATTTTTCAGGACCACAGATCCCAATGTCCTCTCCATTGAAAATCACTAAAAGGTAAATCATTATTATTTTCCATAATATAATATATAAACTATGTCTACATGATGCCCACAATAGTTTTATTTTATTTTTTATTTTATTTTATTTTATTTTATTTTTTGCAGTATAACTTATATTTAATAGTAGTACATGTTTTCCTTTTCCCCTCCCCATTATCCTCCCCACAGCCTCCCCTACCCCCCAGCCCACAATAGTTTTAAAATGTCAAAAGTTTAGTTGTATTTTTAGCCTGTATATTATTAACCAACAGTATGAATTAATTTTATTTTTTTTGTTTGAGTGCACAGTTCCTGGCCACTTGACACATAAAATATTTAAACACTTGATAAATAAAGTTTATATATATATATATATATATATATATATATATGCCTATATAATAAAAGGCTACTATGCAAAATGACTAAATGGTGGAACAACCAGTCGCTATGATGCACACTGACCACCAGGAGGCAGATGCTTAATGCAGGAGCTGCCCCTTGGTGGTCAGTGCACTCCCACATGGGGAGCAATATTCAGCTAGAAGCTGGACTGAGGACCGGTGAACGCAGTGGTGGTTGTGGGAGCCTCTCCACCTCTGCAGTAGCACTAAGAATGTCAGACTGACAGCTTAGGCCCACTCTCCAGGTCAGTCAGACATCCAACGAGGGCTCCTGAACTGCAAGGAGGCACATGTAGGGCTGAGAAACACGCCCCTGAGTGCATTAATCTAGTACATGGGGCCTCTAGTATACAGTTGTACCAGTTAATAATAGTGGATTTTTTTTCAATAGGTGGAGTTACATGTATGTTGATATATGATTTGGTATGTATGCTATTTTGTTGTATTGACATAAAACTTCAAAACTTCACACGTCAAATTTTCATAAGATGCTAACATCATAGATATTTTTATGCTTTAAAATGTCAAATTTCATGCCAAAAAAAAGAGCATTTGCAGAGTTTTAATTCATTACTTTAATTCGAAGAAAAGTGCTGCTGAAAGTTATCATATACTTCAACTTGCTTATGGTGATCACAAGATACTTGTGAACTTTGGTTTAAATGCTATAAAAGTGATGATTTCCCTGTGAAAGACAAAAAATGTCCAGGTCAACTGAAAAATTCTGAAGACCAACAATTGCAAGCATTATTGAATGAAGATATATGTCAAACTCAAAAACAACTTGCAGAAAGATTAAATGCTGTTCAGCAAATAATTTCCGATTGTTTACAAGCAAAGGGAAAGACTTTAAAGGAAGAAAAATGGGTGCCATGTCAACTGAATGAAAGTCAAATGGAAAACTGAAAAGTCATCATTAAATTGTTGCTTCAACTGCATGAAAGAACGTCTTTTAGGTATCAAATTGTGACTGGCAATGAAAAGTGACTTTATTTTGAGAATCCCAAATGCATAAAATCATGGGTTGATCCAGGTCAACCATCAAACATCGACTGCAAAGCCAAATTGCTTCAGAAATAAGACAATGCTCTGCATTTGCTGGGATCAGGAAGGTGAAGTATATTATGAGCTTCTAAACCAGGTAAAGCCATTAATAGTGATCACTATTGACAACAAGTAATCAATTTGAACCATGCTTTGATTGTAAAATGACCAGAATGTGCAGAAGACATGGCAAAGTAATTTTGCTTCATGATAATGCACCATTACACATTTCAAAACCAGTTAAAGACAAGTTAAAAGATTTTGCCTTGGAAGTATTTACCCACCCATCATATTCACCAGATCTTGCTCCTTCAGATTACCACTTATTCAGATCAATGGCACATGCACTTTCTGAGCAACACTTCAAAACATACAAAGAAGTAGAAAATTGTGTCTCTGAATGGTTTACCTCAAAACAAGAAAAATTCTATTTGGACGGTATTGACAAATTACCTCAAAGATGGCCCATAGCCAGCAGTGGACATTACTTTAAATTAAGCACTTTTGATAATTTTGATAATTTCTCTTGAAATTATTGTGTTTTCTCTGATTATAAAATCTGCATTATTAACCGGTATAAATATATATCATCTACATATATACTAGAGGCCCAGTGGATAAAAATTCATGCACTGGAGGGGTTCCCTCAGCCTGGCCTGCCCCCTCTCACAGTCCAAGAGCCCTTTGGGGCAGGAGGCAACCTGGCGATCAGGGGAAGGCAACGTCCCATCATACCTCTGCTGCTCCACTACCATCAACGCAAGCCTCGGCCAGCCCTGGTTACTTGAGCCTTGGGTGGCTCTGGGCACCTGGGCAGCCACCATCTAAGGCTTGCCTGCACCTCGTGCTGGCCCTGGGCAGCTTGGAGGCTGAAGGGACTGAGGGACTCTGGAGGTAGGCGCACGGCAAGGCCAGGCCCAGCAAACCCCCCCTTGCCATATGCCTGCCGCCCATGTAGGGCTGAGGGTACATGGTGTTACCATCTTGTGGCTGTGGGTACCACCATCTTTGAAGGTGTGACAGTCAATTAGCATATTTCCTCTTTATTGGTTGTGGGCACTTCCATCTTTGCAATGGTGTGAGAGTCAATTAACATATTCCCTCTTTATTAGAGATAATACTAGTGGCCCGGTGCACTAAATTTGTGCGGGGTGGGGGGTCCTTCAGCCCAGTCTGCACTCTCTTCATCCTGGGACCCCTTAGGGATATCTGGTTGCCAGTTTATAAACCAGCAGCTGGACATCCCACTTGAAATCTAGGACCATTGGCTCCTAACCACTCACTTGCCTGCCTGCTTGATTGCCTCTGTCTCTGCCTTCCTGCCTGATTGCCTTAACCCTTTTGCCTTCCTGCCTGATCACCCATAACCTCTCTGCCAGCCTTATTGCCCCTAACTGCCTTCCCCTGCCAGTTTGATCTCACCTCCAACTGCCATGCTGGCCTAATCTTACCCACAATGGCTCTCCCCTGCTGGCCTGGTTGTCCCTAATTGCCTATGCCTGACTGATTGCTCCTAACTGCCCTCCTCTGCAAGCCTGATATTGCCCCAAATGTCCTTCACCTGCTGGTCTGATTTCACCCCCAACTGCTTTTCTCTGCCAGCCTGATCGACCCTAACCACCTCTGCCTTGGCCCCCACCACTATGGTTTTGTCTGGAAAGATGTCTAGAACGATGTTCAGAAGATGTCCAATCTAATGAGCATATTATCCTTTTTTTTAGTATGGATGCCACAGACTCCTCTATAGGCTTGTAAGCCAGTGGGAATGAGTACTGAGAGATTCCTTCCACTGGGCCTCAGGAAGCCCCTGTTTGGTGGCACTCAACGGTGAAGGGGAGCAAGATGCAGCCTGCTTTCTTCAGAAGAGCCCATTCCCCCCTCCACACCCACTATCTCCCCATTCCCTCCCATTCCCCTCCCACTCGTCCACTCTCCCACTTCCACGCAGGTGTGACCACAGCCAGGTTGTCTCATCCTCTAAGCATGGCTCCAACCTAGTCTCTCCCAGACACAGTGCCAGGTATTTAGTTGGTGCTCAATACATGCTAACTGAAGAGAATTAGGGGTAAAGGTCACCAAATCACCTCCTCAAAGTTTAGAAAGGGCTCAAAGCCTACAAATGGAGGGGAAGTTGCCCTCGCCCTGCCAGCCTTCCCCCCCCAGCCCCCCGCCACACCCCACTCCCTGTCCCCTCCCCTGGTTGCAGCACCTTAGCCAGTTTTGAGGAACTTGCAGGCTCCCAGGTTCATAAAATTGCAGAAATGCAGCTGCCCACAGAGCCACGTGCAGGTAGGCTTGAGGAGCTGGTAGCCATAACACAGGCACAGCGCAGAGACAGCACCACCAGCTCAGGGATGGTGGCTGGGAAGCCTACTTTCACCCGTGTCGCCACCATGAAGTGGTGGGACTCCCACAGCATCTAGCACGTCCATGTTGACACCATCCCAGAAATGGCACCACAGCTTCTCCAGTTCCAGGCGCCCCCGGGCACACACAGCACCTGGGTCACCTGAACAAGCACAGCAGCCTAGGCCATGGCCAGGGCAGTGAGGCGCACTGCCCTTTGGGCCATTGGCTGGCAGGGCAGTCTTGTGGGGAGGAGATACCAGCCAGAATCAAAAGGGAAAGCTGCCCTGGCACGGGGGAAAGCAGACCCCTATGACCTCACCACTCTCCTGGCCCACAGCTGAGTTGGGCTTGGCACCTTCCCTTGGGGCCCCCAGTGGAGGCAACCAGCCAGCCCAACTAGCAGATCATCCTGCCATCAGGCCTGGTGCTCTGGCAGCGCCCAGACAGCTCATGGCCTCTAAGGGCAGCTCTCAGGGCACATGGAGTGAAAGCACCTCTGGAGATGCTTCACCTTGAGGATGGAGGGTGACAACGCATGCACACTCTCCTTCCAGGGCCTGGAGTGTGAGAGAGGCTCCACTGAGCAGAGATTTTTTTTGCCTGACACTTTCATCAGGTGGGATGTGACTGCCCCTGGGAGGCTAGGATGGCTTCTGGGAGGCTGCACTGTCCTGGTTCACAATAAGAAAAGTACGGTGCTGAGCAGTTTTTCAATTGGACCTTCATCTTCCTTCCCCAGCACACTCCAAACCTACTCTGGCTGACCATCTCAACCCACTTAAGATCTTCCTCTCTATTTTGGTTACTTTCCCCCATCAAACATGCACCTGATCGTGTTGCCAAGGGGTGCCCCCTAACTGCTCCCTGGTGGGTGAAGCCAGCCTGAGGAGGGGCCATGGTGTTGGAAGAAATCTGACTGTGTGTTCCACCAGCGGCCTGCCAGGTGCAAGTGCATGGAGGTGATGGCTCCAACACCTGCTTTCCTGTAGGCCTGAGCTCCAGAGCAGCCACGGATGAGCTGGTGATCCAAATGGCCTGACAGCCAGCATGGTCCTCCCACCACCAACCCTGATTCCCCTGGTTCACTGTAGCTGATTCATCGGAATCTGGGGGATCAGCAGTTCAGTCCACTCACCAGTCTCCGCCCACCCGAGACTGCTACTGGTGCATCTTGGCATTTGGTCAACCATAATGCCCGAAATTCATACATGGGAGGGGTATCTATCAGACCAGCCTGAACCCTCTCCAATCTGGGACCCCTTAAGGGATATACGACTGCCCATGTAGGTCATCACTCTCACAATCCAGGACTGCTGGCTCCCAACTATTCGCTGCCTGCTTCCCTGACTACCCCTAACCACTTCTGCCTACCAGGCTGATCACCCCCTAACCACTCCTCTGCCAGCCTGATTGATGCTTAACTGCTCCCCTGCAAGCATGAATGCCCATATCTGCCCTCCCCTGCAGGCCTGGGTCCCCTAAACTGCCCTTCCCTGCAGGCCTGGTGGCCTCCAACTTCCCTCCTCTGCTGGCCTGCTCACCCCTAACTGCTCTCCCCTGCAGGCTTGATAGCTCCCAACTGCCTCCCTTGCAGGCCTGTCCCTCCCAACTGCTCTCCCCTGCTGGCCTGATCCCTCCCAACTGCCCTTCCCTGCTCTGCATCTTGTGGTGGCCATCTTGTGTCCACATGGGGGCAACCATCTTGTGTGTTTGAGTGATGTTCAATTTGCATATTACTCTTTTATTAGATAGGATAGAGGCTTGTTGCATGGGTGGGGGCCAGCTGGTTTGCCCAGAAGGGTGTCCCAGATCAGGGTGGGCATTCCCTTGGGGTGTAGGATGGCCTGGGTGAGGGGCCTGCGGTGATTTGCCAGCTGGCTATGTCTCTTGGTGACCCAAGCAGAGACCCTGGTATCTGGGATTTATTTATCTTCTACAATTAAAACTTTGTAGCCTGGAGTGGAGCCAAGGCTTCTGTTCACCCAGTGTGGCAGCCATTTCTGTTGGAATTGATTTATCTTCTATAATTGAAACTTTGTAGCCTTAAGCGGAGGCCAAGCCAGGACAGGGTGTGCAGAAAGCTTGGCTTCCTCCATCGCGGGGAAACCCAAGCCTACCTCCTGCACTCTCTATGGCCCCAGCCATCTTGGTTGGGTTAATTTGAATATTGGCTCCTGATTAGATTGAGGGTGTGGCTTTTGGGTAGGTATGGTAAATTTTCATATTACCCTTTTATTAGATAGTACATACACTGAGTGGCCAGATTATTATGTGTCCAGAGATCAAAATAATCTGGCCTCTCTCTCTCTCTCTCTCTCTCTCTCTCTCTATATATATATATATATATATATATATACACACACAGATATATCCTGTAAATATAGATTTCCTGTTATCTTTTTCTAGTATACTACTACTGAGTTCCAACTACTGTAAAATAATACAAATTATTATCATTTTGTGTGTATAAAGTATAGGTTGATATTATGTAGTATAGCCATAGCATGTAATCAGAACTATTTAAAAATTTAGGAATGATTTGGCTCAGTGGATAGAGCATTTGCCTGTGGACTGAAAGGTCCCAGGTTCGATTCTGATCAAAGGCATGTACCTTGGTTGCGGGCACATTCCCAGTAGGGGGTGTGCAAAAGGCAGCTGATCGATGTTTCTCTCTCATCGATGTTTCTGACTTTCTATCCCTCTCCCTTTCTCTCTGGGAAAAAAATCAATAAAATATATTTTAAAATAAAAATAAAAATTTAGGAATGCAAACTGCATTGAAGATATACACACATACACACCCTTGATTTGAGCTAATTTATAGGGTTGGTCCCCTATCATTAAGGATAAATTTAGAGGAAGGCAGTATAGATCTGGCTTAGTGATATTAAATTTTGTTCAAGGTACTGTTCTTATTCAAGCATCTTAAGAGTTTGTATGTCAGAAGATGGTTCCCCAGATCCAGAATAACATCCCCATTCCAGAAAAGGTAAAAAAAAGAGAATGAATAGCAAATGATCTTGAGACAGTAGACAACCCACTTTCAAAGGAGTTTTTCTAATACTCCATCCAGTAAATTACCTATCTTTGACAAAAGCTGCTAAGGGAGTCACATTGCTTTTAGCAGGCACCTACACTCAAATTGGGGTTCTCCTTTTAAGGAAGAATCAATAATGACTAGGTAATTATCAATCTCTGTTACAGTATTTTATTATTCTGCTGTACAATGGTTAAAATACTTAATGTATCCAAAATAAATCAGTCAATTTGAAAGAAAAAAATGTCATAGCATACATTTTCCACCTATCCCCAAAAGAAGATATAGTTATTAACTAACTAAACTTCATTTAAAATAGTGAAACATAAATGATGCATCTATATTATGAGTAGATGTTAATGGTTGAGGGAATGGAGAAATATCTATGAACAACAACAACAACAAAAAACAGAAACATGTACATAGCAAACAAATTATTTTGTATTCTATATTATCCTAACTAATAAAAGAGTAACATATAAATGTGACCATACCTTGGCTCCTGATTGGCTATGCTACCAGCCAATCAGGAGCGGAGGGCAGGGCCCCACAGTGCGCGATCCTACCTCTCCTGCTGCCTCTGCATGGCCTGGGGAATGAGCACCATGGGCCTGGGGAGCGGACACTGTGCTGGTGGTCCCGGCAAGGCCGCAGTGCCAGTTCCCCAGGCCACACGGAGGCACAGCGGGAAGGCCGGCCACTGCTGTGCTTTTGTGTGGGCGCCTGGGGTCCAAGATCGCAAAGGGTGTGAGCGTGGGGGTCCCAGATCACTGGTGCGTCTGCAAAGATTGGGGCAACAGGAGGCTGGGGGAAGACCAACTACCGCCATGCTTCTCTGCGGGCGCCAGGGGTCCCAGATCGTGAAGGGCATGTGCGCACGGGGGTCCCAGATCACCATGGTGGAGGGGCCAAGGCAGAGGCCATTAAGGGTGATCAGGCCAGGAGGGGAAGGCAGTTGGGAGTGATCAGGCCAGGAGGGATGGGCAGTTGAGGGTGATCAGGCTGATGGTGGGGGGCAGTTGGGGCCGAGCAGGCCGGCAGAGGGGACTAGTTGCAGAGTGGTTAGCAAGCAGAGTGGTTAGGGGTGATCAAGCAGTCAGGCAGGTGAGTAGTTAGGAGCGGATTGCGAGGGGGTTGTCCAAGTGCCAGTTTAGGCCCAATCCCACAGGGATTTCAGATTGGAGAGGATGCAGGCCGAATTAAGAGACAACCCCCACCCACCCCCTGAGTGCATGAATTTCATGCACTGGGCCTCTAGTCATAATAATAAAAGTGTAATATACTAATTAGATCAATGTTCTTTTGTACAACCTTGTGGATGAAACTGGGGCTGTGAGGTAAATCTGTGTCCTGGGTACCAGAGAAAAGCTGGTGCTGGCTACCAGGGGAAGGCCGACTCCTGTACAAATTTTGTCCATCACGACCCTAGTATAATAAAAGGGAAATATGCTAGTTAGGCTAGATAGACCTGACGTCTTCTGGTTGTTCTTTAGGACATACTTCTGGACAAAGCCACAGTGGTGAGGGAAAAGGCAGAAGCTGTTGGGGGCAATCAGACCAGCAGGCAGGGGCAGTAATGAGTGATCAGGCCAGCATGATAAAACAGTTATGGGCAATTGGGTTGGCAGGCAGAGATGGTTAGGGGCAATCAGGCATGCATGCAGAGTGGTAAGTGGCAATTGGGCAGGCAGGCAGGTGAGCGGTTAGGATCCAATGGTCCTGGATTTTGAGTGGCAATCCCAATGGGATGTCCCACTGCTGGTGTAGACCCTGTGAGTTCAGACCTAAACTGGCAGTTGGACACCCCCTGAGGGGTCCCGGATTGGAGAGGGTGCAAGCTGGGCAGAGGAACATCCTCCCACTCTTAATTCCCATGCAAGAATTCCATGCACCAAGTCTCTAGTTTAGAATAAAAAGGGAATAGCACTTGAGATCAACAAGTTTAGGTAATATAACCCACACTGTGCTTAAGAGATAAACTGCAGTGATAAATGTCTGCAGTGTCTTAGGAGTGAGAGGGCTTGGTGAGGAAATCTACACAGATCAACAGAAATAAGTAGACAAGAGAATAGGTCATTGATATAGAAAACACACAATATTAAACTAATTCCCCTTGTCTAGAGCAGGGGCAACTCCTGATCTACAACAAGATCAAGGTGATGAAATTAATGATGGCTCATAGTTTTAGAAAAGAGGTCCTCTATACCAGTGATTGTAAGTGAATACCAAAAGAGGTTTAAAGCTTTTTAATTGATGGTAATTATTTAACCATGACAAGCAATACCATAACTGATTTCATGTTTAATTGATTAATGACAGATCATTACAGTGAACATTTTTCTGAAAGCAAATCATTTAACAGCTGCCTAACATTTTGATAAGTCAGCCAATCTATGGTCAACTCACTACAGTCAACAAACTTCTATGGGTAACTTTAATCTCCTCCTGCCTTTGACCCAAAAAAATACACTTCTCTGGCAGAAATCAACCCAATCTTTCTTCAGCAGACAACACAATTTTTAGAATAAACACTCCTCAAAATCCTCATGTAAATTTGGTTGGGTTTTGAAGCAGACGTGTGAGGTCATTTGCTCTTTCTTTTCTCCCCTCTCTTTAGCTCTATTCTCAGTCAGGAAGATCATTAGGGATTGTCCAGAGTGTCACTACTGTTGTTCATTTTTCCCTAAGGAACCTTTGTTTGCAAAGTCTAATCTTAGAGTTTAAATGTCATTCAGCATGATTTCCCTATGTTTTTTGAGTCATTTGTCTGATTTTATTAATCTTCCTTAATACTTAGTCAGGTTGTGTTAGAATTGTATCTCTATTGATTTTTTTACAGGGAGGAAGGGAGAAAAATAGAGTTAGAAACATCAATGAGAGAAACATTGATCAGCTGCCTCCTGCCCATCCCCTTTTGGGGATGTGCCCGCAACTAAGATACATGTCCTTAACCAGAGTCGAACCTGGGACCCTTCAGTCCGCAGACCAATGCTCAGAACTGGTTAGGGCTAGAATTGTATTTCTTTGTCCATTAGAAAAATATAAGCCTGGACCTCCAAAAGGACATTACACCCAGGATCAAGGTCAAATAGAAACTCATTTTTCTCCATCAACAATGCCATATTTTAGAAAATTAGAATTTCTTGGACATGGTTTTTCTTAATCCTCTTCTCATTATCATATCTTCATTTTTCTTCATATCTTATCCCCTTTGTCACACATGCATTGTTCTTATTGCTTTGTATACAATTCATTTAATTTTTACCATAATCCTATTGCCCAACGGTACAGATGAAGAAATTAAGATACAGAACTATTGATGAATGTCACATAGGTGACAGTCAATGACCTTAAGGCAGTGGTCGGCAAACTGCAGCTTGCGAGCCACATGTGGCTCGCAAGCTGCCGTTTGCTGCTCTGTTGACTGAGTTTGCCGACCACTGCCTTAAGGGAATCCTGCATCCATGCTATAAATTACGTAAGTCCCCTTTCACCTTTTATATCAGCCCACTCCTCAGGGAGCTCACTGTGAAATTTCTCACTCCCACTGTGTCAGTTTATAGTGCTCCCAATATAGTCAGGCTGACCTCAACATTTTATAACTTCCTTGCCGCCTTATACTGCCCTTCTGGATCAGATCCTGAGCTCACTATTGAATCAGTGCTACAGCACCCTTGCTGGTATCTAAGCTGACTGCTCTGTGCCTGAGTTCTACAAAATGTACCTGACTTGTTCTCTAGTTGTCCTGGAATATATCCCTAAGAAAGTATACATGTTTTAAGAATATCTTGAAAATAATTCTAGCAATTAAATGATAGATTATTCTCATGAGAATTGTAGATGAATGCTTCTTTTACAATATTTTAAAAATATTGCTACAGTGCCAACAAGTTAGTCTTATGCCGTATTTAGATTTAAATCTGCTTAAACAACCATTTGGCTGTTTTGGGTTTTTGTTTTTTTTTAATATTGTATAAAAACTGGATAAAAACTAAACATGAGAGACTGTTATTTTTCCCACCAATAGAAAACCCTAAGCACTTCTTATAGACCCAAGTAAGATAAAGGTAGTTCATTAACTTATTTTCCAACAATTGCCTATAGATGAAATGAACAAAAAAATGTTTTGGAATTTAAATGTTCCCTTTTGCACTTGTCTAATATATTAATAGGAGTCTGGTTTTGCTTGTTCCTGAGATTACACACTTTAAGTATCTGTATTTTACCAGCATAATATTTTATCCCCAAAGTTCATCAAATACTTTTAAAGCAATTGTTTTAACTAAGGTAAGATCAATGTATTCAGTTAAAAATTTGCATTTCCTTTGTCTTCAATCAAGCAGTGTCCCTAGTGGGAAGACATATACCAGTTTGTTTTTTGTTCTATTCCAGAAAATTTGTTTAGCTTCATTTACTTTAGTTTTGTTTCACTAGGTTTCTCTCTGGGAGCATTTCAACTCTCTTCTTAATTCTTGGTGTTGTGAAATTTCACAGTGATATAATTAAATGTAGGTATGTATTCTATTGTTATGCTAAGAACTAATTTTTAAAATTTGAATGTATGGATTGCAATTCCAAGACCTAGATTCATTTTTTTCTCCCAAAGTTTCACTGCAATATTCAAATCGATGTTGGTTTTAGCTACTCTCCAAAGTCCCTATTAATCTCTCTCATGCCATAAAATAATAAACTGTATGTTAAAAAATGTAAGCAGTTTTAAAACAAGTCTCTTATTTCTAAACTAGAGACCCGTTGCAGGAAGATTCCTGCAAGAATAGAGCTTCTTGCGGCCTGAGCAAAGCTCCCTCCCTTCTCTGCCACCTTGTTCCCTTCTCCACTACCTTGCTCTCTTCCATCTCTGCTGCCTTGCTTGCTCCCATCTCTGCTGCCTTGCTCACTCCCATCTCCACTGCCTTGCTTCCTTCTCTGTTCTCTCTTCCTCTCATCTCCTCTGCCTTGCTCCCTTCCTTCTCCCCTGGCCCGCTTGCTTACTTCTCCACAGCTTTGCTCCCTTCTGCAGTGCGTGGCTTCCTTCTACACCATCTTCTGCCCATGGCTCTGCAAATTAACTGTCATTTTGACTGGGTTAATATGTATACTCACTCTGATTGGCTTGTAGGTATAGCAAAGGTATGGTCAATTTGCACATTACTCTTTTATTAGCTAGGATATTTCCTAAAAATTCTGGAGCATCCTCATATGCTACTTCCTTAACATCACTGATTTCCTTCTAAACCCCTACCCTCTCCTGCAACAATTTTATTATACCTAGGAGGAAAAGATTTATATAACAAAATCTCAACTTGAAATTTTATATTTTAAATAGCTATACAGAGATATTTTTCACTCACTGAATTTTACATAGGAAATTAACACTCAGAGTGATATTACAAATATTGACATGATTGCTTCAGATGGAATTCCAGGTAAAAAACATCCCTGATATAATCTTCTTTACTGTAAGAGAAAACTGATAGCCTTTTCATTTGACTTCCAAAGACCTGAAAGTGATAAACCAGTCAATTATCCTATCTAATCAAAGAGTGATATCCAAATTGACTGTAACTCCAGCATACAAGATGGCCATCCCTATGTGGTCAAAGATGGCTGCCCCCATATGGACACAAAAGGACCACCACAAGATGGCCAGCAAGAGAGGGAAATTGTGGGCTGTCAGCCCAGCAGGGGAGGGTAGTTGGGAGGGACCAGGCCTGCAGGGGAGGGCAGTAAGGGTTCAATTGGGCTGGCAGGGGAGCAGTTAGGTATTGATCAGGCTGGCAGGCAGAAGCAGTTAGAAGCATTCAAACAGGCAAGTAGTTGAGAGCCATCAGTCCTGGATTGTGAGAGGGATGTCCCAGATTGGAGAGGATGCAGGCTGGGCTGAGGGACACCTCCCCACACACTGTCTGTGCATGAATTTCATTCACTGGTCTTATAGTTAAATATAAAGAACACTTAATTTGCACTGAGTATAAGATTTTAATGAAGCTATTGTCTAAGGATTTGTCTACAATGGGAATGTTATGAAGGAAAATTATTCTGGGTTAATTTTCTGAGACTATTTATTAGTTTTCTAATGGTTTATTCCTCCATCTATATATCTACCATATTTAAATACTGTGGACAAATCTGTGTAAACACACTGTTCTTATTTTCAGTATGAGGGAATAGTTTTTGTTTTGTTATAAAAATATGTATACCAACAATTGTAATGTTTAAACTATTAGAATACTACAAAATGCATACATTAAAACCAAATGTTATGCACAACACCTTTCCTGGCACATTTGCACTTTTCCTCACTAGCACATCATTGTAAAAAACTATCCATTTCAAAGTAAAAGAAATGTTTAGACTATTGGTGAAATATAAGTGCTCTTTTAGAAATGCATTACATAACTAAAAGACACTATGACACAGCAAACAACTCTGAACTCAGCAATCATTCACATGTTCAGAAGTAGTATGTACACATCTAAATATTTAAGTACACATCCACATGGCAACCTTCCTTTTTCAAAAAGAGACCGTACTTTAGATTATTCTGATCTAGATTATAAACCCTCAAACACAACATTTCCTAAGTAAAAAATATTGCCTCAAACCTTGAAAATGTTGTACCCTTATCTGTGTATGTAGATCCTGCCAATCACCAATATTTTTCCACATTAAAAGATAAAATACCTTAATCTAGGGACTTCTATGAGCTGAGGTAAATAATGCATGTTCTAGACTGAATCAAAATTTTTTAAGAATATGTTTAACTAAATAATTCCAATTCTGCTTGAAACAGAGCTCTGTTAAGTAGAAAAGTTGTGTGTTTCATAAGTAGAAAAATTTGCATTAACAATACTTTTTCTTGAAAATATTGATATGTAAGTTTTAGATGTACAATATTATGATTTGCATATATTGTAAAATGATCACCATATAACACTAGTTAAGATCAATATCTATCATCCCACAGAGTTACCAATTATTTTTCTTGTGATGAGAACTTTTAATATATACTCTCAAATAATTTCAAACACATAATACAGGATTATTAGCTGAAGTCAACATGCTTTACATTGCATCCCTATGAATAATTTATTTTACAACTAGATGATTGTAAATTTTGGTTTAAATTTCATATTTAAGTGAGATCATATTGTATGTTTGATCTTTCTCTTTCTGACTTACTTCACTTAACATGATGTTTTTAAGTTCCACCCATGCTATCATAAATAGGAAGACTTCCTTCCTTTATATGAATGTACAATATTCTATTTATATAGTACAGTTGCTTATTCTATTCATCTATCAATGGACAATTAGTTGTTTCTATGTCTTGGACATGTTGGAAATAATGCTACAGTGGCTATAGGGGTGCACATAACTTTGAAAATTTGTATCTTCATTTCCTTCAGAAAAATACCCATAGATAGAATTGCTAAAGGTGTCCCTTTGGTGGCAGCTGCAAAAATTAACTTTAAAGATGAGAATACAAGCTCATCTGCAGAAGATACAGCAAGCTGGAGTGATATAGAGAGACAGCGCAATGATAGTACCCAATGGCCTTTTATTTTCACATAAAGTTTGGGCACCTCTCAACCAATTGACTCTGCTCTGCTCCCTGAGATGAGTGAGTCCATATGCTAGAATCTTTCAAGAAGAATGTCTCAGTTACCTGAAATATATACACTTCATGGACGCAAGCCCCACTGGATTTCAGAACTAGATATTGTGGTGGCTCCTCTCTCAGATGCAGGAATTAAAACATGGGGTGCCGGATGTTGGATTCAAAAACTTTGAAACTCAGGGAGAAGTTCAGGTTTGTGAGTTCCTTTCAGATTTGAATCAATATGGAAGGAGGTGTCTGGCAAAATCTTGTCTCAGTTTCTCCGACCCTCTTCATTGTAGGTTTCTCTCATTCACCAGATGTGAATGAATCATTTAGCTAGTTTTCAAGGTTTTGTTTTTTTGTTGTTTTTTTGTTTTGTTTTGTTTTTTGTCTGAGGAAGTTCTATATGTAGCTTAACATTTAGTGTGTCCATTGAAAGAGGTAATTATGGGATCCTCCTATTTCACCATCTTAAACTGAAACTCCCCTGCAATGATTTACTAAATATCAGCAGTCGTGTATTAAATATCTACTACATAAAAATTTCATCATGAAAATGAATTTATTTAATGTATGAGTCAAATATAATTAAAGCATAATCTTTTTGCCTAGATAAAAGGCACTTAAAATATGTGAATGTCCAAAATCTGTTTTTTCTATCTAAAGAGATGGGAGTTTAAGAGAATATAAGTTTGCCGAGACCAGTTTGGCTCAGTGGATAGAGCGTCGGACTGCGGACTAAAGGGTCCCGGGTTAGATTCCTGTCAAGGGAATGTACCTTGGCTGCAGGCACATCCCCAGTAGGGGGCGTGCAAGAGGCAGCTGATCAATGTTTCTCTCTCATCGATGTTTCTGACTTTCTATCTCTCTCCCGTCTGCTCTGTAAAAAAAAAGTCAATAAAATATATATTTTTAAATAAAAGAGAATATGAGTTTAAGAGAAAGAGATTATGATATGATTTTACCTGCAACTTCATATATCTACCAGGGTATTTACAATAAATAATTGACAAAGGTATTTTTCTATACCAGCCATATTAACTAGTCAGATGCTTTATATTGTTTTAATATGCTAAAAATGCAATCTTATTGTGTTTTATTTAAAAATATTCTTAACTCATGGTAGTAGGGATATCACACAGACTTTAAAAATCTAATAAAGCTCTCCAAAAATATGCAACTATACAATATGCATATAAAATTTGCACATATTTTCTGAGATTCATATATACTAATCCCTAAGGATGTCTTTGAAAAATATTATCAGGCATGGCACTATAGTAGACCAGAAAGTGAAAGAGGAAAAGAGACGATAATAGCTGTAGGAATTTTCCTGCTATTGTAAATAATAAACATTTTGAAAACATTAGGCCTTTCCATCCTCAGATAATTTAATAGCATACTGCAGGTCTCTTAGGGATACAGAATAGGAACAATCTCCCCTGAATTACCCAGAATATCTAGTCTCCCTGGACAGAGAAGAAAATTTACATTTTATTTTTCAATAGTTTAGTAAATGACTTCAGTTTGAAAATATCTGATACATGTTGTGAAAAGGCTTATTCATCAAAGGTGAATAAAGTAGTCTCATATCTTGATTTCATATCAAGTGAAAACATAATGAAAATTGACGACTATGGTGAAGACTAGAATGGAAACTGGGAACAAATACACAAAGAAGGCATGTTTATCAGACAATGTTGGCAATATAAAAACCTGTTGTAACTAACATTTCAACGTCAGGAAAATAAATCATAGTCTATTAAAGTTTATGAATAGTTAGATGGTGGTCTTCATCTCAACATTGATAGAAGCCTAGTTTGACAAAACAATGTCCATTCAGAATAGTCAATGTTAAAAATAATGGGTTTTTTTATAAGAAATAGCTCAAAATTCATGAGAAATGTTCTATGACAGTGCTAAATTAGGAACCATCCTATCTAATAAAGATAAAATATGCAAATTGACCACCACACCGTAACAAGATGGCTGCTCTCACAGCAGAGGCAGGGATCCAATAACACAAGATTGCTGCACACACAGTGGAGGCTGAGTTCCTGTAATGAGCCTTAATGAGCAATCAGCAGGGACCTGAGGCTGCATGGCGCTGGGCCGGGGCAGGGAACATGAGGCTACACCTCCAGTCTGGTGGGACTTGACAAGGGACCTTAAGCCAGGACCCCCATCCCAGTGCCAGGCTGGGGGACCTCAGGCCATGCCCTCCACCCACCAGGGCTTGACAGGGAACCTCAGGCTGCATCCCCCACCTGGCAGAATTTGACAGAAGACCCCAGGCTGTGCCTTCCACCCCAGCACCAGCCCAGGAGACCTGAGGCCATGCCCCCAGCCAGAGGACCTGAGGCCACAGCTTCACCCGGCACCAGGCAAGGGGATATGAGGCCATGTTCCCTGCCATGTGGGGCTTGACAGGGATCCTCAGGCCACACACCCCCACCCAAAGGACTTGATGGGGGAACTCAAGGCATGCCTCCCACCTGGCAAGGCTTGACAAGAACCTCAAGGTATGGCCCCTGCCCTGGCCTAGACTGGGGAACCTCAGGCTGTGCATCCTGCCCTGGCACTGGGCCAGGGGACCTGAGGCTGCACCTGCCACCAAAAGGTCATGATGGGGTGGGGTCAACCTGGTCTGGATCTAGCCCAATGGGGTAGGGGCCAGTAAGATCTGGGTCTTATGCGATTTTGAGGCACATGTGAGTGGGCAGAGACTTGCCTCTGGCTCCCTTGCCATGCCCCAGACTCTGACAGGAGGGAGATTTTTATTTAAATTTTACTAATTTTCTTTCATCTCTGACACTTCTATTATAGAGAAAGGGTAGATAGCAATATTAAAATATTTCCTCTAATTAATTCCCTTATAATGTGCACAAATTACACTGGGTCACTAGTTTCCCAAAATAAAGGATTTATTAAGTGTGTATAACATATGACCCAAATATTTTTCTTACTGCCATTGTATGTAATAATCTTTACAGCTTTCTGATGGTATGAAAGATTATTACCCACAAGGAGAAATTCACATAAGCAAAGGGATATGGAAAATATACAACTTTCTTACCTCTTTTCCCTTGTCTAATGTTTTTGTTTTTGCTTTTTTAAAATATTTTATTTTTTCAATTACAGTTGACATACAACATTACATTAGTTTCAGGTGCACAACATAGTGATTAAACATATATATAACTTATGAAGTGATTACTCCAGTAAGACTAGTTACTATAATATTATTGACTAATTCCTAAGGCTGTATTTTAAATCCCCCTAACTTTTAATAATTGAAAATTTGTACTTCTTAACCCATTCACATTTTTCACCCAGTCCCACAAACTCCCTCCCATTTGTTTTATGTAGCTATGAGTTTGTTCCTGTTTTGTTTATATTCCACATAGAAGTGAAATCATATGGCATTTGTCATCTATTGTCTCACTTACTTCACTGAGATTAATATCCTCAAGCTCCATCCATATTGTTACCAATGATTAGATTTCAATCTTTCTATTGCTGAGTGATATTACATTGTGTTACTTCCATATCTTGGTTACTGTTAATAACGCTGCAATGAACACAGAAGTGCATATGTCTTTCTCAGTTAGTGTTTTGGCTCAGAAGTGGGATGTATGGTAGTTCTATTTTTAATTGTTTGAGGAACTGCCATACTGTTTTTGCAGAGTGGCTGTGCAAGTTTGCAATAAAATTGGACATCTTATCTTGTTCTTGATCATAAAGAAAAAATTTTCAGGTTTTCAATAATGCATGAGAGTTCCCTTTTCTCCACACCCTCACTAACACTTGTTAATTTATTGATGATAGCCAATCTGAAACGTGTGAGGTGATATATCACTGTAGTTTTACTTTGCATTTTTTCATGATTAGTGACATTGAGCATATTTTCATTTGTCTATTGCCATCTATATGTCATCTTTGGAGAAATGTCTATTTAGATTATCTATCCATTTTTAAAGCAGATTCTTTATTTGCTGTTAATTTGTTTGAGTTTCTTATATATACTGATTTTTAATACCTCATTAGATGTCTCATTGTCAGATATATTCTCCCATTCAATAAGCTGTCTTTTAATTTTGTTAATAGTTTCCTTCATTATGCAAAAACTCTTCAGTTTGATGTAATAACATTTGTTTATTTTTCTTTTGTTTACCTTATCCAAGAAGACATATCCAAAAAAACATTACTAAAGGTCAATTTCAAAGAGTTCACTGCCTATGTTTCCTTCTAGGAGTTTTATGGTTTGGGGTCTTAAACTTAAATATTTAATCCATTTTGAGTTTATTCTTGTATATTATTGGAGAAAATGATCCAATTTCCATCTTTTACATGCATCTGTCCAGTTTTTCAACATCATTTATTGAAGGACTGCCTTAATCCCAATTGTATATTCTTACCTTCTTTGTCTTAAGTATTTGACCAAATAGGTGTGGGTTTATTTCTGAGCTCTCTAGGCAAAAGAGAGCCTAGAGATGATAGGCTAGGTATGATATCAAGTAACATCATACCTCCAACTTTGTTCCTCTTTCTCAAGATGGTTTTGGCTATGTAAGGTCTTTTGTGGTTCCATATAAATTTTAGGATTATTTGTACTAGTTTTATGAAAAGTGTCATTGGCATAGTAATAGGAGTGGCATTGAATCTGTACATTGCTTTGGGTAGTATGGACAAAATAATGTTAATTTTTCTTATCCATTAGCATGATATATCTTTCCATTTATTTGTACCTTGCTTCCATTTGCACTTTCTTTTGCTTTTAACCAGCTTGAAGATTTCATGATCCATCTATTTCCTTTCAGAGCTTGTGTGTTATAAAATTGGTAGATGTGCATTTCAGTCTTTTCTGGAAGGTGGTATATTGCATATTTTTGCTACTATCCTTTAGATTCTTACAAGACACACTTCTTTCTGGTAAAAATAAAAAAATAAAAAAAACCCTGCTTTTCTCATGCCTAATATCCAACCACCTTCTTTGCTCAAATTTCACTTGTATTACTTTTCACTCATCTCCCCTCTTTCAACTGATTTACCTTCCAGTGGGGATAATATAAATAAATATAAAATATAAGGACACATTCAATCTTTAGTTAAAATCAAACTTAAGATTCAAAAGCTTTGTAAAATTTAGATTAGTTATTATTTATAACATCAAAATATGAGAAATTGAGCTGATAGCTTAAAGCATTTTTATAATATTGTTTATTCCACCAATTTTTTCATTGCCTGACAATTTTCTATCATTTAAAAAGATTATTTAACTAGTTTGCTTTTTTGCTAACTGTAAAAGATTTTAAGCATGACAATATAGCATCAAATCTCCAGTACCCTATAAGACTCTTAGATTAGATTCACTGTAGCTGTTTCTAGAATTTCAGGCAATTTTCATTACTGAATGACTCTTCCTATATATGCCAATACAGCCTAATGCCTTGAAAATGCTAAGTACATAAACAATCCTTTGATAAATGACAGAAAATAAGGTCAACAGCTCCCATTGATTTGCATATGGTAAATTTTTCTAATTACTATTCTTTTGTCTGCTTTTTTTTGTCAACTGACAATTTTTTAAGGTCTTTTATTTCTCATTTGTCTACAACTTAATGAAAAAATTGACAAATAACATGACAGTACTGTTCCATTTAACATCATTATTAATGTTCTTACTTTCTGGAGTATTTCTTTTAGAATATTTCCCCTGAGTATGATATCCTCATAAATGCTTTTCATTATTATCTTAAAAGCCATTTATGAACAATAAATTCATTCTATATTTGGCTTTCTATTTCAATGTACTTTCTTAAACTCCAAGTAACTCTTTATATTCTGTTTCATTTTCAGAATATCTATTCCCCTTTCCTTTTATTGCAGCTTTAAAAATGGAATTGTAATTTAATCACCTCTTACTATAGTATCTTTTTTATAATATATCTTTCTCATTTTCTAGATTTTAATAATTACTTAACTTTTCTTTGTTACACATTATAAAAGCCTTAATTCCCTCAATATTATATAATTGAAGTTAATTATCTTTAAAATAAGATCAAATCGCAAACTTTTATTCATCTGATCAATTCTGCTTCATTTACTGTAATCTGAAGGACTGTATCTTGATGACTTCTGTTCTGTTTAAATGAGCAAAAGATAAAGACAGAGAGTCTGTTATTACACAGGGAAATAAAGGAGAAAGGTTTTGGGTGACAACTGACCAAGTCAACTCTCTGGTCTTTAGGATATGTGGCAACTGGTCTAAGCCTTTAATCTTCAAAGGGTGGACCACAAGCAACAGTATCATTGGGGTTACTTAAAAGCCATGTTCTACTGCCCTCGCCAGTGTGGCTCTCAGTTGGTTGAGCATTACTCCATGACCAAGAGGTTGCTGATTCAATTCCCATGACATGGATGTTTCTCTCTCTCCCTCTCTTTTCCTCTCTCTAAAATCAATAGAAAACATTTTTTAAATGTTTTAAAAAGTAATGTTCTATTATGTTTAAACAGTCATTTCTGCTACAAAGCTTATTATAACATTTGCAATTTAGGCTTACCCCATCCGACATGTAATAACCTATTTGTATACTAGATTTATGTCCATTTGGTATCCAAATTTCTGATAATATAAAGTATTATAAAAAGTTTAATAGCAGGAAATATGAAGTATCTTCAGAAGTTTCTTGTTCTCAAACCTTTGTAACAACCAAATGAGAGTAAGAACCATGTGTTTATTCATTACGTCATTCACTCATTAAGCAATCATTTCTCAGTATGTGCCTGCGTTTGGTCTGCATGTGGGAGACAAATGCAACATGAAACATAATCTCACAGTGAAGGGGAGAAAACAAAATGACAAAATACCAGATGTGCACTTTAATGAACAAACAGAAAAGCAAGGGTGAAGTGGTAGGGAATTACTAGGGGACTTCTGAGAAAGGTGTTTTGGGAATACTTTGTAGAGGAAGTAACATTTGAGCTGAGATTTGAATGATAAGTAGAAGATCATCTTAAAAGAGAGCATCCTCAGACTATGGAACAGCTAGAATCAAGGTCCAACATGGCAAAAGTTTGTCATACACTATCAGAAAGAAAGCTGTGCTGTGGAGGCTTAGATATTGAAAGTGGATAAGGTATACCACACATCTGTTCTTAGTTCTACTATCTGAAATAATAATTTCTTCTTTTCTGAATAATACGTCTTCAAGTATTTGAATAAAAGGGACAGGCTGCCAGATAATTCTTCTCTTTAGGTAGCATAATAATGCCTGAATGACAGTTGTTTAAGCTGAATAATCTTGAGTGCAATTTCTAGTACCTTGCCTTCCTTCCTAAAAATTACTGTGCTCTGCCCTTCCAGAGTGGTGTGTGGGAAGTTGAATGGAAAAGGACACTTTCATAGGTGGTACTTTGGGTCACAAGACTATGAGGCTTGGACCCGGTTCAGTTAATTTCTAGTAGTGTACTGTTGCAAATATTTAACTTTTCTGTGCTTCAGGGTCGCCTTTGCAAATGGGAAGAGAAATAGTAACTACTATGAGACATTTTTTTTTTAAAAAATTGAATTAGATATCTGAAATTGTGTCTTCAATGAATAAGTTTATCTTTAATGCTAATAATATCACTATTATTACACCTTATATACATATATTCCTCTCTTAAAAAGGAGGGAAGAATGGTATATTTTTTTTTACAATGGCTTATATTAAGTTGTATAAATAACCTAATTTTCAGTTTTTAAAATTTTAGAGTCAATAAGTTAGTGTTTGGAGACTAATTAAATGCTTTGTATATTATTCATAACTTTTATTTCATTAACATGACTATTCATTTGTTGCCATTAATAACTATAGATACATAAAATTTTAAAATATGTTTATTATATTATCTATAAGTAATAGTTTTATTTTTATTCAAGCTTAATTATTCATTCTTTTACCATTCTTTATTATTACAAATTATAAATTACTAATTAATCACATTGGAAATATAATGTAATACTATATTTAAGTAAAATATCTGCATTTATCTCACATAGGGACTCATAAAAAGGCAATTAAGGTATCTTCCTATTCTCTAACTAAACCAAAAAACTAAAAACAAAGTAATAATAAAAAGTAAAGAGATAAAATCATAATAAAAGTATTCATCTATGAGTAATATAAAACATAAATCTTTCTTAGATATGTTGCCATACAATAGGTTTATAAATCATCTTTATTTTTTCTATTAAAAGTTTGCTAGATTGGACTAAAAGATAGATCCACTGTACTTTTGTTTATATCAGCATTTCTTGGACATATATTTTATAAAATAGAAGCAAGCTTTCTATTGTTCATATTCAGCACTAAATGCAAAAGGAGTACTGCTATATTATTTACAGAAGGAACAAAAAAATCTATGTAGTTAAGCTAAATCCTTATAATTTTTTACCAAATTCAGGTTTCAGTAGTACATGTGTTTCAGTTCAAATTCCAACTTACTTTCTATAATAACTTTACTATGTTTTCTTTAATTGATCTGGATTGACCTATTTCCTACTCAAAAATGGTGCAGTATTTTAAAAATTAGTTCAAATTTCAGTGTTTTGGAGTAAAAAAGACAATGATGCCAGCCTAATTGATATCTAACTTCTCTCCTGCCAGCCTGTTTGCCCCCAACTTCCCTCCTCTGCCAGCCTGGTCACTCCTAACTGCCCTCCCTTGCAGGGCCTGGAACCTCCCAACGGCCCTCCCCTGCTGGCCATCTTGTGATAGCCATCTTGTGTTCATATGGGGGCAGGATCTTTGACCACATGCGGGCAACCCTCTTGTGTGTTGGAGTGATGGTCAATCTGCAAATTACTCTTTTATTAGATAGGATAGAGGCCTGGTGCATGGGTGGGGACCAGCTGATTTGCCCTGAAGAGTGTCCCAGATCAGGGTGGGGGTTCCTTTGGGGTGAGGAGTGGCCTGGGTGAGGGGCCTGTGAAGGTTTGCAGGTTGGCCATGCTCTCCAGTGACCCAAGCAGAGGCCCTGGTATCTGGGATTAGTCTATGTCTACAATTGAAACTTTGTAGCCTGGAGCAGAGTCATGCTTTCTGCTCACTCTTGTGTGGCACCCACTTCTGTTTGAAACTTTGTAGCCTAGAGTGGAGGCCTAGGCCAGCAATGGCAGGCGGAAAGCTTGGCTTCCTCCATTGCCAGGGAAACCCAAGCCTCTCCAGCTCAGTGGCTGTCGCCATTTCTATATATTTTATAACTGAAACTTTGTAACATTGAGTGGAGGCTTAGGCAGGCAATGGCAGGCAGAAAGCTTGGCTTCCTCTGTTGCTGAGGAAACCCAAGCCTTCCTCCTGCTCTCAGTGGCAGCAGCCATCTTGGTTAGGTTTTATTTGCATAATCTGCTCCTGATTGGCTTGTAGGCATTTCTGTGGGTGTGGCTTGTGGCCATGGTGAAGGTATAGTCAAATGTGCATATTACTCTTTTATTAGATAGGATAAATACCAATAATTAGGAAAATGAGACTTCATAACTTTAAATTGTCATCAACACTATTTAAAATAGGATAAAATTTAGAGATTTATATTAACCATGAATTTTTTAGCCCTAATTAGAAAATAAACATTGGAAACATAGTAAACACCATGACAAAATAAGAGAAAAACCATATTTAGTGAGTGATATTCATCCACATTTCTTTGTTGTTGTTTTTCACTTCTAGTATTTACTCACTTATGCTTTCTTGTTTGTAATTGCATAATTCCCAAAAGTTAAGCTTATAAATATTGGTATTACATAGTAGCATGAAGAAGAAAAAGTTAAATCTTCTCTAATCCAAGATGCCATATATAAAGGCTGACCAAATCTTTCTAGGCTCCATTGAGATGATAGATACCAGTGGTGTGTTAGGTTCCTGACTCACAAGTAATAATTTGAAACAATATATATTTATTTTTTAATGGAATATATTGGGGTGATATTGTTAATATAATTATGTAGGTTTCATGTGTAAAATTCCATAATACATCATCTGTATATTTTATTGTGTGTTTACCAATCTAAGTCACATCTCCTTCCATCACCATTTATCTCCCCTTTACCTTCTTCTACCCTCCCCATCCCTCTTTCCCTCTTGTAATCACCATACTGTTGTCTGTATCTGTGCAGTGTTTTGCTTTTTTTCTCTTTGCTTAATTTCTTCACCTTTTTCACCCAACACCCCCAATTAAGAACTATCAGTCTGTTCTCTGTATCCATGAGTGTTTCCATTTCATTTGTTAGTTGAATTTGTTTATTAGATTTCATATATATGAATCACATGGTATTTATCTTTCTCTGACTGGCTTATTTAACTTGAAATAATACTGTCCAGGTCCCTCCATGCTGTCACCAAAGGTAATATTTCCTTCTTTTTACAGCTGAGTAAAATCCACAACAAAATATTAACAAAATGGACCCAGCAAAATTTATTCCAGAGATGCAAGATTGGTGCAATATTTGCAAATCAATAAATGTGATACACCACATAAGCAAAATGAATAAAAAGCACATTATATCAATAGATCAGAAAAAGCATTTGCTAAAATCTAGCATCCTTTATAATAAAAAGTCTTAGCAAAGAGAGGAACCAAGATGGCGGCATAGGTAAACACCTAAGTTGCAGCCCCACACAACAATTCCAAACCTACAACTTAATGACAGAACAAACATCATCCAGATCACCAGAAAGCTGGCTGAGTGAAAATTCCACAAATAAAAGTAAAGATAGGACACTGTGACTCAGAGGAGTGACGGAGCACGGCCTTGAAGATACGTGCGGAGTCAGAGGTTCGGAGCAGTGTGCGCGTGAGCAGAAAGGGCAAACCCGGTGGGTTTTCTCCAACGGAGAGGGCAAAGGAGTCCCACTGCACTGATTCCCCGGTTCCAGGCAAGGTCCGGGGAAAGCATGCTGAAATTTGGGCGCAGCACAGGTCTGTGAGCCTGTGGAGAGGGTGAGCTTGTTGAGTGCGTGTGAACTTGAAATAGCGGTTTGCGCATAAACTTGGGAACAGAAGTGTGCGACCACACAGAGAGGACTCATGACTTGATCCCTCGTTCGGGAGACCAGTAGACTGCTTTGTTTTGCAACCCTGGGCGAAACTTTGGGTGTGCAGACTCATTTGGGGAGAGGCAGAGTTGCCTTGAAGCGGGTGGAGACCTGTGGCGGCTTTCGCTCGGAGGTGCGTGCAGCCATTACCACCCGGCACAGAGACCCTAGTGCTGCATAGGGTGGAGCTGATACTGCGTGCTCAGCCTGGAGACTCCACCCATCCAACCTGAACACAGCTTACCCTCAAAGCCAATTGGCCTGGAGGTCAAAGCCTCCTAGTCTAACAATAATAATCTGGATTTTACTTCAACAATACTGTACAACCCATAAAGGATTGCAGTAAGAGTATCCACCTCAGGTAATTGGGAGGCTGAGCCACTGTCTCTTAGAGGACATCTACCACACAAAGCTAATGGACCAACTCAGGGAAGCAGCCACAATGCAGAGAAATGGAAAGAAATAAGATGTGAAAGAAATGGAGGAAAAAAGATGACTAGACGTAGAGTTCAAAACCACAGTAATAAGGTTTTTCAAGAGGCTCATAGAAAAGGCCGATTAACTTAATAAGAACTACAAGAAAATGAACAAGATCTACAAGGAAATGAATGAGACCTATGAGGATATGAAAAAGGACCAACTAGAAATTAAGCATACACTGACTGAAATAAAAAATATTACACAAAGACCTAAAAGCAGTCCAGAGGACCACAAGAACCAAGTCAAAGATGTGAAATACAAAGAAGCAAAATCCACTCAGTCAGAAAAGCAAGAAACCAAAAGAATCCAAATAATTGAAGATAGTGTAAGGGGCCTCTGGGACAACCTCAAACATACCAAAATCAGAATTATGGGGTGCCATAAAAAGAGAGAGAGCAAGACAATGAAAACCTACTTGAAGAAATAGTGACCTAAAACTTCCCACACCTGGTGAAAGAAATTGACTTAAAAGCCCAAAAAGTACACAGAACCCCAATATATAGGAACCCTAAGAGGACCACACCAAGACACACCATAATTAAAATGTCAAGAGCAAAAGACAAAGAGAGAATATTAAAACCAGCAAGAGAAAAACAGTTACCTATAAGGGAGCACCCATACAATTGTCAGTGGATTTCTCTACAAAAACGATGCAGGCCAGATGGGAGTGGCAAGAAATATTCAAAGTGATGAATAGCAAGAATCTACAACCAAGATTACTCTATCCAGCAAAGCAATCATTCAGAATTGAAGGTCAGATAAAGTGCTTCACAGATAAGAAAAAGCTAAAGGAGTTCATCACCGCCAAACCAATATTATATGAATTGCTGAATGATATTCTATAAGAAGAGGAAAAAGAAAAAGATAAAAATATCAATTATGAACAACAAATACACATCTATCAACAAATGAATCTAAAAATAAAGTGAATTAATAATCTGATGAACAGGATAAACTGGTGAATATAACAGAATCATGGACATAGAGAGGGAATAAACTGATAATTCTTGGGGATAAAAGGGGAGTGGGAAGTACAGTAAGAGACTGGACAAAAATCATGCAATTATGGGAGAGGACACTGGGGGGGAGGTGAAGGCGGAGGGTGGGATCGGTACAGGGTGGAGGGAAGCTGTAGGGGGAACAAAAGGGGGGAACAATGTAATTCATAAACTGAACAATAAAGATTTAACAAAAAAAAGGTCTTAGCAAAGTAGAAATAGACGAACCATACCTTAACACAGTAAAGGCTATATTTAACAAACCCACAGCCAATGGGCATATTCAATGGGCAAAAACTGTTTCCCTTTAAATCAGGAATAAGACAGGGATGTCTGCTTTCACCACTCTTTCTCATTTAGTACTGGAAGTCCTAGCCACACTAATCAGATGAGAAGAATAAAATACATCCAAATTGGAAAAGAAGTAAAACTGTCAGTATTTGCAGATGACATGATATTATTCATAGAAAACCCTAAAGATTCCACCAAACACTGCTTGGACTGATAAATGAATTCAGTAAAGAGAGCAAGATACTGTTATGCACCAGTAATGAACTATAAGAAAGGGAATCTAAGAAAACAATTCAATTCACTATTGCTTCAAATGAAATAAAATGCCCAGAAATAAATTTAACCAAAGATATAAAAGGCCTGTATTCAGAAAATTATAGGACATGGAACAAAAACAAAAACAAAGAAGATACAAATTAGTGGGAGCATATACTGTATTCATGACAGGAAGAATTAACACAATTAACATGCCCATACTACCGGAAGCAATCTATAGATTCAATGCCATTCCTATAAAGATGTGAATGACATATTTCACAGACCTAAAACAAATAATTCAAAAATTTATATGGGACCGCTAAAGCCCTCAAATAGCCATACCAATGTTGAGAAAGAAGAACAAAGTTGGAGAAATAACCATTCCTGGTATTTATTTTTATTTCTATTTTTGACAGATGCCCTACATGACTCTAAAGAAAACTCCCTCAATTGGAAGATAAAATTGTAGAAATGCATGTAAAAATAAATGTGTTGATTGACACAATCATTCATTTTCTTATTAAGTTCAAATATATTTCACACCAAAGGAAGGGTTGTTAAATTATATCACGTAAAATTTAAGATAGAGAAGGAATTTTTTTCATAAGAGCAGTCAAAAATTAGAAAGACACATAAATAGCCGAGACCGGTTTGGCTCAGTGGATAGAGCGTCGGACTGCAGACTGCGGGGTCCCGGGTTCGATTCCGGCAAGGGCATGTACCTCGGCTGCGGGCACATCCCCAGTGGGGGGTGGTGTGCAAGAGGCAGCTGATCGATGTCTCTCTCTCATCGATGTTTCTGACTTTCTGTCCCTCTCCCTTCCGCTCTGTAGAAAATCAATAAAATATATTTAAAAAAAAAAAAGAAAGACACATAAATATATTTTCTTAGCTGTCTTTTAAAGCAGATTAAACTTTAAATTGGTAAAAGTTAATAATTTATCAAATAATTTTCCAAAACTATTTACCTATAACATAATGGATGTTCAATGTGTGTTTGTTAAAAAATAAATAGCATATGCTCACTTGTGGGCCCTTTAGTTTTTCAGACTGAAAATAATAGTAAGAAAAAAATACCTACAGGGAGAAATTAATTTGCTTTCTTTTTCTTCCCATTATAAAAGATATAAAACATACTAGAACAGTAATAGCATAGCAAGAACATATGTTAAGTTTATTTTGTTTGTTTGCTGACCACCGACAGCTGTCACTGTGAACACAGAAAGTATCAAAATGACACCTGATTGAAACAGAAAACTAGATATTGCCAAACCTAGGAGATCCCTTTAATTTGCAGTAAAATTTGTAACAGTAGGGTAATATTAAAGTTTTTCGCTCATCCTGTGCTTAAAATTCCTTCTATATCTACAAGGTTCAATCACTTTTTTTCTAACTAAGGTGTACACATAGCATGAGATATTATGAGAAACTGTAATTCCTTGTATATACCTACACCCTCACTGAGTTGGCTCTGACTCCTGGTGATCCTCTGAATGAGTGATGTCCACAAACTCCTGTCCTCCACAGCCATGATAACCTCCTATATATTCAGGCCTATGGTTTCTTTTATAGGTTCAATGCATCTAATATTTGATCTTTCTTTTTTTCCTGCTGCTTTCTGTTTTCCAAACCTTTATCATGTTTTCAAAAGAACTCTGCCTACTCATGATTTATTTAATTTGTTCCAAGACCTTCTTGTTTATCTTTCTGGCAGTCCAGGGTATCTACAGAGCTCTCCTGTAACACAATATTTTAAGTTCATGTTTTTCTATCAGCCTTCTTCACTGACCAGCTTTCACATCTGTACATAATAATTGGGAACACAAGGATGTGGCTGACCTTTGCCTGGTAGCTAATGTTGTATCCTCACTCTTTGTTATCTCGCCAAAGTCTTCCATTGTTGTGTTCCAGAGTCTGAGCCTTCTCTTGATTTTTTTGGCTGCAATCTCCAGTTGAATTGGTAACTTAGCCAAGGCAAGCAAAATATGTAATAATGTCAATGTCTTTATTTCCTATGTTAAAATTATTTAGTTCTGTAGTCATGAATTTTGTCTTGATGTTTAAATGCAGTCCTGCTTTGGCACATACTTATTTCATTTTTATCAGAAGAAATTTCATATCATTGCTACTTTCTGCAAGCAAGATATCATCTTAAGTTACTGAGAAACTGTAATTCCTTGTATATACCTATACCCTCATTTGTTGAGAGTTATGATCAACCATAATTGATCATAAGCCCATAACAAAATTAAACCCATTGGATTGTAATATTCCACTCTTAATTAAAATATTCCTGAGTAGAAAGATATTTTTACATATTCATTTGCTTTTGAAGTTAAATATAATCAGCTGTTTAATTTTTATGACTGCCCTACATACCTAGAGACTTTTTAAATCAATATGAGTTTTTATAAAGATTATTTCCACAATCAGAAAAAGGAGAAAAGCAGAATTCATTGTTTTATTGTGGTAGGCAAAAACTCACTTTTTTCTAGTAATAAAAACATTTCATTGTTCTGTTGTATGTCAATCACAAGTCAATTAAATAATTACATTGTAACTAGCATAATATTTATGCAACAGGAGGTGTTCTATGTATTTGGTGAATTAATAATTTATTTTTACAATACAGTCTTGTAAGTAGACAGTGACAGGGATCTTATAGGCAGAAAATTAATGAAGAAATTTCTCTAAATAAATTTAAAATTTTTAATGAAATGAAAAAATAATCTAAGAAAATCTAAAAGGAAGGAATTTTGAAGGTCTGAATAATTTTTTATGTATTAAAGACACAGTAATTCAGTATAATCCCAAAACAACTCAATTTTGCCCAGATTGCTCCATTAGAAAATCCTTACTTTTCACAAGAAATAATCAAAATCTTTCAGAGAATGGAAAGGCGAAAGAAACATTTTTATCTCACTTTATAAGACCACCATAAGAGTAATTTCAAGGCAAAATGGTATTATAAAAATATATAATTACAGGCAAACATTTTTTATTAACCTAGCTCTAAAATTATAAACTTTAGCAAACTAAATTCAGTATTTTTTAAGTAAGAGAATCCATTATAACCAAATTTGATTTATTCGAGGAATGTGAGAAACCAGACTAGAATGTTCACTTTCATCACTTCTATTTGACCTTGAGTTCAAAAGAAGAAGAAGAAGAAGAAGAAGAAGAAGAAGAAGAAGAAGAAGAAGAAGAAGAAGAAGGAGGAGGAGGAGGAGGAGGAGGAGGAGGAGGAGGAGGAGGAGGAGGAGGAGGAGGAGGAGGAGGAGGAGGAGGAGGGAGGAGAAGGAGGAGGAGGAGAAGGAGAAGAAGAAGAAGAAGGAGAAGGAGAAGGAGAAGGAGAAGGAGAAGGAGAAGGAGAAGGAGGAGGAGAAGGAGAAGGAGAAGGAGAAGGAGAAGAAGGAGGAGAAGGAGAAGGAGAAGGAGAAGGAGAAGAAGGAGAAGAAGAAGAAGGTGGAGGAAGAGGAAGAGGAAGAGGAAGAGGAAGAGGAGGAGGAGGAGGAGGAGGAGGAGGAGGAGGAGGAGGAGAAGGAAAAAAGGAGGGAAGTAAATGGTAGAAAGTAAAAAGTAACACTGACTTTATTCATAAAGAATATGATTATTTACATTTAAAAATCCAAAGCCTTGCCCTGACCAGTTTGGCTCAGTGGATAGAGCATTGGCCTGCAGACCAAGTCCCATCCTAGTCAAGGGTAAGTACCTTGGTTGTGGGACATCTCCAGTAGGGGGTGTGCAGGAGGCAGCTGATGAATACTTCTTTCTCATCGATGTTTCTAACTCTCTATCCCTTTCCCTTCCTCTCTGTAAAAAAATCAATAAAATAATTGAAAAAAATAAAAATAAAAATCTAAAGCCATCCTAAAAATATTAAGTGAATCTCAGCAACATCTTAGAATTTAAAGTTAATAAGTAAAGAACAAGAAAATGAGATGGTATTTGTTTACTGAAATACATTTAATTAAAAACTATTTTTGTAGTAACTAATATAGCAAGTGGGAAAATGGTGATGATCAAGTGTTATCGAAGTATTAACACTGGTTCTGAACTAAATAAAAATTGAGATCATTTTCATGATTATAAATGTGTGATGGATTTAAACATATTTGATATTTCATAATTTTTTTCACAACTTTTTAAATCTAACTTCATATACATATCCTTTACCCTTTGTCCTTTAGACTAATTCTATTTTTGGTTATCTCAAGTATAAGTTTAAACAAAACAAAATTAAAAATTTTATATAGAGATATAAATCTAAAAATATGAAGATATGGAATTTTATATTATTTCTTGTAACACTAAAAATATACTATATTGAATATGATTATCTTCTTGACAAATACTTGAAAAATAACTAAAGCAATTTGAATAACTTATAATCATAATTCAGGCTAATTCTCAACTCTAAGAAATTCAGTACTTGTCTAGCCTTTAGATAAATTTTTCATGAGATGACACTGAGGTTTGTTAAGAATGTTATTCTTCATGAACTACTTACCAAATTTACAAATAATATTTTTAAGGCACATAATGCTAATGCTGTTAATATACTAGTATCCAACCATTTGAGAACTTTAATTTTATGTCATTTTATTTCTTTTCTAGGGGCTCCAAAAATATTTTCAAAGGCCAGTCCTTACAGAGAGGACTCAACAGTGTTCCCCAACAGTGTGGAAACTTGTGCCATACCACATTTCAAATACCTCAGCCTCACTCCATATCCTACTTATCTAAAAAGTTATTTTAAATAGTTACACCAAAAAAGAAATAAATAAAGTATGAGAAAGGGTCTCCTTTCTGGTCATAAAGATTATGGCCTTTTAAAAATTCTTAATAAACACTCCTGCTCCCATTGATGGACACAGGGATACCAAATGAAAAAGAGTCACGTTTCCTTATTTGTTCAGTGCCTCAAGTTAAAAATGTTCAGCTTGCTGAAGTTCACTTCGCCTTCAAATTATACTCAAAGCAGTGATCCAAAGATGTGACTGCTTCAATGCATCTGCCAAATGCCTATATCCCTGTACTAGTACGTATTGCTGAAAATAACTGTCATTGATTTCTGGCGATATAGCCTCAATCTCACCCCCTAATTTATTCTGCTCCCTGTCTCAGTGTTCAGACAGTCAGCTATGTCTCAGAAAGGTAATATGGGGCCTGGCATTTTGACTTCAGTTATATCCTTAACCCAAACCTCTTTATTTTTGGATCTCACTACTGCCTTCCCACTTGAGGTTAAACTACTCTAGTGCTAAATGTCCTCTATTATGAATGATTGGGATACATTTGATTTGAGCTATAATAAATACATGTGCTACAATTCCAGGGCCAGGCCTGGGCTAATAAGGTGGGTGGTTTTATACATTACGCCAATTATTTCTATCCTATCTTAAATCATAAGCATTAATTTTAGTATAATATCATCTCAAAATCTTCCTATTTCTTAACTTACCAAGTAGGTTTCCCAAGTGTGCTGAAATGACACATCACTGATTCCCACTCTAGGAGCGGAGAGATGACTAATCCTGACTACACACAAAGGCCACCCTCAGTCTCTGCTCCCTTCTTTTAGGACTGCCACATTTCATCACACATTTAAGGCTTCCCAAAGTAACACTATTTTGAATTTGAGAAAACTGCTCTAATAAGAGTCCTTCAGAAGTATATAGAACTTTTCTACTTATTTTCTATAGATGTGTTGGGATTCTCATAACCATATGGTATAGATATTATCATGATCACTTATAGATTAGGAAAATGACATCAATGTAATAAAGCTTGTAAAAAGCAAAGCACAACTCAGAGCCAGGTCTGAAGATCCCCAAAGCTTTAACATAACTATTGATGTTATGTGACTTATCTTTCTCTTCCTCATCATGCTTCTTAATATAAATTCCATTAGAAGTTACTGTTAATGCAGACAATGCCAGCTACTGTTATGCAGGTCTGTTTATGTTACTATTTCATTAAGTTCAAACTCTTCAACCTGACATTCAATGCCCACTCTCGTTTGACATCATTTTAGTCTTTCAGTTTTGGAAGTGCTTGAGGCAGGGACCTAAAATACATTGGTTCTAGTTTGAATCTTCTATTTACTAGTTTTATGATGAGTTACAAACGAGTGAAAAACATAATTCAATAATAGAGCTGTTAATATTGAATATGTACATTGAAAATATTGCTATTTTTTGTACTTGCTACTCAGTCCAAACATAGATCTTAACTTTGAGTTCATTCCCAGGTCTTTCTAAATGCTACATGTTGGTCATTTTCCATATTTGCTTTCTCTCATATGTACCTCATATTTTTTTATTTTTTTTTTTTTTACTATATAGACTTATAAATCACCTGTGAATTTCTGAGGTCAATAGATGGTGATATTTCCCTCCTGGGTTTGTATAATTATTTGTATATTTATTTTATCAGCTGATATGCCTAAAAGTTAATATCTAATTTTTAAGCACTTAAATTTTAGTTCCTTAAATAAGAAGTTCCCCTACACTGGAGATTGTTTATTAGATCTTTATAATGCCCATGACAGAACAGGCACTCACAAATACTTAATAGGCATTTAAAATAAATTACTATACATACATTGGTAAGTTACTATTTGGCATAGAGAATTTTTAAGCAATACACTAATGTGAGTCTTACTTATGTATTTATTAAGTATTCCAATGCTGTTAATAAATTAATAAATTGTATGTTTTACTATCTGCATTGTATGAACACTATTGAGGAGTTTATAAGGTTCTATCAAGAAGATATTATAAATTGAAATTGTGACTTTGAAGCAGGGTCACAAAATATAACTTCACTTCACCTCTGCAGAATTTCTTTATGTAGTCTATCATCAACCTGGTCTTCCATAAATGCACATACCTATTGTTAAGGTGAGGAAACTCATCTGCCTATCTTATTTGGTTTAAAGTTAAATCAACGTGAATTGTAGGAATCCCTTCAAGAAGTGCTCACTGTTTCTTAGACAACTACTCTTTTGTATATAAAAATCAATTGTTTTGCAATATTTTGTGCTATTCCCAAGTTTTAGCTTAAAAATCATTTAATTACTTATTTTAACAGATTATTTTTAAATATTAACTATATTTTAAATATTAACTAATTATTTTTATTTTCTAATGCTTTATGTATAATTTTGAAATAGGACATCTAATTGCTATTATACTTTTTTATTGTCTAAATATTTTAATTTAAATTCTAAGTCATTGTATGCTATTTTAAACTTTTATTTAGGTAAAATATTTTATCTTAATTAAAGTGCTATAAGTCTATACTAATGAGTTTTTCTAATAGACTGGCAGATAAGGTCTTCACATACACCACATAAATATGTATGATTTTTACTCTTCAAAATGATAATAAAATACAGCAGGTGTCACGTCTTCATTCAAAATTTAGCTGGATTTTCCAAAACCGGTTTGGTTCAGTGGATAGAGCATCAGCCTGTGGACTGAAGGGTCCTGGGTTTGATTCTGGTCAAGGGCATGTACCTTGGTTGTGGGCACATCCCCAGTAGGGGGTGTACAGGAGGCAACTGATCAATGTTTCTCTCTCATCGTTGTTTCTAGCTTTCTGTCCTTCTCCCTTCCTCTCTGCGAAAAATCAATAAAATATATATTTTTTTTTAAATTAGCTGAATTTTTTCAATATTTTCTTTTGATAGTCTCTAATATGTTAGTCATAAACTTAGACTTGATATTCATTTTAAAATTTAGATGCTAATTAATATTGACCCTCTAAATGCCACCACTCAGCCACTGTGTAAGCAAGCATGATCAGATGGATGGCCCAGATAAATAATTGTCAATGGAGCATGGAGTTCATAATTTCCTCTGAAGGGAATATTTTTCTCAACTTGGGTTTAAGATGTGTTTCTTGTCTGAATGATATCATTATAAAAGAATTAAAATAAACTCCTAAATAAGAGTTCAGCAAACTGCAGCCTATGGACCATATGGGACCCAGCACCTGTTTTTGTAAATAAAGTTTTATTGGAACACAGTCATACCCATTCATTTCTGTATTGTCAAGACTGTTTTGGGCCCAACCTATGGACCAGGAGGTCACAGTTTTAATAAAGTATCAGGATATAGAATAAATATCCATAAATCTGTTGTGTTTATATACACTGATAATGAAGATCAGAAGTAATTAAGAAAACAATCTCATTTACAATTGTATCAAAAAATATATCTAAGAATAAATTTAGTCAAAGAAGATCTGTACCCTGAAAACCATAAGATATTGAAGAAAGTGACTGAACACAGGGCTATATCAAGCTAAAATGTTTTTAATCAGCAAAGGAACCCATCAAGAAAATGAAATGACAACCTACTGAAAATGAGAAGATATTCACAAATGATATTATCTATTAGGATTAATATTCAAAATATATAAAGAAATCATACTAAACCTCAAAATACAATTTCAATTTTTTGTTTTAAGCAGAGGATCTGAATAGACAGGTCTCCCAAAAGGACATATAAATGGCTAACAGATATGAAAAGATGTTCAACACCACTAATCATCAGAGAAATGCAAATCAAAACCATAAGGAGATATCACCTCACACCTCGTAGAATGGCTATCATCAATAAATCAACAAGTGCTGGTGAGGATGTGGATGAAAGGGAACTCTCGCACCCTGTTGATGGAATTATAAATTAGTGCAGCTACTATGAAAAACAGCATGGAGATTCCTTAAAAACTAAAAATAGAGCTGACATACAATTCAACAGTTTCCATTCTGGGTAAGGATTTAAAAATAAATAATAAAAACAAAAGGAAAACAAATACACATTTTTTTTTAAAAGGAAACCAATTCAGAAATGAAATGAGTGGGCTTATAATCTTACAAAAAACAATGTGCAAATTAACTGTCACTCCACAACAAAAATGGTGGCACTCATAGCCACAAGATGGTGGCACCCAGTCCTCTCAGCCCCACTGGAGTCCCCCAGTCTCAGGGAGGGCTGCTGCTGAGACCTGGCAGAGTAAGCAGCCTGGTGGAATGCTACCCAGAGGCCCTCCTGACCCTTTAAAAAACAAAAACAAATTAACTCCCTAGTGGCAGCAGCCTGGGGACTCAGCCTGGGAGGGGTGCACACCCCTACAGTGACATCCCCTCCTAGTGGTGGCAGCCTGGGCTGGGGTCTCAGCCTGGGAGGGGCATGCACCCACAGGAATCAGGCCTAAACAAGGCAGTTGGACATCCCCCGAGGGGTCCCAGATTGGAGAGAGTGCAGGTTGGGCTGGGGGAAACCCTCCCCAGTGCACAAATTTTGTGCACCAGGCCTCTAGTGTAATAATAATGCTTATATGTTATTTACCACATGGCACACTATTCTGAATAATTTCAGTGTATTAATTCTTTAAATCACGGTAATTACATGAGTTACAATAAGTGGCTGAACTAGTTAGTATTCAATTCCCCCTCCCCCAAAGATCTGACTTCAGAGTCTTTGCTCTTAACTAGCAAACTATACTAACTGCTGTACATAATGTTTCTCATCACTGGAGTTGTTTAGCTAGATTATTAAAAACTTATCAGGATTGTCGGGCAAGAGAATACTTTAAGGTCATTTCCCAAAATAAATTCCTATGAAGTTGTCATATCCACATCAACAGAGAGCAATAAAAAATAAACTCTAATTTCAAGACTAATTGATAGTTTCATGACACAATAAAATTTAGATTTTTCCAAAATTAAAAGACATGCTAAGCATTCTAAGTCCAGTATTTGAGCTTTTAACCTCATGAAAAAGAAAAGGGGAAAAAGTGATCCCAAAAAGAGGTGGAGCATGAAAAGTATTTTTTCACAATTCACTTGTTCTCTGGCACATTAAAAACTATTGCAACATTATATGGAATTTCCCCACTTAGCAAGAAGTCATTTCACCATTAAAATTAATGTGTAAAAGTAAATTAATTTTAACAATTAAGCAATAAAATCTGGCTCATTGACAGCTGCCACTGTTGACAGAAAACAGATAGGTATATCATTAATATGCAAGATAGTTTATGGTTCAAACACCTTTCAGATGCATCTGTGTCTATGAAGATCACCTTGCTCTGTCTTCCTAATCAGACAAATAGCAAAGTCTCCTATAATAGCCATTCATCTCAGTCACCGTCCTCCCCAAGTTACTGTCAGAGGAGATAGCTTAGAAATTTGTATCCCAAAGATAATCATCCCCTCCCAACTCACTATCTTTTTTCAGGATAGGAGGTCTAGAATGGAAGGACAGTCTTATTCCCTCTTCCGTGGTCTCTCAGCGTTTCTGTTAATCTCTAACATCACCCCCTTACTAACCCCTCTACTCATCCCTTAATCTCACAGGAAGATCTGACGCTCTCTGGGGCTGTTGAAATACAGTTAGACCTGAAATTAGGTCAGGTCTCAGATTCTGGTTCTGAAGGATCCATAGTAGCTTCACTAATTTATAAACCTACCAATAGTGTGCAAGGGTTCTCCTTTATCCACATCCTCACCAGCAGTTTGTTAGTGGTTCATTTCTTTATACTTACATTAATGTTCCCCATTAGAAAAAGAATATAATAATAATCTACTTTATGGGATTTGGAAAAAAATGAACTCAAAACATAAACTCCTAAAAAAATCACTATCATGACTAAATAGGTATTCATTGTATATCTGTTCAGTCTAAAACTGATCAATTAATATTTTCCTTATCAAAGCTCAGGCACAGGTGAATTCTAAGTCTTTGTTATATTCATTATGCTATTCTCTCTCACTTATTGTATGGTATAAATTTTTCATAATAAAATAAAGTATCTTTTAGGACCAATTGTGGTGAGAATGCAAAAAAATAATAGTTACACACAAAATCACTTCCTATCTTAAAAATATTATTTAGATTATAATAGAGGAAATAAACTTATTTCATATGATTTAATATTTTAATAGATTTTGGATGAGACTAAACTTGTAAGCATAGTTGCCTAAATTTTATATGTGCATAAAATTATTTTCCTTAGTATCTAATGATACTATATAATTTTTCCAAATATCTTTTTAATAATAGCTACTTTAAGTCATGAAGTATACTTGCAGAATGCTGGAAGGAAAACAGTAAGATCAGAATATTCAATCCTATGTCAAATGCAACGAGTTGGCTCATTTTAAGGGAAGGTGTGCTTTAGCAGAGGCTGGAATCCAACATGTAGCAAAGTCTATAAACAGTGATAATCAGAAGACCTGCCCAGTGTTGGCTTCTGGTCAGAATTTGGCCTTGTTAGACTTATCTAATCTTCAAACAGAGGTGATAACCATTACCATATGTTTATTTCAATTTTTCAAAAAAATTATTGCAAGTTACTCCTTTTTCCACCCATGGGCAAGGTTCAAACATTCTGGATTAAACCATGTTTTATCTACATCATCTGCTTTTGATGCTACATAATTCACTGATGGGTTAAAAGGAATGATAGGTATGCCCTATTTTTAGCATTATCCTCATTTTATTCATCACAAGAAATAATACTGGAACAATTCAAAGTACCTTTGCTTTGAAACAACTCAAAAACTAATACACAATATAGCCCCTTACAAAAATGTAGAGTTTGCTGGCAGTCAAAAATAATAATGCATAAATATGAACTTTTACCACCAAAGCTATGATTTTTTAAGTTACACAAAATAAAAATTAGTGCTTATGAATGTAAACTTGAGCAACAATAAGTGGAATCTCTTTGAGAAACTTGGAAGAGGTGTTCTACTTTGAAATCAAGTGTTCATACTAAGCATAAAAAATAACTTCTCTGCCTGGTTAAATGGGTTTTTCGTAGGAGCCAAGGATTGTTTTACGTCATTGTTAATTCAATTATATACCGTATCTGTTAGTATTTATCATTAACACTGACACTTTATATATCAACTCAGCTGTCACAATATTGTCAAAAATATCTTAATTCTTAAAATTTTTATGAATTTGCATCTGTTTCTATGATATATGCATTACAGCATTAGATTAGGCCATGAATTTAACTATGGACATACTTATTAAATACTATATTCATAAGTACCCATTCAATATTTCTTTAAAAATTGTTACAGGTATACTGTAGTTATAATTATACTTCTTATCTACCTTTTGAATTTTATTGATCCCCAACTCTTACTTTTTAAGGGGTATTTTGCATGTAATCCAAAGCAAAGTATACAGAATGATGAACACATAGTACTCAGAAAACATGTAATTTGGGACATAATTTATGCTTTGAAGACATGCATGCCATTGTCCAACAGTACAAGTTAACTGACTAAAGGACCTTATAAATAATAACATCATTATATCAGAGAAGTCTATAATGAGGTCTTCTAGTAAGGCTAACCTAGAAACTTTATGAAAGAAAGTCTTTTCACTTGGATTTAGAGAACTCTCTCACCTACAGGTTCAGGCCAGGACTATTTTTGTTGTAAGAAGGGAAACTATTCATAGCCTCACTCTCACAATCTTATAGTCTGCAGTTTAGTCACATTTCTAGCACTGGTAATTCACAGGCAATGACTATCAGCTTCTTTATAATTCCCACCACTGCAGCCTGCTATCTCAATGGACTTTTGTTCCAACAGTCAGATTGAGGTGTACCCATAAAAAGCAGGTTGTGCCTGAACCCAAACACTCCCCACTCTGTTTCCTTCTGGGTGTAACCTCAGGCTTCTCAATGTGAGAGTTACAAAACACATGCTTCAGAGTCATCAATGTTTACTTGGTCAAATCACAGCATCCTAGATGTGGGATATATAGGAACCCTTTGTACTATTTTCACAAATTTTTCAGTAAAACAAAAAACTGTTCTAAAAATGCAAGTATAATTTTTAAATGCATCTCCCTCAGGTCTACACTCTATCTGCTAAATCATAATTTCTAGAAGGGGTATGAAGGAAAATACACTGTAACCATCACCTCAGCTGATTCTTTTGTGCACTAACATTTTCATACTGTCTTCAGTATTGTCCAGGTGCCTGACACTAATCTTCCTCCAATGAGAATCTGCGACCACAGATGCTGTTGCCACTCTTTGTCCATGATCATGTTCTTAGATTTAACTATTGAGGTTAATAGCTTCCTAGATGTAGAAATGACACCTTCACCTAAAGACAAATATAGGCATGCTGATCCACCAAGTGATCTGAAATTAGTAATGGGCATAAACATCAAGTTGCCCCTACCAGCTCCAACCTCAAGTAGTGGGCTAATAGACCTCCCTGCTAACCTTTTACCTAGATCATGAAATGCCTCCTCTGGGATGGAAGCTAAAAATCAGGATGAGAAATGCTACTTAAAAAAAATCCCCTGTTGTTCCATAATTCTACAAAATAGAGGTGTATTAAATAAGACTATTTCATGTTTCTGATGACTTTCTGGAATCCTAAAGTTAATTAGTATTTATTACCTATATTATTTACTTATATTTATTTATTTAGAATAGATTTACCATTAAATAACACAAAGTATAAATGACTAACAAGTTACCTGATGGTAGTTACCAGGATTATATTTCATGCCTAACTAGAGAAAAGGTTGCAATATTAAAACAACGTGCTGAAATCTGACTCACATCATGTAGCATCAGGGAGCCAGGTTCATGCACCCTGGCCTGCCCTCACCTCCCATGCTGCTCTTCGTCAGTGGGGACCACACCAGAAACAACTATTCATTGGGAAGAATTGTTTAAAAGTGAATGTGCTGAAGATTGTCTGATTCACATTCATTATCCACTGACCTGCTCTCAATGGATTTCACAAAATGATGCAAAACTAATCACCTCAGGTCAGGATGTCTAGAAAATAATGGCACAGTGATTTAGAGAAAAGCTTCCATGCTATAGAAGCCTTTTGAAACAGTGTACATTTTTTAAATTAGGGATCACACTTATTAAATGATAAAACTTTTGCATTTGAACTAATGCATCATTATTTATTTTTTTTAAATCCACACTAAACAATGAAGACCTCTGTGAGTGAAATATCAGTAACATCACTTTGCTTCATATTAAGCCATCTTAACATACTTGAAAAGAAGCTTGTAAAATATAGCAGATTATATGTGTGGAGGGGGAGCTTAAGGAATAGGAAAGAAAATAATATAGACCATTGGTGTGTCTTAGAATAAGTTAGTTATCACCCCAATTATTTTCTCTCAGTATTATCACAAAAAATAATTATGTTCATTCTTAACAACATGCATAATGGGTAAAGAGAATGTGTTATAATGAAGCTTGTCTTGTTTCAAGGGTTTACTGATCTTGCTGATTTCCAGGGAAATTCTGCAAATGGTTTTATAGCTTATTGCAGAAAAGGTAGTGGGGACAACATAGAAACATACTGTTTTGTAGGAGAGCAAGCTATTAGAGTTAGTAAAAGTATAATGGTGGAGTCAGTGCATTCTAAAATTTGTAGACATCATGAGACCTTAGAGAAAAATAGCCAACATATAAAGAGGATGAAGGGGCTGTTAAATAATTATATTCTTATGACCACAGAAGTGAGGCAAATCAAGGAAACAGTGGGAGTTTGACCAGATACTAGATAGAACACTTATTCCCAGAAGCCCTAATTATGGTATTCTTTCCTTGCTAAAGAGAAATCATATGTAAATTAGTAAAGAGAAGTTAGAGATAGACCTTAATCTAGTGCTTGCTCCACTTAGGATAAAGTCTGGAAGGGTTTGGAAGATAATTATAATGTACTCAACAGCTGAGGTCAAGAGGAAAACAAATTGGATTATAAACAGAATGTTAATGTAAATCCTCACACTGGAAGAATGGGGTTAGATCTATGCAATTTGTTTCTCCTACTGAGCATGGTAAAGTCTCTTCAAGTAGCAAATCACATAATTGATCTCCGCATTGTTCTACAGCAAGCCTCTAAAGGGCTGGCAAAGAGCAAAGCTCATTGGTTTTCTTGGGGTGAGGTAAGGAGGAGAACTGCTGCTCCAGTCCACTCTGGCCCATTTTCACATAGAAGAGGGCTGTGGGATTAGAACTATAAGTCAACTGGTAAAAATTACATTCATCTCCTCCCACCACCTAATGCCCCCTTATTTCAATCTGCCCTGCTTCCTATAGAAGAAACCAAATAGAAACTTTTTTAATTTAATGAAGAGAAAATATAATAGTACTAATTATCTAATTTTAATTTGTAGACAAATCCTATCTAATAAAAGAGTAATATGCAAATTTGACCATACCTTTGCCACACCCACAAACCATGCCCACCAGCCACTCAGGAGCAAATTATGCAAATAAACCCCAAACAAGATGATTACCGCCACTGAGAGCAGGAGGAAGGCTTGGGTTTCCCTGGCAACAGATGAAGCCAAGCTTTCTGTCTCCCTAGGCGTCCACTCAATGTTACAAAGTTTCAATTATAAAAAATACAGAAATGGTGGCAGCCACTGAGCTAGAGAGAACAGAGGCTTGGGTCCCCCTGGCAACAGAGGAAACCAAGCTTTCAGTCTGCAATTGCTGGCCTAGGCCTCCACTGTAGGCTACAATGTTTCAAACAGAAATGGCTACCGCCCCAGAGTGAACAGAAGGCTTGGCTCCACTCCAGGTTACAAAGTTTCAATTGTAGACATAGATTAATCCCAGATCCCAGGGTCTCTGCTTGTGTCGCCGGGGGGGGGGGGGGGGGGGGGGGGGGGGGGGGGCGAGGGCGGGGGGATGTGGCAGGCCTGCAAACCTCCACAGGCCCCTTGCCCAGGTCACTCCTCACCCCAAGGGAACCCCCACCCTGATCTGGGACACTCTTCAGGGCAAACCAGCTGGCCCCCACCCAGGCACCAGGCCTCTATCCTATCTAATAAAAGAGTCATTTGCAGATTGACCAAAACTCCAACACACAAGAGGGCTGCCTCCATGTGGTCTAAGATCCTGCCTCCATGTGGACACAAGATGGACACCACAAGATGGCCAGCAGGGGATGGCCATTGGGAGGTTCCAGGCCCTGCAAGGGAGGGCAGTTGTGGACGATCAGGCCAGCAGGGGAGGGCAGTTGGGAGGAACCAGGCCAGCAAGGGAGGGCAGTTAGGCATGATCAGGCTGGCAGAGGAGGGAAGTTGAGGGCAAACAGGCTGGCAGGGGAGCAGTTAGTCATCAATTAGGCTGGCAGGGTAGTGGTTAGCGGGAGATCAGGCTTCCAGGCAGAAGTGGTTAGGGGCAATCAGGGAGGCAGGCAGGTGAACAGTTTGGAGCCAGCAGTTCTGGATTGTGAGAAGGATGTCCGATTGCCCGTTTAGGCTTGATCCTATCAGGATCGGGCCTAGACAGGCAGTCAGACATACCTTGAGGGATCTCAGATTGGAGAGGATGCAGGCTGGGCTAAGGGACATCTCCTACCCCCGTGCATGACTTTCGTGCACCGGGCCTCTAGTTAAACAATAATTTGCAAGATAGTTTATGGTTCAAACACCTTGGAATTCATGTCAATTCCAAGGATCATAGGAAAAACAAACTTATTTTTGAGCTCAGAAGGAAGAGAAAATGAGATGAAAAAAAAGTATTTTCTAGAATGTGCAATTAAATGTATAATCTTTGGCAGGAACAGAACTGGTCTTCTTCCTTTGATGGTACAATATTTATAAACATTCATGTAAATATTCAGGTAAAATATATTACATATTTTACACTAAGTATGTAAATTTTTATAATATATATTTCATTGTTTATATAGATAAATTCAAAGGCACTGATACCTGTTTTAAAAGAACATAATTTTATTAGTGTCTTTACAATTATATTATCTCTTTTAACTTTCTGTCAAATTGTTTATCATTATCTGTTCTTTGTTTTCTTAAATACTATCATAAAAGTGACTTTGTCATTTGGAAAAATGTTACTCAAAACACTTGTGTAGAGCTTTTCCTGATGCCCTAGTCCAGAATCCAATACCTACTAATCTACTACCTGATAACCTTAAAACAATTTCTCCACTCATTCACAAGAGTGTTTGGTGGGAGTGCAAATGTTTTCAGGTAATTATGTCAATGTAGGTTGAGTTGATGGTAATGTTGACAGTAAAATTTCAACTAAGTTTGAAGACAGATATTATCTAGGTAAATATTTAATTTCTATAATTTTATCAAGCCATCTCCTCAAATTGGAGTTATTTGCACTGCTTAAAGAAAATTTTGCACATTTTCAGAAGACATTAATATTATTTTATCAGGAATATAATATTTTTGCTTAGTTTTGATTGTTACTGTTTTTTTTTGTTTTTGTGTGTGTGATTTTCAGTTACCTGCCTGAGATAAAATTTCTCTTAACATTACAATATATTGATATTTGTCTTCAAGTTTCTCAGCAGGCTTCATCATCTTTCATTTCTCAATATCTTTTCCAGGCAATCATTTTAGATATGATTCCTAACTCTTAAACACATTTGTGTCCTTTTAACAACATATCAGTGGTTAATCTTTCCTGTTGGAGGTATTACAAAAATCTTCAATGACTAACAAAAGTCTTTGTAATAACTAGTAAAAGTATTCTCTGAGGAAAGTAAAGCTATTCTCTTAGTGTATTTCTTAGGGAGTTATCGCAATTTATAGCTAACCTATTAGCTCCTACAGAAAAAGGTTGGTCTGCTAACAACACTGTGGTTCACCAGTTCTAGTCTCTTTCTCAACATAGTGAAAAGATGATAGCACTTAGCCATAGTTCATATTTTAGACAGTAGTAAAAAATAATGTCTAGTTCAATGCTCTGTGTACAGTATGTGTATTATCCTTGTGCACATTATTACAATCACATATTCAAATTTTTAAAATTATCTTAATGTTGGCTCTAGAAATATATCAATGGAAAAATTTAATTGGTTTTAATATAAGAAATTTCCAAACTCCCCCCACCTCACATCTCAGCTTTCATTCTATGCATACTGATTTTAGCAAGCTTTGTATAGCAAAATGTTGGGAGACTACTTATAACAGATACAATGTAAGAAATATTTCTACTGTCAAGTCACATTATTTTGGTTATTTATTTAGCCAGTTCAAAGAAATAAACTGTTTTCTACAAGCAAGCTGTCTTGAAAGTTGGTATTGTTACTGGCAGAGTACAGTGGTAAATCTTTCTTTAATTCAATCATCTATAAAAATGTAATACCTTCTCTTCCATCTTATTTGAACATCTGATATTGGACAGAGAAGTTCCACCATCTCTTTTACATCTTGTACATTTTTTTTTAATTAAGTAGAATGATAACATTAGCTTACTATCTTCCTGCTTAAGGGCAGTATTCTGTTACATCTTCTGTTATAATAATTTTTCTAGCCGAGACCGGTTTAGCTCAGTGGATAGAGCGTCGGACTGCGGACTGAAGGGTCCTGGGTTAGATTCCGGCAAGGGCATGTACCTTGGCTGCGGGCACATCCCCAGTAGGGGGCGTGCAAGAGGCAGCTGATTGATGTCTCTCTCTCATTGATGTTTCTGACTTTCTATCTCTCTCCCTTCTGCTCTGTAAAAAAATCAATAAAATATATATATTTTTAAAAATTCTCTAACATGTAACTGAAGGGTGTAAAGAAAATATTAATTATCCCCCTATCTTCTTATTTACATGACACTACTAGCCTTACCAGATTTGTTTCATTGTTGGTTACAATTATGTAAAATTTGCTTCACTCATTTTTTGTTCTATAAATAGTTCATCAACCAGATCTACTCACTTATAGTTATATGAGACCTAGAAATTTCTCCACAAGTAAAACTGAATAATTAAATCTTTTATTAACTAATCATAGCAAAACTTTATATATACAATTGTATATTTATGTCTAACTATGATTATATAAATAAGAAAATACAGATTTAGTATTTTTAGAAATATTTTAAATTTTTGTTGGTATGCATAGCAGAATATAAATCAAGAATAATGTTTCAGTGGAAGAACCAAGATGGCAGCATAGGTAAACACCTATACTGCTTCCCTGCACAACAATTTCAAAACTACAACTAAGGGACAGAATGGACATTATCTAGAACCACCAGAAAGGTGGCTGAGTGGAAATTCCACAAAGAGAAGGAAAGATAAAGGGACTGCTGTGATTCAGAAGAGCCGCAGAGGGCAGAGTTGCTGAGACGCACAAAGAAGGAGGGGCAGAGCCGTGCACAAGTGGAAGGGGTGGGCGGCTGGTTTTCTCAAACGGGGAGGGAGACAGAGGTGTCCCACTGCACTGACCCCCCAGTTCCGGGTGAGTCTTGGGGAACCCAGACATATACAGGAGGAAACTGGACCATAAGGAGAAAGCACACTGAGATTTGGGAGCTGCAGAGGTTTGCGAGCTCGAAGAGAGGGCGCCTACTGCAGAGGTGCTCAAGCTAGTGGAGAGGATGCCGGGCTGGCTCTCTCCTTCAGGAGAAGGAAAAAAAAACACACACACCAGACTGCATTGCTTTCCAGTTCTGGGTGACAATTTGGGTGTGCAGACTCATTTGGAGAGAAACTAAACTGTCTGGCAGTGGACAGAACTCAGGGGCAGCTTTCTCTCCATTGCTGCGGGGCACAGAGGCTCAGGCACCAGAAACCAAGGCTGTCTGCTCAGCCCGGAGACTCTGCCACATCCAAACTGAGCACAGCAGCTCTCCCAGCATAAACACAGCTGATTCTCAAACACAGCTGGCCTGGAGGTCAATCCCTCCCAGTGAAACCAACAACAATCTAGGCTTAACTACAATAAGACAGTGCAACGCATAAAGGGGTACACCAAGAGTGTCCACCTCAGGTAACTAAGGAGGCTGAGCCACTGTCCCCTAGAGGACACCTACCACACAAAGCTATGCGACCAACTTAGGGAAGAAGCCAAAATGCAGAGACAAGGAAATAAATCACATTTGAAAGAAATGGAGGGGAAAAAAATGACTGGATATAGAGTTCAAAACCATGGTTATAAGGTTTTTCAAGAGGCTCCTAGAAAAGGCCAATAAATTTAACAAGACCATTGAGGATATGAAAAAGGATCAACTAGAAATTAAGCATACAATGACTGAAATAAAAAATATTATACAGAGGCCTAAAAGCAGACGAGAGGTTTGCAAGAATCAAGTTAAAGATTTGAAATACAAAGAAGCAAAATCCACTCAGCCATAAAAGCAAGAAGCAAAAAGAGTCCAAAAAATTGAAGATAGTGTAAGGAGCTTCTGGGACAATCTCAAGAATACTAACATCTGAATTATAGGGGTGCCAGAGAAAGAGAGAGAGCAAGATAGTGAAAACATATTTGAAGAAATAGTGACCAAAAACTTCCCCCACCTGGTGAACGAAATAGACTTAAAAGTCCAGGAAACACACAGAACCCCAAACAATAAGAATCCAAAGAGGACCACACCAAGACACATCATAATTAGAATGCCAAGAGCAAAAGACAAAGAGAGAATATTAAAAACTGCAAGAGAAAAACAGTTACCTACAAGGGAGCACCCATATGACTGTCAGCTGATTTCTCAACAGAAACTATACAGGCCAGATGGCAATAGCAAGAAATATTCAAAGTGATGAAGAACAAGAACCTACAACCAAGATTACTCCACTCAGCAAAGTTATCATTCAGAATTGAAAGTCAGATAAAGTGCTTCGCAGATAAGAAAAAGCTAAAGGAGTTCATCACTGCCAAACCAGTATTATATGAAACTAGAGGCCCGGTGCATGAAATTCATACACAGGGGGGGTGGGGGATGTCCCTTAGCCCAGCCTGCACCCTCTCTATCTGGAACCCCTCGAGGGATGTCCCACTGCCTGTTTAGGCCCGATCCTAATAGGATCGGGCCTAAACAAGCAATTAGACATCCTTCTCACAATCCAGGACTGCTGGCTCCAAACTGTTCACCTACCTGCCTCCCTGATTGCCACTAACCACTTCTGCCTGGCAGCCTGATCTCCCGCTAACCACTACCCTGCCAGCCTAATTTATGTTTAACTGCTCCCCTTCCAACCTATTTGCGCCCAGCTTCCCTCCTCTGACAGCCTGGTCACCCCTAACTGCCCTCCCCAGTAGGCCTGGTCCCTTCCAACTGCCCTCCCCTCCTAGCCTGATCGCCCACAACTGCCCTCCCTTGCAGGGCTTGAAACCTTCCAATGGTCATCCCCTGCTGGCCATCTTGTGGTGTCCATCTCGTGTCCACATATGAGGGCAGGAACTTTGACCACATGGAGGCAGCCCTCTTGTGTGTTGGAGTTTTGGTCAATCTGCAAATGACTCTTTTATTAGATAAGATAGAGGCCTGGTGCATGGGTGGGGGCCAGCTGGTTTTCCCTGAAGAGTGTCCCATATCAGGGTGGGGGTTCCCTTGGAGTGAGGGGCAGCCTGGGCGAGGGGCCTGTGGAGGTTTGCAGGTCTGCCATACCCCCCAGCAACCCAAGCGGAAGCCCTGGGATCTGGAATTAATCTATGTCTACAATTGAAACTTTGTAGCCTGGAGCAGAGCCAAGCCTTCTTTTCACTCTGGGGCAGCAGCCATTTCTGTTTGAAACACCTAGAGTGGAGGCCTAAGCCAGCAAAGGCAGTCTGAAACCTTCCTCCATTGCCAGGGAAACCCAAGCCTCTGTTCTCTCCAACTCAGTGGCTGCCACCGTTTCTGTATATTTTATAATTGAAACTTTGTAATATTGAGTGGAAGCCTAGGGGAGGCAGAAAGTTTGGCTTTCTCTGTTGCTGGAGAAACCGAAGCCTTCCTCCTGCTCTCAGTGGTGGCAGCCATCTTGTTTGTGGTTTATTTGCATAATTTGCTCCTGATTGGCTTGTTGGTATGGTGAAGATCTGGTCAAATTTGCATATTACTCTTTTATTAGATAGGAAGCTAAATGGTATTCTTTAAGAAGAGGAAGAAGAAGAAAAAGGTAAAAATAAAAATTATGAATAACAAATATACATCTATCAACAAGTGAATCTAAAAATCAAGTGAATTAAAAATCCGATGAACAGAATAAACTGGTGAATATAATAGAATCAAGGGCATGGAAAGGGAATGGACTAACAATTCTTGGAGGGGAAAGGGGGTGAAAGGTGCAGGAAGAGACTAGACAAAAATCGTACACCTATGGATGAGGACAGTGAGGGTAAAGTAAGGGCAGAGGGTGGGATGGGTACTGGGTGGAGAGAAGTTATGAGAGGGGGGAAAAAAAGGAACACTGTAATTAATAATCTGAACAATAAAGATTTATTAAATTTAAAAAAAAACAGTTTTTCAGCAATCTGTCTTATAGACAGAATTGTATTCTTTGTATAGCTGGGGTTAAACTAAAAATTATTTGATATTCATCCACAGAAAATGTTTGTCATTCTATTGCAGTCATTTCAATAGACTGTACTCAAATTATTGCTTCTATAGGTATAAAATCATCAGAAAGTCTATTCCTAAATCATTTGCGAAAACTGTTTTGAAGTTTGATTACTGAAAACAAAATATGGTGCTTAATACATAATTTTTGTCTTTTCAAAATTGTTATCATAATTGAAGGTTATTTATCAGAGATACTTTGGAATCTTTCAACCTCATGAAATTTTGTAGTGGAATTTTGTTTTTAATTTATTTCCTTAATTTGTAAAGAATTCCCAAAAAGGAATACTAAGGCCAAAGCCAAATTTGCATGCTTCCCAAAATATGTGTTCACATAAATACACTCTCCACTATACTATGAAAGTCACAAAAAAAGGGGCTTAATTTTATTTCTTTTAGTGTCAAGAATAGAGCATAACAGATATTAGGCACTCAATATACAGGTTGATTGAAAGACTGTATACTTAAAATGATACAGCATGATGTAATGGAAAAGTATTGCATTTGTTAAAGATATATAATTTTTTCTATTTGTTAGCATAGTGACATCTCTGAACATAAATTTTCTCATCTGTAGTATATTCCTGAAACCCTGAGTCGCTATGATATTTATAAGTGTATGTTAAAATATAGCACAATGCTTGCTATTCAGTAGGTGCTCAATATGGTAATAGGAATGAAGAAATAACAGGAGTGAAGTACCTAATGTTTGTATTGATTAAAGAACTATTTGCTGCCCAGTTATAAGCAAGGATCTAATTTACTGGACATAATTTATTGAACTGAAAAAACAGTATTACTCCATTAAAATTATAAACTCTTTTGATTTGTCACATAGCTCAGGGATAAATTTCAGATATCAGGTATTTTCTAAGAAATCTTTCGAAGTTTGTCCATTTAACCCCTCAGTATCAAATATGAACAAATCTAATTTGTCCAATGCCTGTGAATGAGTGTTTCTGCATTTGGGTCACCTTTCTACCAAATTATAAGGAAAGCACATAAATCATTATATTACCTCCTTTCAGTCTCCCTTATTTCTAATAATTGGTAAGTATTTCTTGGCTTGCAATAGCAAACTCAAAGGAACTTCTGTATTATGTGAGTTCTGTAAACTTCCAGATTTATATGAGAAATGACCTCAATTTCTCATACTCTTCACTCTTTCCAATTCCCTTAAGTATTGCAAAAGTACATTAACCAGCACAATGTTCTAAAATGTTAATATTCCCATCTGTCATTTCAATTTTCTCAGCCTTAATAACTGGTACCAATCACTCTATGTATAAATACTGATTAGATTCAGGTACAAAAATGAGCAAATGTTTTCAAGTTAATTAGAACCTGCCATATTGAGGCTCTATTAAGTATTTTCCTATTGATATTTTGGTAGCTGGTTATCCCAATAACTATAAAACTCATATGTACAATATGTCATGTGGCTTAAACCTACTAGATACTTTAAAAAATGAGGGTCTTTTAATTTTTGTTTGTTTATTTGTTTTATATTGTAGGGATGTTGGTTGTCAAGCTCTTACTGCTATTGTATATCTGTCACTTATTTTCTGTATTTTTAAGTGTTTTTACTTTACATGTTTTGATATATCATTTAGTACACTGAATATATTATATCTTCAGTATCGACTGTTTCATTTATTACTATAAAATAACCCCCTATATTCTGTGTATTTATTTCCTTCTCAAATATTTTGTCAGATATTAATGTTGACCCTGCTTGTTTGGGACAAAATGACTGTCTTCTTATTGACTTTGTTCCTTTCAACTTTCTTTGTTCATTTGTTTTATGTTCTTCTCCTTTTTAACACAATTCACTCTCACTTTAAACATCCATTTACTAGCCTAGCAACAAACACAGAACAAAACAAAACATTACTCTCAAAGTTAGACTTCAGAAAGATGTTTAGAACTTATCTCTTAACTACACATCAAAATAGGTCTTTTTATTTTATATTTATTTTATTATTTATTTATTTATTTTTGCTTTGTACTTGGAATCCTCCCTCAGCCCAACTACTCAGTATAGGCAACTAGAACTAAATAAACTGCCTGACTTGAAATTCAGAATTTTTCATTATATGGCTTTTAGTCTTGCTTCATGAGTACTATTCATAGGCCAAAAAAATGTGTGCCAATATAAGGAAAGAGAAACCATTGGAGATGGTACCTCAGGAAGAGTGATATCAACATCATGGGGGGCCAAGTGGTTCCTCTTTTCTCCTCCTTACTTAAAAAAAATGTAGTGGGATCTCAATACCAGATATTAAGCTGTATTACAAAGCTACTGTTCTCAAAACTGCCTGGTGGTGTCACAAGAACAGACATATAGACAAATGGAACAGAATAGAGAACCCAGAAATCAACCCAAATCACTATGCTCAATTAATATTTGACAAAGAAGGCATGAACATACAATGGAATCAAGACAATCTCTAAAATAAATTTTAAAAAAATTTAAATGAACATCCATAACTGAACAAGAGTGCCTCAGTTCTTTATATGTAGGGACGAGAGAGGAATCTCACCCACCCGTGCACCAAAAAATAAACAAACAAGAACTTGGTAAGGACTGCAGAGGAAAGGGAGTCGGTGAACTTGTCCAGTCCCACTCACTATGACTGGGGAAAACAAAAACAAAAAACAAAAAACAGAGTGTTAATCTAGGCAGATGAGACAGAAATTGAGAATTCCAGCTGGCCTGGGGGAGATCTCAACACACAGAGTGGGATAGAGAAGAGTTCAGATGCAAATGAGAGAGAGGAGTCCCCAGAGTCGACCCCTTCTTAGGGCACACTTCCAGGGGCTCAGCTGTTGGGCAGTGATGGCAGCAGTCTCCCTCAGAGGACATGGAAAACAGAGACCTTTCCATGAGGAGGTGGGAAGTGAAAGTAGAAGTGACAGCCTAGCTACCCTGGTTATTCTGGTTGCGGCTGCAGAAACCCATTTCTCTCTGAACCACCCTGATTTCTAAGGAGTGACCCCCATGATTGAAGGAAGGAAGGAAGGAGGAACAGAAGGAAGCAGGTAAGTATATTAAACAGCATTGAAGGAAAGCAATCTCTACTGTCTGCTTCACAACTTCAGCAGGAAGCCTACCCTGAAGCCTCTGGGAGTACTCCATTCAAGGTCCTTCCTACCAGGCCTGGGGCACCCCTAAAGCTCCAGGTGCTAAACTCAAACCTCCCTCTACTATCCTGCCCACTCCTGGTACATGCTACTGAGTGTGGTCACAGAAATGAATCCAGTAAAGTTGGTGTAAAGGGGAAAAACAGAAACTTCAGATACAGCACATCTTCTGAACTACAAAAAGGATTTTTTTTGGTCAAATTTTTCATTATTGATTTCATTATTGAGAGAGAGAGAGAGAGAGAGAGAGAGAGAGAGAGAGAGAGAGAGAGAGATCAATTGGTTGCCTCCCATATGCACTCCAACTAAGGGCCAAATCCACAATCTAGGAATGGATCGACCCCAAGAACCCACTTATTATAACTAGTAAACCAGTCCTACAGATCTAATGCCCAGTATAGTGAATATAAGCAACAATATTGTATTATAATCATCAAACTTGCTAAGTTACTAAATCTTAATTATTCAAACCTCTTAAAATAAATAACTGTGTGACATAATATAGGTGTTTATTATCACTACAATGTCAATCCTTTAAAATATATAAAGATATCATGTCAACATGCTGTATGCCTTAAATTTACACAATATGACAAATATATTTTTAAATTTAAAAAATCATGGCACCTCAGCATAGGACAGAGACTTTACTCTGCCACTTGCCCTGTGAGGTTGGCCAGTCATAACTGTAATATTTGGATTTCCATGGGAAGTTTGTACTTGTTCTTCAATAAATCTCTACCTTTGCTATACCACTTTCTGTCCGTGGATTCATTCTTTCCATTCCAGCAGACAAAAAATCCGAGTTTCAGTTAAAAATTTCTGTTTCACTTTTGAAATATTTTATTTGTGTCCAGGGATAGTTTGATCATGTGTATGTCAGAGATAATGAGTAGATGAGATTTTGTCCTGTTTCTTCTCTATCCCAGTGTCCTTTTATTCTGTTTTGTTTATATTAATTTTGCCTATTATAAAAATTCCAAAACAAATAGTATTAAGTGTATATTTTGCTCCTTTGTATGAGCATTTCTATGAAATTGATTTATAGAAATGAAATTGTGGGTGATGGGGTGGACACATTTAAGGCTTTTAACATATTGTTTCAAATTGCCCTTTCACCAGTTCTTTTGGGAGTAGAAGCAGAATATCATATTGAAATCTTTTTAAAATACATTTTTACTTATTTCAGAGTGAAAGGAAGAGGAAGGAAGAGATAGAAACACCAATGATGAGAGAGAATCATTGATTGACTGCCTCCAGCATGCCCCCTATTGGGAAACAAGCCCACAACCTGGGTATGTAACCTGACTAGGAATGGAACTGTGACCTTCTGGCTCATAGTTTGATGCTCAACCACTGAGTCACACTGCCCAGGTTTCACATTGAAATCTTATTTTGCTTTGCCAACTCTGGAAATCTTTGTTTTTTATTTTATTTTTTTACCTTTATCAATATGATATACAGACTCATTTTTATCCTCAAAATTTATTTTTATGAATTCACTTAATATTTTCCCTATTTTTTCAGTGATATAAAGAGAAAGACAAAAAATAAGAAGATAAACTCTATCAAATAGAATTGACATTATAAATAGATTTAATGAACATATGGTATCAGAATCAAAAACATATAAATGCTCAGGCCCTATTCTCAAATGTTCTGATTCAGTTGTCTTTGTAAATTTTTTTTTACATTTCTGAGTAATTCCAATGTGAAGCCTGATCAGGAATCACTGATTATCTCATGTACTCTCTTCATTTTTCTGGATAACAAAATAGAACCTTTCAGATTAAAAAACAAAGAAAACCAACAAAACAAAAAAGCTGGGTGTAAAAACACCACTTGATTGAACACATTGAACAAGTAATTTAAACTTTCTTGATGTCATCTTTTATCTATGAAACCTGGAATATAATAAATGTCCACCTCAAAGTTTTGTTGAAACAGCACACAAATCACATTGATCAAATTCAAGTTGGGTCTGCTCCCTCAAAGCAGATTGATGATAAATGCAACTTTTGAATTATTTTATAGATAGTACTGTACATATGCCACCCGTCTTCCAGATGATCCTGGGATCAAGATTCTTTAGCCTCCAGAACACAGGTAAGGTAAGTGTGGCCACCAGACTCTATAAGTGCGGAGGTCCTCCAATAAGGAAGGTCAAGTGCGTAGGCCAGTAATCAGCAAACTCATTAGTCAACAGAGCCAAATGTCAACAGAACGATTGAAATTTCTTTTGAGAGCCCAATTTTTTAAACTTCTTCTAATGCCACTTCTTCAAAATAGACTCACCTAGGCCGTGGTATTTTGTGGAAGAGCCACACTCAAGGGGTCAAAGAGCCACATGTGGCTCGTGAGCCGCAGTTTCCCAACCACTGGCCTAGACAAAATATGAACAAATATAGAACTGACCAACTCACCCTACCAGATTGTTATTGTTTTTTGCTTTCTCTTGCCCCTATACACCATAATTGGCCAAATTTCAAAACTCTCCAATCAAAATTTGCCACACGAGCATTAACTCATGCCATCCTATTCTACCTAACCCTTAAAACTTGTCCAGATCCCAGATTAGAAAGACAGATTTTAATGGTCTCTCCTGTCTCCTCATGGGTTGACACTAGAATTAAAATGACACCTTTTTCTCAAAAATCAGTATCTTAGTTTTGGCTCCTATGCACATCGGGCAAAGGACCCTTGTTTATTAACATTGTTTGAAGGAGTATATATGGTAACATATATGCATGTTTATTTGTTTTATCATAGTAATAGGTACCTATTAGTTTTGTGCTATTCATTAATTTATCTGTTTTTCCCTTAATTCAGTGAACATTTATTGAGCACTTGTTATATGCCAGTTATTGGTGACTAGAAAACAAAAACAAGCTTAAATACCTTCCTGGAACCTAGATTCTGCTAGTGGGGGAAAACAATAAATATATTGATAGATAACAATGACAGGTAGCATTAAGTGTCATGTAGAAAATTGAATAATGAAAATAAAATTTTAAAGAAGAGGGTATATCATTTGAATTTGGATAAAGAATACTTTAGGAGAGAACCAAGATAGCAGCACAGGTAAAACACCTATCTTGCCGTCATACACAACAATTTTAAAACTACAACTTAACGAAAGAACAAACACCATCCAGAATCAACGGAAAGCTGGCTGAGTGAAAATTCCACAAATAAAAGTGAAGATAAGACACTGTGACTCAGAGGAGTGGCGGCAGACAGCGTTGAAGATACGCACAGAGAGAGGTTTGGAACGCGCGTCAGCGGAGAGGGCGGGCGGCTGAAAACCAGCCAGTTTTCTCGAACGGGGAGACAAAGACGTCCCACTGGACTGATTCTCCAGCTCTGGGTGAAGTCCAGGGAACTCACTATCATAAGGGGTAAAAACTAGACAGTGGGAGGGGACGCCGAAGCTCGGGTACTGCAGGGGTCTGCCAGCTTGTGGAGAAGGCGAGCTTGTGCGGAGTACGTGTGAACTTGGGAATAGGGCAGCTGCCTGACCGTGCAGAGAGCACTCGTGACTTGCTCTTTCATTTGGGAAACCATCAGACTGCTTTGTTTTACGACATTGGGTGAGACAATGGGTGTGCAGACTCATTTGGGGAGAGTCTGAATTCTCCAGCAGCTGGTGGAGCTTGGCAGCAGGCTTTCTCTCAGAGGTGCTGGCGGCCATTGCCACCAACACAGAGTCCCTGGGGCCACATAGGGCACAGCTGACACTGTCTGCTTGGCCCAGAGATTCCGCCCATCCAACCTGAGCAGAGCTGAACTTTACAGACAGTTGGCCTAGAGGTCAACCCCTCCAAGTGCTAACAACGATTAACCTGAGCTTAACTTCAGCAAGACTGTGCAACCCATATCCAACTCAGGTAACTGGGGAGGCAGAGCCACTCTCCCTTGTAGGACGTCTACCACACAAAGCTAATTGACCAACTCAGAGAAGCAGCCACCATGCAGAGACATGGAAAGAAATCAGATGTGAAAGAAATAGAGGGGAAAAAATAACTAGACATGGAATTCAAAACCATGGTTATAGGGCTTCTCAAGAGGCTCCTAGAAAAGGTTGAGACCTAGAAGGAAATAAGTAAGACCTACAAAGAAATGAATGAGACCTACAAGGAAATGAATGAGACACTCAAGGATATGAACGAGACCCTCAAGGATATGAAAAAGGACCAACCAGAAATTAAGCATACACTGACTGAAATAAAAAATATTATACAAAGACCTAAAAGTACTCTAGAGGACTGCAAGAACCAAGTTAAAGATTTGAAATACAAAGAGGTAAAATCCACTCAGCTGAAAAAGCAAGAAACCAAAAGAATCCAAAGAATTGAAGATAGTGTAAAGGGCCTCTGAGACAACCTCAAGCATACCAACATCCGAATTATAGGGGTGCCAGAAAAAGAGGGGGAGCAAGACAATGAAAACCTATTTGAAGAAATAGTGACCAAAAACTTCCCATACCTGGTGAAAGAAATTGACTTAGGAGTCCAAGAAGCACACTGAACCCCAATATATAGGAACCCTAAGAGGACCATACCAAGGCACATCATAATTAAAATGCCAAGAGCAAAAGACAAAGAGAGAATATTAAAAGCAGCAAGAGAAAAACAGTTAGTTACCTATAAGGGAGCACCCATACGATTGTCAGCGGATTTCTCAACAGAAACGATGCAGGCCAGACTGGAGTGGCAAGAAATATTCAAAGTGATGAACAGCAAGAATCTACAACCAAGATTACTCTATCCAGCAAAGCTATCATTCAGAATTGAAGGTCAGATAAAGTGCTTCGCAGATAAGAAAAAGCTGAAGGAGTTCATCACCACCAAACCAATATTATATGAAATGCTGAAAGATATTCTTTAAGAAGAGGAAGAAGAAAAAGATGAAAGTGTAAATTATGAACAACAAATACACATCTATCAACAAATGAATCTAAAAATCAAGTGAATTAATAAGCTGATGAACAGGATAAACTGGTGAATGTAACAGAATCACAGACATAGAGAGGGAATGGACTGACAATTCTTGGGGAGAAAAGGGGTGTGGGAAGTGCAGCAAGAGACTGGATAAAAATCATGCAACTATAGGAGAGGACAATGGAGGGGGGTGAGGGCGGAGGGTGGGATGCGTATCAGGTGGAGGGGAGCTATAGGGAGTAAAAAAGGGAACAATGTAATTAATAAACTGAACAATAAAGATTAAAAAGGAAAAGAAAAAAAGAATACTTTAGGTAATATTTAAAGACTTCCATTAAATGAAGAAATAAGTAAGCATTGGAATATCTACATAGAATATTAAATTGAGAGGTAACAATGTAAAAACCCTGAGATGGGTATTGTTTCTGTTGTTTTTTTGTTTGTTTGTTTGGATTATTTTTGTTTTGGTTCAGGGGGTTTTGAGAGAGATTAACTATTAAGCCTGGGTTCTAATAAATAGACATATAAAGTATAATGTAGACTGAGTTTTATTTTAAAGAGAGACATAATTTTAGGTCTTTAAAGGGTGAAATATTGTAAACCAATTTTTTAAGGGAGTGGTACAGAAAGCAAGAGTGAATGCAAAGCATATAGTTAGGAGTCACTTGCATTTGTGGTTCATTTGTCTAGAGTAATATTTGTGAAAGTGTTGAGAAATGATCATTCCAAAGATATATTTTGACACAAGAATCAACTTGCTTTGTTGATGGATAAGATGTAGAGTTGACAAATCAGGATAACTTCAAGTTTTATAATATATCAAACAATGGACTGAATTTACATACTTTTCTCATTAATACTCTTAAAATAACCCATCAAGTTCAGTGACATCATGTCCATTTTGCAAATTAAGAATGATATTTCAGAGAATTTTAGTTTTTTGTTCATCACACAAAGCATAAATTGCTTGTTTCATTTTCTTTTGATTTTACTACATGTTCTTGCTACTGTGAGAAGTTATAAAATTTTCATTGTGTCTTACAGATTTTCTCATTTACTTTGCAGATACTATTTCAATGCCAATTTATTTTCAGTGATGTGATGAGATGGCAGTAAAAATGAAAAAACCCAAACATAGAGGAGATTATAAACAGAATTCTGGATTCAAGAAACATAAGATATAGGTTAAAAATTATGAGCACTCTGTTGCTCCTGGGTTATACAGAGTGAGAAACATCACAATGTCTGAAAAGATGGGCAGGGGCTTCTGGGAGAGATTTGTCTGCCATATTGAATAACATGGACTTGATCTTTGAACCAAAATTGTTAATGGTAGATCTTTAGGGCAAAAGCCTTGAAATTACTAAGCTCCCAAAGACTATGAGAAATCACAACAAATGAGCTACTTCTTTAAAAGTATATATTTGATACAAAAAATATTGTAGAACTGACAAAAATAAATCACAATTATTGTGAATAGTGCTATTCCCTGCCCAATTTAATCTTTTTTCCTTTTGGATTGAAAAAAAAATCACCTACTAAAGAAAAATCATCTCTAGTTCTTTTAAGTATTTCAAAGATCAATAAGTAATTACTGTGGATTAATTTATAAATTATAGCTTTAAAGTCCTTAAAAACTACCAGTATTATCTTTTGTGTTTAATTAGAAATAATCTGTTTTTACTTTCCAGGAATCTGTCAAATTTTTTAATGTGATTTAATCCCCATGGTAACTGGCAACCAAGTCTGTTAATATTAATCAAGAAGTTACAGCTAGTTGCCTGAAGAAAATACTCTTGACTTTCTCCCCTGTTTCTTTATCTCTATGACTTTAAATTGTACTGACAAGCAGCATGTAACTTATTTGAAGTATATACCTCATCTTTAATAAAGTCACAGTAAAGATTATAAATAGTTGACCACTATGACCAGATTTTTACACATTGCATTCTGTTTATTCTGTTTTAAAATTGTCACTAAGTCTCAGCACAGATGGTTTTCCAGAGTATTAAAAATTCACCTTTCTCATGGTATTGATATGTTGCAACATTCTCTTTTACTGTGCAAATAAATGTAAGACATTCATGTCACAAGTTGGTATAATAGTAAATCTCAGTTTCCACCTGTATGGTTTATGCTTTATGAAAATATTTTAGTATTTGTTGCTTTGGTTTGGTTGACTGTCATTTATTTAGAAAAAGGAATTATAAACATGAATGGCATTGTCCACCATGTTCTGGAGCTGGAGGAGGGTGGGAATGTCTGGGAAGAGGTCAATGGGGGGAAAGGGAGACATATGTAATACTTTAAACAATAAATAATTTAAAAATAATAACAATTATGGCTTCAGGGATACTCATTAACATAAAATAGTCAAGTAGTTCTAAATGCAGGAAAAAGTTAAAACAATTGGTTATTATTATCCTGTCCTCAGAAAAGTTACCTCAGCTAACTCCATGTAACACTAGCATTTTAGAACATTTTAGAAGAGTACTGCCTTGTGCAGATGACTGCAATTCTCATAGAGTCCTATGGTCAAATATAAAGTTACTTCATATTGTAGGTGTTATTTTTATTTTTGCCATTCAGTAGTTGTAAACACTACAATAAGTTGCATTGTCTCTCTGCACTCCATTAATACTCATTCCATGAAAGTTTAATTAGCCTTTCTGGACCCAACTGGTAATGTAATTTGAAATTTATTTTCGTTGTTACAAGATGACTTCATGAAATGCTCTGATTCTTCTCCCAGGCCTGCTGGAAATGACCCAAAGTGAAGGGGGATGGCAAGTTTCACAGCAGATATATGTATATGTGTATGTATAGAAAATGATCTTTGAAGAGAGTTTGATCCCCTCTCCAGGAACCACAAGTTTCTGAGACTGAACCAGCATATGACAGAAATATTATAAGATCGAACTGCAGAAATAAGCTCCAACCATAGCTTGCAAGGTATAATGGGGCATGTTAAAGAGTTCAGTCTTATTCTCAGAACACCAAAGAGGATTTCAGGCTGAGAGACATAGGATGTCATTTGAGCTTTAGAAATATCATTTTGGCTGATGTGGATCAGGACCAGAATAGATATGAAATAAGAACAGTCAAAATGAATAAATAGTAGATGAAGCCAGAATTGGACCCTATTAGGCATGGTTTATGTCCATGAAATTCTTCCTGCAGAATGAATTCTGAATCTACAGACAACATAGCATCCTTTGACCATAATGCCTTTATTATAAATTAATTTATAAATATCCCAAGAAATGATATGATCTGGTAATTAATGAATCTAATTTTAGGTTTGCAAGATGAATAGAGGTTGAGAGTGGTTGCACAACAATGTGAATGTACTTAATACCATATCATGGGTAAGTTGGCAAATTTTATGTTATGTGTATTTTACCACAATTAAAATATTTAAAGAAAAATAAAAAGAACAAGGCAGAGAAAGTATTGATGAGTCACTTAACTGTTCATAAAACAGCATTATTTAAAAATGTTGATGTGTACAAAGATAGCAATATTAGTCTCATTAACAGATTAAAACACTAAAACTAAGAGTAGTTAATTGCTAGAATTTAATAGATTTGTGCATGGTAGAAGTTTATTTTGAAGTCAGGACCTCTGCTATACAACTCCATATTCCTGCTACCTCCAAAAAGTTCTGGGAACTTATTTTGATACTAGAAGATGATAAGTAAAGCTTTTGTTGAGCAAAAGAAGGTATGCCTCAGAAATTGGGTGTGCACAAATAGTTATAAAAGGTCTGGAAGCCTTGAAAACAAAATCATCTACTTCAACTCATATTTTTACCTGAACTCCCTCCTGCCAGAAGAATACCTCATTTTTTCAAAAAAATACCTACTACTAAACAAATACAACATCACTCACCCCGCCATAAGCAAGAATTGTGAAGACTAGTGAGAAGAAAAGAGATCTGTCATAGGAAAAGAAGTAAAAAGCATGTGCAAATAAATGAAGAATATTCAAATGAGAACAAGCAGAGACTATTCAGAGCTTGCTGTCCAAAGAAGTCAGCCACCCTCACTTGCCTTTGGCAGTGGGGGGAGTGGGAAAGCTTTATAGTACAAAAAACAGAAGGCTGAGAGTATGCTCTGATTAGGGGTTGCTGGCATGGGGAAGCTGGGTGTGGGCTGCCCAGAAGAGGAACATCTGATGGGATTAGTTTGGAAATGTCTATGGGAAATGTTTAGTGATTTCAGGTCTTAACTAAAGGAGGGAAAGTGAATACATTAGAAGCTTTTCATGCAGTGGCAAAAGTTTCAGTAAGAGTCAAAGCCCAAAGCGACCTCAAAAGCATATTGTGATGCTTATGAGACCTGGGTTATTTACAGTGTTTAAATGATGCTTACTCAAACAACATATACAGCCTGGTTCAATAAGGAAAAACTAAAATAAAGCAAAAACAGTAAAATATGTTTTTTAAAATAATTTCTCCGTATTTTACCTGAAACATGAGTTTCAGCTTCTCTCTATATACCTGTCAAGTTCTCAATTCTTGACTTTTAAAAGTGTCTACTATTCACTAAATGGAAAAATCATTTAGGCAAACACAATTTACAAAATGGAATTATGCAAATACTTAAGTTGAAACACATTCAATTTGTTTTCAACAGAGTCACTTTTATAAAATGTAGTTATTCAGTTGTCTTAAATCTACTTAGTTATATATTTGTACCCTGTTAAATTAGTCAGTCTAGTAAGAATAAAAGTAATTAAAATAACTTTTCAAGTTGTTACTAGGATATCATATTAAAAGCATCCTAACTTAAGAATTAAGTTAGGATACTTAATTCCAGTGATGTTCAGTGCTTGCTCTATAAAATCAACAAAAACATATTTTAAAAAAAGAAAGAATTAGTCCAAGGGAAACAGTTTTTCTTCCTCCTTTCTTTTCCCCTCTGTTCCTTCTCTTACTACCTCTTTTTCTTTTCCTACTTATCCACTCCCTTTTATTTCTCTCTCCCTTTTCTCTCTTCTTTCTTTCCTTTTTCCATTCTATCATAGAAACACATTTTCTTCTATTTTTGATTATAGTAATCATGATTTTTCTTTTTTTTTTCTTTTTGTATTTTCTGATGCTTTGATATCTATGGCCTTGTTGATATAGGAGAGACTAACATTCCCAGACCTAGCCAGTCTCTAAAGATAGTGATGGAACTCGCCTACAAGTGTGCTTTTTACATGCAAATCAATAAATCCAAAGCTTATACTCTAAACCAATGGTCTGCAAACTTTGGCTTGTGAGCCACATGCAGCTCTTTGACCCCTTGAGTGTGGCTCTTCCACAAAATACCACGGCCTGGATGAGTCTATTTTGAAAGTGGCGTTAGAAGTTTAAGTTTAAAATATTGGGCTCTCAAGAGAAATTTCAATCATTGTACTGTTGATATTTGGCTCTGCTGAATAATGAGTTTGCCGACCACTGCTTTAAACCATCTTCTCCTTTGTCTGGCTCTCAAGTCAAGTAGCAGACAACTGGAGACAGCCACTATCTCAGGACTGGCTGAAATTATTCAAACTTTCCAATCATAAACATGATCACCTGGCCTTGCCCTTCCTGAGAAAACCACAATAAAGGCTCTCGTCACATCTCCTTTCCACTCCTGCCTCCCACTTGACCCTGGTGCTTCCCCCACATGGCCCTGCATTGCCTGGTGTCATGGCTATGTCCCTTCTCTTGGGAACTGTGATTAATAAACTATCTCTTTAATGGCAACTGTCTCTGATTTGTTTTCCTTACCATACCTGAATAATAAAATCTACATTTTGAAATAATACTGTCTGATGGAGAAGGTGGCCATGAATTGCTGAATGGGAGGGAAAAAAAGGTCAGCTCACAATTTTTTTAGACTATAAGTTCAAACAACTGATTGGTTTTCTGATTAATTCCCAAGCTATGCATGTATATAGTCCTTAATGAGCACTAATGCCCTGATCTTATTTGAGAAAAACGTTCTAAAGTAAATTTATGGTAGATGGAAAATTACACTTAAAGCATCTGGAGCACTTTTAATTTTCTTATCCTCGGAAAATAAGAATTATCAGACTTGCTATGATAACGAGTTGTGCATTTCTGTACAAAAATCTGAATAGCCTCATTCTTCAAAATAGCCAACCTGTAGGAACACCCAAATAATTAAATCTCCTTCTCAAAATGAAGGATTAAAGGCAAAGACATTTTACTAGATACAGAGACACATGCAAGAAAAGCATTTTGTGAAATTACCAAGAATAGGCCGCATGTTAGTAGAGAACCTAAAGCTGATTGGTATCTAAAACAAATGTTTTCCAAATATTTTTGATGGTCCATCTTCTCAGTACAAAATCTTGAATATATCCTCCAGTACATCAACTTATTTCAAAGTAGAAGTGTGTGTACCTCTGTTAACCAACAAATTAAACAGTAGAGAAATGCAATTTATTTCCTGATTTTTAGACTGGCACAAAAAACATATATAATTTGTTAGTTTTTATACCTCAGTGCATCATTTATGACTGCCCCTCCAATGCAGAGTTTGGTATCTAGTTCAGATTATTAAGATAATCTGTTTACCTTTGTCCCATATTCCCTGGCCTTCAGTATCATTCTTTACATGGCTACTACAGTGGTATTTTAAAAATATTAGTCAGTTTTTGTCCTTTTTAGATTCCTCCAAAATCTTCCAACTACCAGAGTTTGGGTTTCCCAAATGTAGACTGAAATGACGCTGGTACAAATGGTTTTATACAAAACTAGAGCCTGGTGCACAAAATCCATGCACTCAGGGAATGGGGCTCCCTCAGTCCAGCCTGTGCCCTCTCACAGTCCAGGGGCCCACAGGAGATGTCCCACTGATGGCTTAGGCACGCTCCCTGTGGCCTAAGCCGTCAGTCAGACATCCTTATCGCTGCTGCAGAGGCGGGAGAGGCTCCCACCACCGCCACTGCACTCGCCAGCCCTGAGACCAGCTCAGAGCTCCTGGCATTTAGCAACTGCCCCTTGGTGGTCAGTGCACATCACAGCGACCAGTTGTTCTGCCATTCGGTCAATTTGCATATTACCCTTTTATTACATAGGATGCTCCCAGAGAAACTGGTAAGGAACAGTTCTTGGAGAACTGAGGGAGTAGAACAGAGTAAGGAAGAGATCAGGGCAAGAGTATGATCATGAAGTTGCAAAAAGGGTCCTTTCTACCTGATTCCAAAGAAGAACTCCAGACAGACAATTCTCCTTCAGTGTTTTCTCAACTAGAAGCTGTACCCATAAACTAATTTTTGGTTGTAGAGGTCATAGACACAAATTTTCAAATGTCTCTGCAGTGTCAACAAGGCAGGCTCTAGCCATGCACAGGCATTTCTCTTAAAAAATCATAAGTGTTAGCTCTTCGAAGGAAAGCCCACTGAAACTAACATATGCACAAAAGTGAGCATAGGGACCCCAGGGAATCAGGGCTTCAATATTATCCAGTGCATAACTTCACTTTAGGGAAGACTCTACACTTCATGGTTGTGTGAGGTTTAGCCTTGACTATTTCTGTAACCTCATCTTATATCACTCCCCCATTCCAAACTCTCATCATCTCCAAACTAACATACATTCTCTTGCATTAAACAATTCTGATGCCTATAGCTTTATTCTTTTACCTGAATTATCTGACCCCCTGTCATATAACTCTGTTATATGATTCTAATTTGAATTAAAATGGTTTCTTTTCAAAGAGTCTTTCTCTCTCATCATCTGTTCCAAAGAAATATCCCTAGCTCCCCAGACTTGCAGTCATATAAATTTTATTTTCTTTATAGCACTATTGCAATTAAAAGTTATCCTATTGAGGGGAACACCAAGATGGCGGCATAAGCAAACACCTATTGTTCTGCCCCACGCAACGATTTGGGAACTACAACATAACAGCGGAACAGACAAGCACCCAGAATCGCCAGAAAGCTGGCTGCATGAAAACTCCACTAATAGGAGCGGAGGTGGGACACTGAGACTCGGGACAGGCGGGAGCGCAGCCTTTCAGACGGAAACAGGTTAGGAGCCACCCTGGTCGTTCACGCGGGCTGGGGCTGGAGCAGCAACCGGCTGGATTTCTCCGACGGGGAAGGGCGGAGGCGTCCCACTGCCCAGATTTCCCAAGCTGGGCGAGGTCCTAGATCCCGGGTACGGGGAGAGGTCCCCCTGCACAGATTCCCCGGAACAGGGTGAGGTCCGAGGTCCGGGGGACGCACCCTGGAAGCGGGGCGCGGCAGAGGCTCCTAGTCCCAAGGGTCGCGCAAACCCGCGACTTGCCCCCTGGAAACTTGTCTCCTGGTTCCGGAAACCATCTATTTTACAGCCCTGGGCTGGACTTTTGGTGTGCAGGCACATTTGGGGAAAGGCAGAGTTGTCTGGCAAGGGGAAGAGACTAGCGGCTTTCTCTTGGAGGAGTCTGCAGCCATCCCCACCCAACAGAGACCCGCGCGCGCAAGCGCCACATAGGACCCAGCTGCTGCTGCCGCTGCCGCGCAGCTCAGAGACTCTGCCCATCCAACCTGAACACAGTCTCCCTTCACAGCCAATTGGCCAGGAGGTCAAACCCTCCTAGGGCTAACAACAACAAACTGGGTTTAAATTCAAAAACACTGAATACAACCCATAAAGGATTGCAGTAAGAGTACCCACCTCAGGTAACTGGGGAGACTGAGCCACTGTCCCTTTGAGGATATCCACCACATAAAGCAGCCACCATGCAGAGACATGGAAAGAAATCAGGTGTGAAAGAAATGGAGGAGAAAAGACGACAAGACATAGAGTTCAAAACCACGGTTATAAGGCTTTTCAAGAGGCTCCTACAAAAGGCCGATCAACTTAATGAGAATTACCAGGAAATAAACAAGACCAACCAGCAAATGAATGAGACTTACAAGGAAATGAATGAGACCCTCAGAGAAATGAACAAGACCTCTGAGGATATGAACCAGACCCTCACAGATAAAAAAAAAGGACCAACTAGAAATCAAGCATACACAGACTGAAATAAAAAATATTACACAAAGTCCTAAAAGCAGTCCAGAGGGCCACAAGAACCAAGTCAAAGATTTGAAATACAAAGAACCAAAATCCACTCAGCTGGAAAAGCAAGAAACAAAAAGAATTCAGGTAATTGAAGATAGCGTAAGGGGCCTCTGGGACAACCTCAAGCAAGCCAACATCTGAATTATTGGGGTGCCAGAAAAAGAGAGAGAGCAAGTTAATGAAAACCTACTTGAAGAAATAGTGGCTGAAAACTTCCCCCACCTGGTGAAAGAAACTGACTTAAAAGCCCAAGAAGTACACAGAACCCCAAAATATAGGAATCTAAAGAGGACCACACCAAGACATATCATAATTAAAATGCCAAGAGCAAAAGATAAAGAGAGAATATAAAAAGCAGCAAGAGAAAAGCAGTTGGTTACCTACAGGGGAGCACCCATACGATTGTCAGCGGATTTCTCAACAGAAACGATGCAGGCCAGACGGGAGTGGCAAGAAATATTCAAAGTGCTGAATAGCAAGAATCTACAACCAAGATTACTCTATCCAGCAAAGCTATCATTCAGAATTGAGGATCAGATAAAGTGCTTCACAGATAAGGAAAAGCTAAAGGAGTTCATCACCACCAAACCAATATTATATGAAATGCTGAAAGATATTCTTTAAGAAGAGGAAGAAGAAAAAGGTAAAAATATAAATTATGAACAACAAATACACATCTATCAACAAATGAACATAAAAATCAAGTGAATTAGTAAGCTGATGAACAGGATAAACTGATGAATGTAACAGAAACATGGACATGGAGAGGGAATGGACTGGCAATTCTTGGGGAGAAGGGTGTTGTTGGAAGTACAGCAAGAGATTGGATAAGAATCTTGCAACAATGGGAGAGGACATTGGGGAGGGGAAGGTGAGGGCGGAGGGTGGGATAGGTACAGGGTGGAGGGAAGATATAGGGGGATAAAAAATGGGAAACAATGTAATTAATAAACTGAATAAAAAAATAGAACCACAAAAAAAATAAATAAATAAAAATAAAAATAAAAATAAAATAATAAAGTTATCCTATTTATTGTTTTACTAAAGGCCTGATGCACAAAATTCGTGCAAGGGATTCAGTCCTCATAGCCCCAACTTCGTCCAGAAGGTCATCCAGAAGGTCGTTAGGCTGTTCGGTCTAATTAGCATATTACACTTTATTATTGTAGACTGTCTCTGTCTACCCTCACTGCAATGAAGCTTCAGGTGTGTCTTACTCTACTTTTAAAATGTTTTTATTGATTTTAGAGAATAAAGGAGAAAGAGAAAGAGATAGAAATATCAATGATGAGTACAGCTGGTGTTGCTCAATGGTTGAGCATCAACCTGTGAACCAGAGATCATGGTTTGATTCCTACACAGGGCACAGGCCCAGGCTGTGGGTTCAATCCCCAGTAGGGGGTGTGTAAGAGGCAACAAACCAATGATTCTCTTTCATCATTGATGTTTCTTTTTTGTCTCTCCCTCTCCCTTCCTCTCTGAAGTCAATAAAAACATATATTTTTAAAAGCATCAATGCTGATAGAGAATAATTTATCAGTGGCCTCCTGCATGGGAGATCAAGCCCACAGCCCAGGCAAGTGCCTTGACCAGGAATCTAACTCTGAGTTTCGGTGCACAGTTTATGCTTAACCACTGAACCATATTTACTGAGCTGTCTAGTTCATCTTTTATCCCAATATACAGAGCAGTGTATGACATATGGTAGGTGACAACATTTATTTAATAAATAAATAAAAGGTCAACAAGGCCTACTTAAATTTTGTTTTCTATTCCATCTTCACCTCCTTGGATCCCTACTTTCTAATAATAGAGCTCTTCTAGGAAATTGAGGGCATTCCATCAAGCATAAGTTAAGGAAAGATTTTAAGAAAAAAATTTTCTCAGCATAAAATGAAGAAGCTATATAAGCTATTAGAGTGTACTGCTATGTTGTTCAAATTGCCTGTTTGTGAATTTCAATTAATGAATCTTTGATTGATCATACTGAGGTCCCTTGCCTTGAACTTCACTGCTTTGTCTACTATGTTTTCTGTGCATAAAAGCTGTATTCTAGAAGGTAGCAATATACCTAAACATAATAGGAACAGAATATACCCTGAGATTTCTGATTTATAAAATGGCATATGTGGATGTCAAAATTTAACTCATAATATTCACATATACTGAGAGAAACAGGACTAATTTAGTTTACCTATAACCAATTACTGTTACCAAGTTTCCATTTATGAGTTAGAGAAAGAAAACTTTCACTTTGGATACTTTTGGTTTAAATCTAATTCAGTAATTTAAAGAGTATTTAATAGTTTAAATAATTTAAATCCAAATACATGACTTAAAGACTCCATTTAGATAATGATCAGTGTTATTAGAAAATTTCTCAATCATTCAAATATCTCAGGCATCTGCCTCTTTCCCTGGATCCTCTGTATGGTTGAATACAAAGGTAGAAGGAAGATGTGCTTTATGTACTCAGCTGGCCATTGTAAAGACTCAGGGACTTCCCTTGTGTCGTCTGCCTTCACATCAGGGCTAGATCCCTAGTCCTTACCTTGGCTATATCCCAACGGGCAAAATATGCAGCTGGCATGTCTCAAAATCTTTTTTCCTCCCTTTTGTTTGGCCTAAATTTTAAGATATTATTTTTATTATAGGTAGAAAAAATAAAGATAAAAGATAATTTCATGAAATATGTATAACTCAGTATTTATATATGAAAATGGATAACTATTAAAATCATATTCTGTATGTTTCTCAATCTAATGTTCCTGATGAATCAAAATTATTTCATCTACAGCACTACATACAATTTTTTTCTCTAACATTTTGTCACACTCAGAATTTTAATAATGTATAATTTAAAAGAGTCTAAGAAGTCAATAAATTAAACTTCATTTTAAAAATGGAAAATCTAAGATATTGGCATGGGATGAGACTTTTTTCCCCCCAAGTCTTAGAAATCAGGGAGTTTTAAATTAGGAATCTGGGTCTCAATTCCCAGTATATGTATTTTCCACAAGTCGACAAAGTTTAGCATCAGGTAATATGCATTTCTAAAATTCATAGGACATTTTCTGATTTCTCCTTGATATTTGTCAGCCTCAACAACACCTTCTTTGTTTCATACTAAACATTACTGCATCTCCTCCAGGTATTCATGGATTTTTTACTACTTCTTTTCCTTTCTTCATTCTGAAAATTAACTCAAAGAGCACTAATATTTTATGAGAGCTGTTTTCTACTTTCTAGTATTTCTTTTCTCAGGACTCGCTCTATGAGTCTTTGGTTTTTCTTCTCAGGGGTTGCCATTAAGTAGATGACTCACAATTCATTTTACAAAAAAGTCTTTCAGCTTCCTCTGTCAATTTTTACCCACACAAACTGAACCTCCAAGTAATCACATTTCTGTCAAAAGAGAGCAATTTTCCACTATTTCAGGTATCTGGTATACCCCACTCATCAACTTAAAAATGCATTTAGGGTTAAAATTATTATCCCAATAGACAATCTATGCTTAGGTTCCCATAATTTTTTTTCTTTCTGGTTCAAAAGAGGTGGACATTTCTGGTAGGGGTTTGGAGAGGGGGCACACAAACTGTGGGGCTCCAGTGATTCTTTCACATATTAACCATCCTGAAAACAGGAAAGTTTCATTTTTACTACACTTCATAAGGCTTCTTTCTATGTAAATGTACCTTACATAATATGATTCCATTCTCTTCTGCCACAGATATATAATCAATTATATGGAGCTCACAACTCCAAATCATTAGTTACAGCTTCTTAAAAAAGATAAGAAGCCATTTCCATTTGACCTATGTAGAGGTTGGTTTGGCCTCGTCATTGAGACTATACAACCATTGAAATATGTTTCTAGATATTTTCAATATTGCATAATATTTAATTAACTAGAGGCCCGATGCGCAAAGATTTGTGCATGAATGGACCTTCCGTCTCCTGGTTGCCTGCACCGCCTTCACTCTGGCTGAGCTGCCTTTCTGCCTTCCCATACTGCCCAGAGGCCCAGAGCAGCGGGAGTTGTGTGGAATGCCTGCATCCTGGCTCAGCACTTGTGTATTCAAATTAACCCATCACCTTTGTTGGGTTAATTTGCATACTTACTGATTGGCTGGTGGGTATCATGAAGGTACAGTCAATTAGCATGATACTCTTTTATTAGTGTAGATAACATTATGAGGAAAACACTATCACACCTAAGAGAAAGCATGAATAGAAAAATATATCAACATATTCATGGTGGTTCCTTTTGCAGGGATGTGGGAGGAGTAGGTTGATTCTGATTTGCAATACTTCTATTCATTTTTAATTAAAAGCACATATACTTTTATAATTTAAATAATTAACATAAAATGAAAATACATGGTTACAATATATTTCACTTATTTATTTGGAACTTTTTAAAGAAAATTGCATTAATCATACACCTTTGTTCATTAACGTCTATTTTTTGAGTTCAAAAATTATCCTCTGGCAATTCATAAGTATTCTAAAGCATATTCTTTTATTTTAAATATGGTTGTTTCATGTGTGTTTATATTAATTACTATGCAAAGTTGTGTGCTATAGAAATAATTATTTTTACATGTTTCCTTCAGCAATATGTTTTTAATATCTAGTCATGTTGCTTTGTGTAAAGCCTATTCTCATCAGTTTCACATGCTTTTCTATATCCCTACACTGATAGCACTTTTTCAGAGTTAACTCAATCTGTTTTAGACTTTTATTCATTCATAAAAATTTAAAAGTCAGTTCTTTTATCTTCTCAAATACAACCAGAATTTTAGAATTACATATTTACAAATTCATTTTATAATCAGCTTAGATTAATTTATGATGTTACCTCTTCCTATCTATTTATTTATTTTCAAGTCATTTTAGTACCTTTAAAATCCCTATTAGTAAGTTATAAAGGTCAATTACATTAATATGGATTGTGAATTATAATACTAAGCTTTACTGAAGAATTATAAACAACTCTGAAAAGGGTGATGGGGAAACCATATTTTATGTTCAGGAATGCCAATGGCATAGGTTAAATCATTTTACATGTAAGAAAGGACATAAAATTATTTTTAAAGAAAATCATGAAATGCAAATTATTAACTATGTTTACAATGCCTACCATATTTCATATGTCCTTGGAACATATGCAAATTACAAGTAAAGAAAAATAACTAAGCATACACTCTAAATGATAAAAATAAAATCCAAGCACCTGATCAAAAATATCCATTAATTCTTAGTGTGTAACCTTAAATAATTAGTGTATCATAAGTAACATAAACTGACCTGGAGGCAATATTTAAGGCAGAGGTTTATTTTGGTCTCCTCATCTATTTAGATATTTAGGCCTTTTCATTTATTTTTAAATATTTTTCTATTATTAAAGTTAGATATTTTCATTTAATTCCAATATTATTTTGATGGTATTAGTGGAATCTCATTATTTATTAAAATGCCTTGTTGGTTACTGTTACAGTAGGAAAATACAATCAGTTTTTTAAGTGAACCATATATATGGCAACCATTCACTGTGTTTTCTCTATTTAATATAAGACATTTTTCTTTTTCTTGCTGCTAAACATTTCCTACAGTGAATCAATTGTTTTGTAATTTCAAATAAAATATAAAAGAATGTGTGTTCTAAAATATTTTAAATCTAACATATTCTACATATACTTGAATTCTGCTATCTGTCTTTCTTATCATTCACAACCATAGGACTGAAGGAAAATGCAATTAACTAACAGTCATATCCCATGATTCTTCCTGTCATTAATCTGTAGCAAAGCAATCTTTCTAGAGAATTTTCAAGATAGCACTGAGACATTTAATATTATGGTACACTGCCTTCCCCCTGTACACCATATCCCATTCATTCATAGGAAACCACATTGGACCTAGTACTAAGCATTAGGGAAGAACATATCTATATCTCTATTAAAGTTTCTTTCCCCATAAAAAAATCTTCCATTAGAGAAATTCACCTAGTGTCCCCCAACCTATTTACTCATTTCCCCTCAGCAGAGACTTGACCTCAGTGGCTGTGGGGATCCTATTCAGAGCACACTGGATGCTTAAGAACAGTTAGAGTTCAGAGGACTTGTTCAGAGTACAATGGATGTCCAAGGCCACTCTGAGAGTGGAAATCTTAATCAGGGTGACCAAGGACTACACAGGAGCAAGGGCAGGGCCAGAGTGGTCTGTACATACACTGTGCTGTGTGCCCTTCTGTAACCCAAAAGACTGAGGTCACTATTTGGCAAAAAGGCTCTTTTATCTAAGTAGTATAAAGTTGTTACTGACCAGCCAGTGTGGCTGGTTGGCGAGGCTAGCTCTTATGGGGGGCTGCTGCATCATGGGGAAGATTGTATTACTGACTAGCAGGCTGCTACTGCTACTGTCGTTACAGAGGCGGCTGCTGCAGTGTGGGAAAGATGTATTGTTACCTAGCCGGGGTACAGCCACTGTATGGGACATTACTTTAAAGAACTCTTTTGTATACTAGTAGTGGCTCCTTGTTAGCAATGGCTACATGGCACTGGCTTCTAAAATAAAGACTCTCTTGCATACCCACAACTTCTCACAGCTTATCTTCTGACACCCAGTGTCCCAGGAGGTTCAGTCCCTGGCAGAGGGGCTCAGACCTGACAATTGGCTTAGTGGAGCAGGTGAAGGACCTGTGCACCCAACAGTTGGCATAGTCCAGCAGGATCAGGACCTGACTGCACAGTGGCTCAGCAGAATGAGATAGACCCCTTATATCTAGTTTCTCCATATTTGGGATATGACTGCCAGCCAAAGTCCTACATTTTGTCCTTGATCTGATGTTGGTTGTTAAATTTGATTAATTATATAAGCTCTGACCATGGTGTAAGTTTTTCAGTAGTAAAATGGAGCTTCATTCACAAACAAGTACAGAATTTTTCCTCAAAAGCAAAAAAGAAGACCTATGCAAATATTCTATATATTTTTGATAAGCAGATAAACAATTCAGTGAAATGATAGAAAACCCAAAGGCTCTCGAGGTTCTTACAAAACCTGTGCTTGGCACTGCTGACTTTATGAAAAGTAGTTGCTCAGAGAATCAAATAGAAAATGGGAAGATTAGAAAAACATGGTTCAATTCTTTCAGATAAGGAACAGTAAAATAAGACAAAAGAAATTCTAATTATTCTGGGTAAAGATAAATTTTTTCAATGGAAGATAATGTGCCAGTTGTCCATCAGGCAGTACTACATTGGCCCCAAAATGTCAAGATCAAAATGACTAGAATGACTTCCTTGGCAAAATTCAGGGTCCAGGGAAATATTGAGGATTCCTCCCTTGTATAGGCAATTGGAGTGCCTAAGATTGGAATAATTAAAAAGTCCCTAAGGATTGCTACAGTTATATAAAACTTGAACAGGTTTTAGAGAAAACCAGAAAGATCATTGTAAAATTCTAAAAGAATGACTGATCTGATTCCTCAGAGATTACTAGTAGTTGGAGTTTAGAATTACCTGTTTCCTGGACACTGATGTCTGAAAAACGTATTGAATTTGGATGCCAATAAAAGGTAGAGAAAACTAAGCAGCACCACAAGTATCCTATAAAGCAAAATTGTGCAAATGAAAATAAGCATTCTGTGCTGTGGGTAGTAGACACAGTGCCATGTAAGGGCACACAGGTTTACCACATAAAAACCAAATGTAGTAGCTCTGAAATTAACCATGCCGAAAGGAAGTCAGGAAGAACTATAGTAAATGGAGTGTTAGTTTAATGGCAAAATAGCTTGTGAGTGGGATTTTCCAACTCAGGGTGAGGTAGAGGTGCAATGTTTTTTGAACACTGGATATATTTGGCAGACCTATGTTTCTCACTAATAGAGACCGTGAAAAAAAATATTTTAAAAAGCATTAAAAAAAAACACAAACAAACAACAAAAAAAACATGTAGTCCAGAAAATGCAGAAATTGTAAAACAAAAGTAGGCACCCAATTCCATCAAATAATATCACTGCATGTTTCAGAAAGGAAAAGAATAAACCAAAGAAGCAGGTTAAGATGTTAATAAGGATCATTTGATCCTTCCTAAAGGAATAGATACACGTTTCTCAAACCCATCTGCACATACTCATGCATCTGGGATACTGCAAAAAACATAATTAAGGCTCCTTTTTTAGCTCATATCTACTGAATTTAAAACTTAGGAGGGGTGAGACTTTTAAAAAGAACTCCCCCAGTGTTTCCCAAATGCAGTCAGAGTTCAGAGGCTCTGCTCCTGAAACAGACTCTACTACTGCATAGTGACCTTGGAATGCTGCCACTCAAGGTCCATCTCATGCAAATTAGAGAAAGGACTATCTGGAGCCTTGCACGATAAAAGCTATTGTCCATGCCTGGGCCCCTCTCAGAACAGCTTTGGATAGAGTAAGAGTTCTTTCAATACAGAATCTTCGGGGATGCTTCTACAGCAGTAACAATTATGGAGACCAGAAGCAAAGTTTTCCTTGGAGGCAAGTTTCACTGGCATAAGCAATTCCACCACAAGAGGCAATGACATTAGCCAATGGACAGAGGCAGAAAATGCCTTATTGTGAAACAATGAAAAGCTATGTCACTAAACATTGCACATGCAGAGTTGTGCTGGAAAGACAGAGGCATGTAGATTCAGGAGGAAATTAAAATTAGGCATATTACGCTATTCTGGACTAAGACTGGAGTCCTGGGGATGCTAACATTTCAAGTTTCTAACTATTATCAGGGGACAGGCATGATTCAAATGCTGAAAAAGAATGGAGTTTTAAACATTTCCAAACTCACCACACTATTCCTGAAACTGAGCAGCACTGCCAAACCAACAAAAGAACATCAGTTAGCTCGTTTTTCCTATTGATGTTGCTATCACTTTCTAGTCTTCGTGCATTGCTTAGGTAATAAACCAGTAGGATGGATTTCTCTCATTCAAATGGCCTTTCTTACCCTTGTTGAGCTTCTCACTCCTTTGGAAATGCCTGTTCCAAAAATTTAAAATGCTGGAGGCCACATTCCATCCTTCCTTCTGTGAACTCATTCTTCCCTGTCCACCAAACAAGCACTTAATGCATTGGTGAGTCAGCCAATTCAAATTACTTTCCACCGTCCTCCTTCCCTAGGCTGTAATGGTTTTCTCTCATTTGAAAATGCAATCAAGGCCCTAGCATCTGTGAGATGTAGAGTTGAACTATTCACATAAAATGCTGGGTCATGCTGTTATGAGGTTAATGAAATGACTGGGGCCAGCCTGCGCAGCTGGGAGGTGAGGGAATCTGAGCCTGTGAGATCCAAATCCAAGTCCTGCCTGCAATTTGGTGCCATCTGGTGGCAGTTGTCCATTCTAGCTTAATAAATGGGGATAACTGGGCCCTGGACAGGTGGAACTTCTGGGACAAAAGCAGTGATTCCAGGATTCTGCCTAAGAATGGACCCCTTGTGTGGACCTAATCTGGGAGGATTGAGCCAGGAGATTAATGAAGATATGAAGACCTTGTTTCCCTGTTTGGCCTAGTCTTCCCTCAAGAAGGAAAAGCCCTTAGTCCAATTTGAGAATATGAATTAGTCACAGAATGTGACCTAAACATTAATTGCATTATTTCCAAACTTGAATTAACTCAGAATGAACTGTAGCAGAGTTTTGCTATATTATTTTTCTGGTTCATGCCTTTTGTAATTTTACCTCTTAATTTCTTTTTCAAGACAGTAGTCATACTTCCAGAAAATCATAGCAGACTCTCAGCCTATTTCCTCTGGTCTTCAAGATTTTACTTAAATATAATAGTTTCCTAAATGCTTCCCAGTCTTCCCTGGATTGCTCACATGCTTTTCTACTCTGCCTCCTTGATGCCTTGTGGAAACACTTAAGTAGGGCACCTGGGCCTCTCATAATTTATTCCTTAGTCACCTTCCCTCTTGATCTTGAGTGGTTTTAGGGTAATGACCTATACTCTTTCTATTCCTGGCATTGACCATAGTGCCTTTAAATTGTAGTTGCTTATCTAAGTGCTAATTTAGATAGCCCTCCCATTTTACATATTCATAACATTACAGATCATTTATTCATTGGCTCTCTAGAACTTTAAAGAATATTTTACTAATAGCAGCATAATCACAGCTTCCTTGAGCATACACTGAATCTTTGTCAAAAACCTTAGCATTTGCTGATTTAATATGGAAGATAACTGTTGACTACAAAATATTAATGTTAACATTACCACTGTCCATATAAAGGCATCTTACCCTTCACTTTTCCTTTTTTCTCCTTATTCTTCACCAGTGTCAGACAGCTATTAATCAACAAGTATTTTTTGTGTATTACTATAAGCAAGATGTAGTGCTGGGCCATGATGGGGGTAAAAATGTATACACTGTAATGGCTTGCGCCTATTCTGTTGGACTTAAAATGTAATTAGAGAAATAATTTTGAGAATAATGATTTTTAAAAAATACACTACCATCTTTTAAAAAGCAGTTCATGCAGAATGTGTACCAAGTATTATACTGGTTGTTTTATAACACTCTTAAAAGGCAGATAAACACTTTCTATCCCATGAATGATCAAATGAGAGAGGTTTGAGGACACCAAACATTGTCCCTGATGTATAGAGTGAGGAAATGTAGAGCTAGCATTTGAACTTCAAACCTTCAGATCAATGGCCCATGTTCCTATCAAAACAAACAAACAAAAAAAGCACACAGGTAGGGTATAAAATATTGATGTGGAAGATAAAAAGGAAATCTTACCCCCAGGTGGACTATTCAGGAAAAGCTTGGCAAAGGAAGTAGGATTTGGACTGGACCTTAGATCTATGGAGAGATAAGGAGTGACAGGTGAATTAAGGAAATATGTCTGGCAAAGAAAAGACTGGATATCAAGCTTCAGATTGGAGAATTCTAAAGACGATCTTTCTTTGCTTGTTTTGTTTTGTTGTTGTTGTTGTTTGTTAAATAAAGCTCTTATTTCCTTCTTTAAATTATATTCAAATTAATTTATTGTCCCAGTAGAGACTTTTAGTCCATAGGGATTCATCATTTAACTAACTTTTACCTGGGGCCTTTGAGGGGAAAAAAAGAAGTTAGAAAATAATTGTTTTAGATTATGTCTGTCTGTCAAGGGATAAGACAATGTAAGGACATAGATCAAAAGGAAATATTGTATCAGGCAGACTTTTACTACCCACTACATAATAGTATACAAAATGTCCATATTTCTGCACATATTTTACTTTTCAGATCAGATAGTTTAAGTAATATATTTCATATTTTCAGTTAGAAAATAATAGTAACATGAATCTTATCAAAATGGTTAGAAAAGTTTTCTTGCTACCTCAGCATTGTGCTAATGGGTCAGAAAACAAAAGAATGATCAAAAGGACAGAAGCCTATGTTAATTACATGCTAACTGGAGAAGTGGTATAAAAATGGATATTAGAGTCATTGTATTTTGATATATACAATAAGTGAAATAGTTGGTTGTTGATAAAATGTATTTTATTGGGGAAGGGCATTAAAGGGGATAGATATCTCCCTTTAAAAAGAAACACTTTCACTAAGATACCATAATGTCCAACAATTCATTTTTTGAGATTTTGGTCAGAGGCACAGCTCAAAAATATAATTTTTAATTAAGAGTAATGACAGGAAAAAAATATTCAGGTAGAAGCTAGAGGTTTACTTTCCATTTTCTAGCGTAATCTGTTTTGTCAATGTTGGTTGCTCTGGGCCAACCTATTTTTTTCACTGTGGAAAGATAAGATGACCATGTCCTTTGAGCAAAGTGAACAACCCTCTTTCTGGTTCCTTTGTAGTTCCTCTGTCCAAAGCCTTCTGGCCGTCTGACATTCTGGCTAGATCAAATGTGCTGTTTCTTTGTCCATAAATCATTTTTTCAAATGAGGTAACAGATATAAAGGGTCTCTGAAGCCAAACAGTGATTGAGAACTATATGGTATTGTCATGACTTACTTTTATATTATCTTCTTACTATATTTATACAAGGCCTCCCCCAAGATATCTATTATCATACTCTCTCAAAAAATAAAAAATAAAAATATATCCCAAAAGAAGTCTGTCATTAAAAGCTCTGTCTTCTCTGTTTTGCTTAGAAACTGTGTCTAGAATAAACACATCTTGTCATTTTTTTGTCCCCCAAACATGTCTCTCTCTCAAATACACAAAGCCAAATTATGTGTGAAACAGTTGGCAGGTCAAAGTTTCATCATACCAACAAACATTTTAAACTACCATTTTTTTCCCTTTCATTTCTCTAAACATATTTTATAAAATGTGCCCACTGGACTACAAATTTTTTTGAAATTATAACAGATATTGAACAATAACAGAGTTAAGTACTCATGTAAGTATAGTAATAATTTTATGTCTCTAATTTATTCGATCACTTCTAAATGATCTAAATTTCTGATTGAGAAATCAGGAATTTATTTATAGTCTTTCAGTAAAGTCACACAGTTAGTAGTAGTACCAAGACCTAAATCAAGACATTTCTACTCATTTTGAAATTTCCTTTAGATTGAAAGTAAACAGTTCTGCCCTGGCCTGGTAGATCAATTGGTTGGAGGATCACCCAAATATGCCAAGGTTGTGGGTTAGATCCCCAGATAGGACACACACAAGAATCAACCAATGAATGCATAAATAAATGGAACAGCAAGCCAATGCTTCTTTTCTTTCTCCCTTTTTCTCTCATTCTCTCTCAAAATCAATCTTAAAAAGATAAACAGTTATTGTTTTCTACTCTAGACAATCTTAGAGATATTAATATGTTTATATGTTTATGTGTAACATGTTGTTTTAGCCAGGATTCTACAGAGAAAGAGAAACAATAGGATATAAATCTACCTATCTATCCATCCATCCATCTTGGATGGATAGATGAACAGATTTCTTTTATATAAAGTATTGGTTCACATGAATATGAAGGCTGAGAAGAACCCAAGATCCACAGTTGGCAAGCTGGAGACCTAGGAGAGCTGAAGGTACAGTTTTAAAGAATGCAAAGTCCTGAGAAGTAGACAAGCCAATGTTTTAAGTTCTAGTATAAAAGCCAGAAGGACTGAGATCCCAGAAAATGCAATTTTTCAGGGTGGGTCCTCAGGCACAAAAAAGACCAGCATTCTATTCAAACAGTTAGGCAGAAGGAGTACCCTCTTAGTTAGGCTTTTTATTGTAGTCAGGCATTCAATTAACTGAATGAGGCCTACCCAGGATCCGAAGGGCAACCTGCTTTAGTCAGTTTACTGATTCAAATGCCAATATCACCCAGAAAGACCTAGCTCTAACAAATTTTGTGTGACCTACCTCTGAAACTTTTAGCTACTCCTCTTTAAAGTTAGGACAGTTATATACTGAACTAGAGGCCCAGTGTACAAAATTTGTGCATGGGCGGGAGTGTCCCTCAGGCCAGCCTACACCCTCTCCAATCTGGGACCCCTCAAGGGATGTCTGACTGGTAGGATCGGGCCTAAATGGGCAGTTAGACATCCTTCTCACAATCCAGGACTGTTGGCTCCCAACTACTTGCCTGCCCCATCCCCCATGCACTGCCTTCCTGATTGCTCCTAGCTCCTTCTGCCTGCCAGCCAGATCATCTGCTGGCTGCCAGGGGTTCAGAGCAGGGAGGGATGAATAGGTGGGCCACAGGTGATCTTTAGGGCAATGAAACTGTTCTGTCTGATACTACATTAATGGTACATTTGTCAAGACCATAAGATGTTCAACACAAAGAATTAACCCTAATGTAAACTGCAGATTTTACTTTTGTTAATAATGTGTCGATAAAGGCTCATCAATTATAATAAATGTATCACATTAATTCAAGGTGCTAATAGTAAAAGAAGCTTTAATGTGGTGTGGCCGGGTCTCGGGGTGGGTATGTGGGTCCAGACCCCCTGCTGCCTCTGAGGCGGCCATCGGGAGCCCCGCCACTGCCCCAGGTTTGCTGAGGCTGGGTCTCAGGGCAGCGGTGTGGGTCTGGACTCCCTGTTGGCTCTAGGGCTGTGATTGGACCCCCACTGGCCCAGCGGCCGCCTTGGCCTGCTGGAGCAGAGGGGGCCCATCCACCATCTGGGTTGGGGGTTAATTTGCATATTGCTCCTATTGGCTGGTAGCGTAACAAAGTTACAGTCCATTTGCATGTTTCTCTTTTATTAGATAGGATAATACTGCTTTTAGTAGTTAAAGAAAATAATCAATTTGGAAACTTTTTGGAAAGCTATAAACACTATTTATAATTACTTTTTTTTTTTCTTGACATCTTATATTTTACTAGAAGCCTGGTGCATGAAATTTGTGCACGGGGGATGGGGGAGATCCCTCAGCCCAGCCTGCACCCACTCCAATCTGGGACATCCTTCTCACAACCCAAGACTGCTGGCTCTAAACTGCTCGCCTGCCTGCCAGCCTGATCACCCCCTAACCACTACCCGGACAGCCTAATTGATATCTAACTTCTCCCCTGCCAGCCTGTTTGCCCCCAACTTCGCTCCTCTGCCAGCATTGTCACCCCTAACTGCCCTCCCCTGCTGGCCATCTTGTGATGGCCATCTTGTTTCCACATGGAGACAGGATCTTTGAACACATAGGGGCAGCCCTCTTGTGTGTTGGAGTGATGGTCAATCTGTATATTACTCTTTTATTAGATAGGATAGAGGCCTGGTGCATGGGGGGGGGGGCAGCTGCTTTGTCCTGAGGGCTGTCCCAGATCAGGGTGGGGGTTCCCTGGGCAAAGGGCGGCCTGGGTAAGAGGCCTGTGGTGGTTTGCAGGTTGGCCTTGCCCCCCAGAAACCCAAGTGGAGGCCCTAGGGTCTGGGACTAATTTATGTTTTACAATTGAAACGTTGTAGCCTGGAACAGAGCCAAGCCTTCTGCTTGCTCCTTGGTGACAGCAATTTCTGTTTGGGTTTATTTAAATTCTATAATTGAAACTTTGTAGCCTAGAGTGGAGGCCTAGGCACTAGGGCTATAGAAGCTTGGCTTCCTCCATCGCCCGGGCAACCCTAGCCTCTGCTCTCTCCAGCTCCATGGCTGCCGCCATTTCTGTTGGGATATACGTATCATCTATAATTGAAACTTTGCAGCATTGAGTGGAGGCCTAGGCCGGCAAGGGCAGACAGAAAGCTTGGCTTCCTCCATTGCCGGAGAAACCCAAGCCTCACTCCTGCTCTCAGTGGCCACAGCCATCTTGGTTGGGGTTTATTTGCTCCTGATTGGCTGGTGGGCATGGTTTGTGGGTGTGGCTTGATCGGAGGTATGGTAATTTGCCCATTACTTTTTTATTAGATAGGATTATTGTCCTTAGTTATCACAATGCTAGCTGCCATTGGTTTTATTTGTATGATGCTATTTGCTACTCAATCAACACATTACTCAAGAGTTATATAGATTATCAGGTCCTTTGGCCAGACCTATGTGGACCTGGTTCCTAGGCCAAGGCAAAAAAATAGATTCACAATGGGCATATACCAGATTTGGTTTGTATGTTCACATAGATCTTTGTTGGACATCTTCAGCAAGTCCAATGCATTTATAAATCTTTGCACAAAACAAAGAACAGGGATGTCAGGCCCAACCAAGCTCTCTACTGCATTGAAGAAAGGAGAAATCATTGGGAGTCACCTCAGGTCACGTGGTAATAAGAGCTTCCTTGCATATATTACCCAATTTATCTGTTTCAGTTTCTTCATCTACTCAAGTAGGAAAATAACTGCTGCATCATATAATTGTGAGAAATAAATGAGTCAATGCTTTTATTCTTTGGAGCACATGTAGCAATCATAAATGTGCAAATATTCCAAGTTGATCATCCAGACGGTTTTTATCAGCAGTTAAAATATTGCAAGAAGATAATTCCTTGATGATTGGATTTATTTCATTGATGCTTGAGGTTTAAGGAATCCTTATATATCTTCATGCTATTTAGGACTAAAAGACATGATAATACATTCCCCCTACTGGCATCACATTGCAATTTAGAGACTATATATAAACCAAATTTAAAATGTTTTTAAATGTCATGTCTGTGATAAATAGCTAAAACACATGCATTTATATTTATTATAATACAATGAAATTATATAGTAGGCATTTTTATTCTTTATCAACTATAAATATTTCAGAACAGAGCTTGCTATTAAACACCTGAAGATGATAATAACATCATTATAACAATTATATATATATCTAATCCCCTTCTAATTCCAACCTTCCATTTCTTTACGGATTTCTGATTTTAGAAATGAAATTTTTATTATATTACACATTTTACTTTGGAGGCGAAAAAAACAATTAAGCCAAGTTAACTTTTACTTTACTATATGCTTGTTGGTACATTTATCTCAGAAAAGTCATTTACTGCCATAAGGAAAGTTCTTTAAGGTGCTAAGAATTATTCTCCAAAACAGATGCATTTATTACCATCATAATTAGCTAGTTACTAATATTAATAATAGTGAAGAAAGTAAATGGAGGCCAGACATTATAAGCATGGTCATTTAGAGAGCTGTACCAGGAAGCTACAATTTCACACTCTCCAGGAAACCACTGGTCCATTTTCTGCAAATCACTGGATAAAGGAGTCCAACAAATGGGGAGATGAGCACTTGTGCAGTGAAGTTGGGGTGACATAGAGAAAGTCCTTGTCTGTCATTTTCACCTAGAAAAAACGGTAATTGGCTAGAGGGGTAGAACCAGTGCAAGCACGTGCAATCTTGAAAGCTTAATTGGTTAAGCTTCCAGTTATAATTCCCAGACAAAAAGTTCTTCTCTCTCGTCCTCTGGGCCTCATGTTTCTCACTTGCTCCACAACCCACACTTGCCCATGTGCTAGCCTGCCATGTGGCCTTAAGCATTCATATGGCCCATGGTTATGCAGATCCCACAGGATTACAGCTGGGAATACAAACTAAGTTAGCCAGATGCTGAACTGGACTGTGCTTTAATATTGAGTGGAGACTCTGAGAAAAGGTCTTAATCCTAGCCCTGCTGAATACAAGATTGGACTTTTCCCATGGCAGGACAGAGGTAGATGGGACCTTGGAAGGGAACCCCCTTAATTTCACATCATCAATAAAGCTCTCCACAATATTTATCCTCTAGTTGGGGCATCAGGAAATTATTTTCCCTGTGGTACCCCAAGAACTCCATTTCCAGCCGTAACAGGGGGGGATTCAGAGAGTACCCCAATGATAACAAGTTCATTATCAAGATTGCATGTTGAGTACTAACAGAAATTCAAAGGTTTTAAATAGAAGACTTTCAACATAGTATCCTTCTATAAATTTTATTTATTTATTTGTTTGTTTGTTTGTTTGTTAATCCTAGGTAAGGATATTTTTCCCATTGATTTTCAAAGACAGCAAGGGGGGGGAGAGGGAGAGACAAACAGAGAGAGGAAGAGAGAGAGAGAGAAGAGGACAGAGAAAGACGGAGAGAGAAACATTAATGTGAGAGATGCACATCAAGTGGTTGCCTTATACACATGCCCTGACCAAGGGGGGAATGAACCTACAACCCAAATATGTGTCCTTGACTGTGAATCAAAGCCATAACCTCTTCAGTGCACAAGCCAATGTTCTAACCACTGAAGACATCAGCCAAGGCAAAACATTTTATTTTATATTACCTGATATCAAATGAAAAATATATTTAATCTCTGAGGTGGCAAATACAATTATTTATTGTCAGTCAATTTGCATATAAAAGAAGAAAGGGCTGTGATACGGAAAAGCAGTTTAATTAAGAGCTATTGTAGTAACAATTTAAATTGAACTCAAAGCAAATTTTAGGGAAAGAAAAAATCTATATTAAAATTTATTTACAGATTCAAAAGGATCTCTCTTACTTTAAAAGCCATCTAAGAAATATTAGTATTTTTGCTTATTGTCTTATTTTAAAAATGAAGTATTTTTAACTGAATCAAATTATTTCAGATAATGTCCAAAGGTTTTTTGTGTGCTTTGTTTTGTTTTGTTTTTTGTTTTGTTTTTTGGGGGGGTTTTTTGGTTTTTTTTGGCTGTTGTTGGTTGTCCTTCATGAATGCTTTCTATTATTTAATTCATATTTTATCATGTTCACATAAATCTTATGTAGGATAGAGTCATATAGGAACATAGCAGTCATAACCAGTAACAGAAGACACACAAAGAAATCCAATCATTGTAGAAAATATTGTAACTACCAATCTTAAACTGCATTCACTACATAAGAAAAGGGATCAAAATGAATTGTTAAAAGAGAATAGATGAGATAGTAAAACATAAAAAGAGCTTTTTTTTCATCCTGGATATTTTGAATCCTTGGTTACTCACAAGATAATTGTGTAAAAGATAAGTGAAAGAGAAAGAGAGCTTAAAACAAGTGAAACCCAAAGAATTCCTCCAAAATCTAAAGAGGCCATGACACTGGGGATCCTAGATATGGAGAATCGGAAAGAGGAATAAAAAGGAGTCATTCACTGCAGGTGGAAGAGGAGAAAAAGTCTAATGGGTATATTCTTTATTTTAAGCAAGAAGATGAGAAGAAATAATTTAGTCTATTCTTTACAGAGGAGTTGGTGGAGAAGCAATTTATAACAAATGTGGAGATTATAGTCAAGGAATTTGCCTCTGAATGGGGAAGCAGCAAGGGGTTGTGGCTGATGGAGACTATAATTCCAAGGGATGACTTTTGGAGAGTTTGAGAAGTCTAAAGCTACATGAGAAAAGAATTATGAGAAAAGTAACTTGGAGGATACATTCAGGAAAAAAATAAATAAACTAAACATTTTAAACGATATAAGCTAATTGTGCCAAAATGTTAATTTTAGTAGGACTATATCAGGGCAATTTAAATAAAAGGTAGACACTTTTGCTCTGTTTCTAATTTCCCATCTTTAAACATTAAAAAGTTAAAATAAAATAAAATGAATATTAATCCAAACAGTTTTTGTGTAAATTAACATTGTGTTACATAAATGTTATGTAATATATAAATAAGTAAATAAATATAATAAAAATCATTTTTTAGTAATTCTGACCAATTTAGAAATATTTCCTGCTGTAATGAACTAGAAAAATCAATATCAGTAAAGTATCTTTTAGTTATTTTAATAAGCAAGAACATACATATATAGTATGACATTCTAACAAAATGTTTTGGCTAGTCAAAAATAGTAAAATGTTTTTTATTATTTCTTATGAAGATAATTAATTTCATTCTCAGATATACTACATATTGGAGTCAAGATTTAAATTCGGTGAAGCTGAAATGATTTTGGAGGATATAAGCAAATTCTGGCTCTTTGTCAAAAGTTGAACATATAAGATACAGATTTCTTTTTAATATGAAAGCTAAAACAAATACATCCAGATAAAAGTTATTGGAGGACAGACCAAATAAAGTGACAAAAACATAAATAAAGGAAAAGAACTGAAAACACAAAACTCACAATTTAACACACTCCCTCTATAATTCTTTCCATCTTAACCAACTAAATTCATATACACTTTTTTTACTTAATTTTATAGTGTTTAGGTTTTATTCTCACTATTTGTTTAGTGTTCTTTGTCATTTTTCTTACGACTTTAGAACTTCTATTTTTGTCAATTCCATCTTCCCTTAACATACGAATTGGCATTTTATATGATAACTAGAGACCCAGTGCATAAAACTTGTGCATGGAGCCTGCACCCTCTAGCAATCTGGGACCCCTCGAGGGATGTCTGACTGCTGATTTAGGCCTGATCCCTGCGGCAGTCAGATATCCCTCTCACAATCTGGGACCACTGGCTCCAAACTGCTTGCCTGCCTGATTGCCCCTAACCACTCTGCCTGCCTGCCTGATCAGTCCTAACCACTCGCCTGCCTGCCTGATCACCCTAACCACCTGCCCCTGCCCCTATCATGATGGCTTCATCTGGAAGGATGTCAGGAATGACATCTGGAAGGTCGTTCAGCTGTCCAGTCTAATTAGCATATTATGCTTTTATTATTATAGACTAGAGGCCTAATGCAAGAAATTTGTGCAATGGTAGGCCTTCACAGTCCTGGCTGCTGGGGCTCTTGCAGCACCAGCTGCCTCGTGGCACTGGCTGCCTCACAGCCCTGTAGTCCTGCTCCCTGCCCACACCTGCCTTGACCTGGTGCTGCCCACATCCACCATCACACACACCTGGTTCCCCAGTTCTGCGGAGCCCCCCAGTTGATCACCTACAGAGGATGGTCTGAGCCTCCATCTTTGAGACAATCACAGAGCCCCACAATTGTTCACCCCCACAGCTGCCCCCCCGGTAGTCAGTGTGTGTCATAGCAACAGGTCGTTCCTGCACATTCCGCTATTAGGATCAATTTGCATGTTAATCTTTTATTATATAGGACTAAGGGCCCGGTGCACGAAATTCATGCACTGGGGGTGGTTGGTCCTTCAGTCCAACCTGCCCCCTCTCACATACTGGGAACCCTCAGAGAATGTCCTACTCAAGTACCCCCAGCCTGCCCAAAACCAAAAGCCTCTGGCAGAGGCTTTCCTCCTTATGCAGGGACCTCGGCCAGGGGACTCCAGCCAGCGATCACCCTGCCATGGGGCCGATCGCTTGGCTGGCTTTGCCCCAGCCCTAGCCCAGACCTACCCCAAGGCCAGAAAGAGCCTCTTGGTGAGGCTCTTTTCTGTCTTGGGAACCCAGCAATCGCCTTGCCATGGGCAGCAGCCATCTTGGCTGGGTGTTAATTTGCATATCACTCCTTATTGGCTTATGGGCATGGATTGTAGGTGTCGCTTATTGGGTTTAGTGGAGGTATGGCCAATTTGCATATTACTCTTTTATTATATAGGATTAGGTACACACAGCTCACTCATATTCACTTTTCTTAAAATCAGAATTAGGTCAATAAACACTCTGAATTACACAGCTCTTAGAAATAGTCACTGCCAACTTAGGACTCTCTGGGGTCAAAACTGATAATTTAATACGCCCAAGTTTCATGGTCCTATTGGATGCTTACATGTTGTTTGCCTGAAGTGAGCCCATGAAAGGGGGACTCAGTTGAAGGTGTTAGCAGGCCAGCTAGAGACTGAATGCTTTGTTTTTCCAAAATGTGTAGGTTAAAATCCCAATTGTAAGGAGGTAGGACCTGAGGGTGTGATTATGTAATGAGGGTGGAGTCCTCATGAATGAGATTAGTGACCTTATAAAAGAGAACACATAGTGCCCCCTCACTCCTTTAGCCATCTGATGTATAAGAAGTGTAGTCTGTGACCCAGACGAGGGCCTTCATCTGAATCATGCCATGCTGACACCTCCGCTTAAACTTCAGCTTCTAGAACTCTAAGAAATAAATTTCTGTTGTTTGTAAGCCACCCAATGTGTGGTATTTTGTTATAGCTGCCTGCACACTCTAAGACAACACTTAAGCATATTATCTTTAGATAAATCGAATCAATATATTTTTATTGTTATTTAAGTTTTATAATTAGAAGAATAAAATGGGACTTATTTCTATTAATTCTAAATTCCACTAGGGGTAATGTTAATAAAATAGGAAAATATTTTTACATTGGGCTTATATCTTCTTTTGTATTTGTTTCATCTTGCTATGTAACAAATTCCTACAACAGAAGTATAAAAAAATATGTGTTAATTTCTCATGGCTAAAATCATGGACTGGTTTGCTGGGACCTCTGTTCAAAGTCTCACTGGGTTAATATCAAGGTGTCAGCTCTCATTGTGTTTTCTTTTAAGGCGCAGCATTCTCTTCTAATCTTACTGGCTGTTGGCAGATTTCAGTTTCTTTCAATTATAGGACTGAAATCTCCCTCTTCCTCTTGGATGTTGACCAGAGACCACTCTCAGTCTGAACGACCACCTTCAGTTTATTGTCATGTAGCCTTCAACATATCTATGTGATAGCTATGGTAGGCAGATCAAAATATGGATTTTGTTTCTTCAAAGTCAGCAAAGAAGAAAATCTCTTCTGATTCAAACTTTTTTACCCCTTTTAAAGGCTGACATGTTTAAATTATTCTGCACCGGGATAATCTTTCTCTTGAGTAATTCAAAACCACTGATTAGGAATCTTAATTACATCTTTAAAATCCCTCTGCCATATAATGTAACATAATTACAGAAGCAATATCATATTACAAGTAACTATCAAAAGGACAAAGTATTATATAAGATATGTATATATATCAGCTTGGTGGGAATCATGGAGGCTAATTTAGGATTCTGCCTACCATAGGTATCACATGGATATGCTGAAACACTAACTTGAATGTTTATGAGAGCTATCGAACCATATAAACTCTCCAAAGATTCATGCACAAAAATTTAGCTTCTAACATGAACTCAGAAGTTGCCATCAATAGTGACCACATACAATTGAACTAACTGCAGCAATCAAAAATTGCTATTTGCTCTCTGAGTACATAAATAAAATTATGAGCATTTTGTTTGCATTGTCTAAATAACTACAGATATTTATATTAAGAGTCTGGATAAACATTTGGCCAAAAAAGTCTTTTAAAGAAAGCTAGGAGACTGTAGATTTCAGCTCAAACATGTAAGTGGATTGGAAATTATCACTTTCATCCTTATGATAAGAAAAATCTTGATAAACTAAAAATCAGTGATTTTTTTAAGCCCATCAGATAACTGAGGTCTCAGGGCAAATTTGTAACTCAAAAGCTGAACAAAAAAAATACAGTCACAGGTCAGATCTGCTTAACTAGAACAGAGCTGCTGGAGCCACACACTGACAGAACACATTTAATTGGTAATTTGGTGAACTGCTGGAGGCTGAGTATAGACTAGCATGAACATAAGAAACTCCTGGAAGCTGTAGACTTAGGAAGCTCCCAGACATACATAGGTTTTATCATCAGGTTCTGTTCTAAAATCTTATGGTGAAAAACCAAGAAAGAATCCCTGGTGGTTGTGGGGGGGAGGGGAGTCACAGAGGAAAAAAGTACTTAGGAAATATGCTCAGAGCATTCTCCAGAAGAACTTTACCAGAGCCTTATCCCAGCTGAGTGAGAACTCCCCTCCACTCCCCAGTTAGCTTTCCTATCCCACCTGAAATAAGCAGGGAGGTACTCTACCCTGGAGAAACATTTGTGTGGGTCACAGCCTAGAGACACAGGCCCATTAAATGATTTAATCAAAAGATTATAGAGCCTTTTCCCTCCTCAGTACCATACCACCACCCCAACAGGATTATGTCATAAGAGACAATCACCACTGATCGAGCTGCAAGATATAGCCCCTCTCTGAAGAGAAATACTTAAGGAAACCCAAAATCAAGAGAAGAAACAAAAACAAGAAATGTGAAGCTTCTGGCACCTACACCTACAGTATACATTAAACACTGCCCAACTCCTAATCAGACAAACCACACCCTAAAAGCCTATTTACCTGTTTTAATTACCTAATACAACATGTATGGCTTTTAATAAAATGTTACCTTCTCCAAGATAAACCATATTCTGGACCATAAATAAAATATAGACTACAAATTATACAAGGTATATTCTCAGATCATAATGGAATTATTTTAGAAATAACAAAAAGATACCCAGAAAATGCCTAAACATCTGGAAATCAAAGAAAACATGGATAAAGAAGCAGTTTCAAGAGAAGTTCAAAAGTATTTTGAACTAAATTACAGTGAACATTTGTGGAATGCGGAGAAAGCAGTTCTTGGAGGAAAACATACAGCATTAAATACATGTTAGGGAAAAAATTTAAAATCAGTAACCTGAGATTCTATCTTAGAAGATAGAGAATGCAGAGAAATTTAGCTAAAGCAGGTTGAAAATAAAATTTCAAATGTCAGCAGGTATTATTAAAATTGAAAACATAAATAAGAGTAAGATAAAATTAAAAACTTTTTGTAAAAAAAAATAGATAAACCTCTTACTTGGTTAACTAAAAAGGCAAGGAGGGAAAGGGAAACACAATTTCCAATATCAGAAATGGAGGTTATGCAACCATGAAATAGAATATTGTTCAGCAACAAATATAAATAAGCTATCAAACCACTAAAAGACAAGGATGAATTACAAATACATATTACTAAGTGAAAAAAGCCTGTCTGGAAGCCTAAATATTGGATGATTCCAGTTACATGAATTCTAAAAATGACAAAACTAAAGAGATGGTAAAGACCTCAGTGATTGGTATTGTCTGAATAGGCAGAAAACAGAATTTCTTCTTTTTTTAGGAGAATGCAATTAGTATACTGTATGGTGGATGGATATGCAACACTATAAATTTGTCAGAACACATAAAATGTTATGGCACAAAAAGTGAAATTAAATGTATATAAATTTTTAAAAATAATTTAGGAGATTTGAAAGATCTCAGGATAGAATGCAAAATGTGAGAAATCAATTTAATTGTATTATAAACATATGAAAACCTTTTATAGCAAGTGTTGGGGGGAAAAAGTTGCTAACCTAATTAATTTTGAAAATTAGTAGAATATGTACAACAAGGCAAAAGGAGCCATGCATAAGCACTAGCACTATGTTATTTTTAATAAAGTTGTTTTCTACAGAGATTATGAGTGAATACTGTGATACTTCTAAACATGTATACTCATATATAATCATTGAGTATATGGTATGGGTAGCAAGGAGAAGAGACTAGGAAGTCTTTGTAGTAATGAGATTAGAGATAGTATGAACTTTAATACAGCTATAGATACTATAGGTATGTATTATTATATGCACAAAGATATTTTCTTGCTCTGTCAGCTGAAGAGCACCTAGAAGCAACCACACTCCAGGAGGAATGAGCAAAGCTAACACCAGATCTTGGTATCTACTATCCTTCTCCAACAAAAGAAACCAGGCTCTGTGGGAAAATGGCTGATTCAATGATTCCAGGGTTAGGGCAGGAAATATACATGAGGATTCTGAAACATCTTGTAGAGCCAAGGAATAAAAATTTTTTCAAACAAATAAATAATAATAATAATAATAATAATAATAATAATTGAAGTATGTCAAAGAGACAAAGGAGCCAAGTGAAAAAGATCCCAGTGCCCAAAGCTATGACAATTTGTACAACAAAATAAAATAACATTAGATTATAACTCAAAGCCAAAATAAATGTCCATAAGTAGATACTTAACGTCTACAAAAAAAGCGGGGGGGGGAGTTCTTTGGTTCTTTGGAAAGTAATTCCACAGGTTACCTGATCATAAATTCCTAAATGGGCAGGTCATGATGGGTAGTCACTCCCTAGGCTTATAACTTTTTAGTAAAAGATTTATCTTTGCCTTAAACAAGCTCCATTCATTGTTTCTATGCATCTAGATTAAAGGTTTTGAAATAAGGTGACCACACTCAAGACAGCACATACTAATCTTATTAACTATCCTGTGATCTAATTCTTGATTTGCTTTCTCCCACCTCCATGTAATCTTTCTTATATTTTCTCATTTTCAAGTGCATAAAACTGATTTTTTTCTCTCTGTAGCATTTGAGATCTTACACCCAAGCATATGTTCTCAGTTTGGCTCAAATAAACTCTTATAAAAATTCTCCACAGGTTTCGACATTGATTACGTAGACACATATAAATGATTAAATGAATAAATAAATGTAGAGGAATTTTCAGTGCAGCAGAATTCTAAGTAATTTATGTAGCTACTCCTCCCCCATGGAGATAGAGTATAATTCCTGACTCCTTACTGGTGGGCAGCAAATAGTTGCTTCCTCATAGAGAACAGTAAGAAAAGGTGGGCAAGAAGAGAAACTTCACAGTGAAGAAACCTGACAAACATTCCCTCAGCTCAGTATCATTAACACCAACAATGATATAATATTGATAGTATGTACTTTAGATCTGATGTGATGAAGACAGCACTTTACCTCTGTGTTCTTTCTCCCAAAAATGCAGAGCCCCAATACAATCATGAGATAAACATCAGACAATTTTTAATTGTTTCTACAAAATAGTTAATTAGTATTTCTTACAAGTGTCATGATCACCAAAAGCAAAGAAAGTCTGAGAAACTCAGCCAAGAGGAGCTTCATGAGAAACCACTACTAAAGGTAATGTGTTATCCTGAATGAACATTGGGCACAAAAAGGAAGGAATGGAGAGAAGGAGAGAGAAAAGAGAGAGAGAGAGCGAGAGAGAGAGAAAGAGAGAGAGACAGAGAGAGACAGAGAGAGAAAGACATAAATAGTAGGTAAAAACTAAAGAAATACTGATGTAAGCTGGTAATAATAGGGGAAACTGAGTAGGGAAAGCTTATGGGAATACTCTATACTATCTTCACAAATTTTCCATAAACCTAAAACTATTTTTAAATTAAAAATGTATTTAAAAATAATATTAAAAAACCTATTGTGGACTAATTGTATCCCCCCCCCCCCAACAACAAATTCATGTGTTGAAGTCCATTACCACCCATTGTGACTGTATTTGGAGATGGAGTCTCTATGGAGGTAATTAAGGTTAAAGGTGACTATAAAGTGAGTCTCGCTCTCTTTCTCTCTCTCTCTCTCTTCTACCTTTCTTCAGAGTAAAGGTTCTCTGAGGACATAGCAATAATGTGGTCATCCACAAGCCTGGAAGAGAGATCTCGCCAAAAAATGGATCTGCCAATCCCTTGATTTGGGTCTCCAAGCCTCCAAAACAATGGAAAAGTAAATTTCTATTGTCTAAGCCATGCAGCCTATGATATTTTGTTATAGCAGCCCCAGGGGAGTAATGCACAATCATTAAAAATGATAACAACTTGAGTACAATGAATTTGGAAAGCGATGCCAAAGTAAATTTAGAGACCAAATTAAATGTAAATATACTCTGAGAATATTATGGATATGCTCTTTGATATACAACTGAAATAAAAACAGAATGTACCTATTGTTGGAAAATTGATTTTGAACAATAAACAAACATAATAGTTAGGGAGGGGGGAATAGTTCTTAAAGTTCTTAAGCAGCAATTGAAACTGTAACTCACCACAGTGTAATATTTGTTGTGTGACTTAGCATATTCATGGTGGTAGAGGGTTGCTTCATTCAAACAAAATGTCATTTTAAAAAATATGATTGATGCTGGTAATAGAGTGAGCTAATCTTCATTAACCTCTACAATCTATTTAATTTGAGAATTAAATAATTACCTCACTTGTGATTTAATTATTTCTTAAAATTAGAAAAGATTTCCATGTGTCTATATTTTGGATAAGTTTCTTCTCACTCCTGATAGATTAGTCTGGATTGATATAGTATTGAAATAGTATTTAGTCTCAACATTACCACCATTATACACTTCATTCACATTTGTCATTTATGAGAGGTTACAGCCTAACCAGAAAAATAGCTGGAATTGTAAATGTATACTACATTAAGAAAGTAATAGTTTTGGTTGGGTATAAATTCAAATAATGATTTTGAAGGTGGAGTGCTTGTCCCTATTCTCATTAAAAACATTAAATATCTACCCTTCTTTCTTACTTAATTCAGTAATCATTGAAGTAATTTTCCATTTTACTTTAGAAAATGAACTTCAGGAAGCATTTCCACCCACTCCAGAATCAACATTACTTGGAGGGTTTGTAAATCGGAGTTTTAATTACAGCTCTTCTCAAAGAATAATGAAATTACATTAAAAGTTAATTTTGCTTGGAACAATAGAAAGCTATTAACTCATTGGACTCTGCTCACTGAAGACATGATTCTTAATAGCCTTGGTTAAATATCAGAGCATTATTTCATTAACTATAATAGCCAATAATTGAGGCTTGGAGCACTAAAATTTTTCATTAAAAAATATACACTTCCAAGAAAGTAGAAGTCAGTTCACCACTTCATGGCTTGGCTGATACTCTGATGATCTAGAACATAGTTCCTTACAGGTAGAACTACTCTATGCCATCACTAGAAAAGCACTGACATTGAATGCATAATCAATAAATACTTGTTTAATGAATGAATGTGAGCATTAAGACTTCCACAAAAAGTATGAATGTGAAAATTATATTTTTTTATTTCAATAAACATATTTCCAAGGAAGACATGCAAGTGGTCAACAGGTACATGAAAAGGTGCCAACATTGCTAATTATTAGGAAAAGGAAAGCCTAAACCTCTATTAGGTAACTACAATGCAAACTAACCTCACACCTGTTAGAATGACTATTACCAAAAAAATAAATAAATAAATAAATGTGTTGGCAAGAATGTGGAGAAAAGGAAACCCGGTGGGTAGAAATGTAAATTGGTACAGCCTCTATGGAAAACAGTGTGGATGTTTGTGAAAGGAATAAATAAAGGACTACCATGTGATGCAGAAGTTTCACTACTGGATACTTATATAAAAAAATAAATAAATAAATAAATAAATAAATAAATAAAAACAAGAAACACAAAAAGACACTAACTCTAAAAGGTATATGCACCCCATGTTCTTTGTAGCATTTACAATAGCCAAGATATAGAAACAACCTAAGTATCCACCATTGGATGACTCAATTAAAAATGTGGTATATTTATATTCTAAAATATATTTTTATATTTAACTAGAGGCCCAGTGCATGGATTCATGCACTGGTGGGGTCCCTCAGCCTGGCTTGTGGAGATCAGGCCGAAACTGGCTCTCCAACATCCCCCAAAGAGTCCCAGATTGCAAGAGGGTGGTTTTCTGGTAACATACCCTGGAATCGGGCTCCCTCCTCTCTAGTTCCTGGGGCATCACCTGAGAACCACAACTGCCAAGTCACCACAGCTCAGCAGCTCCTGCTTTGAGTGTCTGTTCTCAAGTGATCATTGTGCATCATAGCTACTGGCTGAACGGTAGAATGGTAGGATGGTCTCTTTGGCTTTTATATATAGATAATGACATAATATATATGTATGTATAAAACCCTAATGTGCAAATAAATCAAATGGTGGAACTAAACAACCAAACAACGAATCCCTATGATGTGTGCTGACCACCACAGAGTGGATGCAGAACATAGCGGGTGTCGGCAGCAGCCAGCAGAATACAGAACATGGTTGGTGTCAGCCATGGCGAGATGGTGAGCAGGTGAGCAAGAGGGTACCAGAGCAAGAGGTCTGGGTAAGCCTCTGGTGGTTACTGAAAATTCTTTGCTACTGCATGTCGGTCTGCTCATACCTGCTGCTGGTGCCTGGCGCCAGCCCCAATTAACCAGTGCCATCAGTGGGTGTGAGTGGCAACTGTGGCCCCCAATCACCTCTCAGGACTTCTCCACCTCCCTCTGCTCATGAGGGGCGATTGGGGGCTGTGGCAAGAGGGGCCAAGTGGAGGCATGGAGGATGGGCCAAGATCCACACCTGTGCACACTACAGCCTTGCAGCCCACAGTTCTTTTCAAAGTGCAGCAATTTGTGCACTGGGCTATTATTTTAGCCATAATAATGAAGGAAATCCTACCATTTGTGACATGAATATATCTTGAAGGTGTTATGCTAAGTAAAATAAGTCAGACAGAGAAAAAACTCATAGCATATGATTTCATATGTCTAAAATAATAGAACTCATGAAAACAGAATGGATTATGATTTCAAAAAAATAATAGAACTCATAAACAACAGAAGATTAGTGGTAGTGGGTGAAAGTGCTATAACATGTGTTTTTTTTTTTCATTTTTTTCCTTAGAGTTTATTGTAGAACTTAGGATCCTTGGAGAACCCAGATGAAGTGCCTCTTGACAAAGTTTGAAAAAGATAAAATGTATTATGTATATAATATAGATCCATATTGATATGTGGCTTCTTTAAGAATAGTAACCAAATTATAGGATGAATCAAAGCCCACTAACTCAGATCAGTTTTTTTTTCAGTAGCCTTATTGCCATCTTTGATAATCACTAAAACTGGAACTTTTTTTGCTCTCAAAGTTATTTATTGTACAACCAGAGGCACAGTGCATGAAATTCGTGCACAAGGAGGGGTCTCCTCAGCCCAGTTTGTACCCTCTCCAATCTGAGACCCGTTGGGGGCTGTCTGAATACTGGTCTAGACTGGCAGTCACACATCTCTCTCACAATCCTGGACCATGGGCTACTAATTGCTTACCTGCCTGCCTGCCTGATTGCCCCTCACTGCCTCTGTGTAGTGGCCTGACCACCTCTAACTGCTTCCCCTGTCAGCCTGGTCACCCCTAACTACTCCCCCCACTAGCCTGATTGCCCATGCAGCCTGCTGTTCAGTTGTTTGGTCATTCCTCACTAATCCCCCTGCTGGCCTGGTTGGCCCATGCAACATGCTTGTTTAGTTGTTTGGTCATCCCTTGGGCTGGCCCAAGGTGGCTGGGGGCTGAGGGAACTGGGGGACTCTGGAGGCAGGTGTATGGAGCATCCAGTCCTGCCTGGAGGTGGATTGGCCATGCCACATGCCTCCTGCACTGGGGTGGCTGGGTGCTGCCATCTTGCGGCTGTGGACACCAGCATCTTTGAGGGCATGGCAGTCACTTAGCATATCCCCTCCTTATTGGCTGTGGGTGCTGCCATCTTGTGAGGGTGTGATGGTCAATTAGCATATTTCCTCTTTATTAGGATGTCACGTTTAAGCGAGAGGCACCAAAGGACAAATGGGTCCAGAGTGAAATAGCTAAATATGCCAAGCTTTTTCTTATTCTTTTTAAATCAGGACATTTTAAACAAGAGCACCTACATGAATTACATCAAAAATATGTTTTCAAATAGTAAAGAAGTCATCCTGTTGTCATTAGCAGCAGCAAAGGAGAAAACAGGGACTATCAAGCAGAGGCTCCTGGACAACACAAAGGTACAGCTGTGGTTTTTCTCCTTTGTTGGAAAAAAAAGTCCTTAATGACTCCTAACTTTAAGCAGAAATAAGCTTCCTCTGGAGCCCATGAGCCTGCGGAATGTGGCAAGCTATGTGTCCACATGGTGAGGGTTGCTGGGAAAAGCTGAGAAGGGTGTCTTTGATCCCATCTGGCAGAGGGGCATGTTCAGTTAGAACAGCCCAGAAACCAAGACCAGGTAATAGAAGGGTTTCTGGAAGAACGTCCCATGCACATGCATGATACAGAAGATAACGGGCTTATTTACAGGCGACATCTGTCACCAGCATGTTCTGAATGTAAGAGGAGCCTAGGATGTGAGTTCATTGCTCCACAGACATGTTATCGCTTTTGTGTTTTCCCTTCCTGAAGTCTCTTCCAGCAGAGAAAAATGAGTAATTCAGCTAAATAAATACACAATTGCCTCACAATGGGTGTCACACACAAGGAGTCGACAGCCTGCAAGACAGATTCCTCTTCTCTCTCTGGAAAGACCTAGTTCAGCTGCACCATGGGAGGGCAGTCTGAGCCTGCACAGGGAGCTGCACTGAGGGTGGAGGTGGCAGAAACCCCTGCCCACTGGTGGGCCTCACCTATGGAGCTGCATGTGAAGGGAGCTCACCTCATCTGCCTCCCACTCCATGGCTCCCTGGGCTGTGTGGGATAGTGCCTTCCCAGGGCCTCATCCCCACAGCACTTGGGGACAAGCTGCTGTTGCATGAAATACAAAAACCAAAGGTAGTCAAACATTACAGTGAAGTCTGGACATCCTACCATTTGAAGATTTCTTGTTTTTGAATTGGTGAAGGATTAGCATGTAGAAGTGAACATGTCCTACTCTTGGTTGCTCCAGATGGTATTCATTGTTTTGGAAGCTGATTTAAAAATCAATATAAGATATACTAAAATAACTGTAGCTGTGGCTTTCTAGAGTGAGTACCCACTGAGAAAAGAGACCCCCTATACTGGATATATTCAAGACATGTTTGACAGAGACTTGAATAAATATTCATAAAGATCATTCATAGCCCTAAAAACCTCCAAGACTATGTTTCTTTACGTATATTTACAACAACCATCTATTTTGCTACCCCAGAATCAAAAAAGCCCTCTACTTGGTCTGAGATATTTTAGTTGGAGTTCTGACTCTGCATGCTAACTTTGAATAATTGGGGTATTATATCTGGAAGTATATAATAGTAATATATATACTTCCAGATATAATAAGGGAATAGTGAGGATTATCTAAGATTTATAAATTCTCAAATATGATATAAGTCACACATATATTAAGCCACTTATTGAGCACCTATGGTATATACAAGTTCCAACTATTTCCCAAATATTAATTTAATAGGTCCACTGTGACCCCACAATAAACTAGTTTCAAGGTTGCAGAAGTGGACAGTGCAGGTCAGCCCTCATCTAACAGATTGTTTGTTTACTGCCTCTCATGAACTAGTCATTCTAGGTTACATGACTTGATCAGTTTACAGAGAACAAAGATTCATATCACACACTTGTCAAGGACCGCACATCATCTGGTGACACAGCCAGATTAGACCCAGGTCCCTGTAGTATTAAACCCTTTGATGCAACATCTTTCTTCTAAAATATCCAAAGATATTCATGTACATTTTCACTATTTTCATTGATGGGTATGCAGTAGCATCACATTCAATGTGTATATCAGTGATGACTAATAAACATGAACATGTTTTCAGATATTTATAAGCCATTTATAAAACACTTACTGTGAGCTGAATATTTAAGATTTTTTCCCTATTTCTCGATTGGATTTTCAAGTTTCAGGATTTTTAATCTTAGAAATCTTAATAATATGGTACTTAAAAATCCCTACAATAGAAATTCTACAAGATCAGCAAAATTCTTTCTTCTGTTTTCTTCAATAGTGTATGCCATTCTCCTAGACCAGTACTTCTGTTACTGAATTTTAAGTAAATAGGGAATTAATATAAAAACCTTAATCATATTACATTACATTTATTAAATTACACATGATGGAGGTATATGTCAAGCTAGGATTTAATTGTAGCAATCTATTTTTAAAACTTACTCCTTTAAATAGTTGGCTTTTGTTAAAAGTCAATTGATTATCCAGAATATGGAACTGGTTTTTGGTAAGTGCATTATTTAATTGTTTTTTATTCACATAGAAAACCTCTAGAGCTCCATTTTATTTCCCATCATGAAGCCTGGCTCTACATTTCTTTTCCTCTTTAGAAAACCTCTTTGTCTTCCACGTGTACATAATTGTCATAATCAATCACAGTATTAATCTCAACAGTATTCTCCCTCCAGCTCTAACTGCCTTTTCAGCACAAGAGGTAGAAAAGAAAACATTGCTTCTTTCAGTTCAACCATCAGAGGAAGCTAGAAATCCAATTTCCTGATTCCCAGGTCAGTTTTCTATCTACTACAAACATAATGCCACTGAGTGAACTTTAACTACTATATCTACAGAAAGTTCTAACATTCACAGTCTCAAATCGACATGTGTACAGTCTTCTTCAAAATCAGAGAAGGCACAGACAAAAGGGAATAAAGGAAAAACAAAACAGTTATAAGGAATGTACTGGGTAGCAATTTGATTTATAAACTTTCAGTTTAGTTTACTTTGAACTATATATACCCTGTTTTTTTGTGGTATTGTCACTTGAAGGTGCTAGGATGTTTGACCCAGACTAAAATAAACAGAGCAGAGAATTGCTGGTTAGTACTAAGAGAATAGGCATGGGGATATATAAAGGCAATGCCTGGAGTAAAGGATTATAATTGTGTATCCCCACACACCGCTATATATAAAGCTATTCAGACATCATATATAATAAAGACAACACCTCTTGAAGGACACCATTATAAATTAGAAATGAAGGCTTCCACTGGCAAATTTTTCCATCTGATAGTAACATTAGACATATTGAATCATCTGCACTCATCAAATACTACTATATGATAAGGATGTTGCACTGAATTAAACTGAAATTATAGAGGACTATAAACACTATCCAAATATAACTGGAATTACTCACATAAATATTACAAAATAAAATGACACACTAAGAATAGAGAAAGGCATTTTCATAAAAGGATTTTCTTTATAAATTGATAGCTGGTGCCATTATTGCATTTTTTGTTGTTGTTGACTATGGTGTGAACTAAAAGTATGGGAATAACAGAGAACTAGGGAGATTATGGGTAATAGCAGGTTCTAAATTTCCCCTTTCATCACTATATCAACCACTGTAAAAAAAAAAAGGCCAATAATAAATATCAGGCTACAATGCTTCTTTTGTAGCACCTTTAAAATGATTATTTTTAAAATGTAGACGCATAATAAGGCCTAAACGGGCAGTTGGAAATCCCTCTCACAATCCAGGATTGCTGAAACCCAACTGCTCGCCTACGTGCATTCCTGATTGCCCCTAACCGCTTCTGCCTGCCAGCCTGATTACCCCTAACCACTTCCCTACCAGCCTGATTGATACCTAACTGCTCCCTTCCCATCCTGTTTGCCCACTCCTGCAGGCCTTGTCCCCTCCAATTGCCCTTCCCTGTAGGCCTGGTCACTCCCAACATCCCTCCCCGGCTGGCCTGATCACCCACAACTGCTCTCCCCCGCTGGCCATCTTATGTCCACATGGAGGCAGCCATCTTGTGTGTTGAAGTGATAGTTTTATAACTAGTGTTGCATTAAGTAAACTTGAATTAAAAGAGTCCATATAAGAAATATTCAAGCCCAGATTTACTATGCATTGGCAATAATGATTCAATGATATCATTGAAAAGGTCATAATAATCAATTAAGTGCATTCCTGCCAGATTTAGAAGACATAAATTAAGCTGAAGGCCTCCTCCAGGTGTTCTGATTATAAGCAATACCATAGCAATATGAGTACTGGGAGAGATTTAGTGGCAGTACTCTGTATCTACTGGCCAAAGAAAGCTTCATAGAGGTTGGAGAGAGTTGTGAACAAGGTAGCGACTGTTTCCTGGTCTCTAGATTGTTCTTGAAATCAGATGGCCCTTGATTCTCACTCCTCCAGCTCCATGAATCATTAATTGCTCCATAAGCAATTAATTTTCTACATAAAATTTAATAATTAAAATATCTAAGGGGAAGATTGGAGAACCAAGACGGCGGCATAGGTAAACACCTATTGTTCTGCCCCGTGCAACAATTCAAAAACTACAACATAACAACAAAACAAACATCACCCAGAATCACCAGAAAGCTGGCTGAGTGAAAACTCCACAAATAAAAGTAAAGGTGGGACACTGAGACTCAGAAGAGCGGTGGGAGCGCAGCCTTGAAGACGGAAACAGGTTAGGAGCCATCCTGGTCACGCGCGCGGGCTGTAGGGCTGGAACAGCAACCCCGGCTGGATTTTGCCAATGGGGAGGGCGGAGATGTCCCACTACCTGGATTCCCCAGTGCCAGGCAAGGTCCAAGATCCGGGGTACCTGGAGACGTCCCTGGAAACTTGTCTCCTGGTCCCATAAACCACCTGTTTTACAACCCTGGGCGAGACTTTGGGGGTGCAGACTCATTTGAGGAGAGGCAGAGTTGTCTGGCAAGGGGAAGAGAATGGCGGCTTTCTCTTGGAGGTGTCTGCAGCCATTCCCATCCAACACAGACGCGCGCGCACGAGGGCCGTATAGAACGCAGCTGACACTGAGGTTGCCTGAGCAGCTCAGAAACTCCGCCCATCCAACCTGAACACAGTCTCCCTCCACAGCCAATTGGCTGGGAGGTCAAACCCTCTTAGGGCTAACAACAACAAGCTGGGCTTAAATTCAAAAACACTGTACAATCAATAAAGGATTGCAGTAAGAGTACCCACCTCAGGTAACTGGGGAGGCCGTGCCACTGACTCTTAGAGGACATCTACCACATAAAGCAGCCACCATGCAGAGATATGGAAAGAAATCAGGGGTGAAAGAAATGGAGGAGAAAAGATGACTAGACATAGAGTTCAAAACCACGGTTATAAGGCTTTTCAAAAGGCTCCTAGAAAATGCCATTGAACTTAATGAGAACTACGAGGAAATAAACAAGACCAACCAGGAAATGAATGAGACTTACAAGGAAATGAATGAGACCCTCAAGGAAATGAACAAGACCTCTGAGGATATGAACGAGACCCTCGCGGATATAAAAAAAGGACCAACTAGAAATCAAGCATATACAGACTGAAATAAAAAATATTACACAAAGTCCTAAAAGCAGTCCAGAGGGCCACAAGAACGAAGTCAAAGATTTGAAATACAAAGAAGCAAAATCCACTCGGCTAAAAAAGCAAGAAACAAAAAGAATTCAGATAATTGAAGAGAGTGTAAGGGGCCTCTGGGACAACCTCAAGCATGCCAACATCCAAATTATTGGGGTGCCAGAAAAAGAGAGAGAGCAAGATAATGAAAACCTACTTGAAGAAATAGTGACTGAAAACTTCCCCCACCTGGTGAAAGAAACTGACTTAAAAGCCCAAAAAGTACACAGAACCCCAAAATATAGGAATCTAAAGAGGACCACACAAGACATATCATAATTAAAATGCCAAGAGCAAAAGATAAAGAGAGAATATTAAAAGCAGCAAGAGAAAAACAGTTGGTTACCTACAGGGGAGCACCCATACGATTGTCAGTGGATTTCTCAACAGAAACGATGTAGGCCAGATGTGAGTGGCAAGAAATATTCAAAGTAATGAATAGCAAGAATTTACAACCAAGATTACTCTATTCAGTAAAGCTATCATGCAAAATTGAAGGTCAGATAAAGTGCTTCGCAGATAAGAAAAAGCTAAAGGGGTTCATCACCATCAAACCAATATTATATGAAATGCTGAAAGATATTCTTTAAGAAGAGGAAGAAGAAAAAGGTAAAGATGAAAATTATGAACAACAAATACACATTTATCAACAAATGAACATAAAAATCAAGTGAAATGATAGGCTGATGAACAGGATAAACTAGTGAATATAACAGAGACATGGACATAGAGAGGGAATGGACTGACAATTCTTGGGGAGAAAAGGGTTGTGGGAAGTACAGAAAGAGACTGGACGAAAATCTTACAACAAAGGGAGAGGACAGTGGGGAGGGGGAGGTGAGGGTGAAGGGTGGGATGGGTACAGCGTGAAGGGGAGATATAGGAGGATAAAAAAGGGGAAACAATGTAATTAACAAACTGAACAATAAAGATAAAAAAAAGAAAATATCTAAGGGGCCATATACTTCCTGCACTCTCTACTGACTGATAGGAAAGAAAAATATGTTGGATATTGACATAAAAAAAATAAATACATGCATTCATATATACAAATGTATATGTAAACTTATTACAGAAGAAATAAATACATGGAGATATACATGTTTTAGGCAAGCATACATTTTTTCTTAATTAATAAATAGAATTAAATAAATCAAAAAGAGAATTTTATGAAACTTTCAAAACATGATTATAAACTTTATTGTATACATAAATAATGAAGGATAAACAATATTTTTTTATTTTTTTAATCTTTATTGTTCAGTTTATTAATTATATTGTTCCCTTTTTTTCCCCCTATAGCTCCCCTCCACCTCATACCTATCCTACCCTCCAACCTCACCCGCCACCCACTGTCCTACCCCATAATTGCATGATTTCTGTCCAGTCTCTTGCTGCACTTCCCAAACTACTGTTCTCCCCAAGAATTGTCAGTCCTTCCCTCTCTATGTCCGTTATTCTGCTATATTCACCAGTTTATCCTGTTTATCAGCTTATTAATTCACTTGATTTTTAGATTCATTTGTTGATAGATGTGTATTTGTTGTTCATAATTTACACTTTTATCTTTTTCTTCTTCCTCTTCTTAAAGATTATCTTTCAGCATTTCATATAATATTGGTTTGGTGGTGATGAACTCCTTTAGCTTTTTCTTATCTGGGAAGCACTTTATCTGACCTTCAATGCTGAATGATAGCTTTGCTGGATAGAGTAATCTTGTTTGTAGATTCTTGCTATTCAGCACTTTGAATATTTCTTGCTACTCCCGTCTGGCCTGCATCGTTTCTGTTGAGAAATCCGCTGACAATCATATGGGTGCTCCCTTATAGGTAACTGTTTTTCTCTTGCTGCTTTTAATATTCTCTCTTTGTCTTTTGCTCTTGGCATTTTAATTATGATGTGCCTTGGTGTGGTCCTCTTAGGGTTCCTATATATTGGGGTTCGGTGTGCTTCTTGGACTCCTAAGTCAATTTCTTTCACCAGGTGTGGGAAGTTTTTGGTCACTATTTCTTCAAATAGGTTTTCATTGCCTTGCTCTCTCTCATTTTCTGGCAGCCCTATAATTCGGATGTTGGTATGCTTGAGGTTGTCCCAGAGGACCCTTACACTATCTTCAATTTTATGGATTCTTTTGGTTTCTTGCTTTTTCACCTGAATGGATTTTACCACTTTGTATTTCAAATCTTTAACTTGCTTCTTAGGGTGCTCTAAGAGTACTTTTAGGTCTTTGTATAATATTTTTTATTTCAGTCAGTGTATGCTTAATTTCTGGTTGGTCCTTTTTCATATCCTTGAGAGTCTCCTTCATATCCTTGAAGGTCTCATTCATTTCCTTGTAGGACTCATTCATTTCCACGTTGGTCTTGTTCATTTCTTTGCAGGTCTCATTCACATCCTTGAGGGTCTCATTCATCTCCTTGTAGGTCTTGCTTATTTCCTTATAGGTCTCAGCCTTTTCTAGGAGCCTCTTGAAAAGCCCCATAACCATGGTTTTGAATTCCATGTCCAGTCATTTTTCTCATTTCTTTCACATCTGATTTCTTTCCATGTCTCTGCATGGTGGCTGCTTCCCTGAGTTGGTCAATCAGCTTTGTGTGGTAGACATCCTACAAGGGACAGTGACTCAGCCTCCCCAGTTACCTGAGGTGGATATGGGTTGCACAGTCTTGCTGAAGTTAAGCTCAGGTTAATCGTTGTTAGCACTTGGAGGGGTTGACCTCCAGACCAATTGTTTGTGAAGCTCAGCTGTGCTCAGGTTGGATGGGCGGAGTCTCCGGGCCAAGCAGATAGCGTCAGGTCTGCCCTATGTGGCCCCAGGGACTCTGTGCTGGGGGCAATGGCCGCCAGCACCTCTGAGAGAGAGCCGTTGCTGAGCTCCACCAGCTGCTGGAGAATTCAGTCTCTCCCCAAATGAGTCTGCACATCCAACATCTCACCCAGGGTTACAAAACAATGCAGTCTGATGGTTTCCTGAATGAAAGATTAAGTCACGAGTGCTCTCTGCACAGTCAGGCAGCTGCACTATTCCCAAGTTCACACGCACTCTGCACAAGCTCGCCTTCTCCACAAGCTGGCAGACCCCTGCAGCACCTGAGCTTCTGCGTGCCCTCCCACTGTCCAGTTTTCACCCCGTGTGATAGTGGGTTCTCTGGACTTCGCCCAGAGCTGGAGAATCAGTCCAGTGGGATGCCTTTGTCTCCCCGTTCAAGAAAACTGGCCGGTTTTCAGCTGCCCGCCCTCTCCGAGGCGCGCACTCCAAACCTCTCTCCACGCGAATCTTTCAACGCTGTTCGCCGCTGCTCCTCCAAGTCACAGTGTCTTATCTTCACTTTTATTTGTGGAATTTTCACTCGGCGAGCTTTCTGGTGGTTCTGGAAGGTGTTTGTTCTTTCGTTAAGTTGTAGTATTAAAATTGCTGATTATGACGGCAAGATAGGTGTTTTACCTTTGCCGCCATCTTAGGTCTCTATTTGTGAAATTTTCACTCAGCTAGTTTTCTGGTGATTCTGAATGGTGTTTTTTCTTTTGTTAAGTTGTAGTTTTAAACTTGCTGTGTATGGCGGCAAGATAGGTGTTTTACCTATGCCGCCATGTTGGTTCTCTCTTCAAAGCCTTTTGCTTTTGATAAACAATATTTTAAAAATAAAGGTGATACAGATATTGTACTAGCTATGAAGACATATCTCTAGATGTTAATAAGTTTATAGTAGTGGAAAAATCTATAACTAGGTCTGAAAAACCCAGAATGAATTTCAGAGGAATGTTTTATTATGTCTAATTGTTGGGGGAAAGCCACAAAAGTTGAAATTTGGATCTATTCTGAAGAACAGACATGTAGCCTTATTCATATTCATAAGACTTTTAATAGGAGAAATTACATAACTGGGCAAAGCAGCTGCTTGTTCCCAGTGGTTGCCAGTTGGGAAGAAATCCATAGCCCTTCCAGGACAGGGTCTCTCATTTTTTTTTTTTTTTATAGAAGGTTAATAGTAAAACATATGGAGCATAGTCACAGAGACAACCAGCAAGAACAATGAATGCATTTCTAAGTTAATACATAATATCAGGCAGTTATCCACACACTGTATTTTCATTATCCTCCTTCCTGGAGCATGACATTTATCTTTGGGGGCCAGTCTGGCTTTCTGGGTAGTTAGCTAAACCTGAGGCTACAGAGAGTTAAGAATCCAACATTTCCCAGACGGCTTTACTCTTGCAGACATATTTCATCTCTGAATTTGATTCCCTACAATAATCATACATTAAACAAATCATCAAAATCAGTGAGGAAAATATAAATTAAGCAACAAATGATTTAGGATGAGAATATTTAAATTAAAGACACACACACACACACACACACTTTTTGCCTCACACCGTAATTCAAAACTAGTTCCAGATTGATTAATTAAATGAAGTATCATATCTTAAAATATTTGTTGAAAGTTTACTTAAACATTATGTAAATGATTTAATAATGGGTGTGGGCTTTTTTAAACAAAAAAGCACTGCAACAAATAACAAAGAAAAATAATTAAAAGTTTGTCAGCATGCAAACCTAAATCTTTTTTTAAAAATATATTTTATATATATTTTTGCAGTATAACTTATATTTAATAGTAGCACATATGTTTTCCTTTTTCCCTCCTAATATCTTTCCCCCAGCCTCCCTTACCCCCTAGCACATGTCCCACCTGCCCCTTCTCCACCCCAGTGTCTTTCATTCATTGGTTATGCTCATATGCATGCATACAAGTCCTTCAGTTGATCTCCCCAAGCATCAGCCTCCCATCCACCCCAGCCTTCCCCCTGTAGCTTGACAGCCTGTTCAAGGCCACCCTACCTCCATATCAATCACTCCCCTGTTTCTTTTCTTCAAAAATATCTTGCCTCTGCATACTAGAAATAAATGTATAAGAACAAAAAATGTTTGAGTGTTTGAGTATCAGTTTCAATGTCCAACTGTTCTGAGTCCCAGTTTCAATGTCAAATAGTTCTTTATGTGTACATCTCAGCAATGGTATACAGATGGTGGACACATCATGGCAATGCAAGATCCATACTCTCTGATTTGGTCCTGGGCTGCCTGCAGCAACACACAGCTGCCGACTGCTAGCATGGCAAGGTGTTGTCAGCGTCCCCCATCTCTGGACCATCCTCATGACTGGAACAGACCCGTCAGTTTCTCACTGTCGCAGGAACCCACATAGTCTTGGAGTTGTTCTCTAAAAACACACAAACACATTCTCGACCAAAAGTTAACAAAGAGATCCTCTCTGCAAAATAGACTTGGGATTCTTTTTATTTTTGCCTAAATGATTTTCCTTTGGTTTATTTTGACACCATGTGTGTTTTTTCATGAGTGTCCTGCTGTTGGCTTTACAAATGGAAGTTACTTTTCTGGAGTAATAATTTCCTAGATGTACTTTACTTACAGGATATTTTTCCTTACATGATATTACCCCAATATCCCCCCCCCCTTTTTTATTAATGGGGGGTTTGGGAAATTTTATATTGCAGTCTTGGTAATTTTAAATTTTAATTTTTGCATACAAATATGACTACTTTAGGTTCTTTGGATATTAGGCAATTTTACAGTGAGATGAACTACTAATAGATATTTTAGTTAATGTTTTAGGAACAGCTTTTTTTCAGTACACTTAAATTTTCTTTAGTATTCACTTATTTCACTTGGCCAATTTAAATTAATCTGAAAACTTGATTACTATTTTACTGTCAATTTTAATAGTCGAGCAGAAATCTTAGTTTACCCTATAAATATTGGTGGAAAGGAATATTTGAATTTTTGAGTAGTTTCTGAGCATTCCTGGTAATAGACTGCATTTAGATATAGAGCAGCTATTGCTGGCCGAGTCTCTGTCTGCCACCTGGGTCCCCGTCTGAGTTGTGCTAAATCTTTTTATGCCAACAATTTATAGCAGATAGAAAAAAAATGGAGAGAAATATTGGTAGTGAATCTGAGAGACAAAGGATTCATTTAATTATATAGATAATACAAAGTGAAAAAGAAAGCATATTATGGAAAAATAAGAAAAGAACCTCAAAAGGCAATTTTCTTATGTTTAGTTATAAACTAAGAACTAAATCTAAGACACACTATTATTCCTCAGTTTGAAAATAAGCTTTCAGAAGTTTTCATTATTAAATAGAGATGCAGATACATAGTATGGCATAATAAAGAATATTATAGTAATACTCTAATAAAATGATGAAATTAAAAACAATCTAAATGTACAGCCCAAGGGAATTTAGAATAAACTATGTTAGATCTATAAGAGAGAATGATGGGGGTTGTTAAAGTCTTATTTTCTTACACTTAAAGAAAATGTTCAAAACATAGCAAAAGATGAAAAAATAAGTATTTAATACTTTGAGCATGATATTAGTCATCCAAAGTTATTTTCACTTAATAAATATCTATCTAGCTGCTAATTATTTAAATATATCTTGGAAGGAAATGTGCCAGAATATCAACTGATTGTAGCATTATGAGAGATTTTTATTTACTTTATACTTTTCTGTATTTACTGTAATAGCATATGGTACAAACGGCATAATCCAACAAAAAAAAACACAATTATTTAATCTGTAAGTTAGATTTTTTTTTCCATGTTGGGAACAAATATCACACATAAAAACAATACCTTAAATGCTAAGTGGGGAGTGGTATTATAAGCAGAATTTGTAAAACATCATTACACAATTGTATTTTTGGTTTAAAAGTACTTCACCAATCATTATACCTTGCTCAAAAAACATGACTATTTTGCATAAGAATTATTAAAATGTTGAAAGTATGGTAGTATGCATATTGCAATTAAAACAATAATATCCTGTGGATGGTAAATTATAAGTTATACTTTTGATCAATATAAATTAGATACATTATTAATCAAAAGAGACTGCATCTACCTATGTTAGTTCTCTTTCATGATTTATATTCCAAGCCCCACACAAAATGACATTTGTATTTTCTGGTACTGAACTCTCAATTTTCTCTATCATAAAATGAAGATTATAATGCAATCCCAAGATTTTTTCAAAAGGTTTAAACACACTACAATGGAAAGCAGAGGCAGTAAAAAAAAAATTGAGAATTTTATAATAACAATACAAATTGTCCAAGTCACATTATATACTCAGCTAATTTTTATAATATAAATTAGCTTAATGCTGAGGATTTATTGGATGCCTTTGAATACAAGTGACAAATTTAATCTATACCAAGTACAGAAGGAAATGTATTGGCTTGTGAAATATAATTTTTCATAACAGTCGAACTTGTCTTGATCCTGGAACATTACAATGCCAACAAAACCCCCGTCCTCTAATTTCTCAGCTTACTTTATGCTATCTTCATTTTCAGGGTGACTCTTACATTTAATTGTCTAGAAATTGTTGTCTATTTTGTTCATTTATTCATCCTAAGTGCCTGTTTTAAGCATCTGGTAGGTGTTGCATAAATATTTGTTGAGCTGACAAATAAGTCAATGGGTTAATGAAAGATAACCATAATAACTCCAGATTCCCATCCTTCCAGCTTAAATTCCGTGGGGAAACTTGATCCACCTATGTCAGTGGTCTGCAAACTCATTAGTCAACAGAGCGTCAAACTGCTTGCGAGCCGCAGTTTGCCAACCACTGATCTAGATTTTTAGACCCAGTCAAAATCTCATACATTTCCTTTACTCATTTTGGAACCAAACAATGTTATCTTCTGTCTAGGAATGGGCAGAGGCCAACCCCAAATGATAATTGAACTAATTCCTTCAAGGATGGAAAAATAGGTAGCGTTCTAAGATAAAATTTGAACTGTTGTTACCATGAATATGATATAGTCATTTAGAACTCAAATAAAAATGATATAGTCATTTGGATCTTAAAAAATGGCAGTCACTATTATATATTGTGTTAATAAAAATATCCAAACATAAACTCAATCCTAATATTTAAATTATGCCTATGAAGCACTAAGTACACACCTCCCTCAATTCATAAAAGGAAGACTTAAGAAACATCCCATAAAAGCATTTAGGGTTAATGCTTTGCAAATGCTTTGGATTCGGTTGATTGGGCCAAGAGAATCCACATTTGCAGTGGGCTGCTCAAAGTGAAATCAATAAATGCTTTTCTTCATAGAGGGAAACACATAGCATAGAAGAAAAATCTTAAGCAAACTAAAAAAAAAAAAAAAAAAATGATGACCTATTAAGACATATTGGTTACTTTTGTATTAAAAAGCAAAACAAACAAAAAAAAACCTACACAAATGGATGACCCCACTCACTGAAGACTTTTCCATTACAATTTTACCTTCAGTGTTCTTCAATGGATTGCAAAATATGCTTTTTGAACTGGTTTCAAGGCACAAACCCATTGATTTACTCAGAGGCTCTGCTATCAATACAGAGTCTCCAGGATGTCTGGCACACCAGTCACCTCAAGGCAATGTTTTAAATGAAAAGTAGATAATCTGCCATTATATTTATTATAGACTTTCATCCATTAAGAATTATACTAAGTAATAAAATATGAAAATTGCCAATTGCCTAATATTTTTATATACTATGTTGATGACCAGACTCATTATACTTTAAACAATTACCTAATATATTTTTAAAATTGCTTTGTAAACATTTTTGTAGGTAGACTACTAAAACTTATCTTGAGGATAGCTCACGTAAACCACTTCCCCACTCTGTATATATGGAACCTGAAATGTGAATGTTAATGTTTCAACCCTGAAACCTAGAGCTTGAAATACCTTCATTGCATTCATTCAATGAGCATCTATTGAGTGTTTATTCTCCTGAAGGCAGTACGCATAGTGATTTATACTCTTATGGTATATGAACTCTAGAATCACACCCTTAGCTTACTATATACTGCCTATATGACCTTGATATGGTTTCTAAAACTTTTTCTATTTCCATCTCTTCCACTATAGGAAATATGAGAGTATCTATATTTATAAGACTTTGTAAATAAATTAATACATGTTAATAATTTAGGAAAAACTTTCTAACATAATAAATGCTCTATAAATATTGGTTAGTATTATATGTAAATGTTGTAACAACCCAACATGACAGATTGGTAGATGAATACCCAAGAGGTCTGGACGATAATGTATGATTCCTTTTCTATTCAGTGTGCAATGTGAAGTGTTCCTGGACTGTAAAAATCGTCTTACATCCCATACCCATGCTCTCTTCTTGCTGGCTACATGTAAATGCCAATATCAGCCTTGGATAATACTGGGTGAAAATGGGAGAAGTACCAACAGCCTGGGCTCCTGAAAGTGTAGAGAACAGCTGCATAGTTAACTTGTCCACTTGCCCAGGACTTTTCTGTGAATATGAAATGCATTTCTATTGAATAGAGCCATTATTTTGGGGGATGTTTTTTACTATATCCTCTGCTCTTATAATTAAAACAGGTGGCAGGAAATAAAAATATCTTTAAGACACATTGTTTTAAGGAACTTTTAAATTTATGGAGAAGCAAAAAACACACACAAATTAAAAACTCAAGGTTGTGAAAAGTTTCTAAGGCAAAAATGTCTTGAATTACAGGAACTCTGGTTTTCAGAAAGATCAGAGATAGGGCTGTTAGGAAATCTCTGAATGATACAACTGTGGCTTTGAACTGTAGCTTCAAAGAAGAATGAAATCATGACCAACACATGTAGCTTCTGATGCATAGGGAACAGCATGAACAATGAAGCAAGGTGAGAAAATGCCAAATATTTTAGGAGAATAACAAAGACTAAATTTGCCTGAAGTGTAAGAACAAGTTACCAAGAATGGAAAGATATGGTATCAGAGTTGTGTTTTTTTTGTTGTTTTTTTTTTTTTAATCTGTAGTTCTATGTATAAATATTCAAGGTTGATGATGGAACTGAGAACACCTGAAGCTAATTATTATAGCTACTAGTGGCCTGGTGCACAAAATTCATCCACATTAAAAGGGAATTAATTAGAGGAAATATTTTAATATTGCTATTTGCCCTCTGTCTATAATAGAAGTGAGATGAAAGAAAATGTGTAAAATGTATATGAAAATGTTCCTCCTGCCAGAGTCTGGGGTGCACCATGGAACCCAGAGTCAAGTCCCCATCCATTCACATGCCTCGAAATTGTAGGAGACCCAGACCAGGCTGGCCTCACCCCCATGGGTGAGGCCCAGAGCCAGCTGGTCCTACCCCCTATTAAGCCTGGCCAGGCGGGGGAAGGGGGGGTTCAGCCTCAGGTCCCCAGCAAGTCTCAGGTCCCCCGGGCCAGCGCTGGGGTGGGGGTGGGGGCACGGCCTGAGATCACCCATCGAGCCCCGCTGGGTGGGGGGCACCTGGCCTGAGGTGCCCTGCCTCAGCCAGGTGCTACATAGCCTCAGGGCCCTGCTTGTCGCATCCCTGCTGCCCCAGTGGGGTTGACGGGACTGAGCATCACCATCTTGTGACTATGGGCAACACCATACTTGAGAGTGTACTAGTCAATTAGCATTAAGTCCCTCCTTATTAAATGGGATAAAGTAAGGAAGAGTTTATATCCCTTTATGATATGACTTAATCCCTTTTCTCTTTTGTACTTCATAATTCAGCAATATCAAACCACTTGAATATTCCCAACTTTTGCTATTTCATATCATCATACCTCTGTATCCTCTATTTCTCTCATGGCAGTACGACGTAGCTTAGATGTCATCTTCAAGAAAACATACCTACGTTTCTCACGGTTAAATATTTTATTATTTAGAACTGCATTACATGTATAATCTGGCACCTAATAGGTTATTTTAACTAGGGGTTTAATGAATAAACTTCTTCTATAGATGGCCCAATACTCTGTATCTATCTTTATTACAACACAATTATCTCATGAAATATTCTTTTTTTAAAAATATATTTTATTGATTTTTTTACTGAGAGGAAGGGAAAGGGAGAGAGAGTTAGAAACATCGATGAGAGAGAAACATCAATCAGTTGCCTCCTGCACACCCACTACCGGGAATGTGCCCACAACCAAGATACATGCCCTTGACTGGAATCGAACCTGGGACCCTTGAGTCCACAGGCCAACTCTCTATCCACTGAGCCAAACCAGTTAGGGCTCATGGAATACTCTTATAATGTTTCATCAAGCTTTGTAAAATCAGCATTTAGCATATCATCTAGTACATGGTACAGAACACCCTTAAAAATGTTTATTGAACTAACTTGATATGTGGTATGGATTAAAGCATTATGAAAATAGAAGTAGAAAAACTCTTCAGAAATGTACCTAATTCTTATCCTTAAATATGCACCATAAGGCTTTTTCAAGTTTATTGTTCATGCTATTAGATCAACAAAAAAAGCAACACATTACTAAATCAGTAGCTAATACAATATAAATAAGCATGGGATGCCACAGGCCATTTTTGAAAGTATGCTGGGGTTTTTTTGGAGGATTGATGCTTTTAAATAGTGGTGAGACTAAAGCTAATATTCTTTCAGCAAACTTAGTAGCATCAAAGAAAAATAGATACAAATAGTTCTATTGCATAGATAATCATTCATAATCTAAGGTAGATATAATTTTAAATTATAACAATATTAATGTCAATTAAAATATGATCTAAGGTGTAGTGCTACTGTAATGTTTTGAAGATTTATCAGCCAGACTTAAAAGAAATTCTGCGAGAATGGGACCTAATTTTATCAGCTGTCTCTAGCTACTAGGATTTTAGCTATACATGTCAGTGTGGTCATTCTGTTTCTTTTAAAAAGTATGAATGTTGGTGTTTTTTATTGATTGGTTAAAACTAATAAAATCACTATAACTTAGTTGTCTAAATAATTAATTTTAAAGTTAGTATACTAGTACAGATAGAGACAACAAAATAATAGATTTTGTAAAATGCCTTGTTCTTAGGTATTAATAAAACTTACATTTTTCTCTTGCCATTTTGCTTAACTTGTACTGATCATATCCTTAAAATAGAAATGACATGTTAATTTCAGAGACAACTCGATCTACATAATTACAGAATACCCAGTCCTTAAAATACTGAGACTTCATTAGGTGTGCTTATATAGCTCTAACAATTTATGATATTATTAATCCTATAGAAATTCTCTTAAATACCATGGTTGTGCATGATTACCTGGGAATGGCTCCTATGCGGGGATCAAAGGGAACCTATAGATTTTCTTAACTTTTGATGAGAGTAATACTGTTTCCACACAGTGTCACAGAAGAAGTTTTTCCCATTTTTAAAGGTTATGCCATCTGTGTTGAAATATTAAGTATTTTCTCAAGTGTCAATAAATACAACTAAATAAAGGTGCTCACTTGTCTTAATTTTTTGGTTTCTTTCATTTTTTGTTTTATATCTGATAGGTCCCGTCCCCCAACTGGTGGGCGGAGTTATGATGTAATTGACAGAGACATTGAGCCACCAATCAATCACATACCAGAGTGCCCTGTGTCCCACCCCTTCCCATTCCACCCTGAGCCCAACCCCTGCCTGTTCCGGCCTTTTAAAAGGTGTCTCAGCAAGCCATGTGGCACCTTTTCTCCCGGACTGTTCTCTCAGGCAGTCCGGGAGGAGGTCCGGCTGGGTCCGCTCTTTTCTCTTCTCCTGGCCCCAGTCACATGGCGCGGCTTCTCCGGCTCCATTCCCTCCCCCCCCCCCCCCCCCCCCCCGAGCCTGTGAACCTGCCCGGAGACCCCCAATAAAGCCTGATTAATTCGTTCACTTATTCGGACTCCTGCCTGCAGTTTCTCTCATGGCGGCGTAGAACCTTACAATATCCTCTTAATTTGATTTATATAGTGAAAAAGTAAAGTAAAATAAAACAAAATAACTGATGTTCATGTATAGATGCCATAGCTATTCTACATTGAGAGACAGTGAAGAGCACCAGCTCTGGAGCCAGTGGAACTGGTTGTAATCTCAGTTGTGTCATATGACCTTGAACAAGTGACTAATTCCCTAGCACTAGATTTCACAGACAAAATGCGAAAATTAACAGTTCTTGCTTCCTAGAATTACCATAAGAATTACATGAGTGAATAGTATATAAAACTCATGCAAGGCAATCACTATAAAAGTGTCTGTTCTTGGAATATACAGTGGTTTGTTCTTAATGTGAGACTATATTAGAATGAGTGAAAAGTTTGGGTTAGAGAATACTTTCAAATAATATGTATCATATCCCTGATTATTGAAAAACACATGTAATTACTTAAAGCAATGAGTCAAAACCATTTCAAATATAATTTCATTTGGGTCTTTAACACTCCTAGAAAATTGTATTTATTGTACTTAGTAAAATCCTATTGAAGCAGGAATTTTGGGGGGAACATAGGCAGGTTTAGGGATATTTTAAAATTAGGGTCCAGGAAAAGCACTGGGCTGCAGACTGGGAGAAGGTACATTTCCATAACACAAGGAAGCCAGGTACAGTTACATCTCCATAAGACAAGAAAGCAGCAACAGGTATATTTACATAAGAGAGGGAACTGGAAGTAGCCAAGAAAGGTCATATTTGCAAATAAAGAGAAGGAAGCCCTTCATTCAGAAGGAGAGGAAGAAAGCCCAAAAGGAATAGGAAAACAATAAGGAAGGAGGTTCCCAAGTGAAGTTCCATGTTTAAACCCTGGAGTTACTATAATAACCAGTGTAAAGGAAGAGTAACCAATCAGAGGGGATATCAAGGCACCAGGATCTGCAGCCTTTATAAGCCTTAGGGATAAGGAACCTGGTGGGGCTCTTGCCCCTCCACACATGAGAGTCAGTTCTGTGGGACTCTTTCCCTCTACCCATGTGGGAGTCAGTTCAGGGACTCCTCCCCCACCCTACTTGGGAGTCCATTCTGTGGGGCTCTTCCCTCTCTCCACATGGGAGTCTGTACTTACTCTTCAATAAATCTCCACCTTTACTATACCACTTTCTGTCCATGGATTCATTCTTTGATTCCCGTTGACAAAGAATCTGGGTTCCAGTCCAAAAATTCGTTATCACTATTTATTGTACTTACTAGATACTACTAAATTTTCATCTCTCTTCTGAAAGTTCCAATATTACTTATGCCTCAGCCTTGGCCTATTTACTAAGTTCTTAGCTAAGAATTCTTTAAACACTTTTCTAGGCCCAAAACAAAGATATTAGGACCTACATTGCCTTTCCTTCTTTCCTCCTCTTCCAATGACAGAATATCACCAATTGCTTGTGTCATCATCATTAACCTTACTGGAGACCCTACTCTAACAATCATCAACTCGGAACTGGAAAAAATCTCCTTAGAGGTCTATAAATATCTGAAGGTCAGTATATCCAAAACTAAATCTGATTATTAATCCTAGTAAGCCATTTTTTTTCTCTCTGTGAATAGGATTACCTTCTATTCAGATACCCAAACTTGACCCTGCCTTAATCCTTGAATCTTTCTACTTTCATGTCACAATAAAAAAGATCAAAAACCACATTATCTTTGTTTTCAATCCTTTCTTCCTCACTCTCCCTAAAATTACACTATTTTATCTAGCATCATCTATATTCTCATGTTTAAATAATTATAATGGCCTTCTATTGAAACTGGAATTTGGGGGGGGGGGTGAAAAAGACAGATTTTAGGAAATTTTAGAAATATAAGAAATAAAGGGGACCATGGAAGAAGCACAAGGCTGCAGAGCCGAAGAAGGTATATTTCCATAGAATGGGAAAGCTCGAAAGCTGCAACAGTTAACATTTACATAGAATGAGGGAGCTGGGAACAGAAGAAGAAGAAAGCTCAAAGGGATAGAAAAAGAATAAGGAAGTGGGGGGAACCTCACAGGTCCCAAGTGAGCTTCAACCTTTGAGCCCAGGAGTTACTATAGTAACCAGTTTAAGGGAATAGTGACCAATCAGAGGGGATATCAACGCACAAAAATCTACAGTCCTTATAAGCTGTAGTTAAAAGTAAGTCAGTGGGACCCTTTCCCCCTTCCCACATGGGAGGCTGTACTTGTGCTTCAATAAATCTCCACCTTTGCTATACCACCTTCTGTCCATGGATTCATTCTTCTACTACGGTTTAAGGAATAAAGAATCCAGTTTCCAGTTCACAAATTCTGCATCACTACCAGGGTGTCCTACCTCTAAATAACCGTAGAGTTACTATAATAACCAGTCTAAAGGAAGAGTAACCAATCAGAGGGGATATCAAGGCACCAGGATCTGCAGCCTTTATAAGCCTTAGGGATAAGGAACCCGGTGGGGCTCTTGCCCCTCCACACATGAGAGTCAGTTCTGTGGGACTCTTTCCCTCTACCCATGAGAAGGAAGCCCTTCATTCAGAAGGAGAGGAAGAAAGCCCAAAAGGAATAGGAAAACAATAAGGAAGGAGGTTCCCAAGTGAAGTTCCATCTTTAAACCCTGGAGTCTAAATAAGGTATTAAAACAAACAAATATGAGAAACATACCCCTCTATGGACAAGTGGTGTGTTGGAGACAACATCTACTGGTTCATAAAACCAATGGTTAAATATCTACAGATTTTAAAAATAAATTGTCAGACCACTGGTAGCTTGAAACTGGTCATACAAAAAAACCATTGAACCTGTAAAGAATTAAAGTGAGTTTATTTTGAGCCAAAACTGTCGACATATGCCAGGAACCAGAACCTCAACGAATTGAGTTACTGCTTGGCACAATGGCGGGTCACAACTCTATTTAAACATCATAAAACAAAGGAGGGACTTAGGTGGGTTACATGAAATGCATTGGTGATGGGTTTAGGAGGAGGGATAAGCAATCCCACCTGGGATTGGATAAAAAGTAAAATGATGGACACACACTTAGGTGAATGCAGGAACAATTAACATGATAAACAAGGAATTTGTGGCATCCATCCTGGTGCCCACCACACCTGGCTGTGCCCCAGGGGCTCCAGAATAAAAGGGAAGCTACAAGTTTCCCAGACAATCTTATAGATATGTTATCTTAGAGGCAGAAAGGCAAATGGCTCAGTTAGAGATCTAAGTTTAATTCTGTCAGGGAAAATACAGGCCCAGGACATGACTACCTATCATAACCTGTTTGTAGTTATTTAACTTACAAACCATCTTTTGTGGTTACTTTAGGTCTCTGAGTTTGCAAGACCACCACGCAGGCCTCTCCTGAGCTGGCCAGGTTAACATGTGGCTCCTTTCATCCACAGTATCCTAGAAATGAACAAACACTTCAGTAGATTTATGACCACACAATAGGTCTCCATTAGGAAGCAAGACTAACACTTTTAAAACATAATTCTGATGTCATTTTCATGTTTAAAATTGATTAGTGGCCTTGTTTCTTTCCTGATCAACACCGGTGATTTCTGTGGAACAAAAGGACTTATAAACCAGCATACTGGAATAGGAATTTTAGGGGAATATAGGCAGGTGTAGGGAATTTTAGAATTGGAAGCCAAGGAAAAAAACACATGGCTAGATACTGGGAGAAGTTACATTTCCATAACACAAGGGAGTGGCAACAGTTACATTTACATAAGGAAAGGATACTGGGAGTAGCCAAAAAGTCTATATTTATAAAATAAAGAAAGAGGAAGAAAGCCCAGAAGTAATAGGAGGACAATGAGGGAGAAGGGAGTTACTGTAATTAACCCATTCAAAAGGGAATATTTACCAATCAGAATGGATATCAGGACACAGGGACTTGGAGACTTTAGAAACCCTGGAAACAGGAAGTCAGCGGGACTCTTCCCGCCTCCCTTTGTGGGAGTCTGTGCTGTGAGATTCTTTCCCCTTCCCCACATGGGAGTCTGTAATTGTTCTTCAATAAATCTCCACCTTTGCAATACCATCTTCAGTCGTGGATTCATTCTTAGATTCCAACAGACAATGAATCCAGGAAATACCATGTGTTCCAGTCCAAAAAACACGTACCAATACCTTTGCTGCTTTTCTATTTGGCAAACTCTCTATCCCTGTCAGCAGATGCATTACCCTTGTGCCTATCCAGCTCAATGGAATTACCAGCTTCAAAGCCTTAGAATGGTCATTTGCATCTCCCCTGTTAAATATACTCTATCTACTCTAGCTACCTTTCACACTGCATAGTGGGTCCCAGACATCCTTTGTAATGTGAGAGCTATTTTCTATCCTATCTCCATCCTCTCCCTTCCTTCCTTCCAGCATGGCTGGGGCCTCAGCTGCTCTAGGGTGAGTTCAAAAATCTGGCTTCTTACCTAGTTTAGTTCAATTATTGGGGATGAAGAAGGCAATGGCTCATCATCTATTATTAGGAACTAGGTAATGAAAATACACTCATACTCTGAACAAATGTAGATTTTACTTAACTTTCCACAAAGCCATAGCTAGAGTTTGAATGTCTGAAGTGTTTTGATAATGCAGGGGAAAATAAAGTCACAAGACAAATAGTTCTGGCAGTACAATGTGGCTTATTCTGTTATCCTCACTATTACTACTAATAATAAAAATCATGAAAAATTACTGAAGAAAATTTTTTAAAGGCCTACACAGTAAAACCTATAAAATGAAGACATGAAGAAAGCTTAAGGTCTTTCCATGCCTCATTACTGTGCTGAATAGGGATCCAGTGATAGAAGTGGGGATCTTTGCCAATGGCCTACCATGCAGTCATCAGCAACTGAAACATACATGTCATCACATGACCTGAAAATCACTTTCAGCACTTGACCATCAACGTCAGAATCTCTGCATCAATGGCAAATGCTCCCTAACTCATATCACACACATGTTGACATCAACAAAGAAAATGGCAACTATGGTTTAAATCGTGCCAGTTTACTACTCTTGTGCACAACCCAAACTAAAACTCTCAGAGTTGATAGCCTAAGGTCAAATTACTTTTGACCACATGTTCATATGCAAGCCATAATGGGCAATGTGAAGGTTGTGATGTGTTTTAATTGTCACCATTGAATAAACATCATATGCTATAACAAAGCACCAAAACATGGTCTACAACTTTTCTAAATAAAAAATACTATAGGCCCCATGAGTGCAGAAAGTTTTTTGTTTTGTTTTGTCTTCGTAACTGCTGTATGCTCCCTACCAAGAACAGTGCTTGGCATATTCTAGAATCTCAGTGTTCATTGATTTAATATTCAGAAGTGTGAATGTGTTGTTAGAGGAGCACCAAGGAGAAAGTTGATAATTAAATTTCAAGAAGTGCTAGGCACTGCTCTATCGCCCATGATGCAAAGTAAATCACAAGTTCTGCCTTCAAGGCACTCTCTGACTACATGAGGCCCTAAATGGCTGAGCCAGATCTTGGTTTTGTCTTCTTCTGAACATGCAATGTAGAACTTAGGTGTCTTGTTTCTTACTGATGTTTTCACTGAAGAAAAAGCTCTAATTGTATCCAAAGTCCTTTGTTTGAAATAGGAAGAGATAGTCCAGGTGATCTGGAATATATTTAAAACTAAAAGAATTCATCCTGGCTATTAGATGGGTCTCAGGCATTGGGTCACGGTATCTCTAAGCCATAGACTAGGACTCTGGAGTTGATGAAGTTCAGCATAGAGCTAATTACACGAAGGCAGAAAGTGCAATCACTCTCACTTGATACATGATTCAGCCATGTTTGCTACCCATGCAGACATAGTTGGGGCCTTACAGGCCATGTTGCCTCTTACATTTTTCTAGAACAGTGGTTGGAATAAGTTCAAGAGCTATATGAAGATAAAACATAATTACATAAACTCTCCTGGGAACCACATATAGCCTCTAGAGCAAGTCACTCTATGATCAAGCCAAAAGTCAAACCCATTTTCCTAGTGATAACTCATTCTTGGAACCTGGGACTGTGACCCTCAGCTGGAGATGATGAGACTTTTCAACACTGGCTTCATGCTCTTTCCATTCTCTGGCCATGGGATCCTGTATCCCCAGGCCAAGTGAATGTAAAAGATAGAACATTAACTCATAGCTCTATTTTAAATGATTAAAGTGCTAAATGTTCCCTGATGTTGATTGTGCACATAATCGAGTTTAATAATAAAGATCACTTATTGAGTCTGCCTTTCTATTTTTTATGTTATAGTGAGTCGAGTTAGAGAGCAATCATCACTGAAGTAAAGCTGCCAAAATGTCTATCTCAAATGGTATAATAAACCCTGCTAAACTTTCCAGTTCATCACAGCCACTATGATTGATCATTTAACTTGATTGAAATAATAAGTAAATTATGTGAACATTTTATAATTGCAAAAAATGTAAAGCAGAAACATTGGTTGAAAAATGAAAGAAAAAGGACTTAAAGAAAAAATATAAATAATTAGTAAAGAATGGGAAAAAAATCAAAGGTAATTCATGAAAAGTGGCAAATTACCTTTATTTTTGTCAAAATCACTGTTAAGGAACAAGTCCTGTGAGCAGAAATAATTATTTTTTCAATCAAATTGTCATTTTAGACATACTGTCAATATGTCTATTTTTAAATCAATTACAGTTGACATTCAATATTAATTTATATTAACTTTAGATGTGTTGCATAGTGGTTAAGACAAATATACTTTTCTCTTTTTCTTGATTTCAGAGAGGAAGGGAGAGGGGGAGAGAGAGAGAAAAATAATAATGATGGAGAGAATCATTGATCGGCTGTCTCCTGCATGTCCCTTCCTGGGGATTGAGCACATAACTGGGCATGTGCCTTGACTGGGAATCAAACTGTGACCTTCTGGCTCATAGATCAATGCTCAACCACATAGCCACACTTCCAGGCAAGACCAATATTTTTAGCCAAATTACTAGGTACCGTTGAATGCAATTACAACATGTTAGAAAGTACAGCAAGAACTGGGGAAGTGTAAGATGCCATGTAAGCACAAACCTGATCTTCCTGGGAGCTAGAATGGGTCAAAGCAGGCATCCCACAGTAAGAAGCACATAAGGTGGTAACTAGAAGGACAAATAGGAGTCAACAAGTTGAAAATGAAGAAGAGGATACTATAGCTACAAACCTCTACACCTGGGATGCGGAACCTTTTCTGCCAAGGGCCATTTGGATATTTATAACATCATTTGCTTAATATAATTCACCTAATATAAATTTATGTTGCTATAAAAAATTTCGTAGATTTGTTGAATTTTGAGTCCTGCCCACGGTTGCTTTGGCAGGGCCAGACCAAATGATTTCACTGGCCTTATATGGCCCACAGGCCAGATATTTCCCACCCCTGCTCTAGACTAATAGGAATAAGCACACTTATCTTTTGAGCATAGATGACAAGGAATTCACTTCAACACATACCACAATACCTAACATGTATAAGACACATTAAATTTTGTGACTTATTTTATCCCACGTATCTGTATTTTGCATTATGAGTATGTATTAATTTTGCACTGAAAATAAAACATTAAAAGGAAATACTTAGTTTTTAAATAATTCTATGGGACCCCTATTTATCAGATTTGTAATATAGAAAACTGAAGTTGTTCCTTTTCACCTCAGTCAGTTGATTCGGGCACTTTTTTTAAAGTACAATACATTTAACTCTAACCTATTGTTATTATTGCCCAGCAGACCATAAGCATTTTGAGAAGTGTCTAGTTTACCATGATCTCATTAGCACCTAGCTCAGTACCTGGGGTGCCCTGTACACATTTGACAAGAACTGAGTAAGTGTGTGCTCTTTCCAACATCTGTGTACTTAGTTTAGAATTCTCTGTTGATCTCTAAATCTATACATCCAATGCCTTTTGAACATTTTTCTCCTGGATGTCTCATGGATACCTCTACACAAAATTTCAAAGCATGTCTTGTTCCCGTGCTCTTTATTTTAGTAAGAGGCACCAACATAATTGAGGTCACTAACTTTTTTTTCTTTTCACTAACTTAAAAAATTTTTTTTATTGACTTTAGAGAGGAAGGGAGAGGGAGAGATAGAAATAACAATAATGAGAGAGAATCATTAATTGGCTGCCTCCTGCATGCTCCCTACTGGGATCTAGTCTACGACCTGGGCATATGCCCTGACCAGGAATCAAACCATGACCTCCTGGTTCACAAGTTGGCACTCAACCACTGATCCTGTGCTGGCCAGCTAACTTTTTTTGTATTTTTTTTATTGCTGATACTATTACAAATGTCCCCTACTTCCCCCTTCCTCTGGTCCACTTCTACCCAGACCCACCTCTCACACCCTGGCCTTAAACACACTATAGTATAATGGGCTATGCATACATGTTATTTGAATAATCTCTTCATCTTCTTTTATCAAGTTTTAACTTTTGATAGCTCTAGATTTCTCCTTCATTAATTACTAAGACCTATATATTCTCCCATTCTAAGTCCCTTGAAATCATTTTACTTCTGCTATTTCTCTTGCCATTCTCCAAGCACTCATCTCTTATTAACTGGATTAGAAGCACATCCTTCTAATTCCATGAACTTCCATCTATTGTTATCACAGTCAGTCTCCTAGAATATAAACTTAATTAGTTTTACCCTTTTTATATCCTTTAATATCCTTTAATATCATTGGGATATGTTTTAGGATGAATTTTAGACTCTACTTTAAGGTAGTTCTTCTAATTTGTATTTGGATTACAAATACCTAGCATTATGAAGAATAAATAACTCCAGAAGAATGTATAAATACTCTGAAAATTTTGCTATAAAATGAGAGATGTGCTATACATAATATATAATACATTGTGAGTTATCTACTAAAAAATAAAATATAGTATTACTTTTCTCATGTTTCTAACAATATTGGTAGATGCATTCCCTACTGTAATTATTCATACTCCCCCATAAAATGTTAATACTTTTTTTCTTCATCCTTTTTGTAGTTGTTATGTGCTGATTTTGACATTCCTAGACATGCAGCTCTTTTGGCCAAGATGGCATGACACCTCTGCATTCCACACAGCACTCTAAGTCTTACGTACTGGGGAAGGGTTAATAGCTCCTAGTATATTTTTTTCCCACAAGTTCTGTCTCTTTTCTTTTACAAATTTCCAAAGTTTTCCTTCCTCATTAAGTATTTAAATTGCAGGGGTAAGTCAGCATTATTGCCTTGTTTGTTCTACATTTTACCTGCTCATATCTCTTAACTGCAAGTTCTCTGGGGCATAGCCTATTATTTGTCTAGGATTGGTCCATCATGTCATTTCATGTCTGAAACAGTAAAGCATAATAACCACCTGGCAGCTGTAATGTAAAAAAGCAGCAGGAACAGAGCTACAAGGCAAATTATGATTCAAAATGACACATTCATCTTGGGCACACACATTTGCATTAAAGCGGTAGAAAGTCCAATTGCTTTGTCCTCCCTCATCTAAAATAGACAGCACATCTATTTATTTCTTTAAACCATGCTATTTAGTTTTTCTTCCCCCCCCCCCCCCCGACTAGAATATACTAAAATCTTCTGTCTTCTATATGGTTAATTCACTGTCTTCTTAGGTGTGTTTCATTTCTGCCATTATATTTTCTGACAATAATCTTAAGTTTGTTTCTATCAGCTCTCATGTATTGGTTTTATGTGATGAGATTTAAATTTGGACAGAAACACAGTTAAGTTCATTTAACTCCTTCCTGCTTTCTTCCTATGGACACCACTTTATAGTTGTTTCTTTTTTAATGTAATTAACATTTACTATTGAGCAATCTAATTTTCAATTCACCCAAAGGCTAAAATTTTTATTTAGCTTTTTTTATATCATCATAGTTTATTTTTATGCTTTCTCTTATACAATGTAAATTAAAACAGAGGAACAATTCTATTGGAACACCTATAATTGCTACACCTACAATAGCTGATTAGTCATAGAATCAAAATAGTGCTTTTATCCAAATAATTTACTAGTACACAGTGGCTTGCTCCCTCTTGCTGTTGGAAACATTTCCATCACCATTTGAAGAAGCTCAAAACAGAATATACTACATGAAAAAGAAACAAGTCATACCAGTTTACCTTCTCTAGACTTGCCAACTGCCAAATGAAAGTTAGGAACCTCTGTATCGCTCCATAGACATGAACCATAATAAGTCAGACCAGGGGAATTACCTAGAAGCTGACCCTGAGAATTGTGAACAAGTGAAGTGGTGGTTGTTTTAGGTTTGTTCTTTGTATAACAGAGAGACAGAAAAGACAATGGTGCAATATACATCTTCAAATTAACAGCTTATATCTTGTTTCTTGCCACCAAAAAGCAATTCTTTTAACTTTATGTATTCTTCCCTGTGCTTTATTTGTTTTGTCTCAAGCACCAAAATACCATCCAAAATCCCAAACCACCCAAGAAAGCCAAATGATGGACACAAAGGACAAGTTCAAAAACTAGAAAAGAGAGTTGGTATGTGCACATTTTAATTGCTATCATTTTCATTGATCCACTACTAAATCTGATAATACATTTATATTTCTAGGAACTCAGGGTAATTTTAATTTTAAATGATATCCATTATATTAAAAAAAGAACTGGTATCTCACAAAGTTTATTATAATAGCATTTAAGAATATGAAAAGTTACATTCACACAGCCTTACAATGTAAAACTATTTTAGCTTTTGGTAGTTAGATAAATATTAGACAATGCTGTATTATATTTTAACTAATTAAAGAAAAACAGCCAAATCATTGTTCATTTGATTATATTTTTGTGCCATATAAATGTTTCACAATCTAGTCAATAAATATTATCAATTATTATAAACCATATATATATATATAATATGTACTGTTTTTTTGTTATAATTTCTTATAGTCACAAGCACTAAAGGGCCTTTAAAAAAAATCAAGTTGTCCAAATTCCTATAATGAATCTCTGAAAGCATCAAAATGACATCCTCATATAGTTAATAGTCTTTAAGTTGCATTTATCCCCCCCGCCCCCAGCACCTTGGATAATATTACTCACCTGTACCAACTGATTACATTACTTAAGCATGCTTTGTTTCAGTTCTGGGTAGAGAAAATAAATATCCAGATCATAGTATTTTTACACTTCTACCCAAAAGGGTTTTATTACTTTTCTGTTTGTTTTTCCATTCTTCTGTGGTAGGCTATGGACTAGTCTGCCTTTGGCCAGATAATATGATAAAGATGATTTAAACTGTTCCCAGGCTAATGGTTTAAATAAATGCCTTGGAAGCCTGCTGTCCTAGTCTCCTCCAACATCACAATTTCACAATATCTTTACACTTAAGAGCTCCACTGACCTCTGAACTGGAAGTGAACATGTAGAAGGAATCCGCAGGAAGCAGAGTTGCTCCCACAATTGAAGACTTATCTCTTCTACTATGTGCTTCTTTAGTGATCAATCAAAATGAGAGACTTTCAACCAAATATAGCTTGTCATTCTAAAGGGTCTTCCAACTTGGACCCATCATCCTCACCTAGCAAAATGTATCCTTATATGCTACTTTTTATGGCTATTTTCCAATCATTTGAATTTTGTACATTCTAGCACCCGTTTCCAAGACTACATGACAATACCCAAGGCAAACATAGCATGATTTGTCCCACTATACTTTTAACTTTCTCAAAATAATTTACAAACCTTACATATATGCACTATTTTCTGTCTGTGGAAATTAACGGGGACTGTCATATAATATGTTATGTATATTACTTTTAGAATCAAAACCCTCTGGTGCTTTAGAGCACTGTAATTTATAAAATTATCTTCTCCCAATATCATATAACAAAAGGTCATCACAATCCTTCTCCTAAACTTAATAACATGAAAAGTAAAATAAGACATCAAGAAGACCTGAGACCTGTGAGAATCAGAATGGGAGGGGGAGTTATAAGTCTTTTGCTCTAAAGTTTGCTATCTGCTAGGCCTTGAATTGAATGTATGTGTTGAATGAATAGCAAAGATTATGAAAGTTATATGGAAAATAAGCACATGTGAGACAATAACTAATGATTTTTGTTTGTTTAACACCAAGTGCCTGAGATACATTAAACTTTGTGCATGATCAAGACAGTAAAAAACTAAATCAGGGACGTGGAATAAAATACTTATTGCAAGTAAGTTCTGCAGGTAGCTCCCGTTTTTCCTGGCAGCCAAGGCAATAATAAAAATACAGTAAATATAGATTTCATTGTTGGGCAAATGGGAACATCCAAGCGCAGTAAGAGAGGCAACACATTCTTTGCCCCAAAGTCTGTAAAACACCCACATGGTGCATCCAAATATAAGATTACTGTAATTCATGGTGTTTTCA